>OZ014523.1:110913500-112121977 GCA_963966055.1 Lathyrus aphaca
CGTCAACAATGGAGGGATCGACGCCAACATGTCCTAACTGACCAAGTGCTGCAAAACGTCAGACCAACGAGAGAATATTTAGTTTGGTTTAGGTCAGTTACTATGCAACAATGGGTGTCTGATAACCCATACTTGATTGACCCCCGCGCCCAGGCCGCAGCATACGCCCAACCACCAACTCCACAACATGACTGCCCCACCCAATTCCAGCCATCGACTTCAAACACCCATAGGCCATTCATCCAAACACATAACCCCTTCATGCCACAAACCCAATCACAACATCAAGAGCCTTACCAACACCACTATACCCCCGACAACCCCTTCATGTCCACACCAACCTATAGCCCCCCACCTTTGTTTCGTTCTCAAAACGAGGCAATATCCTTGTTTGGTCAAGCCTATCGTCCTCACCCAACCCAATCCAACCCAGCCCAACCTATCCGACCCAGCTTTGAAAACATGGGCACACAACTCAGTTACGGCAGCGCCCTTGGCAGCAACCTTCCACGTAATTGGGGACAGGCTGAATCATGGACTCAACAACAACCGCCTCCACCAAACACACAAATACAAGCGGAACCTCGGCAACCTGGTGGTAGGGTTCGAAGACGGGGTCATCCCCGTGGATGTGGTACTGGGGGGCAGTTAGATCGGGCGGGAAATTAATTTTTGTAATGTCGTTCTTGAATTATTAATAATAGTTTTTCTTTTAATATATATTTCTCTTTCTCATATTCTTTAATTTTCTTTATCTATAATTTTCTTTAATATACTTATATATAAATATATATAAGTATATATATATATATACTTATATATATACTTATATATATATATATATATATATATATATATATATATATATATATATATATATATATATATATATATATACTTATATATATACTTTTATATATATATATATATATATATATATATATATATATATATATATATATATATATATATATATACTTATACATATATATACATATACTTATACATATATATACATATACTTATACATATATATATATATATATATATATATATATATATATATATATATATATATATATATATATATATATATATATATATATATATATATATATATATATGTATATATAACAAAAGAATGCACAACATTCCAATTGGCGAATTGGTCTTTGTGTTGTATGCATTCGCCAAATGGTTTGGCGAATTGGTTGTATGCATGCATGCATTCGCCATTCCATTTGGAGAATCCTTATAAAAAAATACATATTCATCATTTGATGTGGCGAATGTGTGTGGAAACTATGTTAGTTTGGTATTTTTTTTGAAAACAATGTTATTTTGGAAATTAAATTATGAAACTATGTTATATTAAAAAAAAATTCTACTAAATAGCTTATTTTATTGTGATTTTAATTAATTTTTTAAAGATTTTTATAATTTTTCTAGTTATTTAAATTAAATTAATATTTATATTGAGTGTTTTAGTAATTTTTTATATGTTAATAAAAACTAATTTTATATTTTTCCAAGGATTTGTTTCTTAAAAAAATTTATATAACAATAAAACTTAATTTTTATTTTGTTATTAGTAATTCTTTAATGAAAATTTTTATTTACTTAACCAAAATTAAATTTTGTTTGAATTATTTTAGTAATTTTTATAATTTAATAATTTTCTATTTGTTGTTATTTAATTAAAAATAGTTTTTCTTAGGATTAGTTTAGTAATTTGATTACTTTTATTATTTTAGTTAATTATTAAAAGACAATTATTCTTAGGAATATTTTAGTAATTTATTAAATTTGTTTAATTTTATTTTTTATTTAATAAAAATAATTATTTTCAGGATTATTTTAGTATTTTTTCTGTTTGTTTTTTAGTTATTTAATCAAAAATAATTTTTATTAGGTTTATGTTGTTAATTGTATATATTAGTATACTATTATTTTATAGTTATTTACTAAAGACTATTTTTTCTTAGAATTATTGTAATAATTTATATATTTTTTATTTTAGTTTTTTAGTTTTTTTAATAAATAGTAAAGTTTTTTAGGATTTTATATATATATTTTCTAATTATATATTTTTAAATTGTTTTATGAAAATTGAATTTCATTTTCATTATATTAATAATTTTTAATATTTGTTTAATAGTAATATTTTAGTTATATAATAAAAAATATTTTATTAGGATTATTTTTTTTATATTTTAAATATTTTTATAATTTATAATTTATAATTATTTAAATTAAACTAATATTTATATGGATTGTGATAGTAATTTTTTATATGTTTATAAAAACTAATTTTATATTTTTCTGATTTTTTTTCTTTGTAATTTTTATATGTTAATAAAACTATATTTTTATTTTGTTATTATTAATTTTTTATTTATTTAACAAAAAAATATTTTTGTTTGGATTATTTTAGTAATTTTTATAATTTAATTATTTTCTATTTGTTTTTATTTAATTTAAAATATTTTTTCGTAGGATTAGTTTAGTAATTTTTTTAATTTTATTATTTAGTTATTTATTAAAAAAATTCTTAGGATTATTTTAGTAATTTTTAAATTTTCTAAGTTTTAATTTTTTATTTAATTAAAAATATATTTTCTCAAGAATATTTTTGTAGTTTTTTATATTTGTTTTTTAGTTATTTAATCAAAATTAATTTTTATTAGGATTATGTTATTAATTGTATATATTAGTAGACTATTATTTTTTTTTAGTTATTAGTATAGACTAATATTTCTTAGAATTAATTTAATAATTTTTTATTTTTTTAGTTATTAATAAATAGTAAAGTTTCTTAGTATTATTTGATTTTTTTCTTATTTTTTTTATTTTTTTTTTAATGAAAACTGAATTTCCTTTGGATTATATTAATAATTTTTTATATTTGTTTAATGTTATTATTTTAGTTATACAATAAGAAACTAATTTTTTTTTGGATTATATTTGTAACTTTTTGAATATGTTAATAATTTTATTTTCTTTAGTATTATAAATTAAACTATTGTAATAAAAGATTTTATTAAATCCCAATAACACAATACAAAGCAAGGCGATCAAGGATCCAACCCGGGAAACACGAAAAACAAAAACAACCTAACTAACTTAAGGGAGCAATAATTTGCCAATATGTTTTTTAAGGGTGTGTCTTGCCCATCATCTATTCACAACAATATTTATAATCTTGGGACCTATGGATCAAACATCAACATGGTTTCCAAAGCGGTGGCAATTTCTTAAGTTCCATTTTCGTAGACCGTCTCCATAAAAGCACATTTCAGAATCTTGGTCTTCCAATCCTTACATTTATTATTATTTAGAATCCACAACATAAACATTACCCCCGGCCTCGTAGGATTGTTGAACCAAAGTTTCCTCCACAGACCCTGACCCTGGCTCGGTCTAATGATCAAGTAAATGTGTCTAGTGGTTATACTATTTTGGTTCCTAATTTTGATCGAATCTTGAAAAGTTATTATTTGCATATGCTTAAAGATTGCTTTCATGATCCAAGACCATTGATTCTTCACAGAAACTTTCATGATGTCCTTTCCTTTTAAGTAGTAACTATGCACCCATTTTATCCATAAGTTGTCCCTTTTGCCACTTAAGTTCCAAAGCAACTTTAAAAGGTTAGCTTGGTTCCAATCTGCAACGTCCCTTATGTTCATACCACCTTGGCTTTTGTTATTGCAAGTTTTCTTCCAAGAATAACAACTTTTCTAGTGATTACACCAGAACCTAACCATTAAAACGAACATAAAATAACTTCCACTTGTTTAATTACCATTTTTGGAAGAGGAATACACTGCGACCAAAAATTCGTAACAACCATTAACGTGTTATTAATCAACTCAATCCTACCAGCAAAACTCAAGAGGTGTACACTACAATGTTCACTGCGAGCCACTATTTTCATAACCAGTAATCTGCAGTCAGCCATAGATGATTTCCTACTCGACATGAAAATGCACAAACATAGAGTCGCCACGAGTGAAAACCAGAAGGTCATCTGCAAAGCACAAATGAATTATGCCCAGTTTATCACACTACGAATGATAATTGAAATTGGGACTATAATCTAGTTTTCAAAGACTTTATAGAGGTATTACATCATTATAACAAATAGCATGGGGGGAGAGGATCCCCTTGCCGTAAACCAAGTTTCACTTTCAAGAAGTTGGTTTGCTCCCAATTTACATTAAAACGATATGACACAGTTTGCATAGGGAGTAAGATATACTTGATGAATTGAAGAAGGTAGTTTAGCTCATGAAGACTATATTACAACGCCAGCCATTCCGCTGAATCGTAGGCTTTTTGGAGATCCATTTTGATCGTACACCTTGGAGGGCCTCCTTTGGTGTTATGCCCTTTTATTAATTATATGCCAGCAAAATCAGCTTGGTTGTAGTAAATAATGGATCTCAAGACATTGCTTAATCTAGAAGCAATAATTTTGGCTATAATTTTATAAACAAACATACAGTATGAGATTGGCCTAAAATCTTTAACCATCTTCGCATTTGAAACCTTAGGGATTAGAGTAACCAAAGCACTATTGAAAACATGGTACATTATGTTATTCTCAAAGAAATATTAACAGCTTCATAGAAATCCTTCTTAGTACCATTCCAAGTAGCTTTGAAGAACTTGGCGCTATATTCGTCAATACCATCAGAAGTATTGTCATTAATTTCTGAGGGTCATATCAATTTCCTCCATTTTAATGGGAACAAGGTTGTTCCTTTTCTCCCTAGATAATTGAGTACCCTTCCTCATATATACAATATCAATGCCTTTGAGATTGGTAGCAACATTACAAACAAGGTTGTTGTGATACTTGAGAATCTCCTCTTCAATATCTTTCTGGGCATACATTATTTCCCCTATTTCAGTTTCTAGAAATGAGATTTGTTTGTGCACTCTTTTTCTTTTCAATGAAGCATAAAAGAAAGCGGAGTTACTATCTCCATTTTTTATCCAAACAATCTTCATGCGTTGTTTCAACAATTGATCCCCAATGTTATTCAAATAAATAAAACTTTCAAAACAACATTTAACCAAAATTATTTTCTCTCTATTCATTTTATCTTGGGCAAGATTGTGTTGAGCTATTTTGAGATTTTATCTAGCCTCATCCACTTGCTTTTTAATTCCATAAAACAACTTTTCCTAATAGGTGTGTGGATATTTTAGGGTCAAAATTTAGGATATGACAGCTGGCTTTAAACGCATGATCTTTTTCCACAAAACATTCATCCCAATCCCTCTAATTGGATGGTTTTAATTCAAATTCACCATATCTAAGAAACCTTCAGTGGAAACTACAGGATTTTGGAATTTGAATATACTTCTATTGGGTTTTCTAAGCTTGTGCTCCATGAGGCCAAACATGGCATGGTTAGAAACCATACTTTCCATAACATTAAGGATACTCTCCACGTGAATTTGATGCCAAACTAGGTTTGCAAAAAGCCTGTCAATCTTAGAGTATATAGGATTGTCAGCCTGGTTGTTGAACCAAGTATATGAATTCCTACTCTCTTTGTCGTGCAACCTTGTTCTCTTCAGCATATTATCCAAATCCCTAAATTCAGCTTCATGAACAGTGGCACCTCCCAAACGATCTTGGACCTGGAGGACATTATTGAATCCCCCATTAAGAACCAAGGATCAGTACAATTTGGTTGCAGCTTTTCTATGTCTTTCCTCATCTCCAAAGTGTTGTAAGCATAAATTGCAGTGCATCACATTTAGAAATCACCATTCATAGAATAAATTCCACAGTGGATGTATTGAGCAAAGCAACTAATCTTATTAATCCTCACCTTATTTGGATCCCACGACACCCAAATTCTGCCATTAATATGCTTAGTGTAGTTATTTATGAAAGACCAATGATGGTCAAAATTATTCCTTATCTTAGACGCCTTAGACTCCTTCACTCAAGTTTCAACCAAAATAACAATAGTAGGACTAATGCGATTAATTTAGGAGCAAACCTTTCTACATTTACCATTATTTTTAATCCCCCTTATGTTCCAAGCAATAATCATTAACCTTTATCTATGGACACTAAGAGATCATGCAAAACCCCTAGTGTCTCAAATCCATTTTGATAAACTATATAAGTTGTTATGTTCTTGTCACTACCGGATTTTAATCCTATTACAAACACGAAAGTGGCGCGGAAAAGGTAGAATCGCCAGCTGGGCATTTTTATCTCGAATGAATGGGAAAGATAATGTTGCACACACCGAAGAGAAAGGAAATGACAAGGTCCTACGAACCAAAGAACTGGGTTTGGGAGTCGGTTATGAACTGGAAAGGTATTAGCACCCCAGATCGTCTATCGTACCCGATGGGATCCACGCTTATTAGTCTATTTCAAAGGGTAAGGAATAACATTGTTGCTGAATAAAAACCGCTATTGGAACTGGAATGAGAGAGGGAACTGGAAAAAGAGAACGAAAAGGTACGGGAAAAATGTGGGGAAAATGTAGGAAAAATAAATAATGTGCTCGAATGGGCCTTACCCCACTGCCTACGTATCTCATGGAAAATGAGAATCAGAGTTAACATAGTTCGCCTAACTAAGGCAGGAACTTGTTTGTGTTTTTTATGAATTGAACTGCTTATGTCTATGCTCAGGTGTTACAGACTCGTCTTGTACGACTGCATTTACCGTCTTGCAAAAAGACATATCGAAGTTAGTTCTTTCGTCATGAGTGAGGAGATGAGAAGAGAATTCCCGCAGGAAAGACACTTGTTGTTTGTTTATTGTCTTTTAAAAGAAGTGTTTTTGATTTCGTTTTTTGTGAGACATCCTCATGCTAAGAATTGTTCATCATGATAGATATCCTACACCTCATCCCGAGATGGAATGCGTGCAAATACCCCATGGAAAAGTTTCTTGGCGCATGAGAAAGCTCGACCTTTATTAGGTATTTTATTTTTATTTTGAGATGAGAAAGAGGACTCAAATCGAAAAAGAAAAAAACTAAGGGAAACTAAGACTCACCATAAGTTGTTTATTCAATTGAGATCCTATGGTTAGTGTGGTTTTCTAATCCTAGAAATAAAAAGAAAGCAAGTTCTAACTCACTTCAAAGATTGAAGATGAGATTAAAACTGAAAGGGAATGAATGAAGTGAAATGTCGAAGAAGCAAAAATGTTTATCGCAAACACAAGTTGAATTTTAAAAGTATAAGGAAGAAGGTGTATGTGGGATACCCTCCCAAACACATGGCTTACCATAACCTCCTACAAAAAATGTTAGTGTCACAATAATTTGCATATTGAAAACATAATCAAAGCGTAAAGGCGATTAAGTACCACACACGTCCTAGAATGGAACTAGGGTTCAAAATAAGACCTAAGTCTAAAGGTGAACGTACCTAAAGGTTATATGACTTATAAAGTAATTGGATACATGATATAGGTCCCTAAGTATTCTAGGATACTTCACAAGATCACACTATGTCAAACTATGTATAAACAATTCACATAAGTTCACACAAATGCAAGTTAGGGTTCATGGATGAAGTATGAGTGCATATGACATACAAGTATGAATGAATTCATGAAATGCGTATCAAAGTCAGTAGTGAATGCTTATGAATAAGGATTAATGAACATACCATCATGTATGTAATGGTTTAAGCATATGGAGCACGGAGAAGAAGAAGTGAACACGGTGTCGCATAAGATAACAAATGATGCAAGTTAAGGATGAATGCCATGTGAATATGCATGAGATGATTATGGATCAGTAGAATAAAAGGTATGATATGCCATTAGAATGAATGAATAGGCATTTATGATTCTCATATAAGTCATGTTAACAATTAGGAGAAAAGAGAAACAAGTTTAGGTCAAACATGTTCAAATAAGGATGCATTTTGAAACAAAAAAACAAAGCAAATGAAGATGGTTCAAAAATTTACCTATAATTAGAATTGAGGACCTAAAATAGACCTATAATTAACTCCTAAAATCTATCCTAAAGTATCTCAAGCAAATAGCATGAATGTCTTCCTTACATCAAGGGTATGGTACAAGTAAGCACATAAATGGACCTATAATCTAGGTGACATGAAAAATAGCAAAAAGGCTTGAAAAATTATGAAATTAAATACTTAAAATTATGAAGTCAGTAGCTTATATTTAATAAAAGTATTTCACAAAATTATGCACTAAAGTGCCAAAACAATTCACTTAATGGTCAAGGTAACAAGGCGTGATTGCCGAAAAACAACTCCACAAAGTGGATCAAAAAATGCACCACAAATTATGAAAAAATTTCCTAAGTAGCATCAAAATGTCAAAACTTCCAGTGGTTAATCACACACAAAAAATTAGTCTCACACCTATTGGAAAAAAATTACTTTTGGTCCCTTAAACTAAAACAACGCCTTTTGGGACAACTTGGAATCAAAAATCTAAATTAATTACTCAAACCATCCAAACCTGGAATAGAAAATATACAAAATTAACTAAGAGGATAAGGATCACTCATGAAGTTTTCCAGAATTTTATCACACCCGAAACTATTTTTAATAATTGCAACGAAACGGACTAAAAATGGTGATTAAGGGAAAGTGAGAGAAAAGCAAATTATATCATTCGTAACCTAATCCCTAAGCGTCGATATCGTCACACATTAATATACATCATAAATAAATACAGTGCCTTAGGTGGGAGGGCTCAATATGCACCTTACATTATATGATCATAAGCTACATACAACTAGAATGATGCATTAAAGTCGAGAAAGTCGAGATTTCTTACTTGATTGAAGTGACGATTCTTCACATAAAAGAAACCCAAAAACTTCATGCAAGGTCTTGTAATCTCCCATAAGCAAAATAAATTCTTATCTTCCATAATTGCTTCGTGATGATCCACCATAGCCGAAAGATAAAAAAAAAGTGGACACTTACATCCAAATTAGTTCTAAACCATAATTAAAATCATCAACAAAATCCTAATTAAAAATTAACAAGAAACTAATTAAAATGCTAAATTATCAAAAATTAATTGGCAATTAATTTTTTAACAAGAAAATAATTAGAAAAATAAGAAATATAAGGAACAGGGGGTGTGAATTGAAACTGATGGTGTGGATAGAAATTCTTGGCTAAAAAGCCCAATAACTTTAACTTCATTGCAGGTGGGTGGTGAGTCAGTAAATGGAAGGTACGAATAGCCATCCATGGCCCAATTTGGAGAAGCCTCTCACTTGGGGGTGAGATAGTGATATGATGTGGTACATAGCGAATTCAATGCGCTTAGAGCCCAATTCTGGATATTGAGTTTGCGAGGGGTGAGTAAGCAAAAACAAGGTGTGATTAGGGATCCATGGAGGTGAGACACTAAGCCCGATCCAATTGAAGATATTTTTAACCTAAAAGCTTAAACACTCAACAACATATTTGTCTTTCTCTTCTTCGATATTCAGAGAACACACCGTCAAAACTTCCGCCGTCAATCCACGATCTACCCTCATCGATCTGTCATGACCTACGGACTACGCCGTTTTCATCATCATCATCTTGATCTTGTATCCTTCACCTTATTTCCATGGCGATGCTCTTCATTCACACATACCATCCAACTTCACAATGACACGAGGACGAGCACGACTTCCAAGCTACAAATTGAATAAGCAAGAAGAAATTTACATGTCGGAGTGCGTCGAAAACGATGGATCGGAACTCGCAACTCAGGTATGTGCGTATTTCTCCATTTCCATCTCTTAACTCGGCTTCATCCTTCTTCTTCGGCTTTTGTTACTTCGATTCAAATCATTCGTTTATCGTTGCAGGACTTTTGCTGTTGTAAATTGTTGTTGTGTTGATGAATCTTGTATATTGAAGCCGATGTTGGTGATGCGCTGATGTTGAGGATGATGAAGATGTCGAGAGTTGATGAAGAATGTGCTGTTATGAATTTGCAGAGTTGAAGATTTTGATTTGGTGTTCTTGCAAGATTTTGATTTGGTGTTCTTGCAGAGTTGAAGATTTTGATTTGGGGTTCTTGCAGAGTTGAAGATTTTGATTTGGTGTTCTTGCAGGTTGAAGATGATAATGCGGTGTTGAATTGAGGAGTGATTGAAGATTGTTGAATGTTTGTTGCAGAAGATTCATGGAGGTTTCAGAATGAAGATGAAGGTTCTTGAAGATTAGAGAGATCCGAGATTGATGATTATTGATGAAGCTCGAAGATGAAGATGGTGGATTCAGGTTGTGTTTCAAAGAATGCTTGGAGATTGATGAAGAGGTTGAAGAGAGTGATTGATTGAAGAGGATAAAGGGTAAAAGTCAGTGTTCGTGTAGCAGAATCTTTAGTCCCCTCCTTGTTAAATTAATCAATTTCGAGTTCTTATCAGTTTTCCCCACTGATCTTCTGTAACCGATTTTTTATTTTTTTCCTCAATTTCTATTATCTCTGTTAGACTTGTAACTGCATTTTTGTAACTGAACTCTCATTCTGAAATTTTTTGTTGTAATCCCCCTGAACTGAGATCTCCTGCCCTGTTAATTCTGTTAAAGTTTATAACAGAATTTCTGTTATCCATTTGTAACTAATTTTTTTTATCAAAGTTTTCTGATATGGTTTTGTTGGAGATTACAACTGAATTTTTCTTATGCTTCTCACTGATTTTCTATTGTATCAGTTTTGCCTCATGCTGAATTTCTATCAAACTTTGTTTATGTTGAAGAAATCTATTATCCTAATTTTCTATTTCTGAAGTAGCAAGTTTTTTCTTCAATTTCATGAAATTATACAAGACAAAGCCTAAAGGGCTTAGAAAAACACCATTTGAAAGCATATAGAATATAAGAAAAGAAGTTATATAAATAAGTCTTACCTCAACTTCTCTACAAAATAAAGGTTAGCTTTACAATGAATACTGAAAGCATAAACATAAATGAAGATCAACCTAGCTAAGGAAAAAAACACTAAGGGCCTCCTAGGGTTAAGTCCTAAAAGTAAATGATGTTAAATTATAACAAGCTTCTAAAGTCAGTAGCTAAACCATATTAAAGTTTTCTAAGGTCCTAAGATCAAACAACTACAATTTATGTCCTAATGAGGTACTAAACCCCAAAGGAATTCAAGATGAAGCTATATGGAGAAGTTTGAATGAAAACACAAAGTAAACTTTCATTAAACCAAAGGTGAATGTTAAAACCAGAACCTAGCACTAAATGAAAGTGTAAGTGAAAGAGATTCAAGTATAAGATTGAATGAAGAAGGAATAAGAAGAAATGAACATGTGATTTCTTAAGAAGAAAAAAGACTTAGAAGAAAAAGTCAAACATGAACAAAAAAATGTGAACCTCCCATACAAAAACCAGAGGCTAGATGAGGATATAATATGAATATTATAATAAAAAAATTAACCACAAATGAACATGTATGAAGTGTTTTAGGGTTAAGGGACAAAGAAGTTTGAGTTTGGAATTCTTAAGTATAAAAGTATACCAAATGAAGTAAATGGACTCGTGATTTGGTAAGATGATGTGACAATGAATGTGGACATCTTATAAGACACGTGAGAATGATATAACATGGATACAAGACTCACAAAGTAAATTTAGAAGTGTGAAAGTGAAGGGAGAATGAGAATTAGGTCAAATGGAAACACATATGGACACATGTGAAGCTTAAGGAACAAGTAACCTAACATTCCAAAGGTAAGGACCTATAATGGAAAAAAGTGACTTAAAATCATCAAAAGAAAGCCAGAGAACTCAAGTGGAAGAACTCTAAGGAATGACATAAATGCCTTATCCAAAATGAGATTAGAAGGATAAGAAAAGGTGGACCAAAATGTGACTTGTAACACAAGGTACCAAAAAATTACTTAAGGACATGGAAAAAAATATGAGAATTAGGATTCAAGGTTACAAACTAGGGGATAACAAACCTTTAAAATATATCTCAAAAAATTACATTCTAACTCCATCAAATAATTGTGCTAAGAGGATTAGGGATTTGAAGGATGAGACTCAAAGAAAAGACTCACAAATGGACCAAACATGACCTAAAAAATATGAGAAAAATATTTTGGGGGACCTCAACTTGTTCTCTGATAAATCAATAGGAATGAAGTTCAAACTATTTTTGGTTTATTAGGAATTAAATTGAGAAGGACAAGTGGTCACAAATGAGAAAAATTCAAAAGAAATTAAAATGAAAATTAATTCTGGTCAGAAATAAAATAAAATGAAAATAAAAAATTGGGAAATTTTGGTAAAATATTGAAAAGTTAGAGGAAATTATTTGAGGATTTTTGGATGTTGTTTGGTATTTTAATAAAATGAAAAATGAAATGAATAAAAGAAATAAAAAAGGAGGATATTGAGGAATGGGTGAAATCAGAAAGAGAAATAAGTTCAAAACCAATGGGACTAATTGCGTGGGGGTGTGGATATTACATTGAAACCAATCCAAAATACGCTGAGTACAAAGCTTATGATGGACCTTGGTCAATTTGTTGACTCTATCAAGACCTTAGGATCAATCTCACGCACGCTAACAAAGTCAAAGTATGCAAATCAAATGGATAACAAATCAGGACACATGGCATGATGGTGGATGTCACACACTATAACATTCAGGCCACTAAAACCTCACATGGTTCTCACATGTTCATTAATGTGATGGCATAATTGTGGACACACGATGAACATGATAAAATGGTTGTGACTTAAAGCTGAGGAAACTGCTAGGGCACTATTACGACCACCGGAGAAGACCTCTGGTCATCTTCTCTGGTGAGCTCAGGTTAGGGAAAACATGAAATCTCCATGAAAATGAAATCTAAAGCCATCAAAATATTCACCAGGTTGAGTACATCACTAATCTAGGCTTAGTTTTCATTTATCACTCACAATAAGTGCAAATCGAAGCAAACAAATCCAACCTAAGAAACTGCATCTAAGCATCTATTATACATATCAACTAGCCAGATCAACCATTGCTTCTATCAAGCTTCAAATGACACAAAACAAACTAGAAAAGCATGAAATCAAGCAATGAGAATTAAAGTGAAACCCGAATTGTAGAACTTGAATTTGTGGAAGAAAACCAGAGATGAGGTTCCAAATCTTGAGGTAATGCACTCTTGATATTCAATAAAGTGAAATAAACACTCAAAGCTTGTAAAATCTTGTTGAATCAAGAAAAATGCAAAAGTGAAGTGAAGCGTATTCTTGAAGATTTTGAGGAATTGAGATATGGAGAATGTGCACAAGATGATGATGATGATGATGAATAGATGAATCTTGATGAATGTTGATGAAGGATGAAGCTTGCACGAATCAAAATGCAGAGAAGTTTCTTAACAAAAACTAGAGAAAATCAGAGAGCGAGTGATGAAGTTTTTGGTGTGATTTTGATCAAATGAATCTCCTAGTGTAATTCAGGTATGCTTGATCCTTTTATATCCACAGTTAGTGCTAACTAACCCTAGTTAACAGTTAGAACTAGAGTTATCTCTAACTTGAGGTGAAAAGATCAAAATGAAGGGTGCTTGGTGCAATTCAGTTCAGCTCGGATTTGCCTTCTTGAAATTGGATTGAGTGTGATGCTGAACATGTTGATCATGGTGAGGGTGAATGAAGCAAAGTGGAACTGATTGGATCAAGGCTGCAGCATGTAGTGCCATGTTTGAAAGTTTTTCATTTGGCTTGGATTTCAAAAGAGGTGCATGGCAAATGAGGAAATCATGCAGCCATATGATAATGCCCTCTAAGGCAATGCATTTTGTGAACAACAACATAATGAAATGGTATACACACTGAACTAAATTTGAAAACATCCTATGACTCAATAACTTATACAGCAAGAAAACCAGTCATATGCATTGATCTTCCATGGAATGTTTCTTCATGATCAAGCTACCAAATGATGCCATTCTTGTGTTCAATTTGAAGATCATACTTCATACAACAAGATTGATGTTTATGCCAACTGAAGATGAAGCTTGTAAGTCACTCAAAGTGATCATTGAATCTCATGTCATGAAACTACATAATTGGCCTGCATGGAATTGCCTTGCCTTGTTCAAATGTGTTTGTGACTTGATCAGAATTGGGACATGACTTTGACCTTTCATATCTTTTAATCCCTTGATCAAATGAATTTTTGGCCAACATGAAAGTTGTAGAGAATGAAACAATGAACAAATTTGATGTTTGGGAAAAAATCATTTGAGGTCATTTTGATGGAGTAAATGGGCCATAATTCTTGTACACCACATGTTTGTGAAAATGCCTTGAATGGCGCGCACAAGATGCTTGGCATGACTTGGTTTGCCTTGGATTTTTCCCTAGTTTGATCAAACTTTGATTGATCACAACTTTCTCAATTTTAATCCCATGAGCATGATCCACCTATGGATTTGAAGATTAGGATGCCCTCTCTCAAACAGTCCAAGTGGAATTTTTGTTTGACTTTTATTTTGGGAGAAGGCCTCTCTTGAACATGACTGAAAAATGGCCAAAACTTGCCATATTTGGAAACCCTAATTTTCCAAAAATAGTAAGTTTTGATTTTCTTGATTCTTGATGATTCCTCCATCATTTCTTGATCAAATTTTGTCCATTGACTCCTTGTAACATCAATTTCATGATTTTGACCTCAAAAAGTTAGGAGTTGACTTTTTCCTCTACACAATTGACTTTCCCCCAATTTCTTGATTCTCAAGTAACTGACCAATTGAAGGCCCTCTAAAATGATTCAATGGATGATGTTTCAACCCTAGACACTTGATATCATGTGGAAAACAATGGGATCAATTTTGAACCAAAATTTCCTTGAGAAGCTCCATTAATCAGAAACCCTAATTTCACCCCTTTTGTTAGGAGGTATTGCACTGTTTGAATTCTTGGATCAATCCACCTCTTTCTAAGCCTTGAGGAATCAATTGAGAACTTGTGGGATGTTGTGAACCATTTGAATATTTGTTGTGAAGCCCTGTGACACTTTCATTTATTTTGGATGATCATCAATTTCATCATTCATTGATCACATGCACTATGCCTCTAGTTATGATTGCTATGCTTCAATATTTATGCAAGGATGTGGGATTATGTATGAAACATGACATGCTAAATGCCATGAAATGAGAGGGAAAATTTTGGGGTTTTAGAGCTGCCCCTATTCAATCAACTGTAGACCTGAAGGGATGATAGCAATGGCTTTCAAACATTTAAGGTATGGAGGGATTGAATACCCGAATAAACCGGAAAATATGCACTTTGTAGGAAAATAAAATGAGTTGGGAAGAATGTCATTCTTGGATGAAGATGCCAATAAGACACACCATGAGTGAGCTTGAAAAGAGACTATCATAACTTGGATGATAGATCAAAGGTATGAAACCGGACTTGGCGGAATCGAAAAGTATTTATCCCACTTGGGAGATAAAGCGAACAAGACACATCTTGAGTGAGCTTGAAAAGAGACTATCGTAACTTGGGTGATAACACAAAGACACAAAATCGGACTTGGACGGGATCGAAAAGTATTTATCCCGCTTGGGAGATAAAATTTTAAAAGAGACTACCATAACTTGGATAATAACTCAAAGATACGAAACCGGACTTGGACGGAATCGAAAAGTATTTATTCCACTTGGGAGATAAAACTTGAAAAGAAACCACCATAACTTGGATGATAACTCAAAGATACGAAACCGGACTTGGACGGAATCGAAAAGTATTTATCCCGCTTGGGAGATAAAATTTGAAAAGAGACTATCATAACTTGGATGATAACTCTAAGATACGAAACCGGACTTGGACGGAATAGAAAAGTATTTATCCCGCTTGAGAGATAAAACTTGAAAAGAGACTACCATAACTTGGATGATAACTCAAAGATACGAAATCGGACTTGGACGGAATCGAAAAGTATTTATCCCTCTTGGGAGATAAGACTTGAAAAGAGACTACCATAACTTGGATGATAACTCAACTGGGGATCACAAGCATTGACTTGTAAGAGTAATAATACTGAAGAATTAACTTGGCACTCTCCATGGGGGAAATTCGGTCTGCTTGAAGAAATAATGTTTCGGGCTTCCGTGCAAGGTACCAAAAACTGGGTTATGTTTATGCATATGTTTGAATTTTTCCATGGCATAATGCTCCATATTGATGGAAATACTACGCTTTTTGAGGATGCAAATGTAATGATGATTACTAAATGAAAATGAAAAGGGATCTCCTGATGAGGAGATACTAGGTATCCCCAGCCACCTTACTAGGGAAGAAACAATCATTGAATTGATTTAATGAATCCCTGTGGAGAATAACAACTTCGCAGGGGATATTGTTAATGAAATCGGCTCTGAGCTGCCACCGTTGCCAAAAATAAATTGGACTTTGAGAAATTGAAGAACATGGATCTTGCTGGGGAAGACCTTAATCTGGGAGGTACGCCATCCTTAGAACTCCGTTAGGGAAATAACAACCTTCTGACTTGGCTGGGTAAAAGGATTTACTGATACTCTACTGAGGATACAATCTATTGGGAAATCACTCAGATACCAACTCATTTGCTTGGGGAAGATATGCCAATGAGGATTGGACTTTGCGTAACAAATCCCCTGGGGAAATTATAACCAGTACTGGGCCCGGAGTGAAAACCATCAAGCTCTGCCCTACTTTTCCATCTGTTAGGGAATATCGAATCTACATGCACTACTGGGGATAAGAAGACTCTGGCGGGGATATTCCTCTTTGAAGGAAAAACTCTCAGCTTGGGGAGAATATCAGCCTTCTATCCCTTCGCTGGGGGATATTTCAATTTCCGACTCTTCTGGGGATGATGAAGATCACCAAGAATTCTTTTTTCTGAAGAAAAGTTTCTAGTTGTCTCTCGCTGGGGATAAGAGGTAAGAAGAGTCTCATGCTGGGGATGAGAAATGGCAACACCTTTCTGCTCGGGAAGTATCAAAACTCTTCATGCTGCTCTGCTGAGGAAGAAGTGGTACGATAAGACCCGATGTGGAATCTCACTCAATGATCTGCTGAGGGATAACTCCCCAATGCCTCGTACTAGCACCGACTTTGTCCAGCACCTGTACCTGCATGTTAGTGAACACAACTAATAGTACCTGCAAAAAGAGAGTTATTTTGGTCTGCGTGGCCCAGGTTCATGGTATGAATCACCATCACTGTTACTCAACAAATCGAATTCATGTAAAGTGTTTTTACTCTTATGCATGTATTACAAGGCATCCATGTATTCACAATGCAATATTTATCATAATTTGTTGGAAGTTTTTGCGATTAATCAATGGTAGATAAAATTAAAAACAACATGAGAGAAAATTATAATTAAATTTCACTTTTATTGATTGAAAAGTATGGCCATGAATAGGCATTACACCAGGAAGAAATCCCTAGGAAGAGGAAATTGCATAAAAGGAAGATAAATTATCCTAATGGCAATGTGAAAATCAGATCTCATCAAGCTCCGACCTGGCTATGACCCGTATGTCTTCAAGACTTCCCGCATGCTTCGCTTTTGAGGAAGACAATTAGACTTATTCTTAATCCTCAGATTATCCTTGATTGTAGATGACGAATCACAGATCTCGCAGATCGCAGTTGTTAATTTCAATCCCTCTTTTGAGTGGATCTCCCTTTCGGGTTTTTGATCCACCGGGAAACCCTTTTTTTCCTAAGTTGTCCGATGTGGCTTTTCAGCTCAGCGGGTGTACATTTTTTTTATTTATTTCCCTAAATTTTTCCCGAGCCATTAATTCTGTTTTTGGCTCGCCGGGATGCCCTTTTTTTTGCCTGGACTTTTATTCTGTTTTTGTCCAGCGGGTCTCTTTATAAGAAGTATTTTATAATTGTGTCTGTGTTGGCATGGGACAAGAAGTCTTCACCATCCATGGTTGTTAACATTAAGGCTTCGCCCAAGAAGACCTTTTTAACCACGAATGGAACTTCATAGTTGGGTGTCCTTTTGCCCCTATGATCTGTTAGAGGAGGAAAGATCCTTTTCAGCACTAAGTCATCGGGTATGTAGCGTTGAGGCTGCGCCTTCTGATCGAACGCATGTTTCATTCTCCGCTAATACAACTGTCCATGGCATACAACTACTAATCGTTTCTCTTCAATGAGGCTCAACCGATTGAATCTATATTGGATCCATTCAACTTCATCGAGCTTAATGTCCATCATTATCCTCAGAGAAGGAATCTCGACTTCAACCGGTAGGACTGCGTCCATACCATACATATGCGAGAATGGGGTTGCCCCTGTTGAGGTGCGCAACGATGTTTGTTACCCATGCAAGGCGAATGGAAACATCTTATGCCAATCTTTGTACGTTATAACCATCTTATGTACAATTTTTTTGATGTTTTTGTTGGCCGCCTCGATGGGGCTGTTCATCTTCGGGCAGTATGGAGATGAGTTGTGATGTTCGATCTTGAAATCCCGACACAGTTCTTCCATCATCTTATTGTTGAGATTAGAACCATTATTAGTAATGATTCTTTCAGTTATTCCATATCGACAAATGATATCCCTTTTGATGAATCGGGCTACCACTTGTTTAGTGACATTATCATAGGATGTCGCTTCTACCCACTTAGTAAAGTAATCAATGGTGTCGCTCCCACCAAATGACACTTGGTCAGAAGGGGTACATAGGCGAACGGTCGGCGAAAGGGAAGGAAATGAAAAGAGTCGCCAGCTAGGCATTTTTATCCCGAAGGAAAGGTAATGCTGCATAAACCTAAGAAAAGATAGATAAGACGGTCTCGAACCAGAGAAACTGAGAAAGGGGGTTGGTTACAACCTGGGAAGGTATTAGCACCTAGATCGTCCTCCGTACTCGACGGGATCCACGCTTGAAAGATTTGTGTTTTAAAGGGGTAATGTCTGTGCTATTTTGTGTACAAAAAGCTGGAAAAGAATGCAAGTGTCAGTGTAAAATGAAATGAGGTGAAATATGAGAGTGTCAGTGTAAGAACAGAGTGAAAAGCTCAAGACTATGAGGCTCAAAGAATAATGCTGGAAGGAGGGGGAATATACAGAGACTTTTGTTCGATAACCGTTAAGTTATGCCTACGTATCCTCTCGTGCAATGAGGAAGTCAGAACACCGTAGTTCGACCCAAAGAGACTAAAAGATAAATTGACTTGTGAACTTCTTACTTGTCTAT
Organism: Lathyrus aphaca; assembly: GCA_963966055.1. Lineage (NCBI taxonomy): Eukaryota > Viridiplantae > Streptophyta > Magnoliopsida > Fabales > Fabaceae > Lathyrus > Lathyrus aphaca. The sequence continues at coordinate 110,932,723 of OZ014523.1, forward strand.
GCTCAAGTGTATGACCTGTCTGGCTCAGGTGCTAACTGTCTTGCATTAGACGGAAGAAGCGAGTTCTCGTTTGTGAGTGAATGAGGTAAGAACAGAATCCCGAAGGAGGCGATTATTGTTTGTTTTTGGTGTTTTTAATCTTTTATTGCTTTTTGGAGTTTGTCATAGGAAAATGAGCTTAAGCCTAAACCAAAGGTTAGTAAACTCATCACATCTTCCCTCTGATTAGGGGTAATGAGAATACCTTAAGTATGAAGTAAGCACCTCACACTTAATCACCATGGTGTAGGATTAAGATAATTAACCTACTTGCACTTATTTAGATGTTTTTTGGTGTTTTTGTTTAATGTTAAGTAATGAGTTTAAGCCATAATCAAGGATTTAATGGACTCATTACACCATCCTAATAGAAGGATAATAGATGAGAACATTTAAGCTGAGGAAGGCTCCTCAATTTAATCCATGATTAGGGATTAACCTCATGACAAAACAAAGCCTTTATTAAGATGGATTTTAATTAATGGTAAGATTAAGAAGTGGATTTTATGGTTTGTGAGACAACTTGAGGGGGACTTGTCCATTAACACTAGGGTTAGTCCTTCTTAACCAATTAAGGAAGAATTAGAACCCTAATGCAAGGCCCAAGTTACAAGCTTGATGTCTTAGTGATTATTAAGTGGATTGATTAAAGGATTTAAACACGTTAAGGGTTTAACACTTAATATTAAAGTTATACACTCCATCCTAATAGAAGGATGCAGGTATAAGCTTAATCATAAAGCCTTAAAACCTTTAAGGTTTAGTCCTTGATTAGGAGATGAGAAGAGATGACACAAAGATGACACAAAGGTAAAACTAATGGGGACTAATCAAACCCTAATTGTTATCATGCTTGAGTATTCCTAGGGTTTATGAAGCTTGCAAGAGACCTTCAAGAGAAAAGCCACCAAGGAAGAAGCAGATGAGAGGAAATTAAGCAGAAAGAAGCAAGACAACTTACTTCACTTAAGAAGATAAGTTGCTTGAAGAAAGAAAGAGGAGTAGAAGCATGAATGAGCAAGCTCACTCTAATACAAAAGTAAAATGCAACAATGAATGCATGAAGAGAGATGAGAAAAGATTATGAGAAGTGAAGGCAAATTCACTTCTCAAACACTTACCACCTGAAAAGTTAGCAACAAGAAATGAAATGCAATGCAAATGGGATGAAACACAATGATGAAAACCAAATTCAGAAGCATATACATGATGTCAATGATGCTATAAGATATTGCAAACATAAGACAAGAGTTGTGGATGATCATACAAGGATGAGGATGCAAATGAAGCATGTTTTGAACCATGAAAGTTCATGAAAGTTTATGAAATGCAATGGAGGTATGACATGGCAAATGGATGAAGAAATGACTTATCATGATTCTAATGTGTCCTAATATGTCATAGGAGTCATGTGAATGCACAAAATGTCATGGCAAGTTCATGTATGCAAGCATATGAGAGATGAATGCAAATGAAGGCGAAAATTAGGGTTTATGCACAAGACACAAAGCAAAATTCAAAATCAGAAGCAGATGACAAGATAAAAAATTGAAAATGGGATCAAAGGAACCCTTAACCTGTACAAGTTCACTGCCCAAAGGAGGAGACCTAAATCTTAACCTAATGGAAGTTATGATTTTCTCAAGTTTGCTAGGGTTTTAAGGCACTTCAAAAGGAAAAATGCACAACAAATTGAAAATGAGAGATGAATTCAAACCAATTTTACACTAGGAACTACATGACATGAAGAATACAATGCAAAAAGAACCATCATCAAACTCTTCAAGGTTAGGTAGAATGAATTTTTATAAGTTAAGACAAATATATTGACTTTTAAGAACTTTAATTCCAAAGAAAAATGTCAAAATATGTCAAGAACCAAAAAGAAATTTGTTTGAAGGGTTTGATAATGTTTCTAAATGTATCAAAATGTAATGTGATTTTTTTGGTGATTTTTAGAAACTTAAATGCTATTTTAATTAATTAATTCTCATTAACTAATTAAAATAAACATTTAAATATTTTTAAAATACGAAAATTATGCAAAAAATAAAATAAAAATTATTTTCAGGAAGAGAAAAATATTTTAAGGTATGATGCAAAAAATGAGATTTTTTAGAAGTGATTTGCTATTTTAAATAAATTGGACAAGAAAAATGAATTAAAATGAAAATAAAATTGAATTAAATGGAAAGTAAGCAGATCCAAAGGCATGGATTCAAAAGGAATGTGCGGGAGTTGACTGGTGCGTGTTTGGAGGGTGAGGATTGATTCTGGCAAATTCAAATTTTAATCCTAATTAATTAATGCTAATGACTGGATTAGGGCTAAATCACAAAATCTAGGTCGTTCATAGCGCGCGGGAAAGCCAAATCAAGGGTCCAAATTCAAACTTGACTTAATTACAGGATTAGGGCATAACCACTTTCAGGCGACCAGAACAGTGTTCCGGTCGTCTTCTCCGACGAACACAAACCCTAACTTCTCTCTTAGGCCATTAATCTTCAAATTTCTTGCACAAAAATGATCCTCTAACAATTCTAAACCTAAATCTCCAACCAAAACTCATTTATTTTGCATCATAAACACGAATCGAACCAAAACGTAAAAACTGGCAAAGGTTTCAGAGCTTGCATACATGGTGGTTTCTCAACCATTTTAAAAAATAATCATATCCCTATGATCAGGGGAGCATATAGAACCATAAAAGAACTTAAAAGCAAGCTTTTGGAAAAAAAGTTCACAAGTTGTACCTGAGATGGAACCTCCTGATGTTGGGCTTTCTGGATCCCTCTTTGATGCAAATCCCCTCCTATGAACCTCCTGATGATGGAATGAAACTTAGAACAAGCTTATGTGGCATGTTTTGAAGGTTTTGGTTCTGGTGTAGCAGATTTGGAAGGTTATGTATGTGGTGCTTTAGGCTGTTTCAGTGCTTGGTTCTTGATCCATGGGTGATTTGTGACTTATTGGTGAAGAAAAGTTTGAGGTTTGATGGCTGTGGGCAGAGTTTTGAAGAGGTGAAGGAATTTGTAGTTTTTCTCAATCCTGGCTTATGGGAGGCTGCTGGCTTGTGTGTGTGTGTCTTTCAAGTCCTTGAGGTCCACATATGAGGTTCTGATTGGGCAGAGGGTTGGTAGTGGCACAGTTTGATTGGTATGGGCAAAATGCAAGAAAGTCATAACTTTGTGTACTTGAGGTATGACTCGAGTCAGAGGGAGATTAGGGGCATGGCTGGGCTCAGCATGAATCAAGGAAGGCCCTTAGATTGCTTTTGTGCAACTGTAATGGCTAGGGCAAGTGGTAGCATGGTTCTTGCAACTTTTCCCTCTTTGGAAGTCTTTGTGAATCAAGGCCAAGAAACCTCTAAACTCTTGGGCAAATTGCAGCCAAATGGGCCATATGAAGTTGTTATGATGTCTTAAACTCACTTAACAACTAATTCAAACATTAAAAGTCTTTTATTTGCAAAAAATCCATTCTTGAAGATTTATGAGAAAATGCCTTATGGTGACTTGTAATTCAAGGCATAGAAATGAGAAATCCTTTGGGACATTCTGAATTATGGACCATGAATGATGTTTGTGTGATGGTTAGAAGTTGATTTGAGGCCACATTTGGCTTTGGCAAGTGTTTTTGCAAGTTTCCTCTTTGGCACAAAAGTGAAAATTAAGTGATTTTGTCCAACTTTGCAAAGCCATAAATTGAGTTCTATGATGAATTAGATCAAGTTCTTGTACTTTTTGAAAAGGGAATGATTCAATATACAACTTTCATGACCAAGAATTTTTCATTTGAAGCATTTTTGAATCAAAAAGAGGAGGTTGAAAAACTTTCCCAAAATGGCAAGTTTACATTACAAGTCACTTTCCCAAAATGGCAACTTTGCAAATGGCTTGAAATTCTTCAATTTTGTGAACTTATAAACTCTTATAAGATCAAATAAATATCATACACATCCAAAATGGTGGAGAAGACCCTTTGGTTGGATGATTGGGGGCCTCAGATGCCCTGATTTTGCACTGACTTGCTCAAGAAGTCATCTATTGATCAGATGCCTTCCCCATTGAATTTCTTCATGAAAATTGGTATGTATGATCCTTATAGCATATAATGACCAATAGAAACAAGAATGACCAAAAAATTTGGAGTTGTGGCCTCTGAAACCAAAACCCTAATTTTAGGTCATCTGTGTAGTTAAGCTTGGCTCTGCTTCCATACCTTCCTCAGTTCTTGTGATTTTCTGAGTTTCTTGATCTTAGGAGGATATAATATGATGCTTGAACATATATGGACCCTCTTGAGATGATTGATGACCTTTGGAGTGGCTCAGATAGCTCAGGGATTGCTCAGATCACAAACCCTAGATGCAGATGACTTTGAAACCATGCAGTGAAGCAAAAAATGCAATGTGAGATGCTATGATTGAACTTATGCAATATGAAAAGAATCACAAGCCATGGTGAAATGAGTGAGGGAAAATTTGGGGTGTTTATAAATGGCAACCAGGATGAAGCGGTGGGCTCGATCTTGAAGGAAAATTGCGATCTAAACGCAGCGGAAAACAAAAATTTTCCTTTAGTGATCCTTACGAATGAGCATGGTCAGTGATAGAATCGTTACCTCTTTGTGGCGATTCAGATCTTTGATGCAGCGATCACAAGCGTTGATGAAGTGCAACGCCTCTACTCAGTCCACACGAACAACTTCCGGTTACAGTGCTAGCTGCTTACGAACGGAATTATTTGAGTGAGAATCAAAAACGAAATTGCATCAAGTAAAAGCTTCATCACAAGGGTTCCTTTTATAGACTCTCTTGTGGGCTGCGGGCTAAAAGCCCAATTCACATGATCCATAATAATATTATATATTATTATAATAACTATTATAATAAATATATTTATTTTATTATTATTTTATAACCATTATAAAATAACAATAATTATTATTATATTATCCGAATTTCTATTTTTCACTTAAGTGCACCGTACCTTACGGTGTTCCTTTGATTTCTCTATCTCTCATCAAACTGTCCTTATGTGTGTGACCCTGTAGGATTTCGTAACGTTGGTAATTATATTAAATTATATATTTAACATAATAAACAGTGAGCGGTATCTAGCAACACATCACTGCTACCCAAGTCACGAAAATGTCATGTGATCTGACAAAACCTTTTTCGTGATAATATATGTTTGTACAATTACCCTTTTGCCCCTATGTCTATATTGAACACAAGGCATACACTGTGTCATCCTTGTCCAGTTCAATATTGGGCCCTTAGACATTTCTCCTGTTATGCAGGATTGGCAAATTCCATCTAGGACACTCATGTCCCTCAGCATGCTTCGTGGAGTGCCCATCAACTGTCTTTATGATCATCCAGTTACGGATAATGTTTGATCAGCAATAAAGCACCCGACTCTACATCTAGGGTCCATAGTGGTTTCAGGTCGAAGGGTGGTAATACACCATTATCACCATGAGAATAACTTATGACACTTTGCATAACATACTATGTAGTATTCTCATAGCGGGTCAATCCGGTATAAATATTACTCCTAATATTTATACCTATGTCAAGACTTGATAACTCTTTATCCATGATCCATGAGATGTGATCATCAGTCTATCTTCATAATAGTCTCAATGCTTTAATGTTATCCCACTTTGCAATAAAGCTTGACTACGGATATTTTAAGAATAATGTCTTTATGTTTAATGGGATCTCATGATTAAGTCACACTTAACATTTCATTAAACAGACTAACTATTCTAGGTACTTTATTATTCTGAAAGACAAACATAATAAAGAAATGCCTTTTATTATTAAACGAATAATCCGATACAAGTACCAAAAAGTATTGGCCTCTAGGGCTTACACCAACAATCTCCCACTAGCACTAGAGCCAATTAGGCATACCCTTAATACCCATAGATCTAGTATGACCATCATGCTTCTGTTGCGCAAGAGGCTTTGTTAATGGGTCAGCGATATTGTCAAGTGTAGGTACTCTGCATATCTTCACATCTCCCCGATCGATTATCTCTCGAATGAGGTGATAACGCCTAAGTATGTGTTTGGATCGTTGGTGAGATCTAGGCTCCTTAGCTTGTGCGATAGCACCATTGTTATCACAATATAAACCAATGGGATCCACAATGCTAGGGACTATGCCAAGTTCACTAATGAACTTCTTGATCCAAACAACTTCCTTTGCTGCATTTGAGGCAGCAATATACTCGGCCTCAGTTGTAGAATCAGCAACTGTTTCCTGCTTTGAACTTTTCCAGCTCACAGCGCCACCATTGAGACAGAACACATAACCAGATTGTGATCTAAAATCATCCTTATCTGTCTGGAAGCTAGCATCAGTGTAACCAATTACATCAAGCTCTTCCTGACCTCCATATATCAAGAATGAATCCTTAGTCCTTCTCAAGTACTTAAGGATATTCTTGACAGCTACCCAGTGAGCATCACCGGGATCAGATTGGTACCTACTCGTTGCACTTAATGCATACAAGACATCTGGTCGAGTACATAACATGGCATACATGATAGATCCTATTGCAGATGCATATGGAATCTTATTCATGCGATCCCTTTCTTCCTTAGTTGAAGGGGATTGTGTTTTTGATAAACACAGACCATGTTGCATAGGTATGAATCCTTTCTTGGAATCATGCATATTAAAGCGTCTCAACACTTTATCTATGTATGTACTCTGACTTAGGCCAAGCAGTTTTTGTGATCTATCTCTATAGATCCTAATTCCTAATATATAGGCTGCTTCACCTAGGTCTTTCATAGAAAAACAATTCCCTAACCAAGTCTTCACTTGTTGCAAGGTAGGGACATTGTTTCCAATGAGTAATATGTCATCTACATATAATACCAGAAACACGATCATGCTCCCACTAACCTTCTTGTAGACACAAGGTTCATCTTCATTTTTGATGAATCCATATTGTTTTACGGTTTCATCAAAACGAAGATTCCAGCTTCTGGAAGCTTGCTTCAATCCATAGATTGATCGCTGTAACTTGCATATCTTTTGGGCATCTTGTGGTATGTCAAATCCTTCAAGTTGTGTCATGTACACATCCTCAAGAAGATTCCCATTAAGGAAAGCAGTTTTGACATCCATCTGCCATATTTCATAATCATGATATGCAGCGATGGCAAGTAAAATCCGAACAAATTTAAGCATTGCAACTGGTGAAAAGGTTTCATCATAGTCAACCCCATGAATTTGTTTATAGCCTTTTGCAACCAGTCTTGCTTTATAGGTATGTACCTTACCATCCATGTCAGTCTTCTTCTTGAAGACCCACTTGCATCCTATAGGGTTAACTCCTATAGGAGGTTCTACCAAGGTCCAAACCTGGTTTGTGTACATGGAATCCATTTCAGATTTCATGGCTTCTAGCCACTTCTCAGACTCAGGACCAGTTATGGCCTCTTTGTAGGTCACAGGCTCATCTTGATCCATGAGTAATACATCACCCTGATCACTTATGAGATATCCATATCTCTCAGGTTGGTGACGTGTCCTGCTTGACCTACGTTGGTCTTGTTCTACTTGAGCAGGTTGCTCTTCCACAACTACTTGTGTTTCCTGCTCTAGTTCCTCCATAGGTGTTTCAATGTTTTGTGATTCTTGAATTTCTTCAAGCTCTATTTTCCTCCCACTGTTTCCTTTGGAAATAAAATCCCTTTCCAGAAAGACTCCAGTTCGAGCGACAAACACTTTGCCCTCAGAAGGATTGTAGAAGTAATATCCTCTTGTTTCTTTAGGATATCCCACAAATAAGCATTTGTCAGATTTGGGCTCAAGCTTGGTTGAAATTTGTCGTTTGACGTAAACTTCGCAACCCCAAATCTTCATGTAAGACATATGTGGTTTCTTACCACTCCATATCTCATATGGTGTCTTATCAACCTTTTTGGATGGAACACGGTTAAGTGTGTAAGCTGCTGTTAATAATGCATGTCCCCAAAAGGAGTTTGGAAGATCGGCGTGACTCATCATGGATCGGACCATGTCTAACAAGGTTCGATTTCTTCTCTCAGATACACCATTCCATTGTGGTGTTCCAGGAGGAGTAAGTTGGGATAGAATCCCATACTCTTTTAGATGGTCATCAAATTCTAGGCTTAAATATTCACCGCCTCGATCTGATCGAAGAACTTTAATATTCTTCCCTAGTTGGTTTTGTACTTCATTCTTGAATTCCTTGAACTTTTCAAAGGAATCTGATTTGTGTTTCATTAAATACACATATCCGTATCTACTGAAGTCATCAGTGAAAGTGATGAAGTACTGAAAACCTCCTCTGGCTGGTATGTTCAGTGGTCCACATACATCAGTATGTATGAGTGCCAAAAGATCATTATCCCTTTCACCTTTTCCTGTGAATGGGGACTTTGTCATCTTTCCAATTAAACAAGATCTGCATGTCTCATATGATTCATAATCAAAAGAGTCCAAGAGTCCATCTTTATGGAGTTTGGAAATGCGTTTCTCATTTATGTGGCCTAATCGACAGTGCCAAAGGTAAGTTGGATTCAACTCATTAGGTTTCAACCTTTTAGTATTAATGTTATAAATTGGCATTTCAAGATCAAGGACATATAGTCCATTATTCATTTTTGCAGTAGCATAGAATATATCATTCAAATAAATGGAGCAACAATTGTTCTTTATTATGAATGAAAAACCAAACTTGTCCAAACAAGAAACGGAAATAATATTCCTGCTAATTGCAGGTACATAATAACAGTTCTCTAACTGAATTATTAAACCACTAGGTAAAGTTAAAACATAAGTTCCTACAGCTAAAGCAGCAACCTTTGCTCCATTGCCAACTCGTAGGTCAACTTCACCTTTTGCCAAATCTCTACTCCTTTTTAGCCCCTGCACATTAGTACAAATGTGAGAACCGCATCCAGTATCTAATACCCATGATGCAGAAGTAGATAAATTAATTTCAATAACAAAAATACCTGAATTTGAAGTCTCTACTCCATTTTTCTTATCTTCCAGGTACTTTGGGCAATTTCTCTTCCAATGTCCGGTCTTACCGCAATGGAAGCAAGTGCCCTCCTTTGCTATTCCTCCACTAGGCTTCAAAACAGGAGGAGTGGGTTTGGGTTTGGCAACTTCCTTGCCTTTCCCTCTACCACCCTGTTTGATGGGCCTCTTGTTCTGTTTCTTTCCATTACTGACCATCAGAATGGATTTCCCTTTTGTCTTCATATTCTGCTCAGCAGTTCTCAACATGCCTAGCAGTTCTGGAAGACTTTTGTCCAAGTCATTCATATTGAAATTCAGGACAAACTGACTGAAGCTCTCTGGCAATGATTGCAAGATCAGATCAATCGCAAGTTCTTTTCCAAGGGGAAACCCTAATCTGTCAAGGTTCTCCACATACCCAATCATCTTGAGTACATGGGGACTTACAGGGGCTCCCTCAGCTAACTTGCTGTTAAAAAGGGACTTTGAAACCTGAAACCTCTCATTTCTTGCTTGCTCTTGATAAAGCATTTTCAGATGTCCGATCATATCGAACGCAGACATGTTCTCGTGTTGCTTTTGCAACTCAGAGTTCATGGTAGCAAGCATGAGGCAAGCGGTTTCATTGGCATCATCGAAATGCTTCTTATAAGCATCTCTTTCTGCCTTTGGTGCAGAACTAGGAGGTTCCTCCTCAGGAACTGGTGTCTCCAAGACATACAGCTTCTTATCGTGCTTGAGGACAATCCTCAGATTACGGTGCCAATCCAGGAAATTTGTCCCAGACAATTTTTCCTTATCTAGGATGGATCGCAAAATATTGTTCGATGTGTTTGTTGTCATGGTAATCTACAAGAGAAATATGAAAATATAAGTATCATTAAAACAACATATTTAATTAGGCCTTTAATCAAATATGCTCCCACTATTTTATTCAAAACAAATGACCCTCATCATTTGATTCGGAAAATCCCGTTGGAAGACTTTCTAGTGGGTCGAGATCCATGTTTCACTTTGTTTTAAGTCAGCGTTAGGCTGATTACACAAAACTAAGTTATTTAGGTAGGAACTCCTTCCAATTGTATCACATACAACTCTCGAATATTTTCAATTGGGTGAATAACTCCTTATTCTGATCCATCACATGAATCATTCCCAATTCTTGCTTCTAAACATGTATAATCTTATTATAATTTGTTTAGTTAAGTTTGACCCATTGTTTTAGCAATTGGATATTACAATTATCCCATCACACCTTACTAATATAGAACATGCACCTCGCGTAGGCGAAACCTACAATGCTCGATACTAGTCTTGATGAGTGCTAAAAATTGGAAAGCATAAACTTAATATTTAATTTTGAGGGAATTTGTTATTAGTTTGATCTCACCGGCTTAACATGCAAAACGTCTCTCACATGCATCAACATACAATTACATGCATCAACATACATATAAAAAGATACAATTATGGACCCTAACGCAATTGTTCTCTCAAGCCAATGAGAGAACCTAAGCTAACCTAACAACGATCTAAGCTTCTCCAAGCATGATCTCCAAGGTTATCCTCCTTTAATATTGAATACTTCCTTTTTCTTCATAACATAATATTACATTACATATAAGAAAACTCGTTTTACATACGAGGGAGTGAGATGAGAAAAGAAGTTACATAAAGAGATTGAGAGAGAGGCACGACTCACAGGCCGTATTTAAAAATCCCAAAACAATAATAAAGGATAAACTAAGGCCATAACTGATCACCACAAATAAATAATAATAAACACACTTTTATTATTAGTTTAAAATTCCGATAATTAAATAAACTAAATTAAATTTCGGCTGATTGATCACACTTCATTGTATTTCACGTCGTTTCCTGCACAACTTTTGTGCATTTACAACCCCAACCGGAAAAGTCTGCGGCAATACAACACTTGTACTCCCATTAATCCTAATGCAACAATTTCATGCCGTCAAACACAACTCGATTGATAACTCAATATGATAGATCAACATGTCATTGCTTCACCATACTAATGTCGGATTCCGAAGCGAATGAAAATGATGATCTTTCAAAAGAATTACAATCCTTATGTGATTGAATGGATGAAATCAAAACAGTATATCCCATATACCATCTTTGCATCAGAATTTCTTATATCTTATATAAAAGTGATCGATCTAATTGTGTAACCTATGGATGATCAATGTATCGCACAACTTCACCATACTAATGTCGGTTTCTGAAGCATAATCAACATCAATCATCCAAATCGTACACAACAGATGCCAAATTTAATTAATCGTTTATTGTTAAATTCGTTCTGTGTTTTAATCGAATCAAATACAGAAAAAAAAAACGGAAATTTAACAGCTATCAGATCCATGGTTTCGTAAGTGGCTCTGATACCACTGAAGGAAAATTGCGATCTAAACGCAGCGGAAAACAAAAATTTTCCTTTAGTGATCCTTACGAATGAGCATGGTCAGTGATAGAATCGTTACCTCTTTGTGGCGATTCAGATCTTTGATGCAGCGATCACAAGCGTTGATGAAGTGCAACGCCTCTACTCAGTCCACACGAACAGCTTCCGGTTACAGTGCTAGCTGCTTACGAACGGAATTATTTGAGTGAGAATCAAAAACGAAATTGCATCAAGTAAAAGCTTCATCACAAGGGTTCCTTTTATAGACTCTCTTGTGGGCTGCGGGCTAAAAGCCCAATTCACATGATCCATAATAATATTATATATTATTATAATAACTATTATAATAAATATATTTATTTTATTATTATTTTATAACCATTATAAAATAACAATAATTATTATTATATTATCCGAATTTCTATTTTTCACTTAAGTGCACCGTACCTTACGGTGTTCCTTTGATTTCTCTATCTCTCATCAAACTGTCCTTATGTGTGTGACCCTGTAGGATTTCGTAACGTTGGTAATTATATTAAATTATATATTTAACATAATAAACAGTGAGCGGTATCTAGCAACACATCACTGCTACCCAAGTCACGAAAATGTCATGTGATCTGACAAAACCTTTTTCGTGATAATATATGTTTGTACAATTACCCTTTTGCCCCTATGTCTATATTGAACACAAGGCATACACTGTGTCATCCTTGTCCAGTTCAATATTGGGCCCTTAGACATTTCTCCTGTTATGCAGGATTGGCAAATTCCATCTAGGACACTCATGTCCCTCAGCATGCTTCGTGGAGTGCCCATCAACTGTCTTTATGATCATCCAGTTACGGATAATGTTTGATCAGCAATAAAGCACCCGACTCTACATCTAGGGTCCATAGTGGTTTCAGGTCGAAGGGTGGTAATACACCATTATCACCATGAGAATAACTTATGACACTTTGCATAACATACTATGTAGTATTCTCATAGCGGGTCAATCCGGTATAAATATTACTCCTAATATTTATACCTATGTCAAGACTTGATAACTCTTTATCCATGATCCATGAGATGTGATCATCAGTCTATCTTCATAATAGTCTCAATGCTTTAATGTTATCCCACTTTGCAATAAAGCTTGACTACGAATATTTTAAGAATAATGTCTTTATGTTTAATGGGATCTCATGATTAAGTCACACTTAACATTTCATTAAACAGACTAACTATTCTAGGGACTTTATTATTCTGAAAGACAAACATAATAAAGAAATGCCTTTTATTATTAAACGAATAATCCGATACAAGTACCAAAAAGTATTGGCCTCTAGGGCTTACACCAACAGATCTTTCCAATCATATTGATGCTCCACGTGGAGAAAGGCCAAGGCGAAGACATGGCACTCAATGGATTGGAAGGCACATGTACCTTGTCAGCATAAATTTGACATTTGTGGCATTTGCGGGAGTACTTGCAGCTATCGGATTCCATGGTGATCCAATAATACCCCGACCTTAGAAGCTTCTTTGCCATGACATGTCCTCCAGTATGGGTACCGAAGGATCCCTCGTGAACTTCTTGCATCAACATGTCAGTTTCGTGTCTATCCATGCATCTGAGCAAGACCATGTTGAAGTTCCGTTTATAAAGCACATCATCCTGATTTAAGAAGAACCCGCCTACCAACCTCCTATAGGTCTTCTTGTCTTTACTGGTTGCCCCTGCTGGGTACTCTTGAGACTTTAAGAACCATTTAATATTGTAGTACCATGGCTTGTCATCATCAACACCACCAACTGTAAACACTTATGTCGGTCTATAAAGACGAGACACCTCGATTTTGGGCACATAGTTCTCTTGGTGAACCTTAATCATGGAAGATAAGGTTGCTAAAGCATCGACAAATTGATTCTCGTCCCGAGGTATATAATGCAGTTTGACCTTCGTGAATAATGTCAACATCCTCCGGGTATAGTCTCTGTACAGAGTTATATGAGGTTGATGAACCAACCATTTTTTGTTAACCTGATTGATAACCAAAGCAGAATCACCGAAGATGCTGAGAGTCTTAATTCGAAAATTAATCGCCTCCTCAATCCCCATTATACAGGCTTCGTATTCTGCCTCATTGTTGGTGCATTCGAATGTCAACCTAGCAGTGAAGGGCATGTGAACTCCTTCCGGTGATATAATAACAGCACCAACTCCACTACCGTTCATGTTAACGGCCCCATTGAACATCATACTCCATTTGGATTCAGGGTCTGTCCCTTCCTCCGGGAGTGGTTCTTCACAATCTTTCAATTTGAGGAACATGATGTCTTCATCCGGGAACTCGAACCTCATTGGCTGGTAATCCTCTATCGGTTGTTGGGCCAGATAATTTGATAATACACTCCCCTTGATAGCTTTTTGCGAAGTATACTGGATGTCGTATTCAGTTAAAATCACCTCCATCGAGCTACCCTTCCGGTCAAGGCTGGCTTTTCAAAGATGTACTTGATGGGGTCCATCTTGGAAATCAATAGGGTAGTATGAGTCAACATGTACTGTCTTAGTCGGCGAGCATCTCATGCCAAAGCGCAACAAGTTTTCTCGAGCAATGAGTATCTTGTCTCACAGTCGGTAAACGTTTTGCTTAGGTAGTATATTGCATGCTCTTTTCGACCAAACTCGTCATGTTGACCCAATATGCAACCCATTGATCCCTCGAGCACTGTGAGGTACATGATCAAAGGTCTCCCCAGCACTGGAGGTATGAGGAATGGAGGTTCTTGCAGATACTCCTTGATTCGGTCAAAAGCCAATTGACAATCATCATTCCATTTGATGGCCTGATTCTTTCTTAAGAGTTTGAAAATTGGTTCACACGTAACTGTTAGGTGAGATATGAACCGTGCAATATAGTTCAATCTTCCTAAAAAGCCACGCATTTCCTTCTCGGTTCTAGGCTCAAGCATCTCCTGAATTGCTTTCACCTCTACGGGTCGACCTCAATCCCCCTTTCACTTACAATAAAGCCCAACAACTTTCCAGAATGCACCCCGAATGTACACTCATTCGGGTTCAACCTCAATATGAACTTCCGCAACCTATCAAACAGCTTGGCCAAGTTGACTAAGTGTTCCTCTTTTGTTTGTGACTTTACGATCATGTCATCAACATAGACCTCGATCTCGTGATGAATCATATCGTGGAAAAGAGTCACCATTTCCCGTTGGTATGTTGCCCTGGCATTCTTCAAACCAAACGACATTACTTTGTAACAGAAGGTGCCCTATGGGGTAATGAAGGTAGTCTTCTCCATATCATCTGGCGACATCTTGATTTGATTGTAGCCTGAAAATCCATCCATCAAGGTAAACACAAAGAATTGGGCTATATTGTCAACTAACACATCAATATGTGGCAACAGGAAGTCTTCTTTAGGACTGGCCCTATTCAAGTCTCGATAATCCACACACATCCTGACCTTGTTATCCTTTTTAGGAACTGGTACAATGTTTGCAACCCACGGAGGATAACTCGTCACGGCCAAGAACCTGATATCAAACTACTTTTGAACCTCTTCTTTGATTTTTATTGCCACGTCGGGTCGAGTTCTTCTCAATTTTGTCTTCACCGGCGGACAGTCTTTTCTGAGTGGCAGCTTGTGTACTACGATATCGGTATCCAACCCTGGCATATCCTGGTATGACCAGGAAAAGACGTCAACATATTCCTCGAGCATGGAAATCAACCGACTCTTTACAGATTCTTCCAAAGCTTCCCCGATCTTGACTTCTTTCTTGACCTCTTCGGTTCCCAGGTTCACCACCTCAATGACCTCTTCATGTGGCTGAATCACCCTCTCCTCTTGCTTCAACAATCAGGCTAATTCCTCGAGTAATTCATAATCTTCTTCACCTTCCTCGTCAGCTAGGTAAATTGAATTGTCGAAGTCATATTGAGCCATAACAGGATCGTCACCGATGAGATCTGATGGGGTACATCTACATGAATGATGATTCATGCTAGATTTTAGAAAGAGTGGGAGACATGGAAAACATACATTGCCATTTATTTTTGAAAATAAAATAAAAAGGAAAGACAAAGAACACCATAAATGAATGCCAAAATGTCCTTTTATATTTTTCTTTACTTTGTGCTTTTCTTGTTAATCAAAAAACTGATGATACTCTATCTTTTTTTGGCATCGTTTCACGTGATACCCATATAAAAATGAGTGACCCATTTTAAATAATAAAATGTCATAAAATGAATTGTTCATTTCAATTTTCAATACAAATTAATTTCTTTTTCCAATTATACCTTATAATTATTACCAATTCTGTCACTCCTTAAATACATGATAAATCATAATAGTTGTTCTGACCTGATCAGAAGGAACCTTTCAGTGATGAGCAACTTTGATGAGACTAGGGAGTGTATCTGCAAGGCACTTCGATGCCAAAGTGAGAATGCAAGTACAAAAAGGTAGAAAAGATGAAAATTCAGAATACCTGACCCTCTGATAGGAGAAGGTATTTATAGTGTGCCCCCAGAGTTAGGCGAAGGTTCTTCCATGGGCTGGATCAACTAGGCCCAAGGAAGAACTGCCAAGGAATGCATAGGAACAAGTAAGACCTAGCGCATGGTCTTGTCCTTAGTTCAACTACCCCATACATTTCAGGAGATAATGCTGGACAGTTGAGTGACGTGATGTACGTGGGGGAGATGCTGTCTCCCCATTCCTGGATATTAATCTGTAAGCAGTGCTCGACGAATTGAGTCTCTGCCCGATACAGGCTTACATGCCCAATCCAGAACAATAGCACTTTAATAAAATCTTACACTTTGTTTAATTATTATTCTATTTTTAATATGTGTGAAATAATCAACTGAATTATTGTGGGACGAAATAAGTACTTTCTTTCCTCTAAAACATTGTAATTTGTATCCAAATAGTAAAAACACATTTATTTCAACAAACTTTCTTTCCTTATAACTTTCTATCCACTCACAATACCTAGAACCATACAATAGACCTAGAACCAAACAATATGTAAAGGCGTGGATGTTAAACATCTTCTAATGTCACTTTCCAACCTCTTAAAGAGTTAAAAAAGCCTTCAATCATCAATTCAATCCCAAAAACACGAAAAAGTCATCATTCAAACATTAACACAACCAAAAGATCCACCGAATCCAATCTTGTCCCAAAACACAAACAAATTCATCCATCTCCTCCTATAATCCGAATCTCAAGATCTCTCTTTTTTATTTACTAATCAAAATCAAAATCTACCATCTTCTCTTGCTTTCTGAGAATTTAACAATTTCAGTTTCATTTTCTATCTTCTCCAATGGAAACTGTGTTGGATCAAGCTACTATCATTTGTTCTCACTGGTAAAACACCTCAAATTCTCTGTAATTATTTTATTATTATGTAATCTATGTATAGTTTTGTGTTTATATGAAATTCGGATTGTTTGTTTGGTAGGTGAAACTAGAAACACGTGAATGGTTGTAATCTTTGAATAGAAAGAAATCTGATGATGATTTGTTTTTTGATTTGATGGTTTCAGTGATCGAGCTATTCCTGTTGCAAATGTTGACTTGCATAATGCTCATTGTTCAAGGAACCTTCAAAAATGCAAAGTTTGTGGTGATATGATTCCCAACAAAAATGCTGAGGATCACTATTTAACAACTCATGCACCAGTATGTTATGTTTTTGTTTCTTTTATCTCAAATTTTCAGAAAGTAGAGACATTGACAAATGTATTAAGTTCATGTTATTAAGAATTATGAAGAAACATGGAACAGAAATTTCTTATTAATAGGGTAAACCCAGGGGTTGCCCAGATGGGGAAGACCTGGGTCCTGAGAGTGTGTTTCTCTTAAGGTTTCAAGATTGAATTCTGTTAGGTGCAATCAATTTCTATGTTGGGTTAATCTATACAGAGTTTTGTTATGCCTTTAAATGGACCGTCTGCTAGTGGACGATGGGATTGATCTCCTTGAATTAGTCGGTCGCAAGACCGGATACCAGACTTTTAAAAAAATAGGGTTGCAGGTTTAACTGGTGTTGTCAAATAGCGGGACTATTGTGTGTAGTGGATTTCGATGAATCCAGTATGAAAATTGCGACGCCGTCCTAGTTTCACTATTAGAGAAATTGTGGACGCCGTTCTTGTTTCCCCAGTTGATGGATCAACAATTGCGAAAATAAGAGAACTTTGCTGTTTAACCATAATTTTAAACTTTTCAGTGTATAAGTTATGTGTATGCAACATGCCTTTTAATTTTTATAGTTGAGTTACTGCAATCGCTGTGCGGTTTCCGCTATTTCACATTGCAGACTTTTGGCATTTTTGTGTAGGTTTCATGTTCATTGTGCAGTGAGAAAATGGATCGTGATATTATAAATATCCATGAAGGTGAAAATTGCCCGAAAAGGATTGTCACTTGTGACTTCTGTGAATTCCCACTGCCAGCAGTTGATCTAGCTGAGCATCAGGTTCTGCTTACGAAGAACTTCTGAGTTAGACGATTTTAATCACGGATTTTCTTTTGCACTAATCTCAGCTTATAATACTTACCTCGCAGGAAGTATGCGGCAATCGAACAGAACTGTGTCACCTTTGTAACAAATATGTTAGACTTCGTGAAAGATACAATCATGAAGCTAATTGCAATGTCATCATTCAAGATAACTCTGTAGGCTCTTCAAGGTAAGAAATATCACCATTCGCTTTAACGAAATTTTCGCTTGTAGACTAGATAATTTGTTGACCGAATTATGCAAATTTTCTAATACATTGGTTATTCTTTATGTTTTTCTATAGTAATAGCAATAGGTTTTATAATACCGACACCTCTGAACAAAGGTGCGTATGTGTCCGTGTCAGACATCTACACCAACATTTGTGATGACATTTAATTTATTCATTCTTTCAAATTATTATCAGTGTCGGAGTCATGTTCGGAGTGTATGTGCTTCATAAGGATCAGAATTATCATTGTGAAATTAGATTATACTGAAACTGAAGAAGCCTCAACAGAGGAAACTTCGCCATTACAATGTTTGACCTGAGTCCAACACCGATATGACACTAAGACATATAGTTAGTTAAATTCAAGTATTTCACTTTCTCAAAATACGAATGTTGATTGTCGATCTGTCAGTGTCGTGTCCATATCAATTCTTCATAGATGATTGTTCTCGATGCATCCAAGCTCTACCATCATTTTTTCATAGATAATTTATCGCTTTTACATACATTGTAATAAAGCTAATGTATGCATGTTTTGTTTGAAGGAATGTGAGGGAAGCTGAAAGAGACGAAGGTGTTCAACCAAGGCGGCGGCCACGGCCACAGAATGAGTTCTCAACTAAACTCGTTCTTTTCTCAATAGCCATCATTGGTATTGCTGTTATACTTGGATCTTTCATCCTGCAGAGAAAGGTAGATCCAAGTGAGGTCCATTAGCAACAGAGATGAACCATTTTAGCATCTCTCTTATCTGATTTATCTGTATAATCCATTTGCATGCTTCGCAAGTCTTATGAGATATACTTTTTCTTCTTAGTGTATTCATTATAACACATCGGCATTGTCATCATTACATAATTATATATCAGAAAACTATATATACATTAATACATTATTGAATTTGAAGATGACTGATATAGTTCTGCATTTGATGGAAATAAATTAAATTATGTTTCTAGATATATTAAGAAAATTTTAAGTAGGATTCTTTTCACGTAATATGTATTTATCTATTTATGGAAATTATACTATAAACTATTAAGAACGCATCAATTTTGTGTGGCGGGCATGAAATGAAATGTGAAATTTGTGATCTAATGCCAAAATATAGTATCATGACTTATGTAATACTTATACCCCAAATCAAGATAAGCACCAAGTGGAATATGTACGTGAAAGTGGTATATGTATTCACATGTATTTCTTGTTTTCTCTTCCGGGTAGTTTGCAAGGTCTAGAAGACGAAGATCTATTACTGAATTTGTGAAACATTAAAAGCTCAATTAGTGTTTAAACTCTCTCGTTAAACACCACTTTATCACCTTCATACTGATTTGAGTTTTAGAGTGCTAATTTTGCATGTTAATTTCTGCTCCACCATATTGGAAATTCAACTCTAGTTCCATCTAGGAATATTGGTGCCGTTTGTGCGAATTGATTTCTGACTTCTGCAATTTTTCACGATATAACTTTTTTGATTTAGTCAAATCTCCTATTTAAAAAGTAAGAACTGCATATCTCATATATTCGAACTGCAAATCTCCACTTCTCATTCACTTTATTGAATTCCAACTTCTTCAAATCATCCATCAGATCCATTGATAATGGTGACTTTCAAAGTTATTGGCCCCACTGTCCAATGTCAAGTTGTAGCCTTCGTTGTTAAGAATGCCAAAGGTCCACCACCTCCTCCTCAAGGTAACAACGATCAAGTCCTGATGGTTTTTCAATTCGTTCCTTCACAGCAAGATCATGTCTAACTTAGGACAGTTCAAGGAGCATTTCAACCTCTTCCATTCCTTGGATTTGCTTCACATTTTCACTAGGGCAAGCCTTTGTTCATACCTTCACCACTGCTTATAATGTCGGGACACGAAATACTTCCCAGCCTTTAACTAGTGCATGTTAATTTTGACGTGAATGAAGCCAATGAATTATTGATAGTGTTTACCACATGGTGCAACAATAGCACTCTCAGTTCCTAGGAGAGAAGTTATTCTGAACTGGAGAGAGCTTACACCATGTCAATCTGAGGAACAACATTGTACAAGAGGTGGATTCACAAAAGAATTAAGCCACTATGCCTAAACCAATAAGGGATCAAGAATAGATCTAGAAGTCTCTAACTCGCTGATAACACCATATGCATCAAACTTCTTCACCTGATCTTGAAGGAGGAAGAGGTAGTTATACCTCTCTCGAGGTCTGTCGTCTTTGGAGGAGGGAAATATAAGAAAAAGACGCTTCTGCCCAAGCGCGAAAGAAATATCCCATATCCTCCCACATCTTGGATTGTAGGATCCATATGTCATTGGAAGAGTTGTTGAAACTCAGGAATTACGATTGAATTGGGGATCAAGGAAAATATCTAGAGCATGTAGATGACCGTATGTACTACTATTATGCCTCTAGGGTCGTGATGTGCAAGATATTTTCACTAACCCTAATCGGATTAGTTTGGCATGGTACAAATCCCTTCCTAATGGGATTATAGACTCTTTGACCAAAGATTGTGAAGCTTTCACTGCCTACTACACCACTTGGAAAAGGAAACCTAAAACCATGATCGTGCTTAGCAAAATCATGCAATGTAAGAAATAAAACTTGTGGGGATACTTGATTATTTCATCAAAGATATCATGGCCGTTGTAGACTCAAATGAAAACTTGAAGTGACAGATCTTCAAAAGGGGCTTGAGACTGGATTGTACATTACGCGAAAACTTAGAGTGCAAATAAAGGACTTGTTGAGTAAAGTGAAACTCTACATCAATGTTGGAAGCGGTACAACGGCAAGCAACAAAAGTTTTGGAAGTATTTTTCCGGGAATTTATCGTGTCCACAGAGATCGGTTCTATTGAACTGCCATTCGACAATATCTAAGTTTATGAGTTTGGATTAAAATGGTTTTAAGGTAAATGCAGGAAAGTAAATAAGAATGTAAAAAGTATACATTCTTCAGAGAAAAGAAGCTTATCAAGCATGTATATAATTGACTCGTCACAAACATTAATTTATCGATCATTTTCACTCTACTACAATACTCATCAAAATCATCCAGTATCGCTCACAACAGTGTCCATCTCTGGCACACTGAGCTGTGAGAGCAATCGTATCACTCTCGTCGTCACTCTCGCGCATGACGCCTCAAAACACGGAAGACAATAAGTTCTGACACCATACAGATTATTATCTAAATCTATCTCTAGCATCTAGACAATAGATATCCATCCCTAACCAAGATTTGTGATGTTTATCTCTAACACAACCCAAATCCAAACATAAATGCAAAAAAGATCAAGGAAGAGATCGATAATGATTTGTAAAGCAGATTTGTACATTATTATGATCAACAAAGATACATATGTTCATAGTAACCATACAACACTCAACAAATAGAATTTACAAAGAGAAGAGAAGAAGTGGAACCAAACATTTCATGGTTTGTCAACACCAATCGACGAGAGATTCGACTTCGGATCATCCAAATGCAAGCTCCGTTGATATTTTCTAGCTAATCCTATGAAGAAATGAAGTTTGATGGAGTGGGAGCAAAAAAAATACCAAAACCATACTCTAAAAAATTTGTTTTTCCCTTTATATAAGTTGTCTTGATCGCAGGGCTCGCTCAACGAGACCTAAAAAATTGTTAAACCGCCTTACAGCTCGTTCAGCGAGCTCTGAGCCCGCTCAGCGAAAATTCCAGCAAGTATTTCAAAAATCCAAAATTGTTTTCTTCGTATCTTTTGAAACGTAACTCCGATTTTCGTCCGGTTTGAAGCGTTGGAAAGCTTATTCAATGCTCTATTTAACAATTCTCCAATATCAATGATGTAAAACCTATAAAAATAAATGGAAAAAAATTAAATTCAATAATATTTACAAGATAACATAATATATACACTATAATGTAAGATAAACGTATTTACAAACAAAGCGAGGTTTATTCGAACGATTCTAACAAAAAGTATCGACAATTGCAACAAAACTTATATAAAAAATACCTACAATTTGCACTTATCAAACTCTCCACAACTTACATAATTGTTTATCCTCAAACAAAGCCAGACACTAAAGGAACAAAAGATGATAATCCAAGAATCACGAATCAACAAGTTTTGAAAATGAAAAACAAATGCAATGGTTCAATAGAAAATGATACACACAAAGTAAATACTCACCACTAAACTTCAACGCTAACATAATCACAAAACAAATGCTCAATACAAAAGTCATGCCAAACATTCTAAAACAATACAAGTTCACAAATGAATCACACCTAGTACACAATCATCGGTAGATGAAAAACACAAAATGAGGAATTTTTTTTCACTCACACAACAATCTTGCAAACAAAAGACTAAATTATGTAATCATCCAAAAATCATGTTGAAAACACAAAAGCAAGAATCAAAAGGACTTTCAGGTTGTAATACGGTCGGGTGAACAAACAATGGATAATTCCTAAAGCTAATCGAAACAAAAAACTTTCCTAAACCTAAGGGAGTGATCAACTCACAAAGTTTCAAACAGAGAATTTCAATCAAACTTCTTCTTTCATCCCAAATTTTACACCAAACACAATAGAACTTATTAGCACAACATTATTCTACTTTTTTTGTTTTTCTTTTTCAAAGCTTCTTTTCAATATTTTTCTTTTCTTTTTCATACTTTTTTTTCTTCAACCTCATAGAAACCAACAACATAAGTGAGCAAATATTTCTCTCCCCAACTTGAATTCAACCAACATCAAAGCGTGAATACTCCCTACTTTCTAAGGCAAGGTTAAAATTCAAACCATAAGTTATGGTTGAGGGTTCAAGAAAAAAGAATCAAAATCCATACAAAAAAAAAGAACTAACACTTATAGACAAGCATCAAGTTCACACGAAATACGAATATTGACAAAGCTCAAAGGGGTTAGCAAATGCGCACACACTCACATGGTAATTTGACTATTTGGCTAGGTAGTTATGCTCAAAATGAAACAAAAATGTGTCGCTCCCGGGATTTTCATCCTAGTACAAACGCGAAAGTGGCGCGGAAAAGGTAGAGTCGCCAGCCATGCATTTTTATCCCGACGGAATAGGAAAGGTAATGTTGCACAAACCTGAGGAAGAAGGAAAAGACAAGGTCATGCGAACCAAAGATCTGGGTTCGGGAGTCGGTTACGACCTGGGAAGGTATTAGCACCCCAGATCGTCCGCCGTACCCGACGGGATCCACGCTTGTTTATTTGTTTCAAAGGGTGAGAAATAAAGAATGCTGCTGAATAAAACTGCTGACTGGAAACTGGAACTGCAATGAGAAAGGGAACTAGAAAAGAGAACAAAAAGAAATAATAGGGAAAATGTAGGGAAAATAAAGAATGTGTTCGAACGGGCCCTACCCTGCTGCCTACGTACCTCATTGGGAAAATGAGGATCGGAGTCGACGTAGTTCGCCTAACTAAGGCGGGAACTATTTGTTTGTGTTTTTTACAGTTGGAACTGCGTATGTCTATGCTCAGGTGTTGCAGGCTCGTTTGGTACGAGTGCGTTTACCGTCTTGCATGCGAGACAAGTCGTTGCAAGTTCGCGTTGAGAGTGAGTGAGATGAGAAGAGAATTCCCGCAAGAAAGTCGCTTATTGTTTGTTTTTGCCTTTTAAGAGTTTTGCATGAATTTGGCACAAGGAAGCGAATTCAAACTCTTTTCCATGGAATTTGTACTTGCTACTACATTCTAAGATGGACTAATAGAACAAGCACACCAAGCAAGGAGAATTTATCCAAGACTTGTTTCCTAGGGTTAGGGTTTAAGTTCACTAGCTTGTTGAACTTTATTAAGTGTTTTTGTTGCTTTTGTGAAGAAATGCCTTTTATGTTTTCTTTGTGAAACACCCCCTTGATAAGACTTGTACATCATGCTAAACAAGCCTACACCACTCCAAGATGGAATGAATGCAAGTGCCCCATGGAATAAGGCTATACACAAGGGATCCTTTCATGCATTTATTAAGTCTTTTTGGATTTTGTTTGAAGATGAGAAAGAAGACTCAAATCGGAAAAGGACAAAAATTAAGGGGAACTAAGACACAACCCTAAGTTATTTATTAAAATGGTGGTCCTAATGGTGAGTGAGGCTTTTCTAATCCTAAAGAGCAAAAGGAAAAGAGAGAAGAAAGAGGATGCAACTTACTTCCTAAGGAAGATAAGTTGATCATATCAATGGGAGATCCTACCAATCACAAATATGGAAGGAAAATAATGAATTAAATGCATAAAGAAAATGCATAAAAAATAAAAGGATAAGGTGGAAGAAAACATACCTTTCCCTCCCTACAAAACAAAGATTATTGTGCATTTTTATTTAAAATAAAACAAACATACACTAATTAAATCCTAATGACTCTAGAACTCAATCTAAATTCTATCTTAATCCTAGAAGACTAAAAAAAATGCTAAGACAAAAAATACAACACCTACTACAGCCCCTAATGCACAAACAGCCATGAAAACAATGCATAATACAAATCAACTTTTTACAGCCAGCATGCAGCATGAAAAGATAGGTGTAAAAAGTCAAATACAGCATGCAAACATAACAAACAACATGTATTTTACAGCACCTATATGCAAAGTCAACTATGAAATGTAAAATACAGATTTGATTATTTTCATTTTTTAATGCACAAACTCAATGAAAAATGCACCAACTTCATCATGAACATGCATTTGAACATAGGTCAACATACATAATTGAAAGAACATGAACATTTTTTAGGGATTATGCAAGAATGCATCACATGGTTGATTATGCAACAAACATGCAAAATATGATACATGAATATGGCATATGAACATGATGAGTATTGACTATGAACATGCAATATGATAGCCAACAAGAATTCCAAACTCAATGCAAAATTTAGAATTGAATTGATGTAAATGATATGATCAAGCATGCAACCAAATGTAACCAAGTGCACATACATACATAATTATGTCAAATGCAACATATCTTGATACAATGAAATGCAAAATGATTTAATGCAATGCAAAAGATGTAAAAACAGAATGCAACATGATTATTCACATGCCAAATGATGCATAAACATGGCAACAAAATGCAAGAAATCAAGCTATGCACAAAGGGATACAAAAACGCATAATACGCGACATGAACGAAAACGCGTCGAAACGACTCGAAATGAGGGAATGAGCTACTAGAAATGGACCCAAAAATTCCCTAAAATCAATACCTAAACATGTATGAACATTAGAGGCACTAGAAAGCAAGGCTAAGCTATCAAATAAGCCAAGAACCCAAAAATCAACAGCGTTAACCGGTTAACGGACTTAAAACTGCATTGTTTTGTGGCTAAAACGCATGTGTTAACCGGTGGTTAACCGGTTAACACTGATCCAAAATGTGAAAAAAGTTAAGAAATAAGTGCTTTTGGCCACAAACTCACTTCTAATGATCTCCAACATACCTAGGAACATGTTAACACTAATTTCTACTTAATTGGGGCTTATTTACACATGATAGAACCTATAACTATCTACATCTTAACTTCTAATCCATTAGAAACCACAAATCGCAAGCAACACATAAAGAAACGGAATCGATCACAAGCAAAGCGAAAAAGCAATTAAAGAACGCCAAAAGTGGCAAGATGAAGAGAATAACTTAAAGAAGAAGTGATTTAGATCACCAACCTACGAAAAGGAGAAATGCTTCGGTGGATGTTGCAAGAATCGGAGCGTGATCGAAGAGAAAACCAAGAAAACCGCGAATCCGCAAAATAAATGCGTTCTTGATGCTTGAACCTTCGTGCACTTCCGATAAGCCGAAATCCTCACAAAAATCAGTAGCTTCTTCTTCCACAATCCACAAATCAATGGAGGTTGGAGGCTAAGCTTCAAGATCTTCAAGTTTCAATGTGAAACTTGAAGAACTTCTTCAAAAAGCTTTAGTGAAAAAAGGAAAATGGAGGAAAAGTGAGAGAGAAAAAGTGATTGTGAGAGAATGAAAAATTTGGAAACTTGTGTGAAAATTGTGAGAGAGTTCTTTTGTTTGGATGAAAAATGGATTAAATTTAGGTTTGGGGCCCAAAAATTAGGCTTGGGATCCAAAATTATGGTTTGGTAATGAGGTTAGGATTTAGCAATGGAACTAGGTTAGGAGAAGGAATATTCCTTGGAATATTCCTTGGAATAATCTAGAAGATGGTAGAACATGGTAGAAGTTTCCAAGGGAAATGGAGTAGAATTGAAATGGAAAAACAATAGGGAAAGAATGAAAGGAAGTGTGGAAGGAAAGTGGAAGGAAAAATGGAGGGAAATGTGGAGTCAACCACTTTTCAAATGATTTTTTCTTTTCTCTTGATTTTTTTTATGATTACTCCATCACTTCTTGACCAAGTTTGAACCATAGGATCATTGTAACCCTAATTTCATGATTTCAATCTTAAAATTCAGGAGTCGAACCCTCTTTTACCTAGCTCGATCGCCTTTTCCCCGATTCCTCGATTTTCAGTCATCTGGCCAGCCGAACCTCTTCCAAAATGAATTTGTGGATGAAATTTGAACCCTAGGAATTTGACATCATATACAAGACAAAGTAATCCACTTTGAATCAAAACTTCATGCAGAAGCCCAATAGAAGTGAACCCCTAATTCAGCCTTTCCATCAGGAAATATTGCACTGCTTGCCTCCTCTGATTAAACCAAATCTTTTCATGGCTTGTGGCTTCAAGTGAAGACTTGTGGAATGTTGTGAACCCCTTGCACAAGGTTGAGAAGCTTTGTGGCCCTTTGATTTCCTTTGTAATGCCTTCAGTTTCTCCGTCCATTGATCACATACCCATGCCCCAGCTATGCTAAACATGATGCAATGTTTTTGGTTATTTTATGAATCTATGTATGCAAAATGCTATGCAAAATATTGAGGAAATGAGAGGGAAAATTTTGAGGTATTACAAAATGCCTTTATCATTTTCATGCTTTTGTATAAACAACACAAACAAAAGATTAAAGATAATGAAATCCAGTTAAAACAAGAATGTTGGTATTCCAAGCATATATGAACAATGGAAGGTGATCGTACCTGGAGATCAGGATCCGATATGGCTGGCGTTGAGCGTTGTTGAAGGACGGTTGATAAGGAGAGGAGGGGGTGTGTACCTGCAAGGCACTCCGATGCTGAAGTAAGACACTGAGAAAAGAGTATGCAAGTACGAGAATTAAGGTCAGAGAATTGAATACCTGACCCTCTCAAATGAGAGGGTTTATATACTGGTCCAAGTATCGCTCACAACAGTGTCCATCTCTGGCACACTGAGCTGTGAGAGCAATCGTATCACTCTCGTCGTCACTCTCGCGCATGACGCCTCAAAACACGGAAGACAATAAGTTCTGACACCATACAGATTATTATCTAAATCTATCTCTAGCATCTAGACAATAGATATCCATCCCTAACCAAGATTTGTGATGTTTATCTCTAACACAACCCAAATCCAAACATAAATGCAAAAAAGATCAAGGAAGAGATCGATAATGATTTGTAAAGCAGATTTGTACATTATTATGATCAACAAAGATACATATGTTCATAGTAACCATACAACACTCAACAAATAGAATTTACAAAGAGAAGAGAAGAAGTGGAACCAAACATTTCATGGTTTGTCAACACCAATCGACGAGAGATTCGACTTCGGATCATCCAAATGCAAGCTCCGTTGATATTTTCTAGCTAATCCTATGAAGAAATGAAGTTTGATGGAGTGGGAGCAAAAAAAATACCAAAACCATACTCTAAAAAAATTTGTTTTTCCCTTTATATAAGTTGTCTTGATCGCAGGGCTCGCTCAACGAGACCTAAAAAATTGTTAAACCGCCTTACAGCTCGTTCAGCGAGCTCTGAGCCCGCTCAGCGAAAATTCCAGCAAGTATTTCAAAAATCCAAAATTGTTTTCTTCGTATCTTTTGAAACGTAACTCCGATTTTCGTCCGGTTTGAAGCGTTGGAAAGCTTATTCAATGCTCTATTTAACAATTCTCCAATATCAATGATGTAAAACCTATAAAAATAAATGGAAAAAAATTAAATTCAATAATATTTACAAGATAACATAATATATACACTATAATGTAAGATAAACGTATTTACAAACAAAGCAGGGTTTATTCGAACGATTCTAACAAAAAGTATCGACAATTGCAACAAAACTTATATAAAAAATACCTACAATTTGCACTTATCAAACTCTCCCCAACTTACATAATTGTTTATCCTCAAACAAAGCCAGACACTAAAGGAACAAAAGATGATAATCCAAGAATCACGAATCAACAAGTTTTGAAAATGAAAAACAAATGCAATGGTTCAATAGAAAATGATACACACAAAGTAAATACTCACCACTAAACTTCAACGCTAACATAATCACAAAACAAATGCTCAATACAAAAGTCATGCCAAACATTCTAAAACAATACAAGTTCACAAATGAATCACACCTAGTACACAATCATCGGTAGATGAAAAACACAAAATGAGGAATTTTTTTTCACTCACACAACAATCTTGCAAACAAAAGACTAAATTATGTAATCATCCAAAAATCATGTTGAAAACACAAAAGCAAGAATCAAAAGGACTTTCAGGTTGTAATACGGTCGGGTGAACAAACAATGGATAATTCCTAAAGCTAATCGAAACAAAAAACTTTCCTAAACCTAAGGGAGTGATCAACTCACAAAGTTTCAAACAGAGAATTTCAATCAAACTTCTTCTTTCATCCCAAATTTTACACCAAACACAATAGAACTTATTAGCACAACATTATTCTACTTTTTTTGTTTTTCTTTTTCAAAGCTTCTTTTCAATATTTTTCTTTTCTTTTTCATACTTTTTTTTCTTCAACCTCATAGAAACCAACAACATAAGTGAGCAAATATTTCTCTCCCCAACTTGAATTCAACCAACATCAAAGCGTGAATACTCCCTACTTTCTAAGGCAAGGTTAAAATTCAAACCATAAGTTATGGTTGAGGGTTCAAGAAAAAAGAATCAAAATCCATACAAAAAAAAAGAACTAACACTTATAGACAAGCATCAAGTTCACACGAAATACGAATATTGACAAAGCTCAAAGGGGTTAGCAAATGCGCACACACTCACATGGTAATTTGACTATTTGGCTAGGTAGTTATGCTCAAAATGAAACAAAAATGTGTCGCTCCCGGGATTTTCATCCTAGTACAAACGCGAAAGTGGCGCGGAAAAGGTAGAGTCGCCAGCCATGCATTTTTATCCCGACGGAATAGGAAAGGTAATGTTGCACAAACCTGAGGAAGAAGGAAAAGACAAGGTCATGCGAACCAAAGATCTGGGTTCGGGAGTCGGTTACGACCTGGGAAGGTATTAGCACCCCAGATCGTCCGCCGTACCCGACGGGATCCACGCTTGTTTATTTGTTTCAAAGGGTGAGAAATAAAGAATGCTGCTGAATAAAACTGCTGACTGGAAACTGGAACTGCAATGAGAAAGGGAACTAGAAAAGAGAACAAAAAGAAATAATAGGGAAAATGTAGGGAAAATAAAGAATGTGTTCGAACGGGCCCTACCCTGCTGCCTACGTACCTCATTGGGAAAATGAGGATCGGAGTCGACGTAGTTCGCCTAACTAAGGCGGGAACTATTTGTTTGTGTTTTTTACAGTTGGAACTGCGTATGTCTATGCTCAGGTGTTGCAGGCTCGTTTGGTACGAGTGCGTTTACCGTCTTGCATGCGAGACAAGTCGTTGCAAGTTCGCGTTGAGAGTGAGTGAGATGAGAAGAGAATTCCCGCAAGAAAGTCGCTTATTGTTTGTTTTTGCCTTTTAAGAGTTTTGCATGAATTTGGCACAAGGAAGCGAATTCAAACTCTTTTCCATGGAATTTGTACTTGCTACTACATTCTAAGATGGACTAATAGAACAAGCACACCAAGCAAGGAGAATTTATCCAAGACTTGTTTCCTAGGGTTAGGGTTTAAGTTCACTAGCTTGTTGAACTTTATTAAGTGTTTTTGTTGCTTTTGTGAAGAAATGCCTTTTATGTTTTCTTTGTGAAACACCCCCTTGATAAGACTTGTACATCATGCTAAACAAGCCTACACCACTCCAAGATGGAATGAATGCAAGTGCCCCATGGAATAAGGCTATACACAAGGGATCCTTTCATGCATTTATTAAGTCTTTTTGGATTTTGTTTGAAGATGAGAAAGAAGACTCAAATCGGAAAAGGACAAAAATTAAGGGGAACTAAGACACAACCCTAAGTTATTTATTAAAATGGTGGTCCTAATGGTGAGTGAGGCTTTTCTAATCCTAAAGAGCAAAAGGAAAAGAGAGAAGAAAGAGGATGCAACTTACTTCCTAAGGAAGATAAGTTGATCATATCAATGGGAGATCCTACCAATCACAAATATGGAAGGAAAATAATGAATTAAATGCATAAAGAAAATGCATAAAAAATAAAAGGATAAGGTGGAAGAAAACATACCTTTCCCTCCCTACAAAACAAAGATTATTGTGCATTTTTATTTAAAATAAAACAAACATACACTAATTAAATCCTAATGACTCTAGAACTCAATCTAAATTCTATCTTAATCCTAGAAGACTAAAAAAAATGCTAAGACAAAAAATACAACACCTACTACAGCCCCTAATGCACAAACAGCCATGAAAACAATGCATAATACAAATCAACTTTTTACAG
This sequence comes from Lathyrus aphaca, assembly GCA_963966055.1. Lineage (NCBI taxonomy): Eukaryota > Viridiplantae > Streptophyta > Magnoliopsida > Fabales > Fabaceae > Lathyrus > Lathyrus aphaca. The sequence continues at coordinate 110,963,725 of OZ014523.1, forward strand.
CCAGCATGCAGCATGAAAAGATAGGTGTAAAAAGTCAAATACAGCATGCAAACATAACAAACAACATGTATTTTACAACACCTATATGCAAAGTCAACTATGAAATGTAAAATACAGATTTGATTATTTTCATTTTTTAATGCACAAACTCAATGAAAAATGCACCAACTTCATCATGAACATGCATTTGAACATAGGTCAACATACATAATTGAAAGAACATGAACATTTTTTAGGGATTATGCAAGAATGCATCACATGGTTGATTATGCAACAAACATGCAAAATATGATACATGAATATGGCATATGAACATGATGAGTATTGACTATGAACATGCAATATGATAGCCAACAAGAATTCCAAACTCAATGCAAAATTTAGAATTGAATTGATGTAAATGATATGATCAAGCATGCAACCAAATGTAACCAAGTGCACATACATACATAATTATGTCAAATGCAACATATCTTGATACAATGAAATGCAAAATGATTTAATGCAATGCAAAAGATGTAAAAACAGAATGCAACATGATTATTCACATGCCAAATGATGCATAAACATGGCAACAAAATGCAAGAAATCAAGCTATGCACAAAGGGATACAAAAACGCATAATACGCGACATGAACGAAAACGCGTCGAAACGACTCGAAATGAGGGAATGAGCTACTAGAAATGGACCCAAAAATTCCCTAAAATCAATACCTAAACATGTATGAACATTAGAGGCACTAGAAAGCAAGGCTAAGCTATCAAATAAGCCAAGAACCCAAAAATCAACAGCGTTAACCGGTTAACGGACTTAAAACTGCATTGTTTTGTGGCTAAAACGCATGTGTTAACCGGTGGTTAACCGGTTAACACTGATCCAAAATGTGAAAAAAGTTAAGAAATAAGTGCTTTTGGCCACAAACTCACTTCTAATGATCTCCAACATACCTAGGAACATGTTAACACTAATTTCTACTTAATTGGGGCTTATTTACACATGATAGAACCTATAACTATCTACATCTTAACTTCTAATCCATTAGAAACCACAAATCGCAAGCAACACATAAAGAAACGGAATCGATCACAAGCAAAGCGAAAAAGCAATTAAAGAACGCCAAAAGTGGCAAGATGAAGAGAATAACTTAAAGAAGAAGTGATTTAGATCACCAACCTACGAAAAGGAGAAATGCTTCGGTGGATGTTGCAAGAATCGGAGCGTGATCGAAGAGAAAACCAAGAAAACCGCGAATCCGCAAAATAAATGCGTTCTTGATGCTTGAACCTTCGTGCACTTCCGATAAGCCGAAATCCTCACAAAAATCAGTAGCTTCTTCTTCCACAATCCACAAATCAATGGAGGTTGGAGGCTAAGCTTCAAGATCTTCAAGTTTCAATGTGAAACTTGAAGAACTTCTTCAAAAAGCTTTAGTGAAAAAAGGAAAATGGAGGAAAAGTGAGAGAGAAAAAGTGATTGTGAGAGAATGAAAAATTTGGAAACTTGTGTGAAAATTGTGAGAGAGTTCTTTTGTTTGGATGAAAAATGGATTAAATTTAGGTTTGGGGCCCAAAAATTAGGCTTGGGATCCAAAATTATGGTTTGGTAATGAGGTTAGGATTTAGCAATGGAACTAGGTTAGGAGAAGGAATATTCCTTGGAATAACCTAGAAGATGGTAGAACATGGTAGAAGTTTCCAAGGGAAATGGAGTAGAATTGAAATGGAAAAACAATAGGGAAATAATGAAAGGAAGTGTGGAAGGAAAGTGGAAGGAAAAATGGAGGGAAATGTGGAGTCAACCACTTTTCAAATGATTTTTTCTTTTCTCTTGATTTTTTTTATGATTACTCCATCACTTCTTGACCAAGTTTGAACCATAGGATCATTGTAACCCTAATTTCATGATTTCAATCTTAAAATTCAGGAGTCGAACCCTCTTTTACCTAGCTCGATCGCCTTTTCCCCGATTCCTCGATTTTCAGTCATCTGGCCAGCCGAACCTCTTCCAAAATGAATTTGTGGATGAAATTTGAACCCTAGGAATTTGACATCATATACAAGACAAAGTAATCCACTTTGAATCAAAACTTCATGCAGAAGCCCAATAGAAGTGAACCCCTAATTCAGCCTTTCCATCAGGAAATATTGCACTGCTTGCCTCCTCTGATTAAACCAAATCTTTTCATGGCTTGTGGCTTCAAGTGAAGACTTGTGGAATGTTGTGAACCCCTTGCACAAGGTTGAGAAGCTTTGTGGCCCTTTGATTTCCTTTGTAATGCCTTCAGTTTCTCCGTCCATTGATCACATACCCATGCCTCAGCTATGCTAAACATGATGCAATGTTTTTGGTTATTTTATGAATCTATGTATGCAAAATGCTATGCAAAATATTGAGGAAATGAGAGGGAAAATTTTGAGGTATTACAAAATGCCTTTATCATTTTCATGCTTTTGTATAAACAACACAAACAAAAGATTAAAGATAATGAAATCCAGTTAAAACAAGAATGTTGGTATTCCAAGCATATATGAACAATGGAAGGTGATCGTACCTGGAGATCAGGATCCGATATGGCTGGCGTTGAGCGTTGTTGAAGGACGGTTGATAAGGAGAGGAGGGGGTGTGTACCTGCAAGGCACTCCGATGCTGAAGTAAGACACTGAGAAAAGAGTATGCAAGTACGAGAATTAAGGTCAGAGAATTGAATACCTGACCCTCTCAAATGAGAGGGTTTATATACTGGTCCAAGTGGAAAATTATTGGTTCAAACCGTTTGGCGCGGATCGCGAAATCTGCACGAATAGGTAACGGTTAAAACTAGTCGTTGGAGGACTTCGTCCTGGTCGGTATGGATTTGGTCGACAAGGACCGTCATTCTTGGCGTTGTGTTCGACGCCGAGCGTGTCACAATGCCACTTCGCTTGGCCCAATTCTGGGAGTTGGACCTGCCCAGAACAGGACCCCCCCAAGTCGTTGCTCATGCGGAGGAGCAGTGACTTAGTGATGGTTTTGTGTCTAAGGCGTATGAAGTGCGTCTGGTATCTTTCGTGTGCGGACCAGGGAGTTATCGTCGATGACCCTCGGTAGGCGGGCAGTTGTTTTATCGCTCGACAAAGGGGAATATGAAACGAAAAGTTGGCGTGTCTGGGAATTCGCGCCTATTTAATGTTCTGACGGCTAGCCTAGGGGCTAGAGCGTAGGTAATTATTGGCTAGGGGTAGGGGTCATGCGTCTCTGCACGTGTTCCCTTCCCTATAAATAGGAACCCAAGGCATTCTGTAAGCTTTTTCGTTTCGCCTTCTTCTCCACTGCACTGCTCGTGAGTCAGCCGTTGTTCTCATCCGTCGACCACCGCCTCCAAAGCTAACTTTTTCTGCAAATGGCCTCCCAAGCTCCAGGTACGGCTCTTATTTACGTTTATATTAGTCATAGGCTTGATATTTGGCAATGCATGTGGCATAGGATAAATTTTCCGGTAGTTTAGGCTTAAAATAAGTAGATTAAAGATCTTTTGTCACCGTTGTTCGTCGACTACGAACCCTAATTCGTGGTCGACAATGGTCCTAGTCGAGTTTGACCTAGAACCTGGAAAACACCTAGGTTTTGATCGTATCATCGCCGTTGTCGGGCGTTGGCCATCGCCTTGAGCGGTGGTTAGCCGGGGGCTATGGCTCAGGATCTTATTCCTGGGCCGATAGGCGCCCTTTCACTTGTTGAGCGGTGGAAGGGTGGATTTGATATTCTTAATCGAATTCACTGACGCCTTTCCTCTGTTTTTCAGGTGAGAATTCGCTTATGGACCCGCTCGATATCTCCTCGGAGGAAGTATCCTCGGAAGACTCTGGTTCTTCCGCATCTGTTCCCTCTGACTCCGGAAGCTCGTCGGGAGAATCAGACGCGACCACGATGGAGGAAGGAGCTCCTGACTTGGGAGAGACGACAGATTCCCCTCGATGTCCGGAAGACATAAGAATCGGGCCCGAAGAATGGGTAGTGGAAGACCTGCTCGGTAAAGTGTCGTCATTCTCGAGGCCTCGCGCGGAGCCTTTGCCTACTGTTGGCGATCCGGAGGATTGGGTCGTCACCTGCCCGGGGGATGATGACCGTATATTTTCATACTTTGGTGGCCGCAAATTTTCAACGTACGAGTACGCAACTTCGGTCCTAAGGGTAACCTTGCCCTTCAGCGACCTGGTTGGTGTTGTGCTCGGGCACTTGGGTGTGGCCCCGTCTCAATTGCACCCTAACTCTTACGCATTTTTGAGAGCGTTCGAGGTAACATGCGCCCATTTGGGTGTTGGGCCCACACTTCCCTTGTTCTTTCGTTTGTTCTCACTGCAGCGCCAGGTAGGGCGGGGGACCGACCGAAAGGGATTTATTTCCTTCAAACAGCGGACCAAGATCTTCAAAGCTCACTCGGAGTCTATCCGGGCTTTCAAGACGGATTACTTTTTGATTAAACCGGCGAGCGCGGAAGCTGTGAGGGCGCTGAGTTTCTTGGGGATAGATACTGATGAAAATGAAGAGCCCAGACTCGATGATCAAGGACAGGTGATTCCGAGGAGGCTCTGGTTGTTTCCTTTCTCGTGGATTTATGCTCACTACGGGCGCCCGGTTAGTGAGTTTGTCCAAGTAGGGGATTCCCTTAATGAGGATGATGCGGCCAGTTTCGAGGCCTTTAGGAAATTGGTGGCTTCTTTTACCCCGACTCCTTTGCTGGACGGAGAGGGTAAGATAATGCTGGACCAGGACGGGGGAGAGGCTGTGGAGCGTCCTTTAATAGATGTCACAGACCTGCTGGCGTGTAACACCGGGCAGAAAGTGTCTGAGTTTTTTGGTATTTGTTTTTATTTCTGCTTGTTACTATGTTTTGACAATTTTTTGACGTCCGTGACTAATCTTGTGTGCTCTTTTTTCTTTGTAGGCTCCTTGTCGAACCCCCTTGACAAGATCCAGGAGCACCTGCGCCAACAACAAAAGAAGAGGTCGCGGGTCGTCCAAACCAAGCTGACCGAAACGAGCGGTTCTGGGTCGGGCCCCCTGGTTCAAGGTTCTCCGAGCGCGTCTACTGGCTCGCTCATGAAGAAGAATAAATCTGCAGCAACCGTGGACTTGACGGCCAATGCTCCCCCCAAACCGAAGCATGTGTTGCCGCCTTGCTTTGTGAAGCGAAATTATTTTGAAGGGACGAGCATGGAGGTTGATCGGGCGGATTCTTTGTTCGTTGAGGCAATGGATCGCCCTGCCCGGCGTCTGTCTCTGGCTCAGGACGCGAGTGCAGTTATGCGGGTTTTGTCTATGGCCTGGTTGATGGCAGAAGGGAACCCTGGGCAAGAAAGAGAGGTGGCGAGGCTGAAGGAGCTGTTGGCTGCTGCCGAGAGGAAGTTGACTGCGGCCTCTGAAGAAGCCACTGCCTCTGCTAAGGAGCTGACCGAGCGAGGGAACATCATCGCCAAGCTGGAGGTCTATAAGAGGAGGGCCTTAGAGCAGAGCAAAAAGCTGAAGGACGTCTTTTGCCCAAAGGAGGATGAGGATGCTAAGACCAAGAGCTTGGTGACCAGGGCCTAGTTACTTGCTCGGATCGACCAGGACATGGAAGATCTGAACTCGTCGACTGAGCTTAGTTTCCAAAACGTTGTGTACCAGATACGAGCTCTTCATCCTGAGTTGGCTTTGGATACCGGTCGCATCACTATCTCTACAAAGTCGAGGATGTCCAGATAGTGGTTCCCTCGGACTTGATCGTGGAGGACTCCCAGCCCGGGGCGATTGCTCAGCCTGGCCAATCAGAGGTGCAGCCGCATCAGAATGAAGGTCAACCTGGTGCTTCAGAAATGGAGGGTAATTAGTTTTGGCCTGTGTGCCGTTACCTTGTAATTTATTATGTTTTGCTCGGGGACGTGGTCCCCTTTGTATGTAACCATGAACAAGTCGGCCCTTTGGGGTTGCAATTTTGCAGTAAAATTTTCTGTCCTTGATGGTCGTTTCTTATTTTACAATGTTTTCTGTTTAACTGTGCGTCCGTCGGAGGACTTTTTCCCTTTATGTTTTTATAAACATTAAGTGTTTGACGTCTTTGTAACGATTAGATGTGATTAAGCAAATACGGGGCGTGTGTTTGTGATCTGTTGGTTTGGGGGACCAACCAGATTTTGGAGTCTGGCTCCTAGTCGGTACCCGGGCTAAGGTAATGATTCGGGCTCCGAGGCTTGAACGTCCCATCGCGAGCTGGGGTTCTGCCTAGTCGTGGTACGTAGGCGACGTCGGACTCGTTTGAGTATCCGCCCGTGCAACAGTCATCTCCTTCCCTTGGAAGAAGATCTTGACAATCATGTTATTTTGGGCTGCCGTGCTTGTACCTGGGCACGCAGTTCATAGTCAGACCTATTGCTCCTCGCTTGAGAGTCGAGCAAGGTGACTCTGTAATTTAACTGTAATATTGCTTAAGCTTCTCGGCGTTCCACGGCCGAGCAAGTTCTTCCCCGTGTAGATTTTCTAAATAATAGGCTCCGTTTTCGGTCTTTGCCCGGACGCGATATGGGCCCTCCCAATTAGGCGTTAGTTTTCCTTCGCGGGAATCTCTGTGATTTCTTCTTAGAACGAGACTACCCACCTCGAATGCTCGTCTTATGACTTTAGAATCGTATCGAGCTGCTATTTTCTGTTTGAGAGTGGTCTCTCGGAGAGCAGCTTCTGATCGGATTTCTTCGACCAGGTCGAGCTCGTCTCTTAAATCTTTGGAGTTGGTGTCTTGGTCCATTAGGGACTCTGTTCGTCTGGATCGGATGTGCATTTCCACAAGGATCACTGCTTCGGTCCCACATGCCAACCGGAACGGGGATTCACCAGTCATGGAGTGGGGAGTGGTTCTATATGCCCACAACACGCTATGTAACTCCTCGACCCAGTGTTTCTTGTGTTCGTCTAGTCTCCGTTTTAGACCTCTTAGGATTACTCTATTTGCAGCTTCTGCTTGTCCGTTAGTTTGGGGATGCTCCACCGAAGCGAAGTGTTGTTTTGTTCATACTGACGCAACAAACTCTTTGAAATGTCTATCGGTGAATTGGGTACCGTTATCGGTTACAATGGCGAGTGGTACCCCGAACCGAGCGAGGATGTTCCTCTTGAAGAAGCATAGTATGTTGAGTGCAGTAATTTTGGCCAAGGCCTCAACTTCTATCCATTTGGTGAAATAATCGATGCCCACAATGAGGTATTTATTTTGGCCGGATCCGACGACGAATGGCCCTAAGATATCCATCCCCCACCATGCGAATGGCCACGGGGAAGATAGCGATTTTAGCTCGGTAGGGGGTGCTACGTGTATGTCCCTGTTTCGTTGGCATTTGTCGCATTTTTTTACGTGTTCTTTCGCGTTGTGCTGGAATGTAGGCCAATAGTACCCTGCCCGGAGAATCTTTCGGGCTAACGATCGTCCGCTTGGGTGTTGTGCGTTAATTCCTTCATGGACTTCTCTTAGTACGTGTGGGGCGTTCTCTTCCTCTACGCACCTAAGGAGTGGCGTAGAGAACCCTCGATGATACATACGCCCACCGACCAGGGAATACGAGCATGACCTTCGACGCACGGTGCTGGCCATTTTTGGGTCTGTCGGTAACTCACCCTTGGTCAGGTAGTTAAACACTGGGGTCATCCAGCAGTTGGCGTCGCCTATGAGATTAATGTCTAGGTGGGTTGAAGATTGTCCAATGCTTGGTCGGGGGAGCACTTTTTGTATGACGGATTTGTTGTTTCCTTTCTTTTTAGTGCTTGCCAACTTGTAAAGGATATCAGCCCAGGTATTATTCTCTCGTGGGACGTGTCTGACCTCTACGCTTATGAATCGTTTTAGTTCGTCTTTTACAAGGGCCAAGTATTCGGCCATATTGTCGTTTTTGGCCTGGAAATCTCCTTGGACTTGGCTAGCGACCAACTGGGAATCTATGCAAATTGTGATTTCTTCTGCCTCCAGGTCGGTCGCGAGCCGTATGCCTGCCAGGAAGCCTTCGTATTCCGCCTGGTTATTGGATGTGGGGAAGGATAAAGTTAAAGATACTTCGATGATGCTTCCCTCTTTGTTTTCCAGGATAACTCCAGCTCCACTACCCGTCGGGCCAGATGCTCCGTCCACGAAGATGGTCCATTTGGATGGAGATTTCGGCTCCTGCTCGGTGAAAGTGAGCTCTGCTACAAAGTCGGCTAGTGCTTGAGCTTTGAGAGCTTGTCTTCCTTCTAATTTGATGTCGAATTCGGACAGTTCCAACGACCATTTTAGCATTCTCCCGACCATATCTGGTCGACCGAGTAATTGTCTTATGGGTAGGTCTGTTCTCACGATGATGGTGTGGGCTAAGAAATAATGGCGTAGTCTTCTGGATGCAAAAGGGAGGGCCAGGGCCACCTTTTCTACCTGGAGGTATCGAAGTTCGGGGCCGTGGAGTGCCTTTCTCGTAAAGTAGATAGGCTTCTGTCCCTCGGGCAGGTCGCGTATGAGGGTCGTGCTTACAGCCTCGTTTGCTACGGCGAGATAGAGGTAAAGCGTCTCCCCTTCTTTTGGCCTGGACAAAACTGGGGTTACAGATAATTCCCTTTTCAAGTGGGACAAGGCTAGCTCGCACTCCTCCGTCCATTCAAAGGTAACCTCTTTGCGGAGGAGTTTGTAAAAGGGGAAGGCGTGCTGAGCGAATTTTGCTACAAATCATGCGAGGGAAGCGAGGACCCCGTTCAACGATTTTATGGAGTTTTTAGAATTAGGGGTTGGAAGTTCTGTGAATGCTCGACATTTGTCAGGATTGGCTTCAATACCTCGTTCAGTTAAATAGAATCCGAGGAACTTCCCTGCTCGGACCCCAAACGTGCACTTCTCGGGATTGAAACACATTTTGCATTTCCGGGCTTGATCGAATACCTTTCGTAAGTGGGACGCGTGGTCCGTCTCTTGCTGATACTTGACGATCATGTCGTCCATGTACACCTTAAGCATGTCTCCGATTTCTGCCCGGAATACCTTATTCATCATGCGCTGATATGTTGCGCCTGCGTTTTTTAAACCGAAGGGCATGACGTTATAATAGTAGTTGCCCGATTTGGTCATGAAGGCCGTGTATTTTTTGTCGGACACGGCCATGGGTATCTGATTGTACCCCGAGTAGGCGTCCATAAAGGAAAATAGCTTGAAACCAGACGAAATGTCGACCAATTTATCGATGTTAGGAAAAGGATATGCGTCTTTCGGGCATGCCCGATTAAGATCAGTATAATCAACACACATTCTCCACTTTCCATTAGATTTTTTGACAAGTACAACATTTGAGAGCCAGGTTGTGTACCTGGCCTCGGTTACAAATTTTGCCTCTAGAGGTCTTTAACGGGCAGATTCGGCCACTCTGGTTTTCTCGGTCGACTGCTTCCTACTATGCTAGGAGACCGCTTTGTGTGTTATGTCGATGGAGAGGTGATGACAGGCCGTCTCGGGGTCGAGACCTGGCATTTCTGCGGCGCTCCAAGCAAACAGATCTGAGTTTCCCTTGAGGCATGCCTCTAACTGTCATTTCGCCAAGTCGGGAAGATGTGCCCCGATCTTGACGCACCGAGTCGGATCATCTTCCAAAGGAATCAGCTCGAATTTTTCGTCTGGAATTGGCCGGGAAAGTGAATTGGTCAGCCTTTGAATGCCCTCGTTGTCGTCTGAGAACCTGCAGTCCATATCGATTGAGTCTACCTGAGGAAAAGCCTTGGATGTTTATGGAGTATCTGGCGAAGTCAGTGCTGAAGGACTCGGTTGGTAAGATATCGAGCTAAGACCTCTGGATGCTGCCTCAAAACATCGGCGGGCAGCTTCGACGTCACCGTGCAGCATAGCAACTTTGCCCGAAGTAGTATAATACTTCATTTTTAGGTGGACGGTGGATGGAACAGCGATCAGCTCAGCCAATGTCGGTCGTCCCAAAATACATTGGTACAATGATGGGCAATCCACGACCAGGAATTGGACGCGAACAGTTCTGGCAGTCTCGGATGCCCCAAAGATGACGAACAGATCGACGTAACCCCATGGTCGGGAGACTGCTCCGTTGAAACCTTGTAAGTCTGATCCGACGTACGGAGTCAGGTGTGTTTCATTCAACTGAAGTGTTGAAAATAATTGGGAGTACATGATGTCGCAGGATCTACCTTGGTCCACTAGGATTCTCACATCAAAATTTGCCATTCGTGTCCGGATGAGTAGTGGGATACTGGCATTTGGTGCCCCTCCTAAGAGTTCCTCCCGGTAAAAAGCAAGGGGTATTGAGCCTTCCCTTGGGGGGTCCAGGGTCGCGCTCTGTGCAGGGCCTTTCGCGATCAGTTGGTCGAATTTCCTCTTTACGGATCCGACAGTTATTTTGTTAAAACCTCCCCCTGAGATGACCATTGCCGATGGAAAGGTATCCCATGGGCTGTGGGAGGAAAAATATCCCGGAATCCCCGTGTGATCGGGCAGGAAGAAATCTTTCGAGCGATAGATTGTCAGGGAAACCTTCATGTTCGCATCTGCTGGGATGGGCACAACCTCCTCGATCTTTTGAGTCTCCTGCGCTTCTTGTCGAGGGGTGTCTCTGGATTAGGTAAATTGTTTGAGGTGCCCGTCTTTAATAAGTATCTCGATTGCATCTTTGAGATGGATGCAGTCTTCGGTATTATGGCAGTGACTTTTGTGGAATCTGCAGTACTTCGTCTTGTCCGTGCCCGGTTTGCTAGGCAGCTGCTGATGCGTGTTTTTCGCAAGTGTACGAACACGTCAGAGTAATATAAAATATTGTCGAATCCACAGAGACCAAGTGTCAATCTATCGTACCTGTTGTTATGGTGTGTATCTAAGGCAATTGAATATAAGGGTTTTAAGGAGTGCGTAATGGTAAATAAAATAATAATTTTAAATAATTAATAAAAGACAAGCTCGAATGTAATTCACGTAATCAATAGATAATCCGGTACTTGTTAATAGAACTACTTATGGGCAATGTTTTCTCCTTTGAAAAGAACTAATTTAACAGGAACTGTCGCTTTCGCGTATTCAGAACCGAGTTGTACTCTCTAATCAACCCCTCCTATTGTCACGGATAAAAAGGTGCGTACTGCATTAGAGTAGTAAACCTATTTTTAAGAAATATAGTATCTTCACTAAGTTGAAAAGTATTTTAACCTGGATTTCTTAGCAAAAAGAGGTTCTCACGAACCAGACTCTAAACTTCATAACGCGTCCGGAAATCGTTTTAAATCTCTTTTCTTTATAATCTAAAAACTCCTAATGAACTAGACAAAGCGCTTTTGGCTGTTTTTGAAATAGTTAAAAACAATTACTTAAATTGAAAGATAAAATAGCCCTTAAGTGTTTCCACGAACAATTGTACGGATTACTGGTTCAATTACGATCCTTACATTCTAACCTTTATGGATTTAGTTAGACATGGTAAAGTAAAAGTTCTTTTTATAATTTTTCATAAATGTATTTAGTGTGAGTGCGGAAAGTAAATAAAAGTAGTACGAGTGCGGAAAGTAAATAAAAGTAGTGCGAGTGCAAGAAATAAAGGTATTTAAAGCGAGTGCGGAAAATAAACGAAAGTAGTGCGAGTGCGAGAAATAAATAAAGTAAAGCAAGTGCAGGAAATAAATAAAATAAAGTGCGAGTGCGGATAATAAATGAAAGTAAAGCAATGCAGAAAATAAATAAAAGTAAAGCAATGCGGAAAAATAAAATACGAACTGGAATTAAAATGGCGGCAAGATTAACTTCCTCCCAGAGTGCTCCAAAACTCGATCACACAGACAGATACAGACTCGATCACTCGATTGCAGAAACACCCCAATATGGAATGGTAACTGCTTTAAAACTGATATATGCCTAAGATATTCTAAGTTTGGATGAAGAAAAACGAAAATCTAAGGTCCTATTTATAGGAAAACAAAATGCAGGAAAAGACCAGGATGCCCCCTCCACTAAAAAGTGGAGGGAACTGTTTTTGCCTTGTGGCGCCCGCCACAAGGTCATGGCGCCCGCCATAGGACTAATGGGGAATGAAAGAGTGGGGATCGTGGGTCTTGGCAGTTGTGGAGTGGTCTTGAGACGTGGCCACGTCATGGCAGACCCCATGGCGCCCGCTACGGTGGATGCCGTAAGTGTAAAACGCTGAATTTCTAGGTTTTTGTCCGTTTCCACTCCTTTTTCGCTCCTTTTCTCGATTTAAGCCCTAATTACATAAAAAAAACCTGAAAACAAAGGAAAACAAAGCAATAACATGACATAATAACAATAAAAGCTAAGAATGCATGCGAAATCGGAGTCAGAAATACGGTGAATTTTAGTGTGATCAAATTCTCCCACACTTAGACCTTTGCTTGTCCTCAAGCAAACATTAAAGCTCAAGAAAAAAAATAGTGTCGACACGTGATTTGGGCTAAAGGGTTTCTAAGTTCAAGTCAGGATGCAGTGGCAGGTACTAACTAAGTGAACCAAGGGTACCATAATAACACAGACACAAACTTTCAATCCTATATTAACCACTCCATGTCAACCCACAATACCTAGGCCTATCTTCTCATCTTTTTGGGTCCTTTTCATTCAAGCGCAATCACATTAAGCCTGTAATCCGTACATGCTTCATAGTAGAGTGACCGGTTAGTGATTCTGATCCATAACATAAGGTTTCTGGCACATAAGCATGTGTAAACCTGTTTTATTCGACCTAAATGTAGCTGCGGGGGATCGGATCGTAATCCGCCCTACCAAGTTCAGTGCCAGATACCTCTGAACCAACTAACAATAGGTGACTGCAATTTTTTTCTTTTTGTGGCAAAAAAATTTTCTTCTCTTTTTTCGGTTTAAATGACTTTGTGAGGGTCACCTATCCCAGAGTTTGCCTTTTTTTCTTTTTTATTAGCACTGGATCATTCACTTATGTTCATCGGCCCCCTACGTAGAGCATGCTTAGGCCGGAGCTGATTGCTAGAATAAACTACTTTGGACAATTTTTTGAATGATAATAAAGGCCATGGTGTGGGATTTAGGAGTGATTCCTATATTCAAGAGGTCTATGGTGCTAAAATGGTACTGATGTTTCAAAAAGTTGACCTAAGTCAGCACATCCTAATCTAAACCTATCTCAAAGCCCAAAAAACATGTGAAACAACATTGTTTTCTTTTTAAAATTTTTCTGGTAAGGCTAAGGAAATGGGGAAAAATGAGGATATACTAAAAATACACTATACTGGTGACTCGTCAGACTCATGCATTATCTAAGAAAATTAAACTAAATAACTTACTGAAAAGGGAAATAACTGAAAGGGAAATGACAGAAAGCAATAAAATCCCCTCCCACACTTAAATCGAACATTGTCCCCAATGTTTCGAAATAAGATAAGGAGGGTAACCTGAAAAACTACTGCGGAGGAGCACTGGTGCCCTCGCCGTCCTGCTGTGATGGTCTGGAACGACGGGATCTACTGCGCTGCTGGTCCATCCGGTCGAGTCGTGCTGATAAGGCAGCCTGGGCACCTCGAACCTCCCGAAGGTTACCTAGGATGGAACCCTGAGTGGCCTCCACAAGCTGGTAGTGTCGGCGGTTGACTTCTCTCTGAAGGTCCTGCTCTAATGTGATATCGTGCAAGGTACGGCAAACGTTGTTGTAAGCACGATCCGAAACCAATCGCGATTGTTGCATGAAGCTCATGTTGTCCGTCAGTTGTTGTGAAATAGTAGAGAGAAGGCCGTCTCGCTTCTCCTCTCTAGCTATCATATCACGCCACATCTCCTCAGTGACATAGAATCAAGGAGAAACACCTACAACAGGGTTAGAGGAAGATGGTGCGGTGTGTGACTGTGAAGGACGATGGGGGGACATGTGAGGTATGGGAGACTTCTCTCTCCGATCATACTCTTCATTAGTGTCATGTTCCTCCCCATCAAGAATATTAGGAGGAAGTGGACCCAAAACAGGTGGAACATTCAGATTATAGGTCCAGTTCCTTTCATTACGTACATCAGTACGTCTACTGCAAGGTAAAGCAACAAATGGGATAGCTACCCCATGAACCATCAACTCATAACCACCTTCTCTCCTCGTTCGGCATAATTTCATGTCTTTTAGAAATTTTAAATTAATTGTGCGAGGAGGTAGTGGTTCAAGTGTAGCTATCTCATTGTTCAGGTCAAGAGCCCGAGCAATAGACGTAACAAGTCCTCCAAAAACAATCAGTCCTGTTTTATTAGTAAGTAAAGCCATGTGTGCAAGCATAAACGGGACCGGATTGATATGGGTACTGTAACACGGTGGGAGAACTGACTTTAGTTATGTTGCGGATAGCAAGAGTCGCCACCAACTTTTATTTTATCCAAAACGAAAGGGTATAAAAGAACAGGAAAGACCTTAAGAGATATTTTTGGGTCCGGGGGGTAGGTTATGTAAAGGGAAGGTGTTAGCACCCTTTACATCCATGGTTATCCATGGGCTCTTAGTTACTTAGCTCACTTTTGAATTGTTTTTGAAAGTGTAGTGTGTGAATAGAAAATTTTTCATAATAGTTAATAATGATCCATGTACGGATGCGTAAAAACTTGTTTTTGAAAATTTGTTTGAAATTGTGAAGAGTTTGAAAAGTTTTTTGAAGTGAGCAAGTACATAAGAGAAACCTACCCTAAAGTTTTGAGTCTTTCTTGTTCTTTATCCTTTAATTGGTAAGACTATCCCTACTATTAAGGAGTAGGTAGTCATTACCTTGGATGTAAGGGACATGGGAGGGACATTCTGTTTTATGAAGGCAACTGTGGGGGTGTAATAAGCATAAAGGATGGACTATCATCATTATTCGAAGGGACTTGATTCGTAAAGGCAACCATGAGGGACTTGATGATTTTTCTTTTTAAGGGACTTGCTTTTTACACCCCACTTGACCTTATTAATAGGCAACATAGAGGGATAGCCTTAGAAAGTGTAGGATGGCGATTAAAAATCGACTTACGTGTGTGAGTGTTCAATTTTATTTATCTTAAAGTGATCTAAGTTAATTTTAAATTGAATACATGTTTACACTCCCTAAATTACTAACCATAGCATAAAAATTAAATAAATAAAATATTTACGAAATTTACACCAAGGAGCAATTACAACAATTATAATAATAAGCAAATTAAAATAAAGAGCAAAAAAATAAATAATTAGCAAAATATAAATAAATAAGCAAATATAAAAATAAATAAATAGGGGTTAGTGGTAAGTATAATCAAAAAATAAGGTTAGTAAAAATAAAATAGCTAAATTTAATGAAATAATAATAATAATTAGAAAAATAAACAAGGTTAGAGAAATAAGAATATAAGATAATAATAAACAAAAATAATAAATAATAATATGGTTAGCAACAAAAATTAAATAAATAAAATTAAATAATGACATGATTAAAATAATAAACACAAAAATAGAATTTTAATATATAAGCACTTAGTTAGAAACATAAATATTTAAACAATTACTATAATATAAAATTTTTAAACATAATATAATTATAAATTTTAATTATTACAAAATTTAATCATTTTAAACATATATTAACATTTATTTATTAAAACAATAATTATTTACATATTATAAGGAGAAAATAAATTTTAAATATTATATTCACAAAATTAATCATATTTATAAAATTTACAATAATCATATTAAATAAATAAATATACATAATAATTATATTTAAGAATTAGAAAATAAAATTATTTAGAAAAATAGAATTAGGTTTTATTTTAGAAAATATTTTTAGGGTTTGTCTAGAAAAATAATCTTAGGGTTTAATTTATAATACAAAATTACATACATATATTTATAACTTAATCACAAGATGTAAAAAAAATAATTTAAGAAAATTTATATATTTTAGAATTTTTTAGAAAATATTAATCCTGCTTTATTATTATTATTTATTATTTAGAAAAAGACATATATACAAAAAATTATATTTATTTTAATATTATAATACCTAAAACAAATAAAAGAAGAAAAAGTGTGAAAACTTACCTGACTGGGGTTTGAACCCAGGTCAGTGTGCTTGCCAACAAGAAGAACCACCATCAGGCCACTATGCACGCAGGCAACAAAAGAGAGGGAGAAATTCGTTTTATGCTTCATCTTGAAAATCCAGAAAAAATAATGAAAACAAAAGGCCTGGGGGTGGTGTTGAACCCAGGACCTTACAGATACACACATGCGCGCATTACCACCTGGCTGGGAGAGCCCTTCTGGTAGTATAGTGACAACATAATATAATATATTGAGTCTTCTTATTATCCTGAAAAATAGAAAAAATGATGTACGAGACCAAGACTCGAACTCAGGCCCCATAGATTACACGCGCGTTACTCTCACCACTGGACCAAGCATGCTTTGGTGAATAAGATTAGAAACAATATAATAAAATATTTTAACCAATTTTCAAATTTCCAGAAGCGCGCGAACAGCTTTGTCTTCAACCTCCTATCCTTCGAAATTTCCTGCGAATTCAGATGCAAATTTTCCTGCGAGTTCTTCAATGTTCTCAACCTACGAAAACGAAACTCAAGCAAAACAGTATCAATTCAAGAAATTAATTGGTGTTTCATAATCCTGGTGGTTCATAGAACATTCCTATGTGTCCAGAATTTATTTATATTTGTTGAATCATCAAACCCTAAAATTGAGCTCTAAACCCTAATAATGGCCGCGGGTGATATAGGTCATGAAGCTTCAATCCAATTGTCCAGAATCGTTCCTTGGAACCTCACAAACACAGAAACTCAAACAAAATTCATTAACAATGCACAAATAAACAGAATCGAAAAATTGAAATTCAAGACAAAGTTTGATTCGGGTAGAGCAATATGGTGCACATGGGATGCATATGAGTGATGCTTTAGCTTCAATGATGTCTAAAGAACATCTCCATGTTCTTATTTTACCTTCTAGTGCACTGGATTGAAGAATCCGAATTGGTGTTTTGGCTTGAATTTTTGAACTATGAAACTTACCTTTGGCTGCTGGAAATTCGTGAATCAGAGCTAGGGTTGTGTTTAGTATATATATGTGAATCATTCTAGGTCAAAATATTGATTAGTTATGTGGAAGTTTTAATATTTGAAGATTGAAAAAGATGGTGTCATGAAATTCAAATATTGGCTCATGAAAGCTTGCTATTTTTGGATAAATCACATGATTTCTTTCTCTTTCAACTTCAATCAACATTGATGAGATTCTAGAAACTCAATCTTCATCCAAAAATATATTTTCATATTTTATATTTATTTAAAATGATTTTTTGTGAATTAAATCAAAATAAATAAAAATAAAATAATAAAAATTATGATTTTTGATCAATTGGGTCGTGCATGATGATATGGTATGGATTGGATCACAATTTGGGCAGCCCATTTGGAAAGAAGTGGTTTTAAACCTCCATTTTCAATATAAACCATCATAAAATTTCCCAACTTTGCAAGGGCATATCTTCCTCAATTTTAAAGGTATGAGGGTGTTCTTGGACTTTTTGGAAAGCTTGAAGAGTCCTCTAAACAACCCCATCGGTTTCAGGTCCATATCATTTACCAATCTCAAGTTATGCCCTTTTGAAGTTGTTGACTTTTTGTTGACTTTTGAAATGACCTATAATGTCTTAGCTCATATCTTCCAAATGAAGCATTTTTGGGCTTAACTTACAAGATCAAAGTTGTAGAGAATTCAATTTCCTTCAAAATGAGCTTTGGATGGAGACTTGGTGATGCAGTATGTGAAAGTTATGACTGGTCAAAGTTCAGTTGACTTTTACTAAGGAAACCCTAATTTAGACACTCTTGATTATTGATGATCTGGAATCTCCTTGATGAATCATGATCAACCCTTGATCAAATGATGAATTTTACTTCATATACTTGATGTTGGCAAAAAATCATGAAGTTTGACTTTGGTTTGACCACAGTTGACCTCAGTTTGACTTTTTAACTGCATTGACTGATTTTGACTTATCTGATCATCTGACTGAGCAAACTTTTGAGGAAAGTCTTGAAACTTGTCATGGGGGTTCTTATACACATATAAGATGTTATGAAGCTCACTTGAAGTCTTGGAAGTCCATTTAGCCTGATTAAAGTCAAAACCCTAGTTTTGGATGCACTGCTTAGGAGGTGCATTGTCTGAGGGAATTGTCAACTCTTTTGACCAATTGTGAACTTTGTGAACCTTGTGAACCATCATAAAATGTCTTGTGAACCTCATGGGAGGTATTGTGAAGCTTGTGAACCTTGTGAACCTCATGAAGTGACTTTGTGGACCTCATGAACCTCAGGAGAGCTTTGTAATCATAGTGATTCTTGTGAACCTTGTGAACCTTCAAGAAGTGACTTGTAGACTTCATGAACTTCATGAAAGGTCTTGTAAATGTTGAGAAACTTGTGAACCTTGTGAACCTTCAAGAAGTAACTTGTAGACTTCATGAACCTCATGAAAAGTATTGAAAGTATTGGGAGACTTGTGAACCTTGTGAACCTTCTTAGCACACAAAGTCTTGTATTGTGAGGGCAAATTTTGGGGTGCAACAGCTGCCCCTGTTCAATTTTCTGAAACCTGAGGGGTTAGATTGGTATATTTGCCAGTCATGACCTGGAAGGTTGAAGGGGATTGAACACAAAATCCCAAAAATTTGCACTCACCCGTGCATAGAGTGATATTGATGGTTGGTTGTATATGCTTGAGTGGGCTTAAAGATGCCACTAGGGGAAAGTTCTTCAGGTATATTTCTTGGAAGATAAAGCAGTCCAAAATATGGAGGTATAACGAAAGCTGTCAGGAGTCTGGAGCAGTCCTGAGGTATTGATGATATGCTTTCAGGAGACTGGAGTAATCCTGATGTAACAACATGTCTTCAGGGAGGATAAAGCAATATTGATATATGAGAAGCTATCAGGAGGCTGGAGCAGTCCTGAGGTAACAATATAATTTCAAGAGGATAGAGCAATCTTGAGAGATTGATGATATGCTTTCAGGAGACTGGAGTAATCCTGATGTAACAACATGTCTTCAGGAGGATAGAGCAATCAATAGTGATAACCCTAAAGCAGTCTTGAAGTAATAATATGATTTCAGGAGGATAGAGCAATCAATAATGATAACTCTAAAGCAGTCTTGAAGTAATAATATGATTTCAGGAGGATAGAGCAATCAATAATGATAACTCTAAAGCAGTCTTGAAGTAATGAGAAGTTGTCAGGAGGATAAAGCAACCCTGAGGTAATAATATGATATGCTTTCAGGAGACTGGAGTGATCCTGTTGTAACAACATGTCTTTAGAAGGATAGAGCAATCCTGATGATCATAAGTCTGTTTGTTGGATAATTTTACCTGAAACCAAGGTAACATTCTGTATAATAATATTAGTTTATGCTTTATGTATGCATGTATAATATGATGCACTTAGGTAATGTATTATGTATCCATGTATATGTATGTTATGATATGATGTAAATGATGTATGTATGACATGATACTGCCGGAAGCGCCTGGATATCTTCGTATAACAACTGCTGGCCAGGGAAAATAAATCCCGATTCGTTGTTGAATAATCTATTATACATAACTTTACGTCTGCTGGGGATAACAGGGTATAGATAACCTCCCGTATGCTGGGTATAGTAAGGTATACATAACCTCCCGTCTTCGTTCGATAGTAGGATAGATATCACCTCCGTCTTCGTTCGTCGTATCCTTATTGGAAAGTATTTTCCCGTATATCCGTATGAGGATAAAAGAGATGGATATAAATTCCAGGGGAGATAAGACTTCATGAAGACGGATTCGTCCTACTGAGGGCTTGTAACTGTCTTGTAAAGGTGAACCGGCGAAGCTTCGTTGAAATCCTTCCCTCGTTCGTCCTTAGTAAATACTATTACTGCATTTTCATGCATTTCTGGTAAACATCAATCATATTAAAAGCATACATGCATTTTTGGTAAACATTAATCATATTCAAAAGCATACAGGCATTCAAACACAACCAATGGACGTTTCGCTTATGTAAACAGGGTAAAAGTAAATCTGGATTCAAAAGATGGAATTTATTTATATCAAAAAGTGACCCATACACGGGTAAGTTTGTACAAGGAGACATAAACCCTAGTAAGAGGATTTTGTCATAAAGTTTTTTTTTTTTACAAAACAAGGAAAATCAGCTATGTGGGAAACAATCCTATTGAGTTTCAATTCTACTATTGCCATTATCTTCAAGTATCTCATCTTCTGCTGTTGAGACGTACACGATTGGATTGAGCTTTATCTGTTCGAACTTGAATAAGTAGTACAACTGGTTGCAGTTTCATGGGTGATCCAAACGAGACATAGTCATACGCTTTAATCCCTAACTTTTGCCTGGATTGCCCTTTCAGGTTTTCAATCCACCGGGATACCCTTTTTTGCCCAAGCCGCCTTTTCAGGTTTTCGACTTGCCGGGTGTACATCTTTTTATATATATCCCTAATTTTTGCCCAAACCCTTTTGGTTTGCCGGGATGCCCTTATTTTTGCCTAGGCCTGTCAACCTAGCGGGTCTCTTTTTATGCGTAGTATTTTTTAACTATGTCTGCGTTTACTGGCTGTGGGAAGTCTTCACCATCCATTGTAGTGAGTATCATGGCACCTCCTGAAAACACTGTCTTGACTACAAATGGTCCTTCATATGTTGGAGTCCACTTGCCCCTAGGATCACCCTGTGGTAATATGATACGCTTGATTACCAAGTCACCAACCTGATATACCTTTGGCTTAACCTTCTTGTTAAAAGCTTTGATCATTCGTTTCTGGTACATCTGGCCATGACAAACTGCTGCTAGCCTCTTCTCATCAATCAAATTTATTTGGTCAAGTCGAGTCTGAATCCACTCATCTTCATCCAAGCCTGCATCCTTCATAATTCTTAAGGAGGGAATCTGAACTTCAATGGGCAGAACTGCTTCCATACCATAGACCAAGGAGAATGGGGTTGCCCCTGTTGAAGTACGTATTGTAGTACGATAACCATGAAGAGCAAACAGTAACATCTCATGCCAATCCTTATAAGTAACCGTCATCTTCTGTACGATCTTCTTAATGTTCTTATTAGCAGCCTCAACTGCCCCATTCATCTTTGGACGATACGGAGAAGAGTTATGATGCTTAATCTTGAACTGCGTGCAGAGATCAGTAATCATAGTGTTGTTCAAATTAGAGCCATTGTCAGTGATAATCCTTTCAGGGATGCCATACCTACATATGAGATTACTCTTGATGAATCTAGCCACAACATTCTTAGTAACAGATGCAAATGAAGCTGCCTCCACCCACTTCGTGAAATAATCAATAGCAACCAGGATGAAACGATGCCCATTAGAAGCAGTAGGCTTAATCTCACCAATCATATCAATGCCCCACATGGCAAAGGGCCAAGGAGCAGTCAACACATTCAATGGTGATGGAGGTACATGAACTTTATCAGCATAGATTTGACATTTGTGACATGTTCTGGAGTGTTGATAGCAATCAGCTTCCATGGTAGACCAATAGTAACCTGCTCTCAATATCTTCTTTGCCATAGTATGACCACTAGAATGAGTGCCAAAGATCCCATCATGCATATCTTCCATAATCTCAATTGCTTCCTTCTTATCCACACAACGAAGCAAAGTTGAATCATGATTGCGCTTGTACAGAATCCCATTACTCAAGAAGAACTTGGCAGAAAACCTTCTCAAAAACTTCCTATCTTTGACAGATGCCCCTTCAGGGAATTCCTGAGCTTCAAGATATCTTTTCACTTCATAGAACCAAGGCTTCTCCTCTGCCCCTTCTGTGTCAATCTCATTGCAATATGCAGGCTTTTCAAATCTATCAATAGTAATCTTGGGAGCTTCATCATCCCAACTGATCTCAAACATAGATGCCATGGTGGCCAATGCATCCGCCAACTGATTCTCTCTTCGTGGAATGTGCTCAAAGGTAATCTCTTTGAAATGTGGGATCAGAGACAACACATGCTCTCTGTAAGGAATGAGGTTATCATGCTTGGTATCCCAATCTCCTTTAATCTGACTTACTACCAGGGCTGAATCTCCATACACATCAAGGAACTGAATCTTCATATCAATAGCAGTTTTAATACCCAGGATACATGCCTCATACTCAGCCATGTTATTGGTACAATAGAAACAAAGTCTGGCAGTAATCGGGGTATGACAACCCTCAGGGGAACTAATCACAACACCAACACCATTACCAAGTGCATTAGAGGCACCATCAAAAACCATAGTCCATCGGGATCCTTGTTCAGGTCCGTCATATTGTCCAGGTTCTTTGGTAATAATCATGATGTCTTCATCAGGAAACTCAAAATTCATTGACTGATAATCATCCACCGCCTGATGAGCCAAATGATCAGCAACAACACTTCCTTTAATGGCCTTCTGAGTAGTATACTGTATATCATATTCTGTCAAGATCATTTGCCATCTTGCAATTCTTCCAGAGAGAGCAGGTTTCTCAAATATGTACTTGATAGGATCCATCTTAGAAATCAATAAGGTAGTATGGGTCAACATATACTGTCTTAGTCGGCGAGCAGCCCATGCCAAAGCGCAACAAGTTTTCTCGAGCAGTGAGTATCTTGTTTCACAGTCGGTAAACTTTTTTCTAAGGTAGTATATTGCCTGCTCTTTTTGACCAGACTCATCATGTTGCCCCAACACACACCCCATTGAGTTGTCTAACACTGTTAAATACATAATTAAGGGTCTTCCATCAACCGGTGGCATCAAAATTGGTGGTTCTAGCAGGTATCTCTTGATTTCGTCAAAGGCAGTCTGGCATTCATCATTCCATCCCATCACCTGATCTTTCTTCAACAACTTGAAGATTGGCTCACAGATGGTAGTTAATTGGGAAATAAATCTTGCAATGTAGTTCAATCGTCCCAAGAAACCTCTAACCTCCTTCTCAGTACGGGGAGCTGGCATCTCTCGTATAGCTTTCACTTTTGCAGGATCCACTTCAATACCTTTTCCACTGACAATAAAACCCAAGAGCTTTCCAGATCTAACTCCAAAAGTACACTTGTTTGGGTTCAACCTCAACTTGTATTTTTTCAACCTCTCGAACAATTTATGCAAATGATCAAGATGTTGTTCTTCATTCTGAGATCTGGCTATCATATCATCTACATATACCTCTATCTCATGATGAATCATATCATGAAACAAAGCCACCATAGCACGCTGATATGTTGCCCCTGCATTCTTCAAACCAAATGGCATTACCTTATAGCAAAAGGTGCCCCACTGTGTCACAAATGTTGTCTTCTCCATATCTTCAGGTGCCATCTTGATTTGATTGTAACCAGAGAAACCATCCATAAAAGAGAATACCTTATATTGAGCAGTGTTGTCTACCAGAATATCAATATGAGGGAGTGGGAAGTCATCTTTAGGGCTAGCCTTGTTCAAATCTCTGTAGTCCACACACATACGCACCTTACCATCTTTCTTAGGAACTGGTACCACATTTGCAACCCACTGAGGATAAGAAGTCACTGCTAAGAACCCTGCATTGAACTGTTTCATTACCTCTGCCTTGATCTTTTCTGACATTTCAGGACGCATACGACGAACCTTCTGCTTCTTTGGACGACAATCTTCTTTCACTGGCAAACGGTGAACCACAATGTCTGTATCCAACCCTGGCATATCTTCATAAGACCAAGCAAAGATCTCCACATAGTCACGTAACATCTGAATCAATCTGCTCTTGACACTGTCCTCTAAATCAGCCCCTATCTTGACCTCTTTTCTGTTTTCTTCAGTTCCCAGATTCACAACTTCGACTGGCTCTTCATGTGGCTGTATAGCTTTCTCTTCTTGTTGTAACAACCTAGCAAGCTCTACAGGTATTTCACAATCGTCCTCATTTCCGTCTTCAGTTTGATAGATCGGATTTTCGAAATTATAATTGGCAATAGTAGAACTGTTATCAACAGGATCCAGAATGGATGAGGATCTGCATTTTAGTGATGTGGGTGTGTGTGAGAACACATAGCTGATAAAACAAAAATAAAAGAAAAGAAAGACAAGGAACACAATATTTACGAAAACGAAACGTCCACTGATTTTATTGAATGAAGTATGCAAATGAAATGACAGCCCGTAACAAGCACACCATTGTGCCCCGGGTAAGGCATATGGCTTGAAAGTTTTATTGTTCAAGAAATTACAAAATTAAAACATAACACAGTAATAGTATTTACTCCTGACTAAAGGAGATAGGGATAACATCTTCAGCTTTCCAGTTATTGAGTCCAGCACCCACAGTAGGAAAAATCCATTCATCCAAGTTGTAGTCTTCATCTTGATCTCTCACAGCATTAATCTGGTCCTTCACAACCCCTTGATTAGTGACACGGGCAGCACGAGCACGACGAACAGCCTTCTGGGACTCTGCAGTGAAACCCAAACCAAACTTGTCAGACTTGTATGGAATATCAGGAAGCTGACCACAAATAGTACAACCACCTTCATCCACCACAGCTCTAGCATCATTGAGGGAGGCCATTGCCATTGTTGGAGGCTTTCTGGTGACCACAGGAACTTTCTTCACAACAGGAGGAGCTACATAATCATTAACAACCCAAGGAACCACTTCAAACGTCTGACACGGAGTCTCAATGTATTCACCTTCCATTTCCAGATACTTGAAGGTATTGACATGGCTGACAAAGTATTCTTCTTCTCCATAGACAGTAACAACCTTTCCATCCACCGGATATCTCAACTTTTGGTGCAATGTAGAGGTTACAGCACCTGTCCCATGGATCCAAGGACGACCAAGCAGACAAGAGTACGAAGGGCGAATATCCATCACAAAAATGTAGCAGTAAACACCTGGGAGCCAACTTGGATTGGAAGATCAATTTCCCCATGCACTACTCTTCTAGAACCATCAAAAGCCTTCACCACAATGTTACTGGGCTTCAACACAGCATCTTCAGGACTCAGCTTGTTCAGGACTTCCTTAGGCAACACATTCAAAGAGGATCCATTATCTATCAGCACATGTGACAGGGTAGTGCCCCTGCATTCAATTGAGATGTGCAAGGCCCTGTTATGATCCCTCTTGGCAGGGGTCAAATCAGCATCAGAAAACCCCAACCCATTGTCATAGGTCAGGTGGGCAACACAGTTCTCAAATTGGTCAACAGAAATTGCACTGGGTACATGAGCAGTCTTCAGAAACTTGATCAAGGACTTGGCATGAGCCTCAGAACATAACAACAGGGACAACATAGAAATCTTCGAAGGAGTATGCCCCAACTGATCAACAATGTCATAATCACTTTTGCGAATGATTTTCAATACTTCTTCCATCTGCTTAGAGAGGTCATCAGCAGCTGGCACATCAGTAGATACAGGCTCAATAACAGGACCTTTGCCCCGTGCATCAGTGGTGGAAGTAATAGCAGGAATAACTGCATTCTTAGAAGCAACTGGAGGAGAGAAAACTCTTCCACTACGAGTGATCTTGCTAGATCCAGCAATATTGTCAATGTCAACAGGCACATCAGCTACAGGCTCTTGCTTAACACCATGGATGTAAACATCAGACCCATAGTGCCAAGGCACAGCTTTGTCAGACGTATATGGGATAGGACCAGGAGTAGTAATGACCACAGGAGCTACCCTGGCTTCAGCAACAACTTTCACAGGACCTTCAGCAGTAATCTTGATGGGACCCTGATGAGTGATTTTAATGGGACCCTTTGAAGTGATTCTTATTGGTACTTTGTCAACCATGTCAACCTCTTCAATTTTCTTACCTCTGGTAATATGCTCTACCATACTCTCCACAGAAGACGGTCTTCTTTCAAACACTATGGTGTAATTATCCATGAGACGCTGAATTCCATCTTTCAATCTGAAGCACTTCTCTGGATTATACTCACAATAAACACAATCTTCACGGCAACCCGGAAAGAACCCAGCTTGTACCAACTTCTTTCTGATGACAGACAATGGTGTGGTCACTTCATCAACTGAATGGATATGCAGATCTTCCTCAATGGCACTGACAGTCTTCTCGTGATTTGGCATTGGAGCAGTAATCACATTTGGAGTACCCGGAGGATCAAACTCAATTTCTCCAGCATCAATCATATCCTGAATTTTATTCTTCAGGATCCAGCAGTTATTAGTATCATGTCCCTGACAGTTTGAATGGTATGCACATCGTGCATTGGGATTGTACCTGGGAGAGGTAACATTGGGATTCTGAGGAGCCTCTTTCAAAGTAATGAGTTCAGCCTTCAACAAGTGTTGCAATGCCTGAGCCATTGACATGTTGATCTTCGTGAACTGTCTTCTAGCCCTCTGTTGGTTGCCCTGTGGCTGCTCTGTTGGTGCAGGAGTTGGATTTGAAATATGAACTGCACTAACAGACTGATGTCTTCTGTTACGATCAGGTTGACCATAAACAGCATTGGATTCTTTCTTCCCAGTGGGAGGCTTCTTTGCAGCACCTGATGAAGAAGTACCCACTTGGATCTTACCATTCTTTATACCATTCTCTACTCGCTCTCCTGTCATGATCAACTCAGTGAAGCCAGATGATGAGCTTCCAATGAGATGACTGTAGAACGGACCATTCAGCGTACACATGAACATATCAACCAATTCCCTATCAGTCAAAGGGGGTTGAACTCTTCCAGCTAAATCTCTCCACTTCTGAGCATACTCTTTAAAACTTTCTTTGGCACCCATAGACATGCTTTGAAGCTGCATGCGAGTGGGGGCTAAGTCAGCATTGTATTGATACTGCTTATAGAAAGCTTCAGCAAGATCATTCCAATCTCTGATATTGACACTCTCCAACTGATAATACCACTCCAGCTGAGCTCCAGATAAGCTCTCTTGAAAAAAATGGATCCACAATTTCTTATCAGCAGTGTGAGGTTGAATTCTTCTGACATAAGACCTCAGATGCAGCTTGGGACAAGAGACCCCATCATAGACAACAAATGTTGGAACCTTGAAACCAATGGGTATGACTACCCCAGATATCAGACTCAAATCCTCAAAATCCAGCCCAGATGACTTCTGTAACTCCATGGCATCCATCCTATCCACCAGCATCTTGAATTTGTCTTCATTAGGCTCATGGTAGTAATTAGCCTCAGAATCAGAGTCCCCCATTGAATGGTGGAGACTGCCTACCTCTTGCTCAGATTCTTCAGATTCATAGTCTTCAGCCGGTTCTTTGGTCTTGGCAAGACCTTTGAACCTTCTTCCCATGTTAATCAACCCAGCAGACCTTCTAGTCTTCTTAGTCTTCTTGGCCAGCAGTGCCTTCAATTCATCCTGCCCCTTGGACAGGTTCAAGATCAGCTCTTGGAACTGTGCATTTTGTGCCTGGAGATCCTTAACTGATTGTTCAAGAGCCATTGCTGAAATAAACAGCGAGAAGATGAGAAACCTGTGCACAAATATAAACCTGTGATGCAATGAAATGATATTGTAATGCATATGCAATGTTTTCAAGGACCGCAGAATTTAAATTTGCTTAGACAAACACGAAAGTAAACTTTTATTAGTAATAACTTTGTTTGCCTTTTAGGCTTACAAAAATAAAATGAAATAAGTACAAAAGATGGGGGGTTTAAGTCTCCCATGGACGTTTCCTCTTTGTGTTGAGGTATGAGTTGAGGTTTCTTTCCTCGTGAAGTTGCTTTGTTAGCTCTAGGATTCTTGCTTGGCTTGCTTTGTAATGAGCCTCGAAAGTATCCCTTTGCTCCTTCAGTTGGATCCATGATCTCTGCAAGTCTTCCTTATCAGTAGGCATGTCTGGGTGAAGGATGGTATAAGCTGTGTCTCCCTCAGCAACAGGTTCCATGGTAACTGGTAGGACGGCAGGATATGGCATCATGAGTGTCTGAGCACGAGATCATACCCATCTGAGATAAGCTTCCATAGGAATAGTGTACTTAGGCTCCAGTGTCTTGCTGTCAACTCTGTTTACCTTTCCCCAAGCTCGTATGAATCTCTGACGGTAACCCTGAAGATCGTTGTCATAGTCAAACACAATGCCCTGAATCAACATGTCATGTGGACCATCACTTCGGGCGTTACCAAACTTTCGTAAAGCTAGAGAGGGGTTGTAGGTGATGCCTCCTCTTATGCCCAGAAGTGGCACATTAGGAAACTCCCCACAACGGTCAATGATGGTGACATTCTCCATAGATCTGGAGCACCAGTGGATATCTGAGTGAGAAAGTGACATGATCCTCTTGGACCATCTGAACCCTTGCTCATTCTTCATTACTGAGCGAGGAAGGTGAGAAATAAACCACCTAGAAAGCAAAGGTATACAGCACATCAAAGTTCCTCTTGCCCTTGTGGTACGGGTATGAAGAGAATGTAGGATGTCTCCAAGCAATGTAGGCACTGGATTGTGACTCAGGAAAATGTTGATGGCATGAACATCTATGAACTGATCTGGATTGGGGAACAATACTAAGCCATATATCAGCAAGGCTAATATCTCCTCAAAAGCATCATAGCTCATGGCCTTCAAGAACAACTGAGCCTTCTCTACCAACACCTTAGCAAGAATACCCTTGACTCCGCTTCTCGTTTCTAGAACAATGTCAGACTTCTTCAGATGTAGAGCTGCAGCAATAACTTCAGGTTTAAGCTCCTTCTCCAAGCCTGTGAATGGTCTTTGATCAAGAACAGGTATGCCCAGAAGTTTAGAGAACTCCTCCATTGTAGGAACCAGCTGGTAGTCAGGGAATGTAAAGCAATGGTGCTTAGGGTCAAAGAACTGAAACATGACACTCATCATGTCTTCATTGAACCCTGAAGTGACTAGATCCAATAGGTGACCATGTCTCTTGATGAACTGGGAATGATCAGATACTTGAGAAACCAACTCTTTAAGCTTGGCAGGTATGCCCACAAAGTTGATCCTGATGGTGTTTCTACGAGCAGAAGCCATGACCTGCAACAAAGAACAAAGATAAATCCTTTGGTCCTTGAAACGGTTAGTGAAAATGCTATGCTCATGATGCATGATGATGTCATGATGTTATGCTCAATCACAAACATGTGGCACACACAAACAAGTCACACCATAGCCCTAGGTTTAAAGGCTTGCATGAGGTTTAAGGTAAGTACCCTCCTCTGAAGTTTAGATGGTTCATCTTGTCCTACAAAAGTAACCGGGTTCTAAGGGATCTCAATATCATTGATCCTTCACAAGGGTGGTTGTTCAGTAGGCAACTTACTTGCCAACCAAAACCCTCCAAGTTTAAGATCTCAATGAGAGTAGTATCGAGTGTCAACCAACTTCAGTCTGCACCAAAGCCGGTTACCTCACTACTTTCTAAATGCCAAGATGAGTTAACTAGGGTTCTAAAAGTTAGTTAGTGCATTAACAACATATGGCAGCCTCATATTATCCTCAACTTGACTTAAGGAACATAAGCACCAACCAAGAAGTCGCACTAACTATGGCCACCAGATCAACCGTATCGATATACGTCGTACAGTTTCCTTGGTCTATTGCCATTTACCTAAGGTACACTAGATCCGGGTTAGGACCTTTCACACATAAGAGCACCCCAACAAGATAATATAAAGCAAACAAGGCAAACAATTTAAAGTGATCTAATTCCTAAGGGTACCCCTCTTTTATTAAATCCCCAGCAGAGTCGCCAGTTCTGTAACACGGTGGGAGAACTGACTTTAGTTATGTTGCGGATAGCAAGAGTCGCCACCAACTTTTATTTTATCCAAAAGGAAAGGGTATAAAAGAACAGGAAAGACCTTAAGAGATATTTTTGGGTCCGGGGGGTAGGTTATGTAAAGGGAAGGTGTTAGCACCCTTTACATCCATGGTTATCCATGGGCTCTTAGTTACTTAGCTCACTTTTGAATTGTTTTTGAAAGTGTAGTGTGTGAATAGAAAATTTTTCATAATAGTTAATAATGATCCATGTACGGATGCGTAAAAACTTGTTTTTGAAAATTTGTTTGAAATTGTGAAGAGTTTGAAAAGTTTTTTGAAGTGAGCAAGTACATAAGAGAAACCTACCCTAAAGTTTTGAGTCTTTCTTGTTCTTTATCCTTTAATTGGTAAGACTATCCCTACTATTAAGGAGTAGGTAGTCATTACCTTGGATGTAAGGGACATGGGAGGGACATTCTGTTTTATGAAGGCAACTGTGGGGGTGTAATAAGCATAAAGGAGGGACTATCATCATTATTCGAAGGGACTTGATTCGTAAAGGCAACCATGAGGGACTTGATGATTTTTCTTTTTAAGGGACTTGCTTTTTACACCCCACTTGACCTTATTAATAGGCAACATAGAGGGATAGCCTTAGAAAGTGTAGGATGGCGATTAAAAATCGACTTACGTGTGTGAGTGTTCAATTTTATTTATCTTAAAGTGATCTAAGTTAATTTTAAATTGAATACATGTTTACACTCCCTAAATTACTAACCATAGCATAAAAATTAAATAAATAAAATATTTACGAAATTTACACCAAGGAGCAATTACAACAATTATAATAATAAGCAAATTAAAATAAAGAGCAAAAAAATAAATAATTAGCAAAATATAAATAAATAAGCAAATATAAAAATAAATAAATAGGGGTTAGTGGTAAGTATAATCAAAAAATAAGGTTAGTAAAAATAAAATAGCTAAATTTAATGAAATAATAATAATAATTAGAAAAATAAACAAGGTTAGAGAAATAAGAATATAAGATAATAATAAACAAAAATAATAAATAATAATATGGTTAGCAACAAAAATTAAATAAATAAAATTAAATAATGACATGATTAAAATAATAAACACAAAAATAGAATTTTAATTTATAAGCACTTAGTTAGAAACATAAATAATTAAACAATTACTATAATATAAAATTTTTAAACATAATATAATTATAAATTTTAATTATTATAAATTTAATCATTTTAAACATATATTAACATTTATTTATTAAAACAATAATTATTTACATATTATAAGGAGAAAATAAATTTTAAATATTATATTCACAAAATTAATCATATTTATAAAATTTACAATAATCATATTAAATAAATAAATATACATAATAATTACATTTAAGAATTAGAAAATAAAATTATTTAGAAAAATAGAATTAGGTTTTATTTTAGAAAATATTTTTAGGGTTTGTCTAGAAAAATAATCTTAGGGTTTAATTTATAATACAAAATTACATACATATATTTATAACTTAATCACAAGATGTAAAAAAAATAATTTAAGAAAATTTATATATTTTAGAATTTTTTAGAAAATATTAATCCTGCTTTATTATTATTATTTATTATTTAGAAAAAGACATATATACAAAAAATTATATTTATTTTAATATTATAATACCTAAAACAAATAAAAGAAGAAAAAGTGTGAAAACTTACCTGACTGGGGTTTGAACCCAGGTCAGTGTGCTTGCCAACAAGAAGAACCACCATCAGGCCACTATGCACGCAGGCAACAAAAGAGAGGGAGAAATTCGTTTTATGCTTCATCTTGAAAATCCAGAAAAAATAATGAAAACAAAAGGCCTGGGGGTGGTGTTGAACCCAGGACCTTACAGATACACACATGCGCGCATTACCACCTGGCTGGGAGAGCCCTTCTGGTAGTATAGTGACAACATAATATAATATATTGAGTCTTCTTATTATCCTGAAAAATAGAAAAAATGATGTACGAGACCAAGACTCGAACTCAGGCCCCATAGATTACACGTGCGTTACTCTCACCACTGGACCAAGCATGCTTTGGTGAATAAGATTAGAAACAATATAATAAAATATTTTAACCAATTTTCAAATTTCCAGAAGCGCGCGAACAGCTTTGTCTTCAACCTCCTATCCTTCGAAATTTCCTGCGAATTCAGATGCAAATTTTCCTGCGAGTTCTTCAATGTTCTCAACCTACGAAAACGAAACTCAAGCAAAACAGTATCAATTCAAGAAATTAATTGGTGTTTCATAATCCTGGTGGTTCATAGAACATTCCTATGTGTCCAGAATTTATTTATATTTGTTGAATCATCAAACCCTAAAATTGAGCTCTAAACCCTAATAATGGCCGCGGGTGATATAGGTCATGAAGCTTCAATCCAATTGTCCAGAATCGTTCCTTGGAACCTCACAAACACAGAAACTCAAACAAAATTCATTAACAATGCACAAATAAACAGAATCGAAAAATTGAAATTCAAGACAAAGTTTGATTCGGGTAGAGCAATATGGTGCACATGGGATGCATATGAGTGATGCTTTAGCTTCAATGATGTCTAAAGAACATCTCCATGTTCTTATTTTACCTTCTAGTGCACTGGATTGAAGAATCCGAATTGGTGTTTTGGCTTGAATTTTTGAACTATGAAACTTACCTTTGGCTGCTGGAAATTCGTGAATCAGAGCTAGGGTTGTGTTTAGTATATATATGTGAATCATTCTAGGTCAAAATATTGATTAGTTATGTGGAAGTTTTAATATTTGAAGATTGAAAAAGATGGTTTCATGAAATTCAAATATTGGCTCATGAAAGCTTGCTATTTTTGGATAAATCACATGATTTCTTTCTCTTTCAACTTCAATCAACATTGATGAGATTCTAGAAACTCAATCTTCATCCAAAACTATATTTTCATATTTTCATATTTATTTAAAATGATTTTTTGTGAATTAAATCAAAATAAATAAAAATAAAATAATAAAAATTATGATTTTTGATCAATTGGGTCGTGCATGATGATATGGTATGGATTGGATCACAATTTGGGCAGCCCATTTGGAAAGAAGTGGTTTTAAACCTCCATTTTCAACATAAACCATCATAAAATTTCCCAACTTTGCAAGGGCATATCTTCCTCAATTTTAAGGGTATGAGGGTGTTCTTGGACTTTTTGGAAAGCTTGAAGAGTCCTCTAAACAACCCCATTGGTTTCAGGTCCATATCATTTACCAATCTCAAGTTATGCCCTTTTGAAGTTGTTGACTTTTTGTTGACTTTTGAAATGACCTATAATGTCTTAGCTCATATCTTCCAAATGAAGCATTTTTGGGCTTAACTTACAAGATCAAAGTTGTAGAGAATTCAATTTCCTTCAAAATGAGCTTTGGATGGAGACTTGGTGATGCAGTATGTGAAAGTTATGACTGGTCAAAGTTCAGTTGACTTTTACTGAGGAAACCCTAATTTAGACACTCCTGATTATTGATGATCTGGAATATCCTTGATGAATCATGATCAACCCTTGATAAAATGATGAATTTTACTTCATATACTTGATGTTGGCAAAAAATCATGAAGTTTGACTTTGGTTTGACCATAGTTGACCTCAGTTTGACTTTTTAACTGCATTGACTGATTTTGACTTATCTGATCATCTGACTGAGCAAACTTTTGAGGAAAGTCTTGAAACTTGTCATGGGGGTTCTTATACACATATAAGATGTTATGAAGCTCACTTGAAGTCTTGGAAGTCCATTTAGCCTGATTAAAGTCAAAACCCTAGTTTTGGATGCACTGCTTAGGAGGTGCATTGTCTGAGGGAATTGTCAACTCT
The DNA here is from genome assembly GCA_963966055.1 of Lathyrus aphaca. NCBI lineage: Eukaryota > Viridiplantae > Streptophyta > Magnoliopsida > Fabales > Fabaceae > Lathyrus > Lathyrus aphaca. The sequence continues at coordinate 110,997,413 of OZ014523.1, forward strand.
TTTGACCAATTGTGAACTTTGTGAACCTTGTGAACCATCATAAAATGTCTTGTGAACCTCATGGGAGGTATTGTGAAGCTTGTGAACCTTGTGAACCTCATGAAGTGACTTTGTGGACCTCATGAACCTCAGGAGAGCTTTGTAATCATAGTGATTCTTGTGAACCTTGTGAACCTTCAAGAAGTGACTTGTAGACTTCATGAACTTCATGAAAGGTCTTGTAAATGTTGAGAAACTTGTGAACCTTGTGAACCTTCAAGAAGTAACTTGTAGACTTCATGAACCTCATGAAAAGTATTGAAAGTATTGGGAGACTTGTGAACCTTGTGAACCTTCTTAGCACACAAAGTCTTGTATTGTGAGGGCAAATTTTGGGGTGCAACAGGTACCAGTGAGGCATCCTTGCAAAAATAGGAGTTCTCTAGCATTTACCTTATTTGGACTCTCCCGGCCAAAAATAGTACATGCCAAAAGATATCTGAAAACTCTTATGGTCGGGTTATGAATGGTCGACGCAAGTATTCCTTCAAAAGAATTTATTGAAGTACTTGAAAGCCTCTGCTAGAAGGAAAATATCTCGGCCGACCATTCCGCATCTAAAGGTGCCTCACAAATCGCACCTTTCCTATGAGAGATTCCTAACAAGCCTGTTAGTTCGTCGGTACTGAATTTATATTCAAATCCAAACAGTCTAAAATTAACAGTACCGACTGTGCTAGCAGTGTTAGGACTGACAATGTATATCAATGAACTTAAAAACTCAACTGTCAGCCTCTCATAGGTAGGTTCCTGATTAATAAAAATATTATGCAAGCCTAAAAAATCTAATAAATGAAAAACACTATGATAAATACCCAAAGCATATAGACAGTTATCATCGACGTACCTAGTCGAGAGAATTTCTCGACTCTGAAGCCTCTGAATAATTTTTCTTTGCCTATCACCCGGTCTTCCATCGCGAAGAAGAAATCCATTGAACTCCATTGTTGTTGCTCCTTAGGAAGTGAAAAATGGTAGAAAATGGTTTATGAGAGAAATGATAAAGGTTTGATTTTTATGGTTTGTGGTGGATGAAAATGAAAATGGATTTTGGATAGGTTTTATAGATGGTGGGTATTTTGGAAATGGGGGAGCTTTAATGGGGTTCAATGGGGTTTTTGAAACTTGTAAAAATGGGTTTTTGAAGATGGAAGGTGTGAAAATGGTGAAAATGAAGGATCAGCCCCGTTTTAGGGGAGGACGGCATGGCGCCCGCCACAAGGCTATTTCCTGATGGGCCTTGGATTTTTAAATCCTCTTTTGGGCCCTCTTTGCACCTTCGGTCTTCGGGGGGGTCTGGATAGCGTTTTCTTCTTTTTTCCAAGGCATGAGGCTTGTATATTTTTTTGTGAAGACAAAAATGAAAATATTTTTGTCTTATATTTTTTTCTTTGCTTGACAAAAATAAAATAATTAAAAATCAAAAAGAAAAGAGAAAAATCGACATTAGTGCATAAAATAATATGTATATATAAGATAAACTCAAAGTACATGAAAAAAAAGAAAATGTAATAGATGCAATAATGTAAGATATGTCTGGAGATGCGAAAAATAAAATAAAGCATGAAAAAAAGAAATTAAATACTAGGGTAATATCGTCAGTGTAGAACGAATCATGTGGTAGGCTTCTCTTCCTGGTTTGATCCATGAATCTCAGCTATCTCCCTCCGAAGCTCTTCAATCTACTGATATAGAGCATCAGCCTCTGAGGCATGAGTGAGATCAGATACCTGAATTTGTAATTCCAAGTCCGCTACTTCCTGCTTGAGCAGGGTAGTCTCCTTGCGGAGCTCATAAATCTGAGTTTGTAGATCAGGCGGCTGCAGAGACATATTTTTAGATATAACAGTGATTCGGGGAGTAAGAGGTGTAGGAGTGTACTCAGCGGCGGGAGGTGATTTCGGCTCTTCGACAGTCTCTCCATAACCCTCTATAGCATAACTCCAATTAGTAGGATCATGGACACTGGTCATCAGCGGGTCTGGTAATTTAAAGTAATGTATCACTTCACCGTCGATCAGTAATCTAAAAGTGTTGAGCTCAAAAGAAGCCCTCCTCATCAGTCCTCTGTCAAGACAAAAGTCAACATCCAGGGTGGTGTAGCAGAAGAAGGTCCTGAGGTGCAATAGTTTGCGAGACAAACCCAATGCAATATCTATCTGTGTAACAATCCCACCAACATGTATGATGCCTACAGATGATCTGGCAACACTAGCAAGGCCCTTCAACAAAAAGTTGCCACAAGCAACTAGGCGAGACTGAGTCGCACAAAACAGTAGGAAAATCTCCTCTTCACTTAGCAGAGTCTCTGTATCTGGCAAACCGAGGAAAGAATGTTCCAGAATCATCTGGAAGTACCTTAACGCAGGGTTGTGGATTACCTGAGAAAATTGAGTGGAAGGATCTTGGCTCCCTCCACCTGAGATGTTAGACCAAAACTTTTCCACTTCTCTGCTCATAAAATACCCCATCGGTGTCTCTGGAATAACATCAGGAGTAGTCTGAAAACCTAGTAAATCACCAAACTCTTTGTGAGAGAAGGAGTAGTCAATCCCGAACAACCTGAAAACAACATATCCATTGGGTCCAGCCCAAGGATAATAATGAAATGAGCTGAGGAACTCTAGAGTCAAGTTCCTGTAAGTGTTGTTCCTATCGTCAAACTGGTCCCACTGGAGTTGATGGCATAAGAATCTGACGCTTGGCTCTATCCCCAAGGCATCCATGCAGTCATGGTCAGGGTACCTGGTAGGAGCCATAGGGTGTCTCATGTGGACATAGTAACGCTCTCTCTGTGCGTCGTCTTTAAAGGCCACGTGCATGTCATCGGGGTTCTTCATTCTGCACAAGGTTAGCAAACAAGTCCTGAAACCACATAAAACATTAAATCATTAGTCCTGACATAATAATAAAGTAAACAAATTAAAATAAAGTAAAAATAAATAAAAAGTACGTAAATAAGAAAACCATGGGTTGCCTCCCATGCAGCGCTTGTTTAACGTCATTAGCTCGACGACCGATTCTTATACATCATTTGAAGGATATGGTGGATCACTCAGAGTATGGCAGGTGTATGTTGTTGGGATGTCACCTCCTTCGTAGGGCTTCAACCTCTGTCCATTAACGATGAACGGTTTACATGTTTGGTTCTTGATTTCGAAAGCACCAGATCTTAGAATCTTAGATACTTCGAAAGGGCCAGTCCATCTCGAATGAAGCTTCCCTGGAAAAAGTCGTAACCTAGAATCGAACAGGAGAACAGGATTGCCTATTTTGAAGTCTCTTCTTATGATTCTTTTGTCATGCCAAGCTTTTGTTCTTTCTTTGTATATGATGGCATTTTCGTAGGCAGATTGTCTAAGCTCTTCTAATTTGTGGATATCAAGGATACGTTTCTCACCAGCAGTTAAGTAATCCAAATTCAAAGTTTTGATGGCCCAATAGGCCTTATGCTCTAACTCAAAAGGTAAGTGACATGATTTTCCATAGACCAGTTGATAAGGGGTTGTTCCTATAGGGGTTTTGAAAGCGGTTCTATAGGCCCGTAAGGCCTCTTGAAGTTTCTGTGACCAATCTTTTCTAGATATAGAGACAGTCTTCTCAAGAATTTGTTTTATCTCCCTATTAGATACTTCCACTTGTCCATTAGTCTGTGGGTGGTATGGTGTTGCTACTCTATGCTTAACTCTATACTTGCTTAAAAGTTTATCAAATATTCTCGATATGAAGTGTGATCCTCCATCACTTATGACTAAACGGGGGGTTCCAAACCTGGGAAATATATAGTTTTTGAATAATTTGATGACTACTCTGGTGTCGTTCATGGGTGCGGCGATAGCTTCAATCCATTTAGACACGTAGTCAACAGCTACTAAGATGTACTGATTTCCGAAAGATGGTGGGAATGGTCCCATAAAGTCTATACCCCATGCGTCGAAGAGTTCTACTTCTTGGATATTTCTCAGAGGCATTTCATTACGTCTTGAAATATTTCCTGTGCGTTGGCATCTGTCACACTTGACAATGAAAGCATGGACATCACGCCACATAGTAGGCCAGAATAGGCCAGCTTGAAGAATCTTGGCGTAGGTCTTAGACGTGCTTGCATGTCCACCATAGGGTGCAGAGTGACAATGCTCAATTATATTATTTATCTCTTCTTCTGGAACACAACGGCGGAAAATGCCATCTTTACCTCTCTTGAAAAGAAATGGTTCGTCCCAATAGAAGTTTCTCAGATCACTATAGAACTTCTTCTTCCGGTGGTAGTTTAGATCAGGGGGTATGATGTCAGTGGCTAGGTAATTAACAAAGTCTGTATACCAAGGTGCATTACTTATAGCTAAGGATTTATGAGAATGTTCATGTGGGTCTGGGTTATCATCTTCAATGGTTTCTATTTGGGCTATCAGTCTATCATAGGCAAAATCGTCATTTATGGGTACTGAGTCAGGTTTCAGGTATTCTAGCCCAGAAAGGTGATCAACTACTACATTATCAGTGTCTTTCTTATCACGGATATCCAAATCAAACTCTTGCAGTAATAGAATCCATCGAAGTAACCTAGGTTTGGCGTCCTTTTTACTTAGTAAGTAACGAATGGCAGCATGGTCGGTGTAAACTATAATTTTGGCTCCTACTATATAAGATCTAAATTTGTCTATGGCGAAAACTACAGCTAGGAGCTCTTTTTCGGTTGTTGTGTAGTTGAGCTGTGCAGCGTCTAGGGTTCTACTGGCATAATAAATTACGTGCAACTTTTTATCTTTTCTCTGACCTAGAACGGCTCCAACAGCATAGTCACTAGCGTCACACATTATCTCAAACGGTTCTGACCAATCAGGGGATTTCATTATAGGTGCTGAAATCAGAGCTTGCTTCAGAAGATTAAATGCTTCAGTACATTTTTCATCGAAGATGAATTCAACATCTTTCATTAATAGACCGGTTAAGGGCTTTGTTATTTTGGAGAAGTCCTTGATGAAACGTCGGTAAAATCCGGCATGTCCAAGAATACTTCTTATCTCCCTGATAGTCTTTGGCGGTTTTAGATTCTCTATGACTTCTATTTTAGCTTTATCTACCTCTATACCTTTTTCGGAAACTATATGTCCTAAAACAATCCCTTCGGTGACCATGAAATGACATTTTTCCCAATTTAGCACAAGGTCTACCTCCACACATCTTTCCAGGATTTTCTCAAGGTTGATAAGACAATTTTTGAAATCAGATCCACAAACTGAGAAATCGTCCATGATTCCATCTAAATAGTCTGCAAAGATAGACATCATGCAGCGTTGGAAAGTTGCAGGAGCATTACAGAGTCCAAAAGGCATTCTTCTATAGGCAAAAGTTCCAACAAGGCATGTAAAGGTAGTTTTTTCTTGATCTTCGGGGTGAATAGGTATTTGGAAGAATCCTGAATATCCATCTAGGTAACAAAAGTAAGAGTGTCTGGCTAGGCGCTCCAACATTTGGTCTGTGAATGGTAATGGGAAATGGTCCTTCCTAGTTGCTTTATTTAATTTTCTATGGTCTATGCACATACGCCAACCTCCATCGGTTCTTTTTGCTACAGGTTCGCCCTTCTCGTTTTGCACGACTGTGATGCCTCCCTTTTTAGGTAATACATGCACAGGACTCACCCATTTACTGTCTGAGATCTGATATATTATACCTGCCTCTAGTAATTTAAGAACTTCAGTCTTAACTACATTACTCATCATAGGATTTATTCTTCGTTGGTGTTCTCTGGAAGGTTTTGAATCTTCTTCAAGCAAAATCCGATGCATGCATACAGATGGGCTTATTCCTTTTAGATCTGAGATCTTATATCCTAAGGCTGAGGGGTACCTACGTAAAACATATAATAATTGGTTTGTTTCCTCTTGGTTTAAGGTAGCACTGACTATAACTGGATGGTTCATTTCTTCATCGAGAAATTCATATCTCAGGTTTTTAGGTAGTTCCTTAAGTTTTACGGTCGGTTTCATAGGGCAAGGCATAGGATCTGGGGTAAGAGATAAACATTCGTGAAGGTTATCATCAATGTAGGGTTTTTTATAATTGTCATCTTCCAAAATAAGGGTTGATGGCAATTTTATAGATTCAATTTCTTCTTCTTGTTCTAATTCCCTAATACATTCATCAATGATATCTAAGGCATAACAAGCATCTCCTATTACAGGTACCATAAGAAATTTTGAAAGTATAAATTATATCTTCTCGTCCCCTACCTCGAAGGTTAGTTTCCCTTTTTTAACATCTATTACGGCTCCAGCAGTCGATAAGAACGGTCTACCTAGGAGGATTGGTATGTCATCATCTTCTTTAATGTCCATGACAACAAAATCAGTAGGTATAAACAACTGACCTATCCTAACAGGGACGTCTTCAAGTATGCCTATAGGGTATTTAACGGATCTATCGGCTAATTGAAGTGACATCTTGGTAGGTTGTAATTCTCCTAAGTTTAATCTCTCACAGACTACTAAAGGCATTAAGCTCACACTAGCTCCTAAGTCTAGAAAAGCCTTTTCGATGACACGATTCCCCAAAATACAAGGAATGGAAAAATTTCCGGGATCTTTATCTTTCTTTGCTAACCTATTTTCGGAAATATAATTACATTCCACGGGTTTCAGATCTTCAAGTCTACGTTTATTTGTAAGCATGTCTTTGAGAAACTTAGCATAAGAAGGTATTTGGGTGATGGCTTCTGTAAAGGGGATTTCTATGTGAAGTTTTTCTATAACCTTAACGAATTTTTGATACTGATTATCGATTTGGGTTTTCTTTAATCTTTGAGGGTATGGTATTGGTGGTTTGTATGGCGGTGGTGGTACATAGGTTTTATTTTTAGGTTCTTCTCCTTTTTCTTGACTTTCCGGGTTTTCAGATTCCTCTGGTTCCTTCTCTTCATTCCTCTCAGAAGTTTCAGGCTCACTTAATCTAGGGTTAGAAGGTTCCTTATAAGCGGTTCCACTTCGTAGAGTAATGGCATTTGCTTGCCCTTTTGGGTTTTGTTGATGTTGTCCAGGGAACTGTCTTCCAGGTGTAGTCTGAGGGGCTTGGTTTACAGCTACCTGAGAGATCTGGGTTTCAAGCATCTTATTATGAGTAATAATTTGATCAACCTTGGTTCCTAACTGGGTAATTAGTTCGTTAACATGGACGTTTTGGTTCATGAACTCTTTGTTTTGTTGTGTTTGAGCGGTGATAAAATTTTCCATAATTTTCTCAAGGCTCGGTTTTGGTGGTACAGGTTGCATAGGTTGATTTGTTCTTAGGGCTTGGTAACCTTGTTGTCTCGGAGGCGCGGTATTTTGAATAGGGTTATTATTTTTGTAGGAGAAGTTTGGATGATTCCTCCATCCAGGGTTATATGTGTTTGAAAATGGGTTCCCTTGGGTGTAGTTCACTTGCTCAGTGTTGGTCTCATTCAACAGATTGCATTCGGCGGATTGGTGTCCTTGCGTTCCACATATCTCACAATTCGGCGAAATTGCGGCTACAGTATTTGGAGTTGTGCACATATGTTCGATTTTAAGGGCCAACGCGTCCATTTTAGCTTGCATCATGTCCATAGAGCTTAGCTCATGTATTCCTCCTTGGGCTTCCTTCTTTTCCATTGTCGCTCGTTCTACTCCCCATGATTGATGGTTTTGGGCCATATCCTCGATAAGGGCACTAGCTTCAGGGTAAGGTTTGTTCATCAGTGCGCCACCAGCGGCAGCGTCGATGGTCATCTTAGTGTTATAATGAAGTCCATTATATAAGGTTTGAATGATTAGCCAATTCTCTAAGCCATGATGTGGGCATGCTCTTAATAGTTCTTTATATCTCTCCCAGGCTTCGAACAACGACTCTCATTAGTGTTGGGTAAATCTGGTTATTAGGTTTCGAAGAAGAGCGGTCTTACTTGGGGGGAAATATCTAGCAAGGAAAACTTTCCTAAGGTCATCCCAAGTTGTTATAGAATTGGGTGGAAGGGAATCTAACCATGATAGAGCTTTATCTCTGAGGGAAAAGGGAAATAATCTTAAGCGTATCGCCTCAGGAGGAGCTCTATTGGTTTTAAAGGTGTCTGCTAACTGAAGAAAGTTTTTTAAATGTTGGTTTGGGTTCTCAGTAGCAAGACTAGCGAATTGTCTTTGTTGCACTAATTGCAGCAGGGATGGTTTAAGTTCAAAATTATTGGCTGGGATAACGGGGTTTACTATACTAGAACTAGGTTCCTCGTTTAATGGTTGGGTGAAGTCCTTAAGAGGTCTTCGGTTTTGATCTTCGGCCATAGCTCTCCTATTCTTATGGAAAAACAAACGTGCGCGAGCGTAACGTTCAGGTTCAGCTAGAGGATCTACTAAACTTCCGGTACTGCGAGTCTTTCGCATTGACCGGTGGGTAACAACCTTAGTCTAAACGGTATAACTACAGGGTATGAAATTTGACGAAATTGGTCCCCGGTGTCGCTCCCCGGATTTCCATCCTGGTACAAACGCGAAAGTGGCGTGGAAAAGAATAGAGTCGCCAGCCAGGCATTTTTATCCCGAAGAAACGGGAATGGTAATGATGCACAAACCAGAAGAAAGAAGAGGAAGGACACAGGTCCTGCGAACCAAAGAGACTGAGTTCGGGAGTCGGTTACGACCTGGGAAGGTACTAGCACCCAGATCGTCCTCCGTACCCGACGGGATCCACACTTGCAAAGAAACTATTTCAAAGGGTGAAGAAATGAAAGCTACTGCAAAAGAAAATGAAATGAACTGGAAAAGAAACTGATAAGGGAATTGAATGAGAAAAAAAAGAGAAAAATGTAGGGAAAATAAAGATTGTGCTCGAACGGGCCCTACCCCGCTGCCTACGTACCTCATCGGAATAATGAGGATCAGAGACGCCGTAGTTCCCCTAACTAGGGGTGGAAAAGATTGCTTGTGTCTTAAGGCTTTAACCGCCTATGTCAATGCTCAGGTGTTGTAGGCTCGGACGACGAGTGTGTTACCGTCTTGCAAAATGACAAGTAGGAGCAAGTTCGCGTACAGAGCGAAGGAGATGAGAAAAGAATTCCCGAAGGAAAGACGCTTATTGTTTGTTTGTGTTTTTTATGAAGCTTTTTAAGAGTGTGTCACAAGGAAGTGAACTCAAGCTCTTTTCCATGGAATGTGCACTTGTCACTACATTCCAAGATGGAATAATAAAACAAGCACACTCAAGTAAGGAGAAGATCCCCAAAACTTGAACCCAGAGATTAGGGCCTAAGCTCACTAACTCATTTACTTATTAAGTGTTTTTGTATTTACAATGAAGAAGTGTTTTTTATGTTCTTCCTGGTGAAGATGATTTCTTGATCAGACTTGTGCATCACAAGATAAGCTTGTACTATCCGAAGATGGGAAGACTACAAGTATCTCATGGGATAAGGCTATTGCTCAAGATATCACTTCAAACTTTATTAAGTGTCTTCTTTAGAGTTTTAAGATGAGAAGAGAAAAGAAACCAAAAGGATCACAAAGGCAAAAGTCTAATGAGGGACTAAAGAATCCTAAGTGTTGTCATGCATGGATATCCTAGGTTAGTGTTGTTTCCTATCCTAAAGAAGAAAGAAAGAAGAAGAGAAGAAGAAGAAAGAAGAATATGAGAGGAGAGAAGTAAACCCTAAGCCCCAACAATCACAAGAATAGTATCAATGAAGAAAGAGAAGAGATGAGACTTGGAGATGTGGGAATCACATCCACACCTCTCACTTACCAGAGCCCCTACAAGTTAGCAAAAATCTAGCACATGTTCATCAATAAAATCATTGGATTGACATGCTTAAAGCTTATACCAATCAAGATCAAACAATCATGCCAAACATTGCACATTCAAACATTTATGTGTCGAGAACACGGAAGCATGCATCAATCAGCAGGAAAATCACCTAAATAAACATATTCAATGATCATATAATGATCCATGGCATTTAGAACAAGTATGGGGATCAAACATGTTATTAATAACTCAAAAGTGGCTCACTGCTTCAGTGTTAACCGGTTAACCAATCCGTTAACCAGTTAACCATGGCAAAACCTGCGTAAAACAGCAAAATTCAGGTGCGTTAACCGGTTAACCAATCCGTTAACCGGTTAACGCTGTTAAGACAGCAGCAAATCCTGCAAAAATCAGCTTGCAACTAGCTTAATCAAATAATCCTGTACCAGACCAGCAAGCATTTGAACATGAAAATAATGCATCAATTCACATTAAAAGGCATCATGAAGCTTATGAACATTAATACACGGATCCGATCACAAATCAATCAACACAAACAAATACGCAAACACGTGGCGGATCTAAAGCGCAAGCATGCAAATAAGCTAAAACAGAGCTAGATCTGAAATTAACCAACCTACAAAGCTGAGGTATGCTTTGGTAATTGTTGATCGGACTGAAAATGATAGATCTCGCGCAAAGCCTTGAAGATCCGGTGCTAAACTTTACACTCTGTGCAAAATAAATGCAAGAACAAGCTCTTGATGCAGAATTTTGGATCCAAAAGCACTTCTAGATCCCAAACCAGATCTGAATCACCACTAAAACCAGCAAAAAGATGCAATGAAACTATGGATGGAGGCCTAGTTCCAAGATCTACACACCTCAAGACAAGGTTATGCGATCCTCAAAGAGGAACTTTGAGTGATTTGGAAAATTGGGAGAGAAAAGTGAGAGAAATGTGAGTGAGAGGAGTGAAAATTCAGAAAATAAGAGTGAAAAATGAGGGAGAGCCCCTTTGGTTTGGAGAGAAATGATTAAATATAGTTTAAGTTTGGGGCCCAAAAAATTAGGCTTGGGATCCAAAATTATGGTTTGGGTAGTGTGATTAGGATGTAGCAATGGGATTAGGCTTAGGCAAGGGCTCTAGATCCTTCTTTTTAATTTCCAATTAATTCAAAAAATGAATAAAATTAGAAAATGGAAATTGGAGCAAAAATCACACATGCTGAAATGCAGCTGGAAATTCAAAATTCGTGGTCGTTAACCGGTTAACCAATCCGTTAACCGGTTAACACCAGTGAATTTTGAATTTCCCTCCTTTTGGTGGGAACCTTCAAAAATAAGCCGGTGCCAACCGTTTTGATCTGATTTTGATCCTCAATCCCTTCTTATGCATGGACCCCGATGTCAACCTTGTAACCTGCCTTGTGAGCTTTGAATCTCCCTGATGATTGATCATATGCTTAATGCTAGGTCATGAGAAATGTTATGCCTCATCTTTCCATGCTAGGATGCTGAGAATATGACATGTTCATGATGAATATGATGTGATATGATGCTTAAAAATGAAGAGGGCAAATTTGGGGTGTTACACCCGGCAACAGTGCCAAAAACTTGATGCGTGTTTTTCGCAAGTGTACAAACACATCAGAGTAATATAAAAGATTGTCGAATCCATAGAGACCAAGTGTCAATCTATCGTACCTGTTGTTATGGTGTGTATCTACGACAACTGAATATAAGGGTTTTAAGGAGTGCGTAATGGTAAATAAAATAATAATTTTAAATAATTAATAAAAGACAGGCTCGAATGTAATTCACGTAATCAATAGATAATTCGGTACTTGTTAATAGAACTACTTATGGGCAATGTTTTCTCCTTTGAAAAGAACTAATTTAATAGGAACTGTCGCTTTCGCGTATTCAGAACCGAGTTGTACTCTCTAATCAACCCCTCCTATTGTCACGGATAAAAAGGTGCGTACTGCGTTAGAGTAGTAAACCTATTTTTAAGAAATATAGTATCTTCACTAAGTTGAAAAGTATTTTAACCTGGATTTCTTAGCAAAAAGAGGTTCTCACGAACCAGACTCTAAACTTTATAACGCGTCCGAAAATCGTTTTAAAATCTCTTTTCTTTTTAATCTAAAAACTCCTAATGAACTAGACAAAGCGCTTTTGACTGTTTTTGAAATAGTTAAAAACAATTACTTAAATTGAAAGATAAAATAGACCTTAAGTGTTTCCACGAACAATTGTACGGATTACTGGTTCAATTACGATCCTTACATTCTAACCTTTATGGATTTAGTTAGACATGGTAAAGTAAAAGTTCTTTTTATAATTTTTCATAAAAGTATTTAGTGCGAGTGCGGAAAGTAAATAAAAGTAGTGCGAGTGCGGAAAGTAAATAAAAGTAGTGTGAGTGCGATAAATAAAGGTATTTAAAGCGAGTGCGGAAAATAAACGAAAGTAGTGTGAGTGCGAGAAATAAATAAAGTAAAGCAAGTGCAGGAAATAAATAAAATAAAGTGCGAGTGCGGATAATAAATGAAAGTAAGGCAATATGGAAAATAAATAAAAGTAAAGCAATGCGGAAAAATAAAATACGAACTGGAATTAAAATGGCGGCAGGATTAACTTCCTCCCAGAGTGCTCCAAAACTCGATCACACAGACAGATACAGACTCGATCACTCGATTGCAGAAACACCCCGATGTTGAATGGTAACTGCTTTAAAACTGATATATTCCTAGAGATTCTAAGTTTGGATGAAGAAAAACGAAAATCTAAGGTCCTATTTATAGGAAAACAAAATGCAGGAAAAGACCAGGATGCCCCCTCCACTAAAAAGTGGAGGGAACTGTTTTTGCCTTGTGGCGCCCGCCACAAGGTCATGGCGCCCGCCATAGGACTAATGGAGAATGAAAGAGTGGGGATCGTGGGTCTTGGCAGTTGTGGAGTGGTCTTGAGACGTGGCCACGTCATGGAAGACCTCATGGCACCCGCCACGGTGGATGTCGTAAGTGTAAAACGCTGAATTTCTAGGTTTTCGTCCGTTTCCACTCCTTTTTCGCTCCTTTTCTCGATTTAAGCCCCGATTACATAAAAAACCTGAAAACAAAGGAAAACAAAGCAATAACATGACATAATAACAATAAAAGCTAAGAATGCATGCGAAATCGGAGTCAGAAATACGGTGAATTTTAGTGTGATCAGCTGCTTCGGAAAGCGTACTCCTGCTTGCCTGAATTCTGAGTTGGCACATTTGGATAGGATCTTCGCCCTAGAGACCAGGAGGGGAGTATATTCATGAAATCGGCCGACGGGTCCTCTGTGCTCCCGCAGTTCACGGGAGCGATCATCCTTTCTTTTGTCTCCTTCCCGACGAGATGTTGAGGGTTCATCGACCCGGTGGGGCTTTGCGTCCTCACGACGCCGGACGTCTCGGACGAAGCTAGCCGCCTGCTTTTCCTCATATTGGATGTAAGCTTAGGATTTCAACAAGAATGCGTCAAGGGTGTTCGGGGTCTCGATGCCAACCGCTCGGTGGAAATCGGTCGATGGGCGTAGACCCCGTTCCAGCAAGTACTTCTTCATGTCATCCGTCGTGGATACCTGGACTGCTTCTTTGTTGAACCTCTTTATATAGGTTCGTAGAGGTTCGTACTTCCCCTGGATGATCGCTTCGAGCGATGCTTCCGTCTTCGGATGCCGTCTAGAGGCGGTGAAGTGCCTGGAAAATGTGCATCCGAGTTGTTTCCAGGAAATGATGAACTCTATTTCGAGGCTTTTGTACCACGTCATCGCTCCTTTCCTCAGAGTTGTAGGAAAGAGGCGACATTTGATCACCCCTCGCACCCCTCGGTAGTCAAGCAAAGCATCAATATTCTCGATATGCTCGTCAGGATCTGTGGTCCCATCATATGAGCCTAAGGGTGGAGGTTTTTCTAAACCCCTTGGGAGTTTGGCCGCCATGATTTCCGACGAGAGGGGGCCCCTGGTCTCTTCATCGTCGCTGGAATTGAATGAATGGGACATGGGCGTGCGCTTCTTTGCTCGCCGGGGTGATGCGGATCTTGACCTGCTCCTTCTTGATTTTCTTAGAGGGGAAGATAAGGAGGAGATGGGCGGGACCGTTTGTCACCAGTAGATTCGTCGATGCATCCTTTCCTCTTTCTCTTGGGAGGAGAGGGACTACGCCTTCTTTGGTGTCTCGCAGGAGACCGGGGTCGACAGTTATTCTCTTCGAGACGGGCGATTTTCTCGCCATGGGCGAGGAGCAACAAATTTGTCTGATTCAGAATTTCGGCCAATGCTGCGAAATCAGATCGTGAAGGAGTTGGGGGAAAAGGAACTTCCCGACGACTTTCTAGAGGTTGGTCGCGGTCGGGGGAAGGAGAGGTTGTCTTCCCGTCTGGGTGATCTTGCACAGTTTCTTCGTGCGGAGGATGATGAATGTTGCTCTCACGTTGCGTGAGGATCATGCCGTCGTTCAACCGGTTGTCCGGGTTGTTGTCTCGAGCAGCCATGGATCTTGGTAAAAAGTTTGGTTCTTGAAGATTTTGAGAGAGAAGAACGGGGAAATCATATTCCCACAGACGGCACCACCTGATCGTACCTGGAGATCAAGATCCGATATGGCTGGCGTCGAGCGTTGTTGAAGGACGGTTGATAAGGAGAGGAGGGGGTGTGTACCTGCAAGGCACTCCGATACTGAAGTAAGACACTGAGCAAAGAGTATGCAAGTACGAGAATTAAGGTCAGAGAATTGAATACCTGACCCTCTCAAATGAGAGGGTTTATATACTGGTCCAAGTGGATAATTATTGGTTCAAACCGTTTGGCGCGGATCGCAGAATCAGCACGAATAAGTAACTGTCAAAACTAGCCGTTAGAGGACTTCGTCCTTGTCGGTATGGATTTGGTCGACAAGGACCGACATTCTTGGCGTTGTGCTCGACGCCGAGCGTGCCACAATGCCACTTTGCTTGGCCCAATTCTGGGAGTTGGACCTGCCCAGAACAGAAGGCTTTCTCACAAAAAGGGTGGGAACTAAAGTGATTCACAAAATGAACAAGTATACAAAAGAATGAATGACATGTAAGTTGTAAAAAGTCTAAGTATCATGAATATTCTAAAGTATAAAAAGCAATAAAAACTTACCTTGGATGCATACCAAACTTTAAACACTATCATTACCATGCATTCGCAAGTTGAAACAATCAAACTTGAAAAATCACCAAATGCGACTTCAAGTTATCGAGCCAAAATTTGAGTCCAAACAATCAACAAAAGAATCAGAAAAATTACTAATAATTACTAATATATAAGGCCTTGGTGGAAGTGGGAAGAAGGGAGAGCCAAGTGAACAATTAAAACAATTCATTGGCTCAGTACAGTAGGGCTCGCTCAACGAGCTACACCAGAAGCAGAAAAACAGGACAGCAAAATGCATTTCAAGCTACCTCCACTATCACCTACACAACTCAATTACAAAACATACAATATTTACACATACAAATTTCTTCAAGTTAAACACGACAAGCTTGAGGAAAACATAAAATTTAACACGTTAAAACAACTACTAAGAACACAACAAAACATTCTTGTTTTACGTCATAAGTTCGACGCCTTTATTGTGCTTAGCTAGTAACTTCCTCCCATCATGCCATGGTGATGGTTCACCGTGCAAACCAAAAGCAAGTGTCCTAACCAAACACTTGAACAAACATTAAACATAACAAGTATATACACCTTGGGTAAAATGTACAAGTATCGAAGTATGTATGTACACAAGTATGGTAGCAAAGTTTAAAACAAGATTATACACAATATGGACATTATGTGCAAAAGTAAAAAACAACGAAACTATCGCGATGCAATTCAATATTTAAACCAATCCCCGACAACGGCGCCATTTTGTTGGAAGCGGTACAATGGCAAGCAACAAAAGTTTTGGAAGTATGTTTCCGGGAATTTATCGTCTCCACAGAGATTGGTTCTATTGAACTTCCGTTCAACAATATCTAAGTTTATGAGTTTGGATTAAAATTATTTTAAGGTAAATGCGGGAAAGTAAATAAGAACGTAGAAAGTATACATTCTTCAGAGAAAAGAAGCTTATCAAGCATGTATATAATTGACTCGTCACAAACATATATTTATCGATCATTTTCACTCTACTACAATACACATCAAAATCATCCAGTATCGCTCACAACAGTGTCCATCTCTGGCACCACTGAGCTGAGAGAGCAACCATATCACTCTCGTCGTCACTCTCGCGCACGACGCCTCGAAACACGGAAGACAATAAGTTCCGACACCATACAAATTATTATCTAAATCTATCTCGAGCATCTAGATAATAGATATTCATCCCTAACCAAGATTTGTGATGTTTATCTCTAACACAACCCAAATCCAAACATAAATGCAAAAAGATCAAGGAAGAGATCGATAATGATTTGTAAAGCTGATTTATAAATTATTATGATCAAGAAAGATATGTATGTTCATAGTAACCATACAACACTCAACAAATAGAATTTACAAAGAGAAGATAAGAAGAGGAACCAAATATTTAATGGTTTGTCAACACCAATCGACGAGAGATTTGACTCCGGATCATCCAAATGCAAGCTCCATTGATGTTTTCTAGCTAAATCCTATGAAGAAATGAAGTTTGATGGAGTGGGAGCAAAAGAATACCCAAACCATACTCTAAGAAAAATATTTTTTTCCCTTTATATAAGTTGTCTTGATCGCTGGGCTCACTCAACGAGACCTAAAAAATTGTTAAACCGCCTTACAACTCGCTCAGCGAAAATTCCAGCAAGTATTTCAAAAATCCAAAATTGTTTTCTTCGTATCTTTTGAACCGTAACTCCGATTTTTGCTCGGTTCGAAGCATTGTAAAGCTTATTCAATGCTCTATTTAACAATGCTCCAATATCAATGATATAAAACCTACAAAAATAAATGGAAAATATTTAATTCAATAATATTTACAAGATAACGTAATATATACACTATAATGTAAGGTAAATGTATTTACAAACAAAGCGGGGTTTATTCGAATGATTCTAACAAAAAGTATCGATAAGTGCAACAAAACTTATATAAAAAAATAACTACAATTTGCACTTATCAATCAACTATGAAGAAAAACTAGTTGACACTAGTGTGAGTTGGGGATTGGGAAATGCATAACCATTCAACCATCAAAGAAAGACGTTGGACAATCCAAAGATGAAAATGAGCGTGAATCTTGCTCTATGTTTGTTACTTACACTCCTTTGAACACTTCATAGGAAAATATCTTGAAATAATTTGCGAGCACTGTAACACCCCAAATTTTCCCTCTTATTTTTAAGCATCATATCACATCATATTCATCATGAACATATCACATTCTCAGCATCCTAGCATGGAAAGATGAGGCATAACATTCTCATGACCTAGCATTAGGCATATGATCATCTGTGGAGGTCCTTGAAGCATCACAAGCTATGACAAGGGACCCAATGGATTGGTACAATTCCTATGAGGAGTCTAAATTGCATGTACAAGTTCAAGTTCACTCACAAAAGCTCAGAAGTTTGGAAGATCATCAGGGAATCCAGGCTAGGGCAAAACTCCTACACAATGGTCCCAAATTAGGGTTTGAATTTCAAGCATGCAAACCTCAATACTTTGGCCACTTCATTTGGGCAAAGTCTTTCACATGTTAATAGGATCCTAGGGATGAAATTTGGTGAGAAAATTCCTCGTGGAAGTCAAGCATTTCTTCAGTTGCTTGTAAATGAAGAAACTGGTCAACTGTGCCTTAGAAAAGTCAACTGTGAGATTTCAAGGGGTCCAACCCCATTTTTCTAGCCAAGGGATGTTCTTATAATGTTAAAAGAGGTTTGGCAAGATCAAGGATCAAGAATCATGAGGTTTTGAGGTGTTTTGCAAAATTGGTGTAAAGTTGGTCATGGAAAATGCCATTTTTAGCAAGTTTTTGCCCTAAATTTCAAGTGAGCATAACTTGGTGAAAAATTCTTCAAATGGACCAAAGTCAAACATGAAAGTTGGAGATTAAAGCCTCCCATTTTCAAAAAGTACAAGTACTTTTTCATAGCCTCTATGGTTAAGGAGTTAAGGCCCTCGAAAATTAGGGTAAAACTAGGGCAAAACTTGATTTTTCATTTGTACACAAGAGCAAAAAGGCTTGAAACTTATTTTTGGGTGTTGGTACATACCAAATAAGGTTACAATGTTACAATGCAATACAAATATATCATTTTGCTCCAATAATGACACCCAATTCGTGCATGATGAGAATTTTATTCCTTAAGTGCAAAAATTGCATGATCATGAGATTTGTGTGATACTTTCCTCCAATGGCCAGGATCTTTTTGGATTGAAATCAAGGTTCAGATTGTGAATGCACATGGGCAAGAAAGAGGGAAGTGCATGAGTGTTTCATGCTATCACAACAAATTTACAAATTGTGCAAATTCTCTCACACACTCTCTTCCCACGTGCAAAGGTCCTCATCCTTTCAGCATTGATTCATAAGTTCATTTATAAGCAAATTAGGGTTTTAGAAGGATTGAGATCTCTCTCATTTCATCACTCTCAAGTTTTGACTCAGTTTGCAAATTCCTTCGAATCATTCTCTACACTTGCTCTCTTCATAAACCAACTACAGATTCTTCATCCTTGAGAGCTCAGGATCACAAATCCATCCATTATTCAAGCTAATTCTCAAGATCCAGCACCTTGCCATTTTAGAGCAGCAAGCCTCAAACTCTTAGATCCAGCAACTTTCAAGGCTCTAGTTGCATTTATTATGCAACTAGAGTGTATTTGGAGTGGATTGGCAGCTATTTCTTGGCTTATTACAAGCTATTTCCAGATCTGCAAGTCTCAGGTGAGTTCAAAATTCTCAGATCTAGAAATGAAAATAGAAGTGTGCATTATGATCTACTAGTTATGCTGATCACTCTGCTTGTTTTAAATTCAAATTTGGTGCATTATTGAGCTTTATATGTTGATCTGAATTTTCATGGTGCAACATGTTTGCTTTCGATCTGGAATATCCTTTGATCTATTGAGAATTTCATTGCCATATTTGAATTCAGGATGACTTAATGGTTTGATCTGGAGCTTTTGGTGTTTTATTATTGTTGTTTGTTCATCATATGCATTTTCCGGTGCCGGAGCCCTAGCTCCGGTCATCGGATTCTGGGCTGGTTCAAATTAGGGTTTGAATGGAGAAGAAGGTCTCATGACTATCAAATCATCTCATCTCAACGCGCCTCATGCTGCCACCTCATAAATGAGGCATCCTCCCCCTCACGTGAACTTCATTTCTGTTTTAATTATTTGTGTTACGCACCCCATATTAATTAGCATGCTCACTCTCTCCTGACCAATCATTTGGATGACTTGAATTAATGAGTTGACTATTAGGATGCGTTCTTTTGATCCTAAGGCCATTGTTTTTTCCTGTATTTTCTGAATATCCACCCTTGCAATTGTGTACTGCGCAGGACCCAGTGGGTCTGAATCACTATCCCCACCCCCCTTTGGTTTGAGCCCAATTCAATTGAACTGAATTCTCTTCTATTCACACCTCCCAGCCTCATCCTTTTATTTTCTTTTTCTTTTTTATTTCATTTCATTTCAATTTTTCTTTTTAATTTTTAAAAATAGTTTTAAGTTTCAAAAAATTATGAAAAAATTCATGGAAGATCATTTGGGTTTTCTTTAATTTTTAATATTTTTTATTTTCCATTTATTTTATTTTTACACGTGTAAATTAATTCTCTCGTTTAATTAATTCATTTAAATTCCTTTTTAAGCATGTTGTCTTGTCCATTTTCCATATTGATCCTCATTTTGAATTTTTGATTGGTTCTTTTTGCTTCGGACTCATAATAGAGTGTACTTCATGTGTGATTTTTGCTCTGATTTTTAGAAGCTTGTTCATTTGGTTTAGCCTTTGACTTGTGAGTGAAGTTTCTTAACCCTAGTTGATGTTTGAGCCCTCATTTGACTTACTTGGCTTCTGAATTTCTTCCTATCCTTTTGGCATGTTGTTATATCATGATTGAAGATCTCTTGTCAAAGGTTGTGGAATTTTTGGATGCATATTTGATTTGATTTGAATTTTGGTTCTTAACGTGTCCCATTTTGCTTCTTTTTTATCATAAGTCCTCTCCTTAGCTTAGAAGGGCACTTGTGCCAACATCTTCACCTTGTTTAGGGTCTCTTTAGGGTATTGATACCTTTCTGATCTTGGTTTAGGGTTTGTGTTTTGGAAATCTTTTATTTGGTTTACCTTTGAAGTTCTTTCTTTCTTTTGTACATCCATCTCACCTCATTTGCTTCTTCCTTCCCATAATGTGTTTGTTTAGCTTTGTGCTTCTCTTCTCTTCATCTCTCTTGCTTCTTAAGCACTTCTTTAACTTGATTATGGTTCTGGTCTTAGGCCTTGAGGTTGTGTTTTGTTTATTTTGCTTTGCATCTCACTAAGTTTGCTTTGCTTTGCCATGTGATTCATGTTGCCTCATGTTGACTTGTGTGTTTCTTTTCTCATTCTTGTGACTTGTGTTAACATTAAGTATTTGTGTGTATGACTTCATTTCTGTTTGTATGATGTTGGTATGACATTATGTTCATTTGGTTTTGCTTGTATTCTTGTGTTGCTAACCTTTTCAGGGGCTATGGTAAGTGAGAGGTGTGGATGTGATTCCCACATCTCCAAATCTCATCTCTTCTCTTCTTATTCTTACTTGTACTAACCTTGTGATTGTTGGGCTTAGGCCTTACTTCCCTCTTCTTCTATTCTTCTTCTTCTCTTCTTCTTTCTTTCTTCTTTAGGATAGTAAACCACACTAACCTAGGATTTCCCATGCATGACAACACTTAGGATTCATTAGTCCCCCATTAGACTTTTACCTTTGTGATCCTTTTGGTTCTTCTTCTCTCCTCATCTCAAAACTCTAAAGAAGACACTTAATAAAGGTTGAAGTGATACCTTGAGAAATAGCCTTATCCCATGAGATACTTGTAGTCTTCCCATCTTGGGATAGTACAAGCTTATCTTGTAATGCACAAGTCTGATCAAGATATCATCTTCACCAAGAAAATCATAAAAAACATTTCTTCATTGTAAATACCAAAAAAACACTTAATAAGTTAATGAGTTAGTGAGCTTAAGCCCTAATCTCTGGGTTCAAGTTTTGGGGATCTTCTCCTTACTTGAGTGTGCTTGTTCTATTATTCCATCTTGGAATGTAGTGACAAGTGCACATTCCATGGAAAAGAGCTTGAGTTCACTTCCTTGTGACACACTCATAATAAGCTTCGTAAAAAACACAAACAAACAATAAGCGTCTTTCCTTAGGGAATTCTTTTCTCATCTCCTTCGCTCCGTACACGAACTTGCTCCTACTTGTCACTTTGCAAGATGGTAACGCACTCATCGTCCGAGCCTGCAACACCTGAGCATTGACATAGGAAGTTCAAGCCTTAATTCACAAGAAATCTTTTCTACCCCTAGTTAGGGGAACTACGGCGTCTCTGATCCTCATGTCCAGATGAGGTACGTAGGCAGCGGGGTAGGGCCCGTTCGAGCACAATCTTTATTTTCCCTACATTTTTCCTTTTCATTTCTTGTGCAGTTTCCTCTTGTTTTCTTTGTATCCAGTTCAGTTCATTTTCTTTGCAGCAGCTTTCATTTCTTCACCCTTTGAAGCAGATTTCTTTGCAAGCGTTGATCCCGTCGGGTACGGCGGACGATCTGGGTGCTAATACCTTCCCAGGTCGTAACCGACTCCTGAACTCAGTCTCTTTGGTTCGAAGGACCTGTTCCTTCCTCTTCTTTTCTTCTGGTTTGTGCAACATTACCATTCTCGTTCCTTCGAGATAAAAATGCCTGGCTGGTGACTCTATTCTTTTCCGCGCCACTTTCGCGTTTGTACCAGGATGGAAATCCGGGGAGCGACAGCTCGCGACTCTGCTGGGGACTTCCTAACCAGAGAATCTCTGGTTCCCCTGTGAGTCTCTCCTAGCGCTTGCGTGTTTCTGTTTCATTGGGTGTTGATTGTTTTCTGTTGTGTGTATATTTTTACTGTTGTTTATTTACAGCTTTATTTACAGTTTTCAGTATTTATTTTCTGCATCATATTATTACTGGACTGTCTGGACTGGATCTTCTGTTTGGTGGGTTTGGGTGACACTGTTTCCGAGAGATGAGCTCATTACCACGGCTCGAGTGCACCTTAGGATTTAGAGTGGTTCCACTTTGGCCTCATGAGATCTTGTCATGGGGGTAGTAGTGAGTTCCACGCCCAGATTTGCGACTGTCTTGGAAATGTCTTGATTTGGGGATCTTCCTCTTTCATTTCATAACCTTGATAGTTATGTGCAGCTGGGGACCGATCATTAAGAACCTTGTGGAAACATCCCTCTTTAGTGATGGAAGTGGCAGACCACATTATGTGGCAAACCCATTCGCATC
Source organism: Lathyrus aphaca (assembly GCA_963966055.1). Taxonomy (NCBI): domain Eukaryota; kingdom Viridiplantae; phylum Streptophyta; class Magnoliopsida; order Fabales; family Fabaceae; genus Lathyrus; species Lathyrus aphaca. Next base: position 111,019,725 of record OZ014523.1, read on the forward strand.
CGAGGGCCCACCTGGGACTTGCATAGGATGACCTTGTTTCCCGGACTCAGCTGAGGCCTCCTTGCGTAGTATATAATGCCAAACTGATTCCCTGATCTGGTCATGAGCCATTTCTCGGAAATGGTGAAAGTATTATTGTTATTCGGCTTTGAGAGTCCGTGATGTTTGACCCGGAGCATACTAGTGAGGTTGGGAGGGGTTTACAGGTTTGCAGGTTTGCAGGAACCCTTGGCCTCTACATACCCTCATTATCAGTGGTCCTTGTTATGATTTTGGTCCTATGGTTCTGGTAATCTGGTTTTCTTGGTACTATGGTTCTGATATTTTTCTATCAGAGGGTTGTGACTTAGAGGATTTTGGTTTGCAGTTGATCATAGGGTCCTTGTGTTCAGTGTCCAGTATTCAGATGGTCCCAGATTGATCATGTGCCTGCATTGCATTTGCATTTGCATCATTCTTGCATTAACTGTTTATGTTTCCATTTTTCAGGTCATTGTTCATAGTCAGCTCCCAGTTCTGGTAAATCTTGTCTCCAGATGGTAGAAGTAAGAAGAATTCCAAGGAAAAAGAATGTTCACTATACTTTTCTTCAACCTGAAGTCAGAAGTGTTCAGAAATTTGCAGGTCTGATGAATGACCAAGTCTTGGGAAATTTCAGAAAGAGATATGGCCAGATATTGAAGTATGTGGACAAACCCATAGCAGACCAGAAGGACAGTTTGCATACCTTGCTTCAGTGTTATGATCCCCTGCTGCGGTGCTTTGTGTTTCCAGATTACATCTTGGCTCCTACCTTGGAGGAGATTTCCAGCATTTTGAATGTTCCAGTCAGAGATACCTTGCCTTTCTATGGGTCTGAGGTGGTGCTTAAGGAAGAAGACATAGCCAAAGTTTGTCGTTTACCAGCTGCTACAGTCAAGAAGGCTCTGAAGGATAGTGAAGGCAAAGGACTCCCTTGGAGTGTGCTCATACCAGAGGCTGATAAATATACTAAAGAGGGTAAATGGGGTGACTTTGGTGCTTTGCTGGCTTTGATGGTGTATGGGTCTAGCTTGTTCCCGGGAGAGAAAGAATTTGTAAGCTTGGAAGTGATCTCTATCTTTGCTAAAGGCAATCTTGTGCCAACTCTGTTGGGTGATTTCTACTACAGCGTTCATTACCGGAATGAGAAAGGTAGAGGTGGACCAGTGGGCTGTTGTGCTTCATTGTTTGCTGAGTGGTTTGCCAGACAACTGCCAAAATCAGGTGCTTTCAAGGAAATGATGGATGAGTGGAGATGGTCTAGAAGGCTGATGGGGTTAACTGCTGAAGATATAGCCTGGGGATATGACAGAGATCTGCTGGGAAAAGAGTTGCTGGTCAGTTGTGGAAGATTTGCTGGAGTGCCTTTGCTAGGAAGGAAGGGTGTGATCAGTTATTATCCAACATTAGCCAGGAAGCAATTTGGTTACCCTTTGAGAGATCCACCACAGATGGAAGAGTTTACTGAGTCTTTGTATTTTCCTGTGGAAGGAAACAAGGAGTTAGTTCTACAAGCATCTCAAGCTTGGGCTCACAGAGTAAGGAAGGGTAAGAAAGACTTTGGCAGAGTAGACTCCAAGATGTATCCTCCTTTTGCTACATGGTTGCAAAAACATGTAGAAGAATTTCTCATGCCTTTCTCAGTAGAAGCTCCGCTTTATCCCAAAGAAGTGCCAAGCCATAGTACTGTCTCCCTTGAAGAGTACAAGAAATTGGAAGCTTAGCTGCATGAAGTTCGAGTGGAGAATGTTGAAATGGTTAGCCTGTACCATCTTGCCAACCGGGCCAAAAATGAAGCAGAGGGAAAGCTGCAGAAGATACAAGCCTCTTTGGAAGCTAAGGAGAAAGACTTTCCTGGAAGGGAAGCTCACTTTCAAAGGATGGGTCTGATGGAGGCAAAAAGAGGAGCGGAACGTAAAAAGACTTTGAAAACTCTCAAGGAAGCTCGTCAGTCCATTGTCTGGTTGCAAGGACAAAGGGAGGAGGAGCAAAAGAAGTTCAAAGAAAAAGAAGAGTTTTTCGAGGTGCAAATGGCCTTTAAGAAGGAAGAGGTGGAGCAAGTCCACAACATTCAGAGGGAGAAGACTTAGCAGCTAGCACAAAGCCAGTTAGCCTTGGAGGAGGCATGGAAGGAGATTGAAGAGCTCAAGCTGAGAGCAGGTGTAAAGAAGAACAAAGCAGAGGTGGCTGCAGAGGAGCTTGGGTCTCTAGTTTAGTTTATTTTTGATTCAGACTACCTACAGACTTGTTGTAGGAGTTTTGCTTTATCTCTTTTGTTTTTTATTCATGTAATGACTTGTAACCCTTCGGGGAATATTTTTGTTGGTGCTCTGACTTTTGGCCGGCAGTGGTTTGTCCATGATATACAATGTTGATATGCAAATTGTCATTTATGAATATGCAAGGCTTGTTTGTCTGATACTGCTAATATCTGAGCGCTCTTCAAAGAGAAAGTCTGAAAGTTAATACTCAAAGTGGCTGTCTGGAGTAAATACCAGAACTGGGGCATGCAGATGCTTAAAACTTGGGAACATGAGCAGTTACATTGCATGCATATGACGTGTTTGTTTGTTTTGCAGGTAGTGCTTCAGTTTCTAACGTTCTTGTTGTTTCAGGCACTATAGCTCCCAGGAAAGTTCGAGAACAGCCAGTCATACACAGATATCCCACAAAGGTCAATAGAGAAAGAGTTATGGATCAAATGCAGGCTGATTTAGCTGATTTGAGATTGAGGATGGACAATTTTATGACCCTTATGGCAGGAATGGGTCAGAATCAGGAACGTCTGCGTGAGTTGGTTGAAAATAGTCAAGCCAGGAACAACGGTACTGCTGATGGAGGTAATCGTAACAGTGCGGGCGCCCGTCAGGTTGAAATCCCTGTAACACAGCCAAGGGTTACCATTATCAATGATGGACTGAACAATGTACAGATGGACAGTCAAGACGAACAGTTCACTCTGCTGGACGAAACTGAAGGCCAGGGGGCTGAAATAAACAGGAAATTTGAGGAGATGGCTGAAAAGATCAGGGCTATTCAATCTCAGAACTCTCAGGGGTTCGACATTACTGACTTGGGCTTGGTTCCAGGGGTTAGAATCCCTTACAAGTTCAAGGTCCCAACTTTCGAGAAGTACAACGGCACAGCGTGTCCAAAGACTCATCTTTAGTCCTTTGTAGGAAGGATTGCTGCCCACACTGATGATGAAAAGCTATGGATGTACTATTTCCAGGACAGCCTGGTTGGGGCTTCCTTGGAATGGTATATGAAGCTAAGTAGAGTCAACATTAAGAGCTGGAAGGACCTGGCAGAGGCTTTCGTGAAGTAATACCAGTTTAATTTGGACATGGCTCCAAATCGCACTCAACTGCAAAACATGTCTCAAACTGCTAAGGAGGGGTTTAAAGAGTATGCTCAAAGGTGGCGTCAGCTCGCTGCCAGAGTGCAACCACCACTGCTGGAGAATGAGATGGCTGATATGTTCATGGGGACATTGCAAGGGGTATTTATCGAAAGATTGGCGTCTTGTTCGGCCACCAAGTTCAATGATATAGTAATTGCTGGAGAAAGGATCGAGACTTTGTTAAAGATGGGAAAGATTCAGGATACAAGTGTGAGTAGTTCGAATGGAGTAAGAAAAGCTTTCAGCGGACCCCCAAGAAGGAGGGAAGGTGAAACCAATGCTGTGTTTGGCCGAGGACGGGGCCGAGGATATAAAAGATCATATGAGCAAGTGGCAGCTGTCACAATCCCTTCCAGCCCTGTGCAACAGGTACAGCCTCAACAACAACAGCAACAACAACAGCAACAACATCAGCCACAACGTAACAACTATCAACAAAGACCTTATCAGCCAAGGCAGACTCGCCCGGCTAATAGGGTGTTTGAAGCAATTCCCATGACATACACTGCATTGCTGCAGAGATTGCTAGACCTGAATTTGATACAACTGAGGACTTTAGCACCACCACCACCTGGAGGGCTTCCAGTGGGGTACGATGTCAATGCTAGATGCGTTTTCCATTCCGGGGCACCCGGGAACTCAACTGAGAAGTGCAGGGCGCTACAGCATAAAGTTCAAGATTTGATCGACTCCAAGGCGATTAACTTTGCACCACCACCGAATGTTACTTCAACCCCTATTCCGAATCATGGAGGGGCTAGAATAAATGATGTTGATAGTGGTGAGAAGTTAAGTCTGATTTTGAGTATAGAAGAAGTGAAGACTCCATTGTTGGTAGTGAAGGAGAGGCTGTTGAGAGGACAAGTGTTTCCGGGATGCAGTTCTGATTGTGGAAAGTGTGTGAATTCAATGAACGGTTGTGAAGACCTGAGGATGGGGTTGCAGAATCTGATTGATGAAGGATCATTGCAGTTTGACAAAGTTGATAATGAAGCTGATGATGTGTCCATTATAACCATTTTCTATGATTCAGCTGAGATGCCTGCTAGAAGAGAACCTGTGACCATTTATGCTCCTGAAGTTAGCCCTGTGACTATCACTGTGCCTGGGCCTGTTCCTTATACAGATGATAGAGCCATCCCATGGCATTACGGCTCAGATGTGTACGTGGAAGGACAAAAAGTGGAGAGTAAGTCTGTTGTTATTGACCCGACTGTAGTGAACGTCGGAGGGGTTGGAGGTTTCACGAGAAATGGTCGTCTATTTGCTCCCCCAGTTCTGAGAGGAGATCCTGAGGCTAAGGCTTCGGCAAAGGCTAAAGGAAAGCAAACAGCGACTGAAGAAACAACAACTCCTGCTGCTGGACAAGGTACCTTCGAGAAGGAGGTCGAGGAATTTATGCGCATAATTAAAAAGAGTGATTATAAGGTGGTCGAACAGTTGAACCAGACGCCGTCCAAGATATCAATTCTATCTTTGCTGATGTGTTCTCCTGCACATAGAGAAGCCTTGCTGAAAGTGTTGCAGATGGCCTATGTTCCTCAAGAAATAATTGTTAATCAACTGGAAGCTGTAGTGGGCAGTGTGAATGCAAGCCACAGGCTGGGCTTTACAGACAGAGACCTTACGTCAGAGGGCCGTAACCATAACAAAGCACTACATATTACTATGGAGTGCAAGGGTGCTGTTTTGTCGTATGTCCTTGTTGATACAGGCTCTTCTCTTAATGTACTTCCGAAGAAAGCATTAATGAAGCTCAATGTTGATGGCATCGTCCTAAGACCCAGTGATTTGATAGTCAAAGCTTTTGATGGGTCCAGAAAGTCAGTGTTTGGAGAAGTTGAGTTACCTGTGAAAGTAGGGTCTCAAGTTTTCAAAAGCACCTTTTAGGTCATGGACATTCAGCCCGCGTACAACTGCTTGTTGGGACATCCATGGATTCATGCTGCCGGAGATGTAACTTCCACTCTGCACCAAAAACTCAAGTACGTGGTTGATGGCCAAGTAATCACTGTGTGCGGAGAGGAAGATATCTTTGTGAGCCACTTATCAACTTTAAAATATGTAGAGATGGACATAGAGATCCATGAGACTCTGTGTCAGGCCTTCGAAGCGGTTAATGTCAGCATTTTGACTCCAGTAGAGAAGAGTAGTGAGAAAGAAGGTACCTTCATTCATTCCTACAAGCAGGCGAAGAAAGTGGTTCAGTCAGGAAGTGCCCAAGGCTGGGGAAAATTGCTGGAATTAGAGAAGAAAGATGATAAGTTTGGTTTGGGTTATCAGCCTAGTGGGTCTAATTGGTCTCCAAGTGGTAAAGCTATTACTTTCACAAGCGCTGGGATGCTCGATCGCAACCAAATTTGTGCAACTAATGAAGAGGGAGACAGTGATGGTGACTGGGACAACTGGATTCATCTGTGTGCGCCCGGAGAGGAGCTGAAGAACTGGTCTGCTGAAGACATCGTCCAAGTTACATGGCACTCAGAGTAATTTATTTGTTTCCTTTTCTTATCATGCTGCATTGTCAAGTCCTGCACTCTGCCCAAGGTGCTAGGATCCATTGTATGGGCCACCATGTTTGTTATGCATTTATTTTACCATGAAATAAAGGACATTTTCAGACAAATTGTGTTCTCTTTCTTTTGTTTTAAATTTTTCACAAAAAAATATAAAAATGGCAATGTGTTTTTCCTTTTTGTTTTTGTGTTTGCGTCTCTTTTGAAAAAATAAGCAGATTCTGAAATAAGCACATCGTCTGTGCAGTGTTGATCATCCGGATTCCATTGATAACGTTCCTTCTATGACCACACATGACTTTGACAATCATCTCTACCAAGCTGATAAAGGGGTTGAGGAAGACTATGAACTCCTTGAAGAATTGGTCAGATTGTTGAAACAAGAGGAACGGGTTATTCAGCCTCATCATGAAGAAATTGAGATCATCAACATCGGCACTGAAGATGTGAAGAAAGAGATCAAGATCGGGGACAGTCTGTAGGCCGAAATAAAGAAAGAGCTGATTGGTATGCTGCGTGAGTATGCGGATATCTTTGCTTGGTCGAATCAAGATATGCCAGGGTTGGATACCGACATTGTTGTGCATAAGCTACCATTGAGAGAATATTGTCCTCCTGTGAAACAAAAGTTGAGAAGAACGCGTCCTGACATGGCGATGAAGATTAAGGAGGAAGTCCAGAAGCAATGGGATGCCGGATTCCTTACTGTAACTAGTTACCCACCTTGGGTAGCTAACATTGTGCCTGTACCAAAGAAGGACGAAAAGGTCTGGATGTGCGTTGATTACCGGACTTGAACAGAGTGAGCCCGAAAGATGACTTTCCATTACCTCACATTGATGTGCTGGTAGATAACGCTGCTCAATTATCGGTATTTTCCTTCATGGATGGATTCTCCGGATATAATCAGATTAAGATGGCACCGGAAGACATGGAGAAAACAACGTTCATTACCCCGTGGGGTACATTCTGCTACAAGGTGATGCCCTTTGGTTTGAAGAACGTCGGGGCAACGTATCAGCAGGCTATGGTCACATTGTTCCATGACATGATACACAAGGAGATTGAGTGTTATGTGGACGATATGATTGCCAAGTCCCGAGACAAAGAAGAGCATCTGGTCAATCTCAAGAAGCTGTTTGATAGACTGATAAAGTATAAGCTGAGGTTGAATCCAAACAAGTGCACTTTCGGAGTGCGTTCCGGGAAACTGCTGGGTTTCATTGTTAGCCAGAAAGGAATCGAGGTGGATCCTGCAAAAGTAAAAGCAATTCAAGATATGCCTGCATCTAAAACAGAAAAAGAAGTGTGCGGGATTTTAGGGAGGTTGAACTACATTTCACGGTTCATATCTCATCTAACTGCCACGTGTGAACCAATTTTCAAATTGCTAAGAAAAGAGCAAACGGTCAGGTGGAATGAGGACTGACAAAGAGCTTTTGACAAGATAAAAGAATATTTGCAGACACCTCCGATTCTAATGCCTCCAGTTCCAGGACGGCCGCTTATCATGTACTTGACTATGCTAGAAGGGTCAATGGGGTATGTTCTAGGCCAATATGACGAGTCTGGTCGAAAAGAGTACGCTATTTATTACCTTAGCAAAAAGTTTACCGACTGTGAATCCCATTACTCACTGCTCGAGAAAACTTGTTGCGCTTTGGTATGGGTTGCTCGTCGACTGAGACAGTACATGTTGACTCATACCACACTACTAATTTCCAAAATGGATCCTGTCAAGTACATCTTTGAGAAACCAGCGTTAACCGGAAGGGTTGCTAGGTGGCAAATGATCTTAACAGAATATGACATACAATATACTTCTCAGAAAGCAATCAAAGGAAGTGTATTGTCAGATTACCTTGCACAACAACCTCTTGGAGATGATTATCAGCCAATGAAGTTTGATTTCCCTGATGAGGACATCATGCACCTCAAAGCAAATGATTGCAAGGAACCACTTCCGGAGGAGGGGCCAGACCCTGAATCCAAATGGAAGTTGATGTTTGATGGGGCAGTCAATATCAATAGACGTGGAGTTGGTGTCGTTCTTATTACTCCCGAAGGTGTTCACTTTCCCTTCGCTGCCAGAATTACTTTTGGCTGCACCAACAATGAAGCAGAATACGAGGCATGCATAATGGGAATAGAGGAGGCAATTAATCTTCGGATTAAGAACCTCGATATATTCGAAGATTCAACCCTCTTTATTAACCAGGTTACCGGCAAGTGGTATACGCATCCAGAGCATCTAATTCCTTACAGGGATTATGCCAGAAAACTGTTGACGTTCTTCACGACATTTAAGCTTCAGTATATACCACGTGATGAGAATCAGTTTGCCGACACATTGGTCACTCTTTCTTCGTCTATCAAAGTCTTGTGTTGGAATTATGTGCCCAGAATTGACATTTCCATGCTTGACGCTCCAGCTCATGCTTTCTCTGTAGACGCAGTGTCTGATGAGAAACCTTGGTATTTTGATATTAAGCTATTTCTGGAAAAGCAAGAATACCCAGCTGGGGCATCTTCCAATGACAAGAAGACCTTAAGGCGACTTGCTGCTAGCTTCTTCTTGAATACAGACGGGGTTTTGTACAAGAGAAACTTTGACATGGTCTTGCTCAGATGCGTGGATAGACACGAAGCAAGCCTGTTAATGCAGGAAGTCCACGAGGGATCTTTCGGTACTCATGCAGGAGGGCATGCTATGGCTAAGAAATTGTTGAGATTGGGGTATTACTGGATGACAATGGATGCAAATTGTTGTTCATACGCCCGAAAATGCCACAAGTGCCAAATCTATGCAGACAAGGTGCATATTCCTCCAAGCCCGCTCAACGTCATGTCATCTCCTTGGCCCTTTTATATGTGGGGCATTGACATGATCGGAAAGATAGAGCCTAATGCTTCAAATGGTCATCGCTTCATCTTGGTCGCGATTGATTACTTCACTAAGTGGGTTAAAGCAGCATCTTATGCCAATGTCACTCGTCAAGTGGTAGCCAGATTTTTGAAAAGGGATATCATTTGCAGATACGGAGTGCCTGAAAGAATCATTACTAACAATGGTTCTAACTTAAACAACAAAATGATGGCAGATTTTTGTCGGGACTTCAAGATCAAGCATCACAATTCTTCTCCTTACCGACCAAAGATGAATGGTGCGGTAGAGGCGGCAAATAAGAATATCAAGAAGATTGTGCAAAAGATGGTTGTCACTTACAAAGATTGGCATGAGATGTTACCATTTGCGCTGCATGGGTACCGAACGTCAGTCAGGACGTCAACAGGGGCAACTCCCTTCTCATTGGTGTATGGTATGGAGGCAGTCTTGCCTGTTGAAGTAGAGATTCCTTCATTGCGTGTGATGATGGATGTGAAGCTTGATGAGGCTGAATGGGTGCGTGCTCGATACAATCAGCTATGTCTAATTGAGGAAAAGAGATTAGCGGCTATCTGTCATGGTCAGCTTTATCAGAGGAGAATGAAGTGAGCATTTGATCAACGAGTACGTACTAGGGAGTATCAAGTAGGAGAGCTTGTGCTCAAGAGGATTGTTCCTCCAGGTTCAGATCACAGGGGCAAGTGGACCCCAAACTACGAAGGACCATTCATAGTGAAGAAAGTTTTCTCAGGTGGAGCATTGATGCTCACCACTATTGATGGAGAAGATTTCCAATCCCCTGTTAACTCGGACGCAGTTAAAAAATACTTCGCATAAGTAGACCTGCTGGACACAAAAACAGAATTAAAGTCCAGGCAAGAAAAGGGCATCCCGGCGTGCTAAAAACAGAATAAAAAGCTCGGGCAAAAGTTAGGGAAAATAAATAAATAAATAAAATGTACACCCGCTGAGTTGAAAAGCCACATCGGACAACTCAGGCAAAAAAGGGTATCCCGGTGGATTGAAAACCCGAAAGGGCGATCCACGCAAAATAAGGGAATAAGCGAACAACTGCGATCCGAGTAATCTGAACCAAATCATCGTTTCATACAACTTGACAATATTAGAAGGATAGGAATCAGTCCCCTCATCTTCTCAAAAAGCAAAGGCAAGAAATGAGAGTTTTGAAGACATGCTGGTCATAGCAAGAAGGGAACTCATTGGGATGCCGTGCCCATTGCCATTAGGATAGTTTATTTTCTCAATTTTATGGTGGCTACCTCTTTCCAGGTGGTTTCCTCCTGATGTAAATCTTTGCCTATTCAGAGGCCTTTCAATAAAAAGAATATTCAGTCAAAAAGTTGTGTCGTGTTTATTTTTGTTTGCAAAATATCCTGAATTGTTGGCAAAAATAGCATTGCATTTAAAACATGGTGATAATTTGAAAGGAAAATGACATTGCAGGGAAACATTTGAAATCCTCTTTGAGTGTCAGGTGACGATGGATGAACAGTTCATACTATGCGAGTCCCCAGGGCACATATATGTTTTCTGTTGTTGCAGGTTTTGCAGGATGACGTCACATTCTCCCAAACAGAATTTTCCCCAGTTAAGTCTTGGCCGGTAGCCCAAGTAGTTTATCTTCCCCAGTGGAGTATACCCAGCAATCAAAGGGAGGCCCATTCCCCACAGAGTTTATCTGTCAAGACTTTTTTCACTAACAAAGGATAAGGAGGAAGTATCTTCCTAACTATCAGGGAAACATTCTCCAGCACTCGTCTGTGTTCATATTTCATTGTCGCTCGTCTGCATTTCTCAACACTCGTCTGTGTTGTCACTTTGGTATTGCTCATTTTCTTTCCCCAACAGTGGCCCATGATTACTTTGCTATTGCTCGTCTGCACTTTCCAACACTCGTCTGTGTTTGAGATTTGTTTTTGCTCGTCTGCACTTCCCAACACTTGTCTGTGTTTGATATTTGTTTTTGTTCGTCTGCACTTTCCAACACTCGGCTGTGTTTGAGATTTGTTTTTGCTCGTATGCACTTCCCAACACTCGTCTGTGTTTGATATTTGCTATTGCTCGTCTGCACTTTCCAACACTCGTCTGTGTTTGAGATTTGTTTTTGCTCGTCTGCGTTCTCCAACACTCGTCTGTGTTTGATATTTGTTGTTGCTCGTATGCAATTTCCAACACTCGTCTGTGTTTTGATATTTTGATACCTGTTGTTGCTCGTCTGCACTTTCCAGAGCTTGTATGTGTTTGATATCTAACATTTATTTGCTCGTCTGCATTCTCCGGTACTCGTCTGTGTTTATTATCTGTTTGAAGCTCGTCTGCGCTGTTTGGATACTCGTCTGTATCATTCCTAACACTCGTCTGTATTGCTACTCCAAACGCTCGTCTGTGTTTGAATTTCTGGTATTCGTCGGTACCAGTGGCTGATATTCGTCTGTACCATCGCCTGAAGTGCTCGTCTGTGTTTCTTTGATCGTCATATGATATTCATTTGTATCATTGACTTATGGCACTCGTCTGTGTTCTTTAGATGATCATCCAATACTCGTCTGTATTAAAGAGGTTTGAAATCCTGACTGTGGGAATAAATGTCAAAATGGTTACCGGTCCTGGCGTAACAGGTATATCTGAAGGAGGCTCGTCTATCTCAACCACCTATTAGTGTTGCACCTGGCGTAACAGGTTTGCTCGAAGAAGGCTCGCCTGGCTTATACCATATATCCACGGATAATATATGAGGAGGGTTCGTCTACCTTGATCATGCATGTCTATCCCACAGACTTTAGTGCATCCCGGTCCTGGCGTAACAGGTATATCCGAAGGAGATTCGTTTGTCTCAAGTCATATGTTCTTGCAAAGTATGAGAGGGCTCGTATGTCCAGCTCCTGGCGTAACAGGATTGTTCGAAGAAGACTCGTCTGTCAAATTATTCTGATTCCAGATGACAGTTTTAACTTGGAAGAAGCTCGTCTGCTTTCTCTCCGTTTCAGTCACCAAAGTGTCATTTGGTTGGGTATATTTCCCAGTGTCTGCATTCTTCGTCAGAGTGCAAATTTCAGGTCTTCTTGGTATTCAAACACATTTTATCTGGAACGGTCGATAGCCCGTGCTACCGTCCTTTTCAGATTAACAGTTGTTTGAATAGGGGCAAGCACAAAGTTTAAAGATGTCGAGATAAGGAACTTGTATCATGTCAAGAAGTCCTCACAGACAAATATGTCAAAATACTGATGTCTCCAAATGAATCATGAACATGACACAAACGATTGGATTCAACTGAAGGATACAATTGAAGGTATGATCAAGAAAGGGAAGTTGGATGAATACACTAAGGATGATAAGATGGGTTAGAAAGACTCCTTAAAGAAACAACAATCCCCTAAAAAACTTTTGAAGTTGTGGCCAAGGACAAAGGAAAAAATAGAATTTGCGGCAAAGAAAATAAACACATGGGGAAATTTAAATACATTGCTTCCATCATATGAGGTTCTCTATAGAAGCGCGGGATTGATAAGTAAATGGTTATTAGCAAGAAATAAGGAAACACCTTGACCAAGATTTTTGAGAGGTTAATCCTCAGATTATGGGATAGTGAGATAATTGGGGGGGGGGGGGGTCTCCAACGAGATCTTTCCTTTGGTCATAATGACCTCGATCTCCAAATTTAATGTCTCCATAGAACTTATTGATGGCAGAAACTCCTGTAACATCATGTATTATGACCTTTTTTAGAAGTTGGAGTTGAAAAATGAGAAGTTATGACCCTATTAAGGGTCCGGACTACATGTTTTAGATGACACTATAACCCATCCTTAGGGATACATCGAGTTAATGGTCACCTTAGGAGAAGGAATGGAGAAAAAAGGAATTATAAGGATTTTCATCATGGAGATCAATGTGGCCATCCTAATCAGAAAAATGATGGACATGGCAATCCAACCCCTACAGGTAAGGCATGTCATCTTGGCCAAACTAGCGGAAGTTACTGATTCAGACAAAGTCCAAAACAACTACCACACCTTATGTGTTCAACAAGTAGTGGCATATGCACTTAGTTATTTTAGTCCAAGTTTTCATTTGTAAAAAGCAGTTACATATTACCATAATTCGTCTGAGTTAGTCCTATACTGAGTTCTCATAAGGTACATTGTTGTTGTTATGTTCGATAAGTCATAATATTGTTGTTATTTTCATGACTGAATTTTTGGTTATAATGTTGTTTATTGATTCTAATATTGTTGTTATATTGTTGTTATTTTGTTGTTATGTTCGATAAGTCTAATATTGTTGTTATATTGTTGTTATATTGTTGTTATTATATGATGTAAATATTTGTTAATTGTGAGAAAATAAAGTGAACTTGAAAGTTGTTAGAAGCTAAATTGTTTGTCATTTAGATGAACAATTGTTTGTCATTTATATAAATTGTTAGAAGCTAAATGGTTGTGATGATACCTCATCCAATGTAATTTTTAGTCTTTTAAGGCATTTGTTTAGTTTCTTTCTTAAAAGTTATGCGACACACAGGTATATGGAAAGTGTAGTAATACTTAGTAGCATTGTATTTAGGATATTCGAAGATACTACCCGACTATTAATCTAGCTTGTTGTCTGCTGCAATAATCCTTTTTTTTGTCTGGATTTACCTTGGTTATGTATAGGTTATTGGCGTTTGGAATTACATTGGTTATGTATAGGTTATTATAGTTTGGATTTACATTGGTTATGTATATATAGGTTATTGTCATTTGGATTTACATTGGTTATGTATATGTTATTGAAGTTGATATTGATTTCTTACCTTAATAAGTAGGAAAACCATGGATAAAACATGGATCTGTTCCGATCGATTGTCCAAAGAGTACGAGAATGGGGTTGCGGAATTCGTTAAGTTTGTTGTTCAACACGTTAAAAATCCTAGACGGATGAAATGTCCTGGCTTGCGTTGTTGTTATATTGGTAAGGTTGACGCAGATGGATTGAAATCGCATTTACTGAGGCATGGAATTGATCGAAGTTATCAGTGTTGGAAATTTCATGGTGAGAAAAGTAACGAGAATGTTGAACTGAGTGGGAAAAGTAATACGACCTATGCTTCAGACGACAAAGACACAGAAACATACGATTGTGATCGAGTTGAAGAGATTGTAGAAGCACTTGAAGAAGATCTTCATTATTGTCCTAAAATGTTTGAGAGGTTGGTAAGCGATGCAGAGAAACCGTTGTATAAATTCTCAAGACTGTTTGCGGTATTAAAGTTGTACAACTTAAAGGCGGGCAATGGATGGTCGGATAAAAGTTTCACAGAGTTGTTGGCCCTTATGAGAGAAATGCTACCAGAGGATAATGTTATTCCTAATCGAACCTATGAGGCAAAAAAATGTTGTGCTCTATTGGCATGAGCTATCATAAGATATATGCTTGTCCTAACGATTGTGTTTTGTTTCGTAACGAATATGCATCGTTAACTGAGTGCCCTAAATGTGGTTTGTCTCGATATAAGAAAAGATTGTCTCCAGCAAAAGTCTTATGGTATTTGCCTATAATTCTGAGATTTAGGCGCATGTTTCGTAGTGAAACTGATGCAAGACACCTAACTTGGCATGCAGATAAAGAATTATTGATGGAAAGTATCGGCATCCGGCTGATTCACCACAGTGGTCGAAGATTGATAATGATTATCCTGACTTTGGAGAAGAAGCAAGAAACCTTCGCTTGACATTATCTACTGATGGAATAAACCCGCATGGTCTTCAAAGTATCTCACATACCACATGGCATGTGATTCTTATGATTTATAACCTACCTCCATGGCTATGTATGAAGCGTAGGTACATGATGTTATCTATGTTAATCTCTGGGCCTAAACAACCAGGGAATGACATATGAGTTATTTTAATATTTAACACATATCTCTCATATAATTAAATAGTTGAAACTAAATCAAACTATGTTATATTATTATGTAGTACTTTGATGAATTCAAGTGTGCATATTATTCAAAAGATCAATTGGAAGAAATGAAAGAGGAATGATGTCAATTCATTATAGAGTTCGGTGTTTTATCAGGTATAATATTGCACTCTTACTTTAATTGATGAGAATTTAAATGTGTAACTTTGTAACTATAATATTATATTCTTTTAATTGAATTACAATTTTTTTGTTGTTTCAGGACCTATGTAGATTTGAAGCAATGCTTTGGTTGGATGCAAAAGTAGTATAAATAATATGTACATTTGTAGGAAAAATGTAATGATTTGTAATTATAAATTGGTATATATGTTTGAATTGTCAATCCATTTGGATATATAATTTTGGTGCATAAATTGGTACATTTAAATAGGCCAAATTGGATTGTTTTGAATCTCCAAATTGTGATATTTTTCTGAAAACAAATTGGTTCAAAAACAGGTCAAAATTCTGGTTGAAAAACCTGGTATAAATTGTGGTTTAAAAAAATTATATAAAGATTTCCGTATACCTTAGACAGCGCTTTAAACAAAAAGCGCTGTCTAAGGTGGGGCTTAGAGAGCGCTTTGACTAAAAGCGCTGTCTATGGTAGGGCTTAGAAAGCGCTTTTACCACAAGCATTGTCTAAGGTATACCTATAAAAGTTCAAAAAGGTGGGGCTTAGATAGCGTTTTACCAAAAACGTTGTCTAAGGTATACCTAAAAATGTCAAAAAACGATGTCTAATTGTAGGGCTTAGACAATGCTTTTACCAGAAGCGATGTCTAAGGTATAATTAAAAATGTCAAAAAGTGTTGTCTAATGGTACCATAGATAACGCTTTTCATTAAATATACCACCCTTTAGACAACGCTTTTAAGATTTAAAAGAGCGATGTCTAAACCTTTAGCAGCGCAGGTTTAGACAGCGCTTTAAAGCGCTGTCTAAGGGCAAAAATAGCGTTGTCTAAGGTCTTGTTTGGCATAGTGATGAAACCCCTTAATGCCACTTTGTTTAAAATTCTTAATAAAACCTTGGTGAACCCTTAGATGATGCCCTTAAACCAAACCCTTAGACGAATCCTTTAACTCAAGCCCTTAGACGAATCCTTTAAATCAAACCCTTAAATGAATCTTGTAAATAAAACACTTATACGAAACTCTTACTTAAAACCCTTAGACGAATCCTTTAACTCGAGACCTTATATGAACCCTTTAAATAAACCCTTATATGAAACCTTAGTGGAATCCCTCTGATAAAACAATTATGAGAACACCTAATAGAAACTTTTGATAAAAAAACCTTAAGGTAACTCTGGGGAAGGTCTATAAGCATTCCTACTAAGGAATTATACTGGTATAGCTGAGTATTTGACTTCTATGAGCGGTTACAAATCCTATGTTATATATAAATGTATGTTCATGTATGCATGTGATGTTATGTTATATATGTATAATTAGGTACTAGAGCCTAGCGACATAATTAATGCATGACAATGATTTGAATGTATCCATGAGTGCCCATATGGTTAAGAATTAGAGAGGTTGCTTATGTAACAAGGTTGTTTGTCAAAAGTTAGAGGGTATTAAGCTAGCATAATCTCCCGATACTCGTTTTGAACTCGACGATTGATGGTGTAGGAGGGAGCTTGTATGTGCATCTCGAAAATGATGATAGGGATTTCCCCAGTAGTATCCCATGGTTGCCCCAATTTATTGGGTCTTTGAAGTGATCTAACTCAATATGCGTTTTGAAGCAATTTGACTATACCAGGCACTTAAGACAACTTGTCATTGTATTAGCCTTGGAGAGCTTCATCCTTAACTAATAAACCCTTAGAATGATATGCCCCAGATGAACCCTGTCGCGGTGAGAATCGTATGTCAAGCTATTGATTTAACTTGAATTGCAATTATTAAATGTTCACCACCGAACTTTGATTTATCCAAAGGGAAAGGTAAAAAGATTGAAAAAAACCTAATTGTGGAAAATCTAAGGTTGGGGGTTGGTTATACCCAGGGAAGGTGTTAGCATCCTAAGCATTTGTAGTACCCTACGAGAACCTCTTGTTAATATTTGTGTTTTTATTATTTATTTCTTGCTAAATCTAAGGGAAACTAAGGTTTTTATTTCTAAGGGTGCTTGCACAACATCGCGTTGATGCCTACGTATCGGGGATGGAATCAGAACACTCGTAGTTCTCCTAAGGATGAACGGACACTTGATTGTGATCAAGGTTCGTGGGGAAGTAAATGTTATGGCAAACACTTACGTGACTTAACAAAGTTACCTAAAGTTATAAAATAAAAGACCCAACATAATAATATGAAATTATTCAATAAAATCAGAGTCATCAACATAAAGGATATCACATTTTCTCAAAACATCAATAAAACTCATTATTTGTGTCATGTCCCATAATACGGGTTACAACATGCATCATAATTAAAAACAAAACATCATTTATACGTAGCGGATCATCATTCAATAATTTAGTCAACATAATATGAAAATTCAATGGTTAATTCCTAAGTAAAATATATTAATTAGTGATATATTTCTTTTTATATTTTTATTGTTTTTTATATTTAGTTATTTATTCCCGATTAGTGATTACTCTAACTAACCCCTAACTAAAACCCAAACATTTTATTATGACTAAATCTTATATTATTTAGTATTAGACTAATCATTCTGTTTCATTTTACTATTATTACTTTTAAGAAAATAAAACAATTTAACTGAAACAAAAATAAACTCCATATTTCTCTTTTCTCTCCGATTCAACCTCACACACTCATTCTCCCTTTTTTTAAATAATAATAATAATAATAATAATAATAATAATAATAATAATAATAATAATAATAATAATAATAATGCAAATTCTTAAGTAGTCATGATTAAAACAAGTTATGGTAAAATTTTAATTTATTTTAAAATAAAATAAAATAATAAAAGAAAAATATTTAATAGTAAGAAAATGTGAAAACAACAAATACAAGAATAAATCTCAACCATTCATTATCACCATTACCCCATGATCCTATTTTAAGAAAGTTAAATTTAAAATCAATTTAAAATTAACCTATTAACCTCTAAAATAGTGACATGTGTGCATTCTTACATTTCTTCTTCAAATTCATTCATACTAAATAGCATTGCTCATAATAAAATAACCTGAGATTGAATAATAAATTTTGATTGGTTGAAGACACCGATACACAACTAATTCAAGGATACCGAAGTGTTCATCCAATAATAATAATAATAATAATAATAATAATAATAATAATAATAATAATTTTCCCTTTTCAAATATCCAATGTGTATTTATTGCTTTTTATTAAAAAAAAATTAAAGTAATATTTCAGAGCATCTCTCCAATCTCAATGTGAAAACGTCATCCTCAATTCCTTGTACACTATTTTTCTATTCAACCCTTCCCTTTTCTCTTTTCCCCATTTCAGCTTTCTTTTCTTTCTCTCGGATTCTACACCCTATTGAATTTTTGATTTTGTTTCTATTAGATCTGTGTTGTTTTGGTAAGTATAATTTGAATGAACGATTTTTGTTTCCGATTTGTTTTCGGTTCAGATTCAAATCCCATTTAGTGTCGACCCTATTCAATATGTATATATTTGAGTTTGTGGTTTTTACAACTTTGCAAAAATCTGGAAATGTTTTATGAATCTTCATGTGTTCATTAGCCAAATGTGATTTTAATCTGAATATTCTTAAATGGATAAGAGAAACATGGTTCAGGAGAAAACGCAAAAACACGCTTATGTGAGCATTAATGGGAGTGAAAAAAGTTTAGAAGATTTTTCCTATGGTTAATTAAGTTATTAAAAATTGAATAGAAATTATTTAAAATTTGAGATTAATTAACTTATTAAAATCGATTTAAAATTCCTTAAACTATGATTTTAATTAACTCATTAAAATTGAATTGATACCCTTAGTTTATTAACTATTGCAATCCTTTATATGAATTAAATCCTAAACGAAATTATATCAAACCAAAAGGGGAGTATTAAAGAAACAATACATTATGCACCCATCAATACCAATCACAACAAAATTTAAAGTGAATCTTAATATGTCAAACACTCATATAAGTAATTAATTACGAGAAACCGACCTAAAAGAGTTGTTTCGCTTTCTTCACGCTACCACTCTCAATCATTTCCCTTTTGTCTTTCCTTCATTTCCCTTTTATCTTTTCTTTCGCCCTAGATGGAATAACGGCTAATAGGGCTTTTTAAGTTTTTAGTTGTTGTTCTTCGGTGTGAAGAACATCAACTTTAGAGTTGAGTATGTGGATTATGAATGAGCAAAATAGAAGAGACATAGGTCTTATTTATAAAGAGAATTAAAATTAAAAATTTAGATTTAACTCAAAATAAAAATTATAAAAACTAATAATATTATTAATAAAAAAATAAAATAATAATAATCATAAGATTTGATAAATATATTAAAAAACTTTTCCCATCTTTATTTTAAAATAAGATCTAAAATAAATTAAATCTTATTTATTTATTAGAATGAAAACATATATTTCTAAAAAATATATAAAAATATTAAATATGATTAAAACCCAAAATTAAAATCCTACTTCTTCTTTTTATAAATATTTTTCAAATAAATAATATAAAAAGAATTAAAAAAAAATCCCTTTTTACAACCTAAAATAAATAAGTAACAAACCAAAAAATTTTATTTTAATAATCTAATAAGTAATTATTAGATTTTAAAATAAATATATTTTTTATAATAACCCAAATCAGTAATAATAAAAAAGTTAAAATTATAAAACCCCACAAATAAAATTTTGAAAATAATATTTCAAAAATTTAAAATAAGAAATTATTCCTATGGTAAATATATATAAATTTTATAAAACCCCAAAAAATTATAAAATATTTCTAAAAAGTAAAAATAAAAACTCCTTTTTAAATTTTTTTAGATAAAAAAATTTGATCAAAATTTAGACTACGACACAAAGTTAACATGATCACCGTGATTAAAATATGTTGCGAAAGAAGATGAATACACATACAATGTAGCAAGCAAGCTTTATAATTCCACCAAAAAAAACATATTCCTTTCTTCAAATATCCAAATTTGTATAGTTGATTAATTTATTTATAATTCTACTCCTATAAATCTTCACTCACTTTTGGTTCAAGTTAAAACAACTGTCCATTTTTATAAAAATGATTGTTAACCTTTAAGCATGATTCTTGTCCCCACAATCCTAAAACTTACACACCTACATTAGCAATTGAGTAAAGAAAAGACAATGAAAACCGAATCAATTAACTTTATCATTTTATACACATCATGTACCATATCATATAACATTACATAAATTGAATGAATGAAATATAATGTCCTGAACTCTTATAAATTCTCTTCCTCTACTTCTCTCGTTTTACATATGTGAGTTTGTGTTAAATTACAAACATGTCCTCACAAGCAGTGCAGTTGTATATAGAGAAAAATCAAGTAAGTTAGTAGAATTTAGGGTTAATATTTTAAATTTGCAGCATATTGAAACTTTGATCTTGGAATTGGAATTTCAGGTGGTTATGGAGAATGGTATAGTAAAAGTGTATTTCTCAAATCCTGGTGGATTTGTGACTAGAATACAGTATAATGGCATTGATAATCTGCTTGAAGATCTTAACGAAATGAATAATAGAGGGTAAATATTTATATATAAATAAGTTAAGATTACTTTATTTTTTTTACTAATTATGCAATTATAAAATATAGTTTTTCTCAATGGATTAATAGGTATTGGGATGTTGTTTGGAGTGAAGCTGGAACTACAGGAACACTTGGGACATTTGAGAGGTATGTCACAACGCTGAATCAATTATTTTCCACTTGATTAGATATTTAATTATTTAACTTAATTTATTGTTTTATTTTGATCTCTTATTAATGTTACTATATTATTTTATTGTATTTTTAAATATTAATATTAACATTTTTATAATTATAATCTGAAAACAGATGATAATGATGAATTTGCGGTATAAATTATTTTTTAGTGACAATGCAGAGTAATTAATCTATCAACTTATATTTTGTTTAATTATTGTCATTATTTGAAATGATTTTCACCTAATTGGTCACACATGCAAATAATACAGGGTTGTGGGAACAAGTTATAATGTTATAATGAAGACAGATGAACAAGTTGAAATCTCATTTACTAGAACATGGGATTCATCTCTAAAGGGAAAGCAATCACCTCTAAATATAGACAAAAGGTACTCCTAATGATTATTTTGAAAAACAAGCTTAAATATATATTTAATTAATTAATTTATTAATGATTATGTAGGTATGTGATGCTACGTAATTCATCAGGATTCTACTCTTATGCTATATTTGAACACTTAAAAGAGTGGCCAGCTTTCAACATACCTCAAATAAGAATTGTTTATAAACTTCGTAAAGACAAGTAAGAACTAATTAATTATTTAATTAAGATTAATTAACTTTATGAGAATATTAATAATTGTTAATGGGTATAGGTTTCGTTATATGGCTGTGGGGGATGATAGACAAAGATTTATGCCTCTACCTGATGATCGATTACCTGGAAGAGGAGAAGAACTTGTTCCTCCTGAAGCTGTTTTGCTTGTTAATCCTGTGGAACAAGAGTTCAAAGGAGAGGTATTTCTTTTTGAAAATATAGTAGGTGTTACTAAACAAAATAAAATAAAATCAACATGTTGAACTAAGAATACCTTAAAATCGAGAAATAATCCAAATTACCTAGTAGTTTTTAGTAATAACCAAGTATAATGATAAAGTAGATGAGACCGATAAATGTGAATAGAGAAGAAGGATCACACTTGCCTTAAAACTAAAGTTGTACATGTAAGGCAGAATTGCGCCTCTCAAGCAAGGTCATTGATGCTTGTTTGAATTTGCACATATATTATGTATCCTAGTTGATATATATAGGTGGTTGTTCCGTGTATATATTTTTTTTCTTAAAACAACTTATTTAGGAATGCATTATTCAAATCAAGTTTTCTTCTTATTGTCTGAAATTTCTAGCTATTGAAAAGTCAATAGAGAATTGTAATGGTTACGTTAAAAATAATAAGTGTCAAAGCTTAAACCAAAAGCTTTGATAGGTTGATTGTGTCGATTTAGTGATTCGACCAAGTTGTAGAAGAAGCAGAGGTGGTTGATGTTCCGTGTATAGGTGGTCGTTTTACTTGGTTTAATAGCTCCAGATTAACAATGAGTAGAATTGATAGATTCTTTTTATCAGATAAGTTGATTGATGAGTGGAAGGTGGTCGGTCAATCTATCGGTAGTTGGGATATATCTGATCACTGTCCAATTTTGATCAAAGCTTGTTCGGTTGATTGGGGCCCTAAGCCTTTTAGGTTCAATAACTGTTGGTTGAAGCACCCGGATTTCATGAAGTTTATCAAGAATGAGTGGAGTTCGTATTTAGTTAGGGGCGTGGGGACTATGTTTTGAAAGTGAAACTTGGTCTTCTTAAGGCAAAGTTGATTAGATGGAATCGTGAGGTGTTTGGGTGGATTTATTTGAAAATGGAAGAAGTGGTTCGTGACCTTAATAATCTGGATGCAGAGGTTGTTGATCTATGGTTTAACAACTTCAACGCTTTGGATAGTTCTAGGAAGAAGGTTGTTAGGGAGGTGTGAAATTGTATTGAGAAAAAAGAAGGAATTTTGAGGCTTAAATCTAGAGAATTGTGGCTTAGAGAGAGGGACAAGAATTCTGGGTTTTTTTCATTAGATGATTAAGGAGAAACATCGCAGAAACCGTTTGTCTGTTGTGGATACTGAGTCAGGGAGGAAAGAAATAGTTGGAGACATTAAAATGACAGTTAAAGATTTCTTTGAAGAAAATTTCAGGGATAAGTCTTGTTGTCGCCCTAATGTGGAAGACCTGGGTTTGAAGTTCTTTTCTGAAGAGGATAAAGCTAGTTTAGAAGTGGAGATTACGGAGGAAGAAGTTAAAGGTGTGGTGTGGTCTTGTGACGGTAGTAAAAGTCCAGGTCCAGACAATATTTCTTTCGGTTTCTTCCAAGGCTGCTAGGAGATTATTAAAGGAGATGTTGTGAGGTTTGTCAAAGATTTCTTCGCGAAACCTTCTCCGACGAAAGCGGTTACGACTTCTTTCATAACCTTAGGGGAAAAGGTTAAGAATCCTCAATCTTTGGAGAACTATAGACCTATCCGTCTTGTTAATTGCTTTCAGAAAATTCTAGCGAAAACTTTTGTTGCTCGGTTGAAAAAAGTTATGGGCATAGTGGTTTCGTTGGATCAATCTGATTTCGTTCCAGGAAGATGCATTTCTAGACGGGGTTGTAGTTGCTAACAAGGTCATTGATTTGGAGAAAATATCGAAGAGGAAGTATATGATTATGAAGATTGACTTCGAAAGGGCTTATGATTGCGGTGTATGGGATTTTCTGAGGTTCCTTTTTTAGAAGATGAATTTCGGGGATAGGTGGTTAGGGTGGATGAAGGCATTAGTTTTTAATGGTTCTATGTCGATTCTGGTTAACGAGAGTGCGATGCAAGAGTTTAGAATGTATAAAGGTCACAAGCAAGGAGATCCATTGTCACCTCCATTGTCACCGTTCTTGTTTATATTGGTGATTGAAGGGCTAAACAAAATGTTGCAGAAGGCGGAGGTCATGAGGCAGTTGGTGGGTTTTAAATTGATCTAAACTGTTTTGTACAAATTCGTTCAGTTTGTAGACAATACTCTATTGTTAGGAGAAGCCAATTGGGATAACCTATGGGGTCTCAAAGCGGTGTTAATAGGGTTTGAGATGGTGTCGGGTCTCAAGGTCAACTTCCATAAAAGTTGTAAGTTGTATTGGAGGAGTAAACTTGGATAGGGAATTTTTGGAAGCAACAACTGCGTTTCTTCATTGTGAGGTCCTTACTTTCCCTTGTAAGTTCTTTGGAGTGTTTATCGGTTATAGGCATCGGAAGATATCAATATGAAACAGGGTTATAGATAATATGAGGCGTAGGTTGTCAATTTGGAAGGGGAAGAATCTCTCGTTTGGTGGGAGGGTAGTTTTAATTAACTTTGTCCTCAACGCGCTTCCGACTTATTCTTTGTAATTTTATAAAGCTCCTTCGGTTGTAATTAAAACTTTTAAAGGTATTCAAAGAATTTTTTTGTAGGGAGGGTGTTCGGATCGTAAGATAGTTCACTGGATTGATTGGAATTCTGTTTGTGCTCCCAAGGAAGAGGGAGGGTTGGGTATTAAAGTTCTGTTTCACATCAACAAATCGCTTTTATGTAAATGGAAGTGGCGATGTGTGAGCGAAACTGATGTAGTATGGAGAGACATATTGAGCCATAGGTATGTGAATGGTAGACTTGGTTTGGAAGTGTTAGGTTCAGGCGATGATAGAGGTAAGAAGAATGAATCTATTTGGTGGTGAGATCTCCACAACATTTGTGTAGATAAAGTTTCTAATTCTAATTTATTTGTGGAAAATCTGAAGTGTTTCTTAGGAAATGGAGAACAACTTTCTTTGTGGCAGTCTTTATGGCTTCTCAATGAGCCTCTTAAGTGTGTTTTTCCAAACCTGTTTCTTTTAGCAGGTATCTTTTCTTCTCTGTTGCAGCAGGTGGCTGCTGGAATTAAGGTGTTTGGGAGTGGAATGTTTCATTTCACTCTTTCAATTCCAACTCTGTCATGGCTAAAGAACAAGAGGACTTGAACGATTTATTACAGACGGTTTCACTGAAGCAGGGAGAGGAAGATGGATCAACTTAGGCTTTTTCAGACAACGACAGGTTCTCGGTGGCTTCGTGTTATCATATGCTGGACCGTAATGTGGTTGGTTCTATATATGGGGATATTCTAGTAGCATATAAGGTTGTTTGGATGATAAAGGTTTCGATTAGAGTGCAGATTTTTCTGTGGGGGATTTTCCGTAACCATATTGCTATGAACGATCAGCTGGCATATAGAAACATCATATCAGGTGGAGATAATCTATTGTTCCTAGGATGCGGAACTCGTATGGAAGACCTCCAACACCTAATATTTCGGTACAGTATATCAGAGATAGTTTGGAGGAAGGTGACAGATTGGACCAGGATTCAGTTTAATTTACGAGGGACATGTATAGTTTCCTTCTGCGAGCTGCTGCATAACGGGGATGATAAAAGAATTTCTTCGAGTTCTACTGTTTGTGCATCAATCATGTGGTTCTTGTGGTTAGTGCCGAACATTTTAGCTTTTTCGGACCAGATATTCATGGTAGATGAAACTCTGAACTCTATTAAATTCTTCTTGTGGAAGTGATTATTCTTAGGATCTTATCCATTGAAATGTTCTTTTTACGAGTGGTTTACCGCTCCGTATGATTGCATTTCCCGGATGTAAACTCCAGTTTTTTGTATCGATGGGCTCGTGCACCCCTTGTGTCGTATTAATCCAATTGCTTATTAAAAAAAAGTGGAGTCGAGGTCAAGAATGATTTGGAGGAGTCTTAGAAACAGATCCATAAGATTAGGATCACTCTCTCTTCCAAACATGATCATAATCTTGAAATCCATATAGCAACTCTTCGACAAGACGTCAAAGTCAAAACTCAGTAAGTGTTAAGGACTTAAGATATTTTCAAAGTCCAAAGACTGTAATGTGGAGATGTCTCAGTTCTCGACAAGGGCAGTTAATATGTTCAGAATGGTTATCAACGCAATTATCACCACATTTGTTTGGTTTTAAGTAGTTTCTCTTTGAAGACGTGTGGGAGCAAGTTAGAGAAAAGTAGCCACGTAGTAGGACACACGTCAAACATGTAAACAATGATTGTTGTCAAAGGTTAATTTAGGACTAGTATATAAAGTAGAATCAGACCTTGAATTAGAGGTCGCAAAATTATCATTCATTCTCTAAAACCAAAGTACCCAAGTCATCGAGATAAATAATTTGTGAAAAATGTGAGTATGCATCCACTATTTAGATTCTCTGCAAATATTTTGTATTTCAAGCATTTATAATTAATATCATTTACTTCATTTACTTTGCTTATTACTTTTTATCTTTATCTAAAATTTATTGCTTACATTCAGTTTGTTTATTATCCAAGCGTTATAAATCCATATCACACACTTTTTATTGTATAATTTCTTTACACAACTTATCTTTGAGATTTTTCGAGTTAATCTTTTAAGTGAACTTAACTCATGATTTGTTTACTAAAAATACCAATAAACAAATTGGCACGCTCAGTGGGATCCTTTTGTATAAAAAGTTTATTTTTGCAGAAAAATTGTGTTCTTTTTGTCCATTTTTTGTTCTTTGTTCATGAAATGGCTTCGGTTGTCGAGTGTGTATGCGTCTATGGAGTAGCAAGACTCTTCCTAAAATCGTACATCTACCATCTAGAAACTCCCCCCTCCCTGGAACAATGTTCTGAACTTTAAAGAGCAACCGGTTGCATCAACGGTTGGTCAAGTATGAACTTCAACTTCTGCTGGAGAAATGGATAATGTTATATGTTAGATAATTGTGCCGACTGTATCACCAGAAATGGTGGAATTCTTACCACAAGTAACGAGTGTGCTCACTACCCCTAGGGCTACACAAAATATGATAGGATACTAAAGGCCTCATTTTCCCTTGAGTTTCATGTTACCTCTAAGTGATAGAGAATAACCTTATGGAATTCTAACTACTATGATGGCAAGCTTACGCCCCTAGTGCATCTACATATGCAAATAATGAAATGGTTATTGCATCCCTTATTAGCCCATACTTAGCATTAGGGTATGTTGTTAACAACCCTGGTCAAATGGCATAATAGTCAAGAGGTTTAGGATATATTCCTCCAGGTATTCCACCATTAACCAATAATTTTCTCCAGTTTGTAAGACAACAAATGGATGAGAGTAATCACGAAATGATTAAAATGCTTACACACCAAACAAGTACAATGTTCAATCCTCTGATTTAGAACATTAATCACAATTACCAGTAATTGGCACAAGAAATGGGTCTGATGTTGACTTTTTTTATGCTCCACAAGTGCCTAACAATCAGATACCACAACATGCAATACCTGTCAAGCCACCTGTACCCAGGGTAGTCGAAGGTAATGCATGAGAAAATGGTCTTGGTGGTGTTGGTTCATAAAATCCAAGATGTAGGCCACATAATTAGGAATACCCAACATAACTATTTTTGAGGACAAAAAAATATAAATAATCTGGTCGAACATATTTTGGCCCATAATAGCCTTAATGCCGATCTACATAGGCCAAGTTTTGTCTCTTCATTGTCAGATAATGTATTGTGGACTGAATTACCAAGGGGTTAAAAGATCCCCAAGTTACTAAGTTTGTAGAGGAAACTAATGAATATATTGTTGAACATGTTGCACAATATCAATCAAAGGCAGGAGAGATAGCCAATAATGAGAATTTTAAAAGTAAATTCTTCCCAAATTCCTTGACTAAAAAGGCTTTGACATGGTTTACCACCTTACCCCCGCGTTCCATATGTACTTGGAAACAACTAGAGAGAGTATTTCCATGAACAATTTTACATGAGCCAATCCAAGATTAGCCTTAAAGAGTTAGCTAGTGTGAGGCAAAAGTTGGCTGAATCAATAGACAACTACCTCAACAAGTTTGGGATAATGAAGTCAAATTTCTTTACTCAAGTGCTTGAATATGAATTAGGAAGAAGTTAGACACCCAATATTTGAGGGATAATTCCCTACTAGTGGACAGAGTTCGACAAGTCGAACGTTTGAAAGTTGAAAAGGCTAGGTCAAATAAATACCATAAAAAGAAAAAAATAGCCTACCTCAAAATAGATGAAATTGACCAAATATTTGGTGTCGGTTGTGTCAAAGGGAGTGAGGTTAATCTGACATAATTAAAGCTAGTGACACGTTACACCTATAATTTGTTAAGACCTTTGAATGGGAAGAACCTCGTCGAGCCTAGCAAAAGTGAGAAATATGTTACAAAGACATACACATTTGATGTGACCAAGTGTGATAAAATATTCGACCTACTGTTGTTGATGGTCAGATCATAGTCCCCAATAGGCTAAAGAAAACACCATTAGAGCAAAGAAATGAATAGGGTTTTTGAAAATTTCTTAACTTCCTAGGTCATAAAACCTCACAATGTCTCTTTTCAGAGATCTAGTCTAGAATGCTCTCAAGGAAGGGAGGTTTAAATTTGTTGATAAGCCAAAGCCTCTAGAAGAAAGCAACTCATACTTCAAGGTTGAAAGGCTTCTATGTTGAAATTGTTGACGTAATGATGATCAACATTATGGATAACAACAAAGCAGATGTGGTTGAATTCACTCCACTCGACTATACAGAGCAGGTGAAAGTGGTGTATCAAAAAGCAGAGGAAGAGTTTATTGATTTCCACAGCAAATGCAAGATGAAAGATTATGAAGTAATGTTGTGCCCGTGTTGCAGCACAGTCTTCGATAAGGAGGCTTCCAAAGGCTTGGAGAAGTTTAGGCCACGAAAGTCTGGAAGGATTGACGAGAAAGACAACTTCGCTTTTGACAAAAGA
Organism: Lathyrus aphaca; assembly: GCA_963966055.1. NCBI lineage: Eukaryota > Viridiplantae > Streptophyta > Magnoliopsida > Fabales > Fabaceae > Lathyrus > Lathyrus aphaca. The sequence continues at coordinate 111,048,115 of OZ014523.1, forward strand.
GGTATTCCCCATAGAACACCTCAGGGTATAACTTATGTACCATCTGCAAACGTCCCTGTCAAAGAATGGTGTCGCGGTGGTAAAAAATGCTCAAGCGTGCTAACGCTCAAATTAATTACAAATTTGCCAACAAAGTTTTATTTTTAAAGGGAAACATCAATAAACCCCTTAAATAACAAAATATGGTCATCGTAACCCGTTCCTGGTTCAGGAGTCGGTTATGTGAGGGGGGGGAGGTATTAGCACCTCTCAAATCTATTGTACTCAACGGGAATCTTCTAATTAGTTAGGGAAAAATTGTTCAGTTTAAAGATGTTTGCAGTTCTTCATTTATTAAAAGGATGTTTATATAAAGGTGGAAATTTTAAATTTTTTTATTAATGGGTCTGATGAGATGTTGAATCCGCTCCTACGTATCCCCAGGTGCGATGGGGAACTCAAGGCTACATAGTTCTTTGGTATAAATGTTTATGTGTTGGTTGTTATTAGAGAATAGTGTTTAAGTCATATTCGAGCGGTTAAACATTTGTTTATATGCTCGTACTATGGAGATTGATGCGTATGTTTGTATTTCGTGTTGAAATGAGTCAAACATTATCCATTTTATGAAAAAAAAAAGTCTGTTTTGCTTTAAAATGCCCAAGGGAAAAAATATTATTGAGTTGAGATTGATTTTAAATTTATTGCAAGGATTGTTTGTAAACAAATATAATATATTATTTAATAATTAAATAAAAACTAAAATAAAAAGAAAGACGCAACTTTAAAGAAATAAAAACAAAATATATTATTGTTGGGATTCAAAACATGTAACTTGAACTAGTTTTCTTTTTGTTTTATTATAAAACCGACAGAATAAATTGTTATTTTTATAAAAGAAAAATAAAACACGGGTGTACATGAATTATACCTCAAATTTTTGTTACGTGAGGTCGTTGTCAAAAAAAATATATTATTCATAAAAGAAACTTAAATATTATACTCATTCTATAATTGAATTTTCAATTAGAATTTAACTTAAAAACGAATCATTATATGACAAAAAGGCTTACCTTCCGAGATTAGACAAAGATGAAATATCAAGAATTAATCATTCATATTAAAAACTATATTATGTTATTTTTAAAAGTTCGACTAATATGTGCAAGTGAGTTAAATGAGTTTAAACTAATGGTTTAGGATTAATATCTAGTGACAACACTTATTTATATTTATATATAAATGTAAGTTTTTGATATTTATAATTCATCAATTAAAAAAAAACAAATTTAATTAGAGAAGTAATATATATATATATATATATATATATATATATATATATATATATATATATATATATATATATATATATATATATATATATATATATTTTTTTTTTTTTTTTTTTTTTTTTCTCTTTACATTTTTTAAAAATAAAAAAGGGTTTCATGTATATAATTTTTGTAGTTATTAAAATTTTCTATTGACTTAATATATTGAAGGTTGATGACAAGTACCAATACTCAAGTGAAAATATAGACCTTAAGGTCCATGGATGGACAAGTTCAAAATCTGAAACAAACGAAGCAACAGGGTTTTGGGTAATCATACCCAGCAATGAGTTCCGATCAGGTGGCCTTGTCAAACAAAATCTCACCTCTCATGTTGGCCCTATCAGTCTTGCGGTATGTATTTTTCTTTCTAAATTATCAATCTTATTCACAATATTTCTCAGGCCCGAACTCTGAATTATTAGGATTCCTTTTACCTAAAAACAAAGAGTTCGCAATATATTTTGTTTTGTCTGCAGATGTTTCTTAGTGCTCATTACGCAGGAGAGGATATAGTTCTTAAACTCCAACCCAATGAGCCATGGAAGAAAGTGTTTGGACCAACTTTTGTTTATCTTAATACCATTTTAGATCATCGTAAGGATTCACTAGAGCTATGGAAGGATGCCAAATATCAGGTTCATAATAAAAATCAATCGTTTTATTTATGAATGATAAATATAAGAAATAGTTGTTACTAATTATTTAAGTACTAATTAATATCACTTAAAATGACTTCAAGATGAACAAGGAAGTTCAAAGTTGGCCATATGATTTTCCAGCTTCAATTGATTTTCAAAAGTCTAACGAACGTGGAACTGTTAGTGGCATTTTACTAGTTCGTGATAGGTTTGTAAGTGATAAGGACATAATAGCCAAAGGTGCATACATAGGTTTGGCACCACCAGGAGATGTTGGATCTTGGCAAAGAGAATGCAAGGTTTGTCACCAAATATATATATTAACCTTAGGATGCAATATTTTTACTCACAATACTTTTTTTAGGGATACCAATTTTGGTGTAGAGCAAACGAGGATGGATACTTTTCAATAGAAAATATACGAAGTGGGAATTACAGTCTATATGCATGGGTTCCAGGTTTCATCGGAGAATATTGGAACAATATTGTTATCAAAATAATCTCAGGTTAATATTATTATATATGTTCTTATCATTTAATGCACTAAAGTTCATGTGTTATTGAATATTAAATGCAACATGCAGGTTGTAAAATAAACTTTGGTGAAATTATTTATGAGCCTCCAAGAAATGGTCCAACATTATGGGAGATTGGAATCCCTGATCGCTCTGCTGCTGAGTTCTATATTCCAGATCCTAATCCAAAGTTCATAAACAAGCTCTTTATAGATCATCCAGACAAGTTAGTTACTCTTTCTTTTTAATTATTTTTTAACTCCTTTTAATTAATTGATATATTGTCGGTGTAAATTCTTTTTACTATAATTATAGAGAAATGATATTCTAACACTATTTTTTACATCTACACCGTATTACAATGTGAACAGTGAAATATTATAATAATATATATTTTTTTTAAATAACATAAAAAATAATCAATTTCATTATTGCATTAACTAAGTTTTTACAATCTATTAATCAACTTTGATTACTATTAAAAATTATTTTTAATACTTACACGTTTATTAACCAATTTCATTATTGCATTAACTAAATTTTTATACTTCTTTAACCAACTTTGATGACCGTTAAAAATTATATTTAATATCTGAACATTTATTAACCAACTTTATGACTGCATTAACCAAATTTTTATACTGTATTTACCAACTTTATTTTACTACTTTAAAATTAATGTTCATAGTATTGTTTATGTGCACTGTACTCAGTGTTCATAGTACTATGTATTCATGTACATTCATGTACACTGTTTACACACTATTCATTTAAAAATATTATTTTATTTAAAAAAAATACTATTCTCCCTAAGTGAATAGTGAATAGTGTATAGGTGTAAATATTTGATGTAAAAGTGGGGTAGAAATAGCATAACTATAATTATATCTCATTATTATGCGAATTTCTTAAATTAAATTCTAAAATATCTCTATAAATATATTTGTGGTGAAGTGAGGATGGATATAGAATAATAATTCTTTTCAATGAAGATATATATAACTTTTTTTTTTTTTTTTTTTACATTTTTTTAAAAATTATTTTCTAAGATATAAAATTAAATCTCAAAGGTTTAATATTTTTAATTATGATCACCCACAAAACCAACCGATATCATAATAGCCAAGGTGTCCAACAAAGTTTGGGAGATCATCAACTCATTGGGTGTTGGTGAAGTTGGGGGCAGGGACGAGATGGTGAACGAGATTCGTCGATTAGAGAAGAGAGATAAAGATGGTATTGTTTTGTGTTAGAATTAGAGTTTGACCTAACTCACCATACAAAACCGATCGGTAAGACAGGGAATATCACACTATTTAAACTCTTTGTTAGTTATATATTTAGCGAGTGTGAGATTTGGGTTTTTTCTCAATACTTTGAGTTGAGGGAGTCAGCATTCAAAGGTGTCCAATGAATGTATTATCATTGAACATTAGAGGATATGGTAGTGTGAGCTTTTAAATTCTAGGGATATTGACATCTGCTTCTTGCAAGAAACTAAACTGGAGCTACTGGATGCATGTATGGAATTTTCTCTTTGGGGAAGTAATGAAGTGGAGTGGTCCTATTCAAAGTCTAATGGTTTATTAGGAGGGTTAGCTATTTTGTGGAGGAAGGGTACTTTGAAGTTGTTGTGTAGTTTTAGGAGGGAGGTTTTCGGATCAGCAAGCTAGTAAGTCTTGGGTTTTCATATTTTAATGATATGGTTAGTAAGAGGGAGAAAGCAACATCTGATTTCTGGCACCACCTAAAAAATTAGAAGGAAGGGATGCTTACACTTAAAGCAAGATCGTTATGGTTGAAAGAGGGGGATAAGAACTCAGGTTACTTCCACAAGATTATGAGAGGAAGGCGTCATCACAATACCATTTCTTTCGTTAATTCTTCTAGTGGGAGAAAGGAGGAAGTTGCAGATACCAAGAAGGAGGTGGTGGGCTTCTTTGAAGAGAATTTTCGTGAGAAGTTTCCTTGTCGTCTTGTTATTGAAGGCTTAGATTTTATGTTGTTGTCGGAGGGCGATAAATGTTGGCTAGGTGGGGAGGTTCATGAAGATGAGATCAAAGAAGCTATTTGGGCGTGTAACGGGAGTAAGAGCCCCGGTCCCGACGGTTTTGGTTTTGGCTTTTTTCAAAGTTGATGGGATATTGTTAAAGGTGATGTCATATGTTGTCAAAAATTTCTTTAATAAGCCTTTCTTAACTAAAGTTGTATATGCCTCCTTCATAACTTTGGTTTCTAAGGTTAAACATCTGCAGAATCTTGTCAATTACCGCCTAATTTTTTTAGTGAATTGTTTTCAAAAGATTCTCTCCAAGATCTTGGCTAGTAGGTTGAATAAAGTTGTGGGGAGTTTAGTTTTAGCAGAACAATCAGCTTTCATTCCGAGTAGAAGTAGCTTAGACAGTGTGGTTGTGGCTAATGAGTTGTTAGACCTTGCAAAAAGATCGAGGAGAAAATGTATGATTATGAAGATTAATTTCGAAAGGGACTACGAATGCGTCTCATAGGGGTTTCTTAGATTTATTCTTAACAAGATGAATTTTGGGGCTAGATGGAAGAATTGGATGGAGAAGCTGGATTTTAATGGGTCCATGTCAGTGCTTGTTAACAGTAGTGCGACAAAAGAGTCCGGAGTGGGGAAGGGCCTTCGACAAGGAGACCCTTTATCTCATTTTTTATTTATCTTAGTTTTGGAAGGACTTACGCAACTACTGAGGGAAGCAGTTGGAATGGGGTTGTACACGGGTTTTGCGGTTAACGAGCAGTTGTCATTCAACATTGTTCAATTCACTGATGACACGATGCAGATTGGGGAAGATAATTGGGGGAAATCTTTGGTGTATTAAAGCTGTGTTAAGGGGTTTTGGGATGGTGTCTAGTCTAAGAGTCAACTTCTTTAAGAGTGGAATAAGGGGATTAATTTAGGTGCATAGTTTTTGGATGCAACCTCTGTGTTTCTTCATTGCGAGGTGATTTGTTTTCCGTTAAATTTTTGGGAGTTAAGATTAGGGACAGTCCGAGGAAGGTTTTTATGGATGTGATAGATCATGTGAAGCGTCATTTGTCGGTATGGAAAGGGAAAAGTTTATCGATTTGGGATAGAGTTGTTCGTATAAACTATGTTCTTAACGCTTTGCCGGTTTACTATCTATTGTTTTACAAGGCTCATGTGGGTGTTATCAAGACCATTCAAAGAATTTAGAGTGATTTTCTTAGGGAGGATGTGAATCCATTAAAAGAATCCATTGGGTGGATTGGAGTCGATTTGCACTCCGAAGGAAAAAGGCGGTTTGGGCATCAAAGATATATCCTCTTTCAATAGATCTATTTTTCTCAAGTGGAGGTGCAGGTGCCTAAAGGAGAAAGATGTGGTTTGGAGGAATTTGCTTGCTCATAGGTAAGGTAACAAGGGTCTGGGAGTGGTGATTACGGGGGTTACAACGAAGATAGCGGGAAAAAATCGGACTCCATCTGGAGGATAGATCTGCTGATTATGAGTTATGAAAGAGTTACAAATTCTGACTGGTTTGTTGAGAACATTCAGTGTGCTATGGGAGAAGGTGACAACTTGGCTTTTTGCCACTGCAATTGGGCTCTTAACAAGCCACTGAAGCAACTTTTACCGAATTTATTTGCTTTTAGCTCGCAACCTTTTTCTTCTGTAGCTGTCGCGGGTTCATGGAGAGGCGAGGTTTAGGAGTGGAATATCCCTTTTCATCCTTTCTCGTCTGGCTCTATCATGGACAGTGAACTGGAGGAACTTCATTCAATTCTGTTTACGATCATTCCGACGTAGGTAGTTGCAGATAACTTCAAATGGAGTCTCTCGGGTACGAACGATTTCTGTGTCTTCTTGATATTATGTGGTTTTTCAGGGTAGGATGATATTCGAATTGAATGAGGATTTGTTTGTTGGTTATAAGGCAATATGGGAGTCCTTCTAAGGTTCAGGTTTTTGTTTGGAGGGTGTTTCGTAACTGTATAGCAACCAAGGACCAATTAGCAAAGAGGAATATTTGCTTGGGTGGGGTGTCTGTTGGAGTTTGATTTTGCTGCGAACGTGTGGAAAGGATCGTCAGTTGGTTTGGCTTCCAGGTTTTACGAGAAGGATCATGCCTCCAATCCTTTGTTCAATTCCTAAACAATATAAGACCTAAGGGTGGTAAGGCTGCAGGGTTGGTAGTGTGAGTAGCTGCACAGTGGATTTTTTGGTTGAGTAGGAATAACCTAATTTTTAAGGAGAGTATTGTGTTGTTGGATGATACGTTAAATTCGGTCAAATTCTTCTCGTGGAGATGGTTGTTTGGAGTCTCTACCGCTCAAAACTGTATTTTTTATGATTGGTATGTAAACCCTATTGACTGTATTAGGCGTATGTAATATTCCCGCTGTCTCTTGTTTCGGGTTCGAGTATCCCTTGTGCTTGTTTTAATCTCATTGCTTATTAAAAAAAAACTGCTATCATAATATGTTAGGTTGATTGATCACAGGTTTAGACAGTATGGCTTGTGGGAAAGATATGCAGAGTTATATCCAAATGAAGATTTGATTTATACCGTTGGTGTAAGTGACTACACAAAAGATTGGTTCTATGCACAGGTCACAAGGTACACTTAAAAATAATAAGTTTAATGATGAAAAAACTTGATACATATTTTGATTTTATTTTTTTTGGTAATGGTATTTTAATTTCTTATATACATAAATTAGTTGTTATTATGTATATGAAATACAGGAAGAAAAATGAAGATATTTATGAAGGAACTACATGGCAAATTAAGTTTAACCTAGCTAACGTGGAAGTAAATAAAATCTATAAACTACGATTGGCTCTTGCAAGTGCAAATGTCTCTGAATTACAAGTAAGTAACATGATAATAAAAATACATTAAATTATTTTTACAATATAATCATGAACTTATTAAATACCTACACTTTATGTTATCATGGCTCATCTAATTATCTTTTTATTTTGAATTTAAAGGTTCGAGTGAACAATGTTAAACAAGATCCTCCAACATTTACAACTGGATTGATTGGAAAAGATTATGCAATAGGTAGACATGGCATTCATGGACTTTATTGGCTATTCAACATTGATATACCAAGTCTTTTGCTATCCAATGGAGATAATACTATTTTTCTAACACAAACTATGGCTTTTGGTCCTTTGGCTCGGTTTCAAGGAATAATGTATGACTATATTCGTTTAGAAGGTCCTTAATCTTGTTCTTTCTATTAAAAGAAAAAACTAAAGTTTTTAATTGTATTGTGTGTGAGAAATAAGTTATTATGGTATGGTATTTTTAATTGTTTGTATTAAATTATGAATATTTTAAAATTTAAAAATATAGTCTAACAATATTTGTCCAATTAGGAAGATAAAGAGATGATGTTGGTATTATTTTGAGCTTGTTTGGATTCTTTAAAGTTTATCTATTTATATTTTTTTTATAAGCAAAGTGTATATTTATGCGAGTATACTCATTGATATTTGTTATCTCACCCCGTTATTATTGATTATATTTCAAGCGCTTCAGGTTCTGAGAAGGGTAAGGATAAATTCGTCTGATTATTCTTACTAGTTTGACATTTTGACATGGCATGGCTTCTGCTAATGGAGTTTTATTTTGAGATCATTGTTGATATAGTTCTTAGTATTTTTATTTTGAAAATTTTGTCTACATTATGCCATAGTTATAGAATTATGTATTTTGGGCATCCAATGTGTATAACATGTTGATTAGGAACTTGTATGTATTTCAATACCCAAACTTGGATTTATCTATAATATATATTCTTTGATGTGTGTTGTTATATATGGGTGTTACATTTGGTATCAGAGCAGGTTGTATCCTCGACCTAGCCATGAAATATTATAAGTATATCTTTGCATTTCATATGTGTGTTGTCGCAATTGGTCTTATATGTTATAATTATAGTATTGATATTGATCAACTAAATCCTATCTATATGACATTAAGGAACATGACAGATGGATGCAGAAGCAATTGTGGTGGACGTGGTGGACCCAGACCCCCAACCTGAACCTAACCCTCCTGGTGGCGTCGATGGTGTTCCATGGCCCCAATTTATGCAAAATATGTAGCAATATCAGAATCAATTTATGGAATTGATGATGCAAAATTTGAACGGAGGTGTTAACCCTCCAGTGGTTGTACCCGAGAATGTAGGTGGAACTTTTTGGGACTTCATCTGCATGGGTCCTCCTGAATTTCATGGTGGACTGGATCCTGTAAAGGCTCGTGAATGGGCATCTGGAATGGAGCGAATCTTTTTTATTGTTCCATGTAATGAGGAGAACAAGGTGGTGTTCGCTTCTCACTTGCTGAAGGGTCCGACCATGAGATGGTCGGAAAGTGCATCGGATTTAATGACCATTAAGAGTATCCCTAAGGAGTGGGAGAAATTCAAGGTTATATTCATGGAGAAGTATTTTCCAAGTTCTTTGAGGACTCAGAAAGAATTTGAATTCCAACAGCTAAGACAAGGTAGCATGACTGTGGCCAGTTATGCTGAAAAGTTTGAGAACATGGCTGCTTACTCTAGGTAGACTATGTATGCTCCATATGAGAAATGGAAGGTGGATCAGTTCATCTTTGGGTTGAGTTCTGAGATCTCTCACAGTGTGTCATAAAGGGAGTTTGCTATATATTCTGAGTTGCTAAGGCAATGTTATGTTTCCGAAGGTAGTCTGAAAAGGGTTCAAGCTGAAAGAGTTTCGAACAAGATGAATCAGAATAACGGTGGAAGATCGAACCAACAATTTAGGCCTCTACCACAACCATTCAAGGGAAAAAAATGCATAGTCCTAGAGCAAGTTTGCCTACTGCATGTCATACTTGTGGTAGGAATCATTCAGGAAGGTGTAACATGGAAGGCATAAAGTGTTATCAATGTCAGAAGGTGAGACACATGGCCAGACATTGTCCACAAGGTAGAAATCAAGTTCAAAGGAAAAGCACCGGTAGAGTTTACACATTGGATGCAAGGAAGACAAACGGAGACAATGCCTTAATTGTTGGCATGTGTTTAGTAAACAGACATCCTTACTTTGTATTATTTGACTATGGAGCGACACATTTTTTTTTGTATGTACATTGTATAAAGCGACTTGGGTTTCCATTTATTCCTTTGTCTCATCCTATGGTGGTTACTACCACCATGGATGAAATGGTCGAGACACCATTGATGTGTGAAAATTGTATTTTGTCTGTGGAAGGTAGATTTTGTAATATCGATCTTATTTGTTTACCGCTTAAGAAAGTTGACGTTGTTTTGGGAATGGATTAGCTCTCTTCTAATCCGGTGTTTATTGGGTGTGAAGAAAAGCTAATCATCATTCCATCAGTTGAAGTTACCCCGAAGGATGTGTTAACAACAATTTTTGAAGGTACGGTTGAAATGATAAATTTCTTGTTTGAGAAGGAGAAATCTGTTCTTTTGGTTCTTACTAAGGAAATGAGTAGTGATCAGCAAATGTAGCATATTCCTGTGGTTTGTGAGTTTCCGGAAGTCTTTCCCAAGGATGTCACTTCTCTTCCTTTAGAAAGAGAGATAGATTTCTCTATTGACCTGGTACCGGGAACGATTCCTATATTTGTTTCCCCTATCAGATGGCACCACTGGAATTAAGAGAATTGAAGGATCAATTGGAAGAATTGATGGCTAAACATTTTGTTAGACCTAGTGTTTCACCTTGGGGAGCACTAGTGTTGCTAGTAAAGAAGGATGGTGGGATGCGTTTGTGTATTGACTACTGTTAGTTGAACAAGGTAATCATCAATAACAAATACCCCTTACCCAAGATAGATGACCTGTTGGATCAATTGAAAGGAGCATGTGTGCTCTCGGAGATTTATTCACGATCGGGTTATCACCAGATTCATGTGAAAAGTGAAGATGTACCATAGACCGTATTAATGACTCGTTATGGTCATTAGGAATTCTTAGTAATGCCTTTCAGTGTGACGAATGCTCCAGTTGTTTTCATGAACTATATGAATCATATTTTTCAAGGTTACTTAGACCAATTCATTGTGATCTTTATAGATGACATTCTTATTTATTCTCGTACTCCACAAGAGCACGAAGAACATCTAAGAGTTGTTTTATCATTATTTCAAGAGAAGCAAATTTTTTCTAAGCCAAGCAAGTGCGAGTTTTGGATGTCGAAAGTTAAGTTTCTTGGTCACGTTATATCTCAAGGAGGTGTGGCAGTGGATCCATTGAAGGTGGAAGCAGTAATTAATTGGGAGAAACCGAAGAATGATTTAGAAGTTTGAAGTTTCTTGGCTTTGGATGGTTATTATAGAAGGTTTATCAAGGGATTTTCTCAATTAGCGCTACCAATGATAAAGCTTACTCGAAAAGAATTTGCTTACAAGTGGGATTCCGGTTGTGAGAAAGTTTTATGAGTTTGAAGGAAAAATTGATTACTCCTCCTATTTTTATTATTCCCAATCCCAACAAGTCATATGAGGTTTTCTATGATACATCCAAGATGGGATTATGAGGTGTTCTAATGCAGAGTGGTCAGGTAGTAGCTTATGCTTCTCGTCAATTTAAAGTTCATGAGAAGAATCATCTAACTTATGATTTGGAACTAGCTCCAGTTATGTTTACATTGAAAGTGTGGCATCATTATTTGTATGGAGTACGGTTTGATATGTTCAGTGACCACAAAAGTTTGAAGTACTTATTAGATCAAAAAGAGTTGAACATGTGATAGAAAAAGTGAATGGATTACTTAAAGGATTATGATTGAGAACTAAAGTATCATCTAGGAAAAGAGAATAAAGTAACAGATGCTTTGAGTCAGAAAGTGATTCATAGTGCCGAATTGATGATGTTAGAATATGCCTTATTGGAAAAGTTTTGAGATCTAAATCTCCAATTTGTTTGGACTCCCGATGGTGTGATAATGGGAAACTTGAATGTCAATTCTACCTTAAGAGATTAAATTCAACAAGAGCAGGTGTTGGATGGAAAGTTACAGGAGATGTTACTTCAACCGGGTTTCGTGTGAGCTGTAGATGGTGTTATTCTATTTGATCAAAGGATCTGTATTCCGAATGATGCGGTGTTAAAAAGGAAAATTTTAGATAAGGATCATAAGGGTACTTTTACGATACATCTTGGTTCTTTGAAGATGTATCAAGACTTGAAGAAATATTATTGGTGGTCTGGAATGAAAAGAGATATTGTATTGTATGTGTCAGAGTGTGAGGTGTGCCAACAAGTGAAAATTGAACACCAAAGACCGGGTGGTTTGTTACAACCCTTAAAAATTACAGTTTGGAAATGGGATGGTATTTCTATGGATTTCGCAGTTGGATTACCCCGTACACAAGATGGATATGATTCGATTGTGGTGATTGTGGATCGACTAACGAAATCTGAGCATTTCTTAGCCATTAAGACTACTTACAAGGAAAGTCATCTTGCGAGGTTTTTTATTTCTAAAATTGTGTGACTTCATGGTGTTCCTTTAAACATTGTTTAGGATAGATATGCGAAGTTTACCTCAAGATTCTGGAGAGCTTTTCAACAAGCTATGGGTACGAAGTTAAATTTGAGTATGTCGAATCATCCTCAAACAAATGGTCTGACGGAACGGATAATACAAACTATGGAAGACATGTTAAGAGCTTGTGTACTAGAAAGTAGAGGAAATTGGAAGGAAATCTTACCATTGATTGAGTTTTCTTATAACAATAGCTACCATGCGAGCATTGATATGGATCCTTATGAGGCATTGTACGAAAGGAAATGTAGAACGCCTTTGTGTTGGGAGGAAGTTGGTGAAGATAGAATATTGGGACTAGAGATTATTCAAGAGACTACGAAAAAGATCAAAATGATCCGCGAAAAAGTTAAACAAGTGCAAGATCGATAGAAGAGTTATGTGGATAACCCTAGAAGACCTTTGGAATTTGAGGAAGGTGACAATGTGTTTTTGAAAGTTACCCCGAGATTAAGATTGAAAGGAACGTTTAAGTCACGAAAGTTGAGTCCGAGATATGTGGGACCGTATCAGATCTTAGAAAGGATTGACGAGTTAGCTTACATGCTGACCCTACCACCCTCCCTATCAGAGATGCATGATGTCTTTCATGTGTCTCAACTTTGGAAGTTTGTTCCCGATCCTCTTCAACCAATACTTCCAGATTCTATTGAGATAGAAACATATTTAACTTTTGAACCACAACTGAGTCGTATCATGGGGAGATAAACTAAGGTGCTAATAAGCAAAGATATTCCACTTGTTAAGGTGCAGTAGGATGAGACGCATCTGGGCAATGCTACTTAGGAACTCGAATCAGATATACGGGATGCTTACCCTGATCTTTTTAGGTAATCTTTTGAATTCGAGGACAAATTTATATTTAAGGAGGGGAGATGTAATACCCCGTAATTCATTTAATGCTCTGGATAATATTAATTAAGATCAATAGGGTTCCAGGGTGCTCTGAGAGTTTTCAGCTAAAAATAATTAGAGTAACCGATGGACTCAAATTAAATAGTTAGTATTATCTGACTCAGAGGTTTTATTAAATGAAGTACAACAAATACATTTTTGCATACCCTTAATTTTTGACCAATTATATTTCTAACTGATATATATTATCAATATAACATTTTCATTTGTTACATAATATCTAAATATAGAAATATTGAGAGAGAGAGAGAAAGAAAGAAAGAAAGAAAGAAAAGAGAAGTGGGAAAAGAAGAAAAGAAGGGAAAAAGCTTGAAGAAGAAGCTCTTGGATTATCAAGCTTCATCTTAAATATTCATCTTATTTTTTCTTTTTCATCTTCATTGCTAGAGGTGGGTCTAGTTAGTGCTTTTGTTTTAGTGTTTTGGAGTTATAAGATTTTAGGTTAGAATGTGACAATTTCCTCTAATCGAAAATCTAACGATTAAAATGTGGATTTAATTGCCTTATATGAGCAAGATAAGTGTGGATATACCCTATAATGGTTGATATTATGTTGTTATGTGATACAATGAGTTTTAACTGGTTTTTATGTGAATAAAACGCATGATTTATGCTTTTTTCCATGATGTAACTGGTTACACTCTGGGTGGTAACCGGTTACCACGTTAAAAACCTGGAAAATCTGGTAGAATTTACACTATGTAACCAGTTACACTCTGGGTGATAACCGGATAGCAAAATGTGGCTCTAACTCTCAAAATGTCTATGTATGAACAATACTGCACTATGTAATTGGTTACACTCTAGGTGGTAACCAGTTACCACTGTAGGTTTTCCAAAAATATTTTCTTAAATGCGTAACTTTTCACTCGGGTGTCCGATTAAGGACTATTTTATATCGATAGAAAGCCGAACTGATAATCTATCCAATGGAAAGAGAAAATATTATTATTGGTGAGAAATTTAATTAATTATGATATTTAATCGGTGTTTTTGAATATGTGAAATTATGGAAACTTAATAACTAAAAAAAGCTAGAAGTTTAGGGTTAGTGAGGAAACTTTATTACATTACATCATATGAGACCTAGTAGTATGACTAGGAATTGTAGAACTAGATGGTGATACTCGGACGTTCGGTATATTGATGCGTACCTTAGTCGAGTAAGGGTCTAGTGGTGAGTAAACACTATATGAACACGTGTGAACCCATTGGGTGTATTTTGTTGTGAAAGGCGTATGTGGCCTTTGAATGTCATATGGGTTCACTTTTGTGCGAAATCACGTAATCGGAACTGTTTCTTTGAGAATGTCGTTTCATGAGCAAATGGCTCCTTTAGAATGTACGCATTATTAATTGACAGGTTTGATTCATGCGTTTGGTACGAATGGAACCTATGGGTAGAGACTTGTCATGGTTTACAGACCATGTGAAGTGACGATTCTAGGTGCACGAGCCTAGGATTTGAATCCATTTTGTATGTCAAGTAAATTATAAGGATCTATGACTTGTGTCGATTCTTAGACATAGGAGAGGATGAGAATAGGGGATGTCTTCATTGGTTTCCGGATTAGTGATACTTTTGAGTTAGCAAACTCAAGACATGTTTCCATATGAGTGTGAGGTTGTGAGCTCAAGGTCTTAGTTTTCCCCCCGAATTGAGTATGCTTTTGTAGAACCTTGTAAAGTCGAGAGAGCCCATAAGATAGGGACTCACTGAGATTTGTTATCTCACCCCATTGTTGTTGATTATATTTCAGGTGCTTCAGGTTCTGAGAATGTTAAGGATAAAGTTATCTGGCTATCCTTACTAGTTTGACATTTTAGAATGACATGGCTTCGCTGATGGAGTTTTATTTTGATATCATTGTTGATCTAGTTCTCAGTATTTTTATTTTGAACATCTTGCATACTTTATGCCATAGTTTTAGAATTATGTATTTTGGGCATCCAATGTGTATAATATTGTGTTGATTAGGAACTTTTTTGTATTTTAATACCCAAACTTGGATTCATCTATGATATATATGATTTGATGTATGTTGTTATATATGGATGTTACATATTGCAGGCATTGTGACTGCATGTCAAGCTGTGTGGATTCTGAACTTGCTGCATGATATGAAGATCAAGGTAAACAAGTCTCTGAAGCTAATGATTGATAACAAGTCTGCAATCAGTCTTGATAGAAACCCAGTGTTTCATGGGAGAAACAAACATATTAAGACCAAATATCATTTTATGAGAAATCAGGGTCAGAGTGGAGTTCTAGAAGTTGTGCACTATAGCACCTAGAAACAATTGGCAGACGTTCTGATGAAGGCTATCAAGACTGGTCAATTTCTTTACTTAAAGGATGGAATTGGTGTTGTCAGTTTTGAGTAAATAAAAGTTAAGGGATGGTATTAGAAATAATAATTTATATTTTACAAACTTGGTCACTAAGTTTGTTAAGGGTATTTTAGCATTTTATTTGTTGTTTTTGTTGCCCTAGTTTTTAGTGTATAAATAGACTAGTAGTAGATGTCACTAAAAGTCAGAAACATAATTCTTTCTCTTTTGTAGTCGTCATTCCTTTTGCAGTATACAATATATTCTCTTTCTATTAATCATTATTCACCTTGTGTACCAATAATATGCAAGTACAAAAT
Organism: Lathyrus aphaca; assembly: GCA_963966055.1. NCBI lineage: Eukaryota > Viridiplantae > Streptophyta > Magnoliopsida > Fabales > Fabaceae > Lathyrus > Lathyrus aphaca. The sequence continues at coordinate 111,063,694 of OZ014523.1, forward strand.
AATATATTTCTATTAATCATTATTCACCTTGTGTACCAATAATATGCAAGTACAAAATAATATATATACCAATTTTTTTCAAATAAAAAATTGTTAGTGGTTAAATGATCCCAACAATGAGTGACTCATTTTTTTTAAATATATCACAACTTTTTTTTTGTTTTTTCTTCCTTTTTAATTTATAATACACTACAAATATTTTTTTAAAATTTTTTATTACAATTTACAATACAAATTTTTTCTTTTTTTTTCTTTTCAGTTTTACTCTTTAATTATTATTATTTTCATCTTTCTCAATAATTGATAATGAACACTTTAATAAAGATATTTTTCCTTTCTTCATTTATAATTTTTTAATATATGTAAAATGATCAACCATATTATAAAACAAATTAGAATTTGACTTTTATACCTCCAATTTCTTGTAACCCTTAATATTAACGCATTATAATAATGGGGTGGTAAACGGAGCATAGCCGTCCTATTTAAAACCTTCGCAAAAAAATAAAATAAAACGGAGCAGACTTAGTTGATGATGTGATTTAAATCCTTAAATCTTAGTATATGTCCTATTTAAAACTTTCCTATAAAATCCTACAAAAAAATAAAATAAAACGGAGCGGACTTAGTTGATGATGTGATTTAAATCCTTAAATCTTAGTATATCTTGAAAAAAATGAGGGTACTTTCCTATAAAATCCTACAAAAAAATAAAATAAAACGGAGCGGACTTAGTTGATGATGTGATTTAAATCCTTAAATCTTAGTATATCTTGAAAAAAATGAGGGTGAGACGGTGCGGACAAATAGATATTAAAATCTTATAAATTTAAAAGTACATAATTTTATTTTAATATCTGCGCTTAAAAAAGTTTTTTTAAAAAGTGAAACGATGATCTAACACTTTGTTCTGGAAAAAGAAAATGCCTACATTCAAAGATAGTCACCCTTAGCTTTACAAATAGATTTTTTCTTTATATTTATGAAAATGAATTTTGTAAAATTGTTTTTTAAAATATTATAAGTTTTTTAATTTTTAATTAAAAAATTAATTTTGACATCGTAAAACTTAAATATACATTATTGAAGATCAAAATATAGTTGAAATCACAATTTTTGAAAAAAGTTATATCTCAAAAATAATTTTTATAAAAATCTATTTGAAATTGATTCAAAATTAAATAAATTTTTAAAATTTTAATATCCAAATTATTTTTCAATAAAATAATAAAATATCTAAAATAACTTTCTAAGAATAGATATTCAAATAAAATTTTCCATTTTAAAAATAGCTATTTAAATAAAAAATTTCATTTAAAATTTTTGATAAATTTCTTTTCGTAATTTTTTTTTTCACAAAATTATATTTCACCGTAAAAATCATTAAAAAGAAAAAAACAAACGAAATTATGGATAGCTTTAAATTCTCTATTTTTATTTTCTTTCACGTTTTTATTTAATTTTTTACAATAAACATCTTGTTTATTTTATCTTAAGTTACTCTATTTTTCCTTCTTGCAAATTACAAACATTTTCCATTATTTTAATGCCGACTTACAATAAGATAGTAGATAGAATTCTAAATTCTTATTATTAATTTTAGAAAAATCTATAAATTTAATTTAATCTGTCTAAAAATAAAGTAACCATCAATTTGTTCAAGGTCTAGCTACGTGTCAGTCACCCATAATTTAAAGTCTGTATCAATCAACACGTGTCTTAGTTTTGATTCTCCTTTATCAATACATACAAACAAAACAGCATCAAAAGTAGTTCTCCATGTTTATCAAAATCATAGAGTCAACCTTATCAGCAAGAACAAAAACAAACAAATGTTAATCAAAACCTAAAAAAACTATAATTAAATTTTATTGCAAAGCAGTAGCAGCTACTATCTAGGATAAATTAAAAAGCTAAACATTAATTATTGATCCTATTCTTGATATCTTCAGCAGCATCAGCAGCTTCAACCTGTTTCTTTGAAGTCTCAAGTTCAGCTTCACTTGCTTCCTTCTCATTTCTTGCAGTTATAGTCTTTGCCTGTGTTTTTTTTCTTTTTCTTTCATATCAATTCATTTCAAATAATAATAACAAAATTGAAGTGAGTGCAATAAAAATAGAAATATATGGAAATAATTACCTGACCGACAAAAGTGGCTTTTGCATATCTAAATGTTTCTTGTATAGAAACAACGAAAGATAAGCAATTGTTCTTGAGGTGAGAAGCAAAAGAAGTCTTGTTGTGGTTTGGTGAAGGGCTTGAAGATGGAGAACTCGTCGGTTCCATGATATACTATGATTTTAATTATTGAGTTAGAAGATCATGATGAAATATTTGTGTCCTTTTAAGAAGGAATGGAATGTTAGGAAAATTAAATTAAAGATTTCTTAATACTGGATCCGGAGCTCCAGGCCCACACCAAATGCCCATCAGGCTATTAAGATTGCTTTCTCACCTTTATGAAAAATTAATACTATTTCTAGAATTTGAATGAACATTACTTTTTAACATTGAGATGAACGTTTCAACGTTTTTATAATATCTTTGATGGATCGCATTCAACTCGACAACACCTTTTGTTTCATAACTTTTAAATGTATTTCATATAATTTACATCTACCTTCAGCTAGGAGTTGTTGGACTTAATTTTCCTTCAATTTTAATCGAGAGTGAACGGTACTCGAGATCATAGTTTTTCGATTGTTTGAGTATTGTAGGAGATTCTCTAGTAAGAATTTCATATCTACAAGAGGCGTGTACTCATTGAACTTAATTTAATTCAATTAAGGGTTTCGCGCCACTGAATTAGACATTACAACATGTCAAATGATGTTCATTCTGGTGTAATGTGATTTGGTAAATAAAATGAGAAGAGAGACTGGTAGTTATACAAGTTCTAGGCCAATATAGACCTTAGAAATTATATTTTGTATTAGAGAAAATTTTAAAAATGCCTTTTCGGAACCACTCAATCCTCATATTACGGAAATACATTTTCTGAACCACCCAACACAATCAATTTCATATGTCAGAAAAAATATATTTTTAAAGGGAAAATGGAGAAATATTTTGAAAACTTAAACATATAATGAAATCTTTGAAAATGTTTATATTCAACATCATTAATATTAAGACAAGTTGAAAATGTATATATTCGATGTAACACCCTTTTTACCTCACAATATATTCAAGCATATTATTTAAGAAAAATCAGAGTTTCAATCAAAAATGCATTCATTTCAACATAACATCATTAATACTCGTTTATGTGTCATGTCCCGTAAGACGGATTGCAACTTATATCATAAATAAAACAAAACACCAATTCATGGCAACGAATCATTATTCAACAGCCTAATCATCATGATAAAAATGATTCAAATTATAATAAAAAACATCGTCATCATGTGTTAAAAACAATCAAAAACAACAAAAATAAACCAAGCGTTCCCAGTGTTACACGACACAGAGCAGGACACCACCTAAACTCTATAAACGACAAGAGGTGCACTCCGAGCTACTTCCGATCACTGAACTATTCTTGAGTATCTACAGGATGACATAATAGACCATCACGAAAGGCAAGCGGAATGAGTAATTCACATTCAACATAAATAATATAAAGATAGAATTACAAGATATCATACAACAACACATCATTTACATCAAGTCTCACCCACATACAACAAAATCAATCACATCATCATAAACAAATGCAATCATGCTATGCCACAAATAATGAAATGCATTCCTTTTAATATACATGTGATACCATATCATCATCATGGATGGACACTCGGCCATCAACCCTCCACAAGGAAGCTCAACATAAATAACAACACCTCAATCCACACTATGGGATTGAAGCCTCAAATCATCATAAGAATGTCATGAATGCAACGATGCAACAAAAACAATCTAATGATCATAATCAACATTTGCATCAGCATTCATCATATTTCATCATTCGTTATTCATACATCTACCTTGCCTACTCATGTGATTTATACTACATAGCATCATTTTACAACATAGTCATCATAACATCATTTCATCATTATTCTTATACATTTAGCCTATTGCCATACCCTAAATTTTGACCGAATATTTTTCGAAAATCTCATTGATTTTTTTTATCACACATATTTTTACTCGATTTTATCATTCTATGTCATTTCTCGATTCTTTTTATTTTCTAATTAGATATTTTATTTAAAACTAATATAGTTTCATTTTTATCTTAATATATGTTATAATTAAGTTTTTTTTTTAAATAGTTTAAAGTTAAGTTTATTTCAAGTGGTGAAATTTTAACTTAGGTTCAATTTTTAACTTTATTCTAAGTTTATTTTAATTCAATTCTAATTTTATTTTAAATATAATTCTAATTAGTTTAGTTTTAATTTTTATTTTATTGGCTTAAATGTCAATTAGTCAGATTATATTTTAATTAGGATTTAGTTTACTTTTTTATTTTAATTATCATTAGTTAATTTTATTTATTAGTCAAAGTTTTAATTATTATATTTTTTTAGTTTGTTTTACTTGTTTTGACATAATCCCAACAACACTCCAAACTTTGCATCAATAGGCCACAAACTCTACACATCCAACACCTTTTTCTTTTTTTCTGCTACTGCAAGCCCCACACCAAAACTTCTGCAAAACATGATGGTCCCTACACTATATCACTGCTACACTAGCCAAAACCACACCATAACACGCCAAGTTCTGCAGCATACATGAAAGGGTAATAATATAACCTGCTGCAAGAAAAGAAAGACAAAAAAAGCAATTTTAAAAAGCCTGCAATGCTGAAAGTGACGGGGGGAGAAGTTCAAAAAAAATTATTTTGGGAGAAACAAATGGGAGGAAGAAAAGGAAGACGCGGAGAAAAAACCCGAAAGAAAACTATATATAACGACCTTTCATCATACGACCGGGAGGGAGGTTGATCTCGCTGGAAACGAAAAAACCACGGAAAAACCATCAAAATAGCACTTAACAATCCTTAAACCCTCTTCCATCTTTCTCCTTCAACTCTTAAAACTTCACAAAACAAAAATTCACACCCGAACACACCGAAAATCCATTCGTTGTAAAAGGAAACACAAAACAACCTCACTCTCTTGAATTTAATACTCTGCTCACAACAACAACAAAACCTGCAAAACAAACACAATTCGTGACCCATTCTCGTTTTCAATCGAACTCTATTCAACCCTCTTCAACCTAATCCCCCATCAACTTAAACTACAAAACTTACACACCTCCATCGACACAAATGAAATCATAGTAACCATTCATTCCACCTCACCTTCACCAACCACCCCCTCTGAAAAACTATTTCCGCCAACCACTTCAAACCTCCTCAAATTCGAACAACCTCCGCCATTTCCAACCTTCAACCTCGATCCCGACCACCGCATCGTTCGACCACGACCCAAGTTCAGCAAACCAATACGAGAAGAGAAGTCCACTGCGGCTTGTGATGAGAAAAGAGATCGGAGAACAACGGCGCCACGATTGGAAGGAAAAGACGGCGTCGACGAGTGATGATTGATGGTACCACGTTTTTTTTGTTTGGAGAAGAAGATAAATTTATGGAAAAGGAGATCATGTGATAGAAGAAGAGAAATTCGTTTCCTTTTTGTTGTTGTACTGATACCTTTTTTTTATTCGTTTCTTTTTTTATTTTACCACTTTTCTTCTCTCTTTTTTTTTCCAGATTTTTTTAATAAAAACAATGGTCTTGTTGTTATTGTTGATGGTGGGGCTTGGCCCAAATGTTCTTTCTACATTTCTCCCCTGATTCCAACGAACACACCCCTTCTCTTTTGTTATTTTTTCATTTTTTTTAAATTTAATTTCTTTCTCTTACTTTATTTATATTGTATGTAGTTTTCTTATCAACAGTTTAATTTAGAGTTTTTGTTAATTTTTATTAGAATTTTAATTGATTTCCTTTTTTTTAGGTTTTAATTAGGTCTTAGTTAAAGTTTGAACTTTATTTTTGTCATACTTTTTGAAACCTTATTATTAATTAATTGGTGAGGCTTTATTTTAATTGAGTTTGATTGCTGGTCAAAGTTGAATCTTGAGTAGAGTTTGATATTACGCACTTGAGGACTAATTGAAGATTGATTGTGTGAAGTTTCTTCTCGATGCTTATTCTCGAGATTGTTTGTGCGTATTGAAGAGGCAACGGACCTTCTCCGTTAGGTACCACTAAAAAAACTCGATTTTATCTCTTTTGCCCCTCATCATAGTCTTGATGTCATGTTTGTGATTGGTTGTTTACTCGTACCTCACCACCTATTCTAAACCTTAAAACTCTTAAAAAACAAATATGATTTTTATCAAATCTTTCAAAATTAAATAACGAAAGAACTGAAATCTAGAATCTCGCATTCCTTTGATTCTTGAATGATCACTCTTGAGGCTATCCTTTGGGTTGTGTTTCATTCGTTCTTCGTTTCTAAAAACACTTAAGCTCTCAAACTCTTAAAAACAAACACAATGTTTATCAAATCTCTCATAATTAATCAAACAAAGAACTGAGCTTTGGAATCTTGCATTCCATAGGTTTTTTAAGTCGCTCTTGAGGCTAGCCCTTGGGTTGTGATTCATTCAACCTTTCGCCTAAAAAACACTTAATACTTCCCAAATAGATTAGACATGAGTCATCTCCATAGGAGATACATTTCTTCTACCCCACAAACATAAATTAAATCTTTCAAACAATTATTCTCAAAGGAAGAATATGGAATTGCCTGTCGATCATTATATTTGAGTTTGAAGCTTCTTCCGATTTTATTTTCTTCCTCAAATTTGGAAGAATGTGGCATTGCTTGTTGATCCTTATATCCAAGTTTAAAGCTTCTTCCGATTTTATTTTCTTCCTCAAATGTTTGTGGTGGAATAGGCGAGACATCTCCCTTAAAGATGACGACTTGTCTCTTTCTTTTAAATACAACTTAAAATCTCTCCAACAAATACAAAATCATTTTCATGATTAATTAACGAAAGAATTGAGTTATGGAGTCTTGCATTCCTTGAATTCTTGCATGATCGCTCTTGAGGCAAGCCCTTGGGTTGTGATTCATCCAACCTTTCGTCTCAAAACACCTTAATCAAGATCAAACAACTTTCTCAAAAGAACTTTGTTTAGATCATTGCTAACATGCATATAAACTAGTGCTTAAGCCTCCTCGAGAGTGGACCAGCTAATGTTTAGCAGTTAGCACGCAAACTAAGTACTTGTTCGTTAAAAGACACAAACCAATAAATCGTAGTTCACGAACTACGAAGCTCTGACTTTCCCATTGCACAAGGGAATACGTAGGCACAAGGATTTCAACCCTTGGCGAGCATACTAATAAAAAACTAACCATCTTTCCATAATAAATAACAATAAATAAAAATATTCATTTCCCTTAAAACAAACGATCTTAGCGAACGTTTACCATTAGAAGAAGACAAAGACATAAGTTAGCATTCAAGCGCATATTATACTAAGAGGTTCTCGTTGAGTACAACAGACGTAAGGGGTGCTAATACCTTCCTCTTGCGTAACCGACTCCCGAACTTAGATTAGTGATTCCGATGACCATTTCTTATCTTAGGTTTTATCGATATTTACATTTTCCATTCACTTAGGAATAAAATTAAATTCGGTAGCGACTCTGTAGTTTTTTTCGCGTCCATCGTGAGGATCGTATTTTTCGAGGTACAACAGCTGACGACTCTACTGGGGAACAACTGACTTTTGCATAAAAGAGTCGAGCCTAACTTAGGATAGTTGCGCTTGTTTGCTAACTTGTTTTGATTGTCTTATTTGTTTACTATTGTTGTTTTATATGCTTGTCAATTGCTTTCTTCTTTATTATAATGCTCATTATTGTACTTGCTTGTGGGATCCTGGGTTGATATCACAAGTGAAGCTTTATACTCGAGCTTTGGAAAAAGAAGAGGGAACACCTAAGTTAGAATTGAAAGTTATTAGTGTTAGTCTCCAAGGACTCGCTTCTTGAGAGCCTAGCATGAAAAAGAAGAGGGAACACCTAAGTTAGAATTTAAAGTTATTAATGTTATCGATGAAGAATCATATATAAGAATGTTAGTCAGATTTAAGAATGATGGTATGAAGTTACGTTGGGAGTAAATAGTATTGTGGAAATTTGTAGTTAAACTCTGGATAATAAAATTATTATTTGATGATAAATTAAGTGGCATGAGGCTTGGAGTTTCTTGAGATGATTCGAGGTTAAAGTATATGGAAAAGTAAGACCAAGATTTTCAAGAGTATAGGATTGAATTGAGTTGAAAGAATCAGACGAAGTAAGATTATAAGTGGGTTTATTAAAGCGTGATTTTGATGAGAACATGGATAATTGTTTTGGTTGCGTTGGTTCGGATAAGAATTTATGAAAGGTGTGTTAGTATGAGTAAGAATCGAGGATTCGATACGTTGGATTAATTAGAAGCAAAGAAATATGAGTTATCTTGTGGAAACTGTTGTATCGATGTACCTTATATTGTCATAATGATGTAGTGTGTTTAAGGTAATTTTCGAAGGAGGTATTATTTAAGATGGTAAAGTTGTAGTTGTGTTGAGGATAATTGGAAATTCATGAAGTATGTAAATTTTTGACCAAAAATTTGGAAGTTGTCGCGGTTGTATTTATGATTGAACGTTCGGAGGTGTTGCCTTATGAATTTAAGTTGGATGTATTCGGTAACTACAAGAGTAGAATACCTATTGAAACAAAATTCAGAAGAGTTAAGTCGAAGGTGTTATTGATGTGTTGGTTTGGTGATTGAAGAAGTTGGAAATAAACTTGGTAGTCCTGGAACTTTGCAGAGTAATTAGAGTGCGCAGCGAATGCGTGGTGCAGTGTAGTTATTGTTTGCAAATGAAGACGATGTTGATAGTCGATTGTTTTGATGTTGGATTTAAACTATGTGTTCCAGACATTTCGGGAATTAAACAAAGTGTTTTTTTAGAGGGATATAAAAGTCGACTGAGTATTCATCATGGTGTTACGAAGATGTATCAGGATTTACGCAGGTTATTTTGGTGACCGGGTATGAAAAAGGGTATTGCTGAATTTGTATATGTTTGTTTGACATGCTAGAAGTCGAAGATTGAACATCAGAGACCTTCAGGTATGATGCAACCATTGAATATTCCTGAGTGGAAATGGGATAGCATTTCCATGGATTTCGTGACGGGGTTACCTAAGACTACAAGAGGTAATGATTTGATGTGGGTAATTATTGACTGATTAACTAAGTCGGCACATTTCTTGTCAAATAAGATTAATTATTATATGTAGAGGCTAGTTGAGATTAATAGTGAGGAAATTGTGAAGTTGCACAGTGTACCTTCGAGTATAGTATCAGATAGAGATCTACGGTTTACGTCGAAGTTTTGGAAGAGTTTGCATGATGCTTTGGGTACTAAATTGAGGATGAATTCTACTTATCATCCACAGACGGATGGTCAGACGGAAAGGACATTCAAATCTTTAGAAGATCTGCTGAGAGCTTGTGTTTTGGATCAAGGAGGATCTTGGGATAGTCATTTGTCGTTGGTATACAACAACAATATTCATGCTAGTATTGGAATGGCTCCATATGAGGCGTTGTATGGTAGACATTGTCACACTCCATTGTGTTGGTATGAGTCAGGAGAGAGTTTGGTGCTTGGGCCAGAGGTTGTCCAGGAAACAACTGAATATAAAAATAACTTGGGAAAGGATGAACACGTCGCAGAGTCGTCAGAAGAGTTATTGTGATAAGGGAAGAAAAGCACTTGAGTTCCGAGCGGGAAGATCAGATGAAGGAGTCATATCTGACTCTATCTACTTCAGGTAATTTTCGAGGACGAAAATTCTTTAAGTGGGGGAGAGTTGTAACACCCCAAATTTGATTATGAGTATTTGTTGCTTATTTAAGGATATATGAATGAATTGACAATTGGTGGTTATGTGACTCGATGCATGGTGGTGAAATTATTTTAATAATATTAATAATAAGAATAATCATGTAGTATTATTCGGATTATTGGTTATTATTTAAAATAATAGAAGTGGAAGTATGAATGTTATGTTGGTTATTTTGGAGTATAAGAGTAATTTATATAATAAGGATAAATAGTGTTTTATTGTACTATTTTATTATTATTATTGAAATTATATTAAAGAAAAGGGTAAGGTGGTCTTTTTGTGAAAATTATGAGGGTAAAGTGGGAAAAGACATAACTGGGATAGTTTTGATCAAAAGGGATTATACGATCAAAATGCTCATTTTATCGTGTTTGATGAAGTGCTCTGAAGAAGAGGGAGAAAGAGGAAGCTCAGAGTCAGGAGGCTGTGGAGAACCCCAGAGAAGAGAGTCAATCAGAGAAATTCTCTAAGGTATGGGGAGTTTTCATAATCTATTATAATTATATAGGAATTGGTTTATGAATAGATTAGGTTTTGTATGATTTTGGTGATTGTTAGGTTTGATGACATATATTGAGTTATAAGAGTATGAATTGGTGAATTAGGATTGATAAGATGATTTAGAATGATGTGTTTGATGTTTGAATTGATATATTGTTGTTGTATATGATTAATTTTGATTGGTAAGAAGTTTTGGGTTGCATTGGAATGAATTCGTATGAAAAATTGAGGTATTTTGGTGTAGAATTCATAAAAACAGCAGAAAACTGCTTATGTACAGGTGTTAACCGGTTAACCAGTGAAAAATATGTGTTTTGGGCAAAAAAATGAGGCGTTAACCGGTTAACGCTATAGGTTAACCGGTTAACACTATAACCGTGGCACTTTTAGTTTTGAAAAATTCATAACTTTTGATCCGTAACTCCGATTTAGGTCTCGTTTGAAGCGTCGGAAAGCTAACGAGATGAACTTTAATTTAATGAAATAAAATGAGTGAAATGATACATTTTTAGATGATGAATATTTAGAAAAAGTTGAGTTGGTTTTATGATTATAAATAGGATTCTATTGTAAGTTGACGATTTGTTGTTGTTGATGAAGGAAGTTGTTTGCTTTGTTGTTAAAAATTGGTTTTATGATTATAAACATGATGTTATTGTGAATTGACGTTTTGTTGTTGTTGATGAGGGGAGTTGTTTTGTTGTCTCATTGAATCGAATAAGTTGTTTTGTTGTATGATTGATAAAGAAGTATTGTTGATGTGTTGTCAGGATGAAAGACATGATTTTATGATGATTATTTGTTGAACATGAAATGATTGGTTATGTCTTAATGAGTTGAGGTATCTAATGAAATGAGGTTTTGACGTGTTATTACAATGGAAATATATGATTAATTGATGTTGAGGTGTTGATATGAAATGAATGATGCACAATTGATTTCTCGATGAATTTTACGGTGTAACGCATCATTGCATTTCATGATATTCACGACGGGGCTTCGACCTATTTAGTAGATTCAATCCCATTATGTGGATTGGAGTGTCTCGATGATTACGGTGTGCTCTCTTGTGGAGGTTTTATGGTCATGTATCCATCTCACGATGAAATTGGTACCACATGCATAATTGCATATCATGATAGTTGGAATTGCATATGTCTGGATGAATTCACGATGGAGTTGTTGTTGCTAAATTTTTATAATGTGTTCATGATTGTGTTGTTGTTGCTAAATTATATGGTTGAAGATGTTATGACATGCTTATGCTAATTTATTTATATTCCATATTCTAATATATTTATGATAAATTATGATTACTCACCCTGCCTGCTTGGAAATGTTGCCTCCTATGTGGGTAACTTGCAAATGATAAAGAATAGCTTCGCAACTGAAAGAGGAGTTTTTCATGAGTCTCGGAGCGTGCTGTAGTGTTCCTTAGAAGTGGTTTTGGTCTATGTATCCGCCTCTGTGTCATGTAACACTGGGATGGGGTTTATTTGTTAAATTGTTTTCAGTTATGTTATTACTTTGATAAATGTTTTCTCAATATATGATGTTGAAATTTCGGATGGTGAAAATTATGTTTATGAAGTAAAAATTATAATTTTGAAATATGAAGTTTAAATTCCGTTGCGATATGTTATATGTTATTCTTGATGTTGATTAACCCATGTTACGGGACAGGACACTGTTTGTTTTGAATTATGATGAAATGTGATACCCTTCTCGATGATTACTCTGATATTATTTAAATATTTTGTTTTGGGGTAGAAGGGTGTTACAGTAGACTTATTCGTAGATCTTGTCGTAACGCAACTAGCCTGTCTCATCACTTGATTTATGAAAGGGTTGTGAATCTGGGACCTACTCTTAGAACCAGTTTCAATATTGGTCGTTGTGTAATATTAGTCTCCAAGGACTCGCTCCTTGTGAGCCTAGCATGAGAGCTCCACTCAAGGTAGACTTTATCGTTATTATCGTCATAATACAACTAAATTGTGGTAGGACGTTAGTACGATTAGCATCCGTGACCTTGAGTATCTTAATCCATCACCATAGAAACTATCATGTGAGCGATTTTATGGGTAAATAACTTATATATCTCCTTTTAAAGCCTACTAATTAGGAGGTTTTGAGTTAACTTATGATACCTTGGATCCAACATCTTTCCTTCATACCCCAACTTCAGAATTGATTGTATTTGTGATTCTAAGCATTACATTCATTTTCACATCATTGCATTTGCATTCATCAACATTACATATCATCTCCTAACAATCAAACTCACACATGTCTTATTCTTCAATCGTGAAACTGTACTCGAACCAGTCACCAGAGAAAGATGGACCAACTTGAGCAGGAAACCAAAGAGCTTAGGGAATAAATCACTACTTTGAGAGACAATTTAGGAATTTTATCGACTACGATGAAAACTCTAGTAGACAACCTTATACAAGAGAACAGTGAACTCCGTGAAGAGGTTAATAGTTTGAAGATTGGTAAAGAACGTCTAATTTCTTTGATTAAAGATTTGGTCATTTCTTAGCGTCAGCCAAATCTAGCTTCTACTCATCAACAACCTAGTCGAGGATAAGTTGAGCTTAATGTTGTTCCATTGTCTCATCAGCAACATCAGAATCAACTTCAAAATCAACAAAGATCTCAGAACAGTCCAGCAAGAGACTCATAAGTTCAACCCAATCCCAATGACTTACAGTCAATTATGGTCTTATTTTGCCCGGAATTCGGTGATGACACCCAGAAAGACCAAATCTATGAGATCTCTCCCTCATTGGTTCAATCCAAATACCAGTTATGAGTTTCATGATGGGGTACTGGGGCATTCAACTGAGGAGTGAAAGGTCTTTCAGGAAAAAGTTCAAGATATGATCAACGCTGAGGTGTTGACCTTCGAAGGAGGAAGCCCATTTGTGAATGGAATGCCTTTATGCTAATGAATATCAAGAATCAAAATGTGTGATCCCAAAGTTCAAAGTTAGTTTGATTACTTGAGCATAGAACAAGTTCCTCTATGCACATGGTTGATTGATGCTCTGAAGTTTGTATTCTCAGATGTGTAGCTCATTCGCTGTTTTTCATATGTATTTTTCTTTTTTATTAATACATTTGTTTTTGGCATGTAAGAACTTATTTGTTTTGAAAGATTAATGCAATGAATATGTTTGTCTTGAAGTAATCCATTCGTATTCACTCATAATGTTTTTTTGCTTTATAATGCCAACATTGTCCCATCTCTTGCCTAGGCAAAGAATTGATGGGAGGATGATGAAATTAAAACGCAAATTCTCTAGTTGAATGCTTTTGATTAAAACCCTACCGATGATGTACAGACATTGTTTCAAATCTCCAAACACCAAAGATATAAGGAGTTAATCCCTAGTTAGCCACTTCGAGCCTAGAAGCAGGAGTTTCTTTGGGATATTTCAAAACCCTTACGCTTAACCTGGAACAGGGTAGTGTTTAGTTAACTTGGCTACACATTCAAATTACAAGATGCAACATCCCATATGGGAATCCACTACAACTAATGACTTGGCAGTCACAACTTTCACCCTTCTAAATATAAAAAAAAAATGTAAAAAAGAAAAAGAAGCCCGCTAAGTCGAACACCCAAAAAGGAGACTTAGGGACCAAAAATAGAAATTTAAGTATAAGAGGCCTATAAATCCTCAATCTAAAGCAAAATAAGATTTAGTGACCACCATTCCAAAGTCAAAGGGTCACCGATATCCATGAAGAGCGAATAAGATGACTGTCATTTCAAGCAAACCTTGGATCATCATCTTCACTTCTACACCATCAAGACGAATGTATGTGTCAATTTAGTTGGACCTAGGATTGGAGAACATCACGGAGAATGGGAGGGAACCAAATAAACTTTGAGCCTTTATCCTTTGTTTCTGAAACCGTGAACCAAACCACGTTATAACCCTCAAAAGTCCTAATTGAAGTAGGGTTTATTTTGAAAGTATACTCAATGTGATAATGTTTCCTGAATCCCATGAGCTATGCTCAAAATGTATGTTGGCTTTGTAAAAATCAATATTTTCATATCCTAACTAGTGATTTAGTCACAAGTTATTATGATATATTTTCAAAAAAAAACTTCAAGACGAACATGTGTGTTGCATTAGCAGTCTTAACATTAACATTTTATTTGCTCACTAACATCGCTTGATACATAGAAGCTTACATATGAGTACCAATGATGAGCTTAATCTTTTGAGGTTTAAAACCCTGATGAGTAAATGGACAACCATTTCAAAGGATGATCATACCCAGGGGCATGTTGCCTAAAGAATTCATTAAGTAGGGGAAATTTGTCTTCCTAGTTGTTTCTTCCACAGTCCGATCATCCCTAAAGGACAAATATTGAAAACTCATTTGTGCTAGATACAGTCAATCTGGGACAGTTACGTCGAGATTCGACAAAATCTCTCTAAGAGTTTGAAGACACTAGGGAAATTTGAATGTCGAGTCTTCTATAAAATCCTCTTGAGATGATATTTTCTCATAAACCAGTTAGTTGTTGTGGAACCATGTGTTTCCTTAAGAAAAATGCTCTTGTGATTTATATTGCAAGTATCTCCAGAAAATGGGTCTTTACGCCAGGTTGTTATGATGTGTTAGGTGTATGATTCGGTATTTTTCGGTGGATTTCTTTCACCACTCAGTGCTCCCAGTGAGGTACTAAGCTCAGTATCCTCGATTAAGCTTTGATTCAAGTTTCCCCAGCTGAATGTGGTTTTCTTCCCCATCGGAGTACAAATTTACTTTACCCCATGACAAAGTAGTTTGTATGGCAGTTTCCTTTTGATAGACATTGAAGTTAGAAGAATTGTCTAGTTTTATTCCCAAGTGAAGTATATTTCTCTCCTTAAAGAGACTTGAGCCTCGCAGCAGGACTTTGTTCCATGGATGGATATCTTTGTCCTATCTTCAGTGATGTTTCCATCTTGTCGAGACTGGTCGAGTATCCGGTTGTTGTGATGTTTATTTCCTCACAAGTTTATCTCTTGTGTCTGATTTGTCTAATTGTCAGCATAAACATAACACGCATTCATACATACTTTATGCATAGCTGAATTCATATTCATGTTCATGTTGCATTCCTCGATGATTTTTATTTCATTCACCTTGGTCGTGTTTATCCCCAAGTGATGGGTTTCTCTCTTCAATAGAGTTGTAAACCTTAAGTAGAAAGTGTACATTCTTTCTAATTCCCCACTAAGTTTTACCCTCGTGGAAGATTTTTGCTTTAGTTCTCCTTTCCACACTTGGATAGGATAAAACCCCAGTTGAGTTCATTCCTCATGGGTTAGTGTCTTGTTTGATAGTTTCTCTCTAGCTGGTTCCTAGATTGAATTTAGTCTTTGGCAGTTTTGATGATTGAATTTCCAGATGGAAAGTGCATTTATTTTGCACCTTTGAATACTTTATCTCCCCAGGAAGGATCTATTGAAGGTTCAACATTGAAGTCGAACTTTGTTCTCCAGCGGTATGGTTGCAACATTCTCTTGGAATACTCATACCTGACAACAGTGGCAGTCTCTTTATTTGAGAAGCTTGTTTTCGTCCCTGAATTTCCCAATGAATCGATAAATGGTAGTCTCTTTCCGAGCAGTTTGTCTATCCCCAGTGAAATTTTTTTTCGTCATATGGCATCTCTCAGAAGAAGGGAAGTATGATGAAGTTATTTTTCTATCAAATGGAATCTCTCCAAATCCTAGTGAGAAGTTTGAGTGTGAAGTTTGTTCGTCGTATGGAATCTCTCAGAAGAAGAGAAGTATGATGAAGTTATCTTTCCATCAAATGGCATCTCCCTAGTTCAGCAGAGAAGTTTGGTATGAAGTTATTTTCCGTCAAATGGCGTCTCTCTAAATCCTGGTGAGAAGTTTGAGTGTGAAGCTATTTTCCGTCAAATGGCGTCTCTCCAAATCTTGGTGAGAAGTTTGAGTGTGAAATTGTTCGCATCATATGGCATCTCTCAGAAAAAGGGAAGTATGATGAAGTTATTTTTCTATCAAATGGCTTCTCCCTAGTTCAACGGAGAAGTTTGAGTATGAAGTTTGTTCTTTGTAGGACATCTCTTAAAAGAAGAGAAGTATGATGAAGTTATTTTTCTATCAAACGGCGTCTCCCTAGTTCGGTGGAGAAGTTTGGTATGAATTTTTATTTTTCTATCAAATGGCATCTCCCTAGTTCAGCGGAGAAGTTTGGTATGAAGTTATTTTCCGTCAAATGGCGTCTATCAAAATCCCAGTGAGAAGTTTGAGTGTGAAATTGTTCTCGTTATATGGCATCTCTCAGAAGAAGGGAAGTATGATGAAGTTGTTTTTCTATCAAATGGCATCTCCCTAGTTCAACGAAGAAGTTTGGTATGAAGTTATTTTCCATCAAATGACGTCTCTCCAAATCTTGTTGAGAAGTTTGAGTATGAAGATGTTTTCGTCATATGGCATCTCTCAAAAGAAGGGAAGTATGTTGAAGTTGTTTTGTCATACGACATCTCTCTGAAGAAGGGAAGTATGATGAAGTTATTTTTCTATCAAATGATATCTCCCTCGTTCAGCGAAGAAGTTTTGTATGAAGTTATTTTCTGTCAAATGACGTCTCTCAAAATCATGGTGAGAAGTTTGAGTGTGAAATTGTTCTCATCATATGGCATCTCTCTGAAGAAGAAGGGAAGTATGATGAAGTTAGTTTTCTATCAAATGGTGTCTCCTTAGTTCAGCGGAGAAGTTTGGTATGATGTTATTTTCCGTCAAATGGCGTCTCTCCAAATCCCGATGAGAAGTTTGAGTGTAAAGTTTTTTTCGTTGTATGGCATCTCTCTAAAGAAGAAGGGGAGTATGATGAAGTTATTTTTCTATCAAATGGCATCTCCCTAGTTCAGCGGAGAAGTTTGGTATGAAGTTATTTTCCGTCAAATAGCGTCTCTCCAAATCTTGGTGAGAAGTTTGAGTGTGAAATTGTTCTTTTCATATGGCATCTCTCAGAAGAAGGGAAGTATGATGAAGTTATTTTTCCAGCAAATGTCATCTCTCTAGTTCATCCTTAGTAGAGAAGTTTGTTGTGAATTCTCGTTTACCATCAAATGGCATCTCTCCAGATCCCGATGAGAAGTTTGGTGTGAATCCTTATTTTTCTATCATATGGCATCTCTCTGAGGAAGTCTTGAAGAGAATTATGATGAAGAAATGATTGTCTTTCAGGAAGATTTCGTCAGGTAAATCTATGTCAATGTCAATTGCAGCCAGTGGTTCATTTTTAGATTCTCTGGTAAATCTCGACAGTAGATCTCCAGCAGACTTCAGAAGAAAATATTTTCTTTCCAGGACCCTGACAGTAGATTTCTAGTTCATTTTGATACTTCGACAGAAGGTACTTCCAAATGAGGTTCTAAATCTCAGCAGTAGATTCCTCCAAGTGGAATTTGTTCAAGGATTTCATTTAAGTTATCTCGTGATTTTCAGACAATTGTCGTTTGGCTTCACTCAAAAGAAAATTATCGTGTGGATTTTATTCCACCAGTGTGTGTATAATCCCCAGTAGTGTCATCTTTCTTTCCTTCCCATCATAGTTGTAGCCTCTTTCTTACATTCATAATGCATTCATATCATATCATTTCAACTGCATTCGATCAAAATTTTAGGTATTCTGATATTTAATCATCTTTCACCTCGAATGTCTGAAAGTCTTTGTCATTCATACATTCAGGTCCAAGAATATTAAATAAGGGCATCTGTCATACCCTAAGTTTTGACCAGATATTTTCTGAAAATCTCATTCATCTGACACATTTGATCAATTGGTCATTTTTGCATACACATGTCATTGATTTTTTTTATCACGCATATTTTTACCCGATTTTATCATTCTATGTCATTTCTCGATTCTTTTTATTATCTAATTAGATATTTTAATTAAAACTAATATAGTTTCATTTTTCATTTTTATCTTAATATATGTTGTAATTAAGTTCTTTTTAAAAAAAAATAGTTTAAAGTTAATTTTATTTCAAGTGGTGTAATTTTAACTTTGGTTCATTTTTTAACTTTATTTTAAGTTTATTTTAATTAAATTCTAATTTTATTTTAAATATAATTATAATTAGTTTAGTTTTAATTTTATTTTATTGGTTTAAATGTCAATTAGTTAGATTATATTTTAATTAGGATTTAGTTTATTTTTTTTATTAATTATCATTAGTTAATTTACTTTTTCTATTAGTTTATTTATTAGTCAATGTTTTAATTATTATATTTTTTAGTTTGTTTTACTTGTCTTGACATAATCCCAATAATACTCAAAACTCTGCATCAATAGGCCACAGACTCTACACATCCAGCACCTTTTTCTTTTTTTCTACTACTGCAAGCCCCACGCCAAAGTTTCTGCAAAACATGATGGTCCCTACACTATATCACTGCTACACTAGCCAAAACCACACCATAACACGCCAAATTCTGCAGCATACATGAAAGGGTAATAACATAACCTACTGCAAGAAAATCAAGACAAAAAAATCAATTTTAAAAAGCATGCAATGTTGAAAGTGACGGGGGGAGAAGTTCAAAAAAAATTATCTTGGGAGAAACAAATGGGGGGGGGGAGAAAAGGAAGGCGCAGACAAAAAACCCGAAAGAAAACTATATAAAACAGACCTTCATCATACGACCAGGAGGGAGGCTGATCTCGATGATAACGAAAAAAACCACGAAAACACCATCAAAACAACACTTAACAATCCTTAAACCCTCTTCTATCTTTCTCCTTCAACTCTTAAAACTTAACAAAACACAAAATCACACCTGAAAACACCGAAAATCCATTCTCTGTAAAAGGAAACACAAAATAACCTCACTCTCTTGAATTCCATACTCTGCTCACAACAACAACAAAACCTCCAAAACAAACACAATTTGTGACCCATTCTCGTTTTCAATCGAACTCTATTCAACCATCTTCAACCTAACCCTCCATCAACTTAAATTACAGAACTTACACACCTCCATCGACACAAATGAAATTATAGTAACCATTCATTCCACCTCACCTTCACCAACCACCCCTTCTGAACAACTATTTCCGCAACCATTTCAAACCTCCTCAAATCCGAACAACCTCCGCCATTTCCAACCTTCAACCTCGATCCCGGTCACCGCATCGTTTGATCACGACCCAAGTTCAGCAACCCAATACGAGAAAAGAAGTCCACTGAGGCTTGTGATGAGAAAAGAGATCGGACAACAATGGCGCCGCGATTGGAAGGAAAAGACGGCGTCGACGAATGATGATTGGCGATACCGCGGTTTTTGTTTTTGTTTGGAGAAGAAGATAAACTTATGGAAAAGGAGATCGTATGATAGAAGAAGAGAAAGTTGTTTCCTTTTTTTTTACTGATATCTTTTTTTTTATTTTTTATTTTTTTATTTTACCCCTTTTCTTCTTTCTTTTTTTCCAGATTTTTTTGATAAAAACAATGGTCTTGTTGTTATTGTTGATGGTGGGGCTTGGCCCAAATGTTCTTTCTACATTGCTCCCCTGATTCCAACGAACACACCCCTTCTCTTTTGTTATTTTTTCAATTTTTTTAATTTTAATTTAATTTCTTTCTCTTACTTTATTTATATTGTATGTAGTTTTTTTATCAACAATTTAATTTAAAGTTTTTGTTAATTTTTATTGAATTTTAATTGATTTCCTTTTTTTAGGTTTTAATTAGGTCTTAGTTAAAGTTTGAACTTTATTTTTGCCATATTTTTTGAAACCTTATTATTAATTAATTGGTGAGGCTTTATTTTAATTGAGTTTGATTGTTGGTCAAAGTTGAATCTTGAGTAGAGTTTAATATTACGCACTTGAGGACTAATTGAAGATTGATTGTGTGAAGTTTCTTCTCGATGCTTATTCTCGAGATTGTTTACGCGTATTGAAGAGGCAACGGGCCTTCTCCATTAGGTACCACTAAAAAAACTCGATTTTATCTCTTTTGCACCTCATTATAGTCTTGATGTCATGTTTGTGTTTGGTTGTTTACTCGTACCTCACCACCAATTCTAAACCTTAAAACTCTTTAAAAAAAATACGGTTTTTATCAAATCTTTCAAAAGCAAATAATGAAAGAACTGAATTCT
Organism: Lathyrus aphaca; assembly: GCA_963966055.1. NCBI lineage: Eukaryota > Viridiplantae > Streptophyta > Magnoliopsida > Fabales > Fabaceae > Lathyrus > Lathyrus aphaca. The sequence continues at coordinate 111,084,306 of OZ014523.1, forward strand.
GGAATCTCGCATTCCTTGAGTTCTTGAATGATCACTCTTGAGGCTAGCCCTTGGGTTGTGTTTCATTCGTTCTTTTGTTTCTATAAACACTTAAGCCCTCAAACTCTTAAAAACAAACCCGGTTTTTATCAAATCTCTCATAATTAATTAACGAAAGAACTGAGCTTTGGAATCTTGCATTCCATAGGTTCTTGAATGGTTGCTCTTGAGGCTAGCCCTTGGGTTGTGATTCATTCAACCTTTCGCCTCAAAAACACTTAAGACTTCCCAAAGAGATTAGACATGAGTCATCTCCATAGGAGAGAAATTTCTTCTACCCCACAAACATAAATTAAATCTTTCAAACAATTATTCTCAAAGGAAGAATGTGGCATTGCTTGTCGATTCTTATATCCGAGTTTAAAGCTTCTTCCGATTTTATTTTCTTCCTCAAATATGGAAGAATGTGACATTGCTTGTTGATCCTTATATCCAAGTTTAAAGCTTCTTCCTATTTTATTTTCTTCCTTAAATGTTTGTGGTGGAATAGGCGAGACATCTCCCTTAAAGATGACGACTTGTCTCTTTCTTTAAATGCAACTTAAAATCTCTCCAACAAATACAAAATCATTTTCATAATTAATTAATGAAAGAACTGAGTTTTGGAGTCTTGCATTCCTTGAATTCTTGGATGATCGCTCTTGAGGAAAGTCCTTGGGTTGTGATTCATCCAACGTTTCGTCTCAAAACATCTTAATCAAGATCAAACAACTTTTTCGAAAGAACTTTGTTTAGATCCTTGCTAACATGCATATAAACAAGTGCTTAAGCCTCCTCGAGAGTGGACCAACCAATGTTTAGCAGTTAGCACGAGAACTAAGTACTTGTTCGTTAAAAGACACAAACCAACAAACCGTAGTTCACGAACTACGAAGCTCTGACTTTCCCATTGCACAAGGGAATATGTAGGCACAAGGATTTCAACCCTTGGCGAGCACACTAATAAAAAACTAACTATCTTTCCATAACAAATAACAATAAATAAAAATATTCATTTCCCTTAAAACAAACGATCTTAGCGAACCTTTACCATTAGAAGAAGACAAAGACATAAGTTAGCATGCAAGCGCATATTTGACTAAGAGGTTCCCGTTGAGTACAACGGACGTAAGGGGTGCTAATACATTCCTCTTGCGTAACCGACTCCCGAACTTAGATTAGTGGTTCCGATGACCATTTCTTATCCCTTATGTTTTATCGATATTTACCTTTTCCATTCACTTAGGAATAAAATTAAATTTGGTGGCGACTCTGTTGTTTTTTCCGCGTCCATCGTGAGGATCGTATTTTTCGAGGTACGACGACTATTATAGCATGGTAAGAACTCACAACAACATCATAGCTACACAGGGCAACAAAACAAGTCATTACGAGTCATCAAAGAAAAGAAATTATATTTCAAAAATCTACAGGTCTCGCTAAGCTGTCGCGCGCTCGCTAAGCGAGCAACTCTCTGTTTGCGAACTCCCAAAATTCCACTCAGTCGCTAAGAGAGCTCCTGCTCTCTAAGCGAGAAGGCGATTTTCAGCAGAAAACCCTGCAATTTTCCACACATCACAGATACGCCCAAAGCCCTCAAAAACACCAATTAACAACAGAAAAACACATAAATCACTTATACAACCTATTATCATCCTAGAATCATCATCTACAACATCTAACAACATAGAATCATCAAAACCCATCAACAATTCCCCTAACCTTAAGGTTTCCCTCAATAATCCCCTTTTTCTCATAAGACCCTCAATACATTATATATATTGAAAGAGAACTACTCCCCATACCTTATTTGATTGAGCTTCACGATCACTTATTGAGCAATTCAACATTCGTCTCCTTGTTCTTCAGAGCAACCTTCAGTCTTCACCAAAAATACGATTATGAGAAATTGATCGTAATCTCTTTTCTCATAAACTTATCAAAAGACCACTCTACCCCTAGGACCTCCAACTTCTTTTATTATATTTTAAATAATAATAATATTTAAATAATATCCAATTATTATAATATCACTATTTAATAAAATATTTCATTCTTCTTAATATTCCACAAAATACCACAAATTACCACATATTCATAAATAATTACATAAATAATTAAATTATAAAATTGGGGTGTTCCATTCGACATCATTAATATTAAGACAAGATTACGTCATAAACATGCCTAACTACATAAATACATCCTTGAATAAAAACTAAAATTAATTAAAACATGTGTCACCGTTTAAATCTATATCTATGGGTGGTTGGGCCTTTGACTTTTGCTTATTTGTTTCTCTTTTAATCTTTCTCAACTTGGTGAATTCTTGCATTCTATCCAAAATTATTTGATGAAGTTTCAGCATCCTTGTTGAATGAGTTGTCCACTCTGATGATGTCAATGGAATAAGACATCTCAGTTTCAAATAAACTTAAACAAAGTGTCGCATTTTTTAAAGTCATCCAATACACATAATACAATCATTTAGATTTTGAGGTGGTGTGGTGCGCCATGGAAAAATGTTTCAAAAAACTGTATCTTGTCAAATCAATACACACTCTTTCATATGCATTTGCTATAAGATAACACATTTCATGAAAACACATCTATTTTTTCTCTATTGTCAGTCCACTAATGCAAGGAACGATAGATTCATGAATTGCATCAAATTTACTTTTTTTTCTATATAGTCGGGTGCGTATGATTCTTTATGGGTCTTCAACTCTTTGATAAGTTGAATGCGGGAAAATGGATGTGGTGGGTGATAATATGGACACAACAATATCTATAGGGGGTTGAATAGACCAGACCCCAAAAAGACAAATTTAAAAACATTTTAGGTGCCATAAAATAAAATCAGAGATTTTAAAATATGTTGAAGTAAAATACAACACCAAGAGAGCTTGAAAGCGTCTCAATGAATTAATGCAATAAGAGTATTACAAGATATCACTAAAGGCATGATTTATTCTAATGCAAATCAATTACAAGATAACCAGAGTCTCTTTAGACAAAGCAATTTAAAAACGTTTTCAAAGAAATTTATTCAAAACATAATTGGATTTATGATGATCTGATGGGTTTGATGCATCACAGACCTAAGCAATATCTAACATAAATGATGTACAAACGATGCAATGGTTATAGTTATAACATTCATATGTAACATCATACATAAAAGCATACATATTATACATGAATCCATGTTTTGATACTGAAATACCAATAAGTTCTTAGATAACACATTGTATACATTACATGCCCAAAATACGAAAGTACTAAAAACTAATGGCATAGCATATACAATATGTTCAAAAGTACTAAGAACTAGATCAAAACAATGATCTCAAAATAAAACTCCTCAACGGAAGCTAAGCCATCCCAAAAGCCAAAGTAAGTAATGATAATCAAATGACTTTATCCCTACCGTTTGTGGAACCTGAAGTACCTGAAAAATAATCAAAAACATTGTGACACATGGAACACGTCATGAAAATTCGCAAGCGACGGTGGTAACACAATCCGATATGCTACCGCTCCAATCCCTTGCAAAATCTGATACGGACCAACAAAATGCGGAGTGATATTTCTAGATTTCAAAGCCTTTCCAACACCAGTCATTGGAGTAACTCTCAATAACACATGGTCTCCCTTTTGAAACTCAAGAGCTTTCCTCCTCTTATCATGATAACTCATCTGCCGACTCTGAGAAGCCTTCATTCTTTCTTGTATCATCTTAATCTTCTTAGTCCTCTCTTGCATAGTCTCAGGTCCGAGTATTGCACTCTCGCCTGATTCATACCAACACAATAGAGTCCGACATCTTCTACCATACAACGCCTCATATAGTGCCATTCCAATACTAGCATGATAACTATTATTGTAGGTAAACTCAATCAACGACAAATGACTATCCCAAGATCTCCCTTGATACAACACAAAAACTCTTAGTAAATCCTCTAAAGATTGGATAGTCCTCTCTGTCTGACCATCTTTCCGTGGATGATAAGCAGAGCTCATCCTCAACTTAGTACCCAAATCATCTTGTAAACTCTTCCAAAACCTCAACATAAACCGTGGATTTCTATCTGATATGATATTTGACGGTATCCCATGCAACTTCACAATCTCTTCAATATACATCTCAGCTAACTTCTGCATAGAATGATGAATCTTCATCGGCAAGAAATAGTCCGACTTAGTCAATCTATCTACAATTACCCAAATAGATTCATTTCCCTTAGCAGTCTTCGGAAAACATGTCATAAAATCCATCGAAATGCTATCCCACTTCCATTCTGGAATATTCAACGGCTGCATCATACCTAACGGTTTCTGATGTTCAATCTTCAACTTATGGCAAGTCAAGCATGCATACACAAATTCCGCAACATCCTTCTTCTTACCTGACCACCAAAATAATTTTTGCAGATCATGGTACACCTTTGTAGCACCAGGATAAATACTCAACTACTATGATGTCCTTCTTCTAAGATACTCTTCTTAATTTTTGGAACATCAAGAATACACACTATATCACAGAATCTCATCACACCATTCTCATCAACTCGGAATTCACCTCCGTTACCATGGTTAATCAAAGTCAACTGATTAACCAACTTCAAATCAAACTGTTTTCCTTCACGGATCCTTTCCACAATTTCACTGGTCAACTTCAGCATCCCAAACTTCACACTCTCAGATGTAGCTTCACACAACAAACTCATATCTCATAATTGTTCAATCATTTCAATTACTTTCACCATAAGCATCGACATATGCAATGTCTTCCTACTCAAAGCATCTGCAACCACATTTTCCTTATAGGGATGGTAATTCAAATCAAAATTGAAGTCTTTCAACAATTCTAACCACCTCTTCTGCCTCATATTCAGTTCCTTCTGATCAAACTCACTTCTTGCAACCAGAACTCACACTTTGACAACTTTGCATACAACTTCTTCTCTCGCAATATCTGCAATACAATCCTTCAATGCTTTGCATGTTCCTCCTTTGTCTTAGAATAAATCAAAATATAATCAATAAAAACTACCACAAATTTATCCAAGTACTCATGAAAGATTCTATTCATGTACTCCATGAACACACCAAGTGCATTGGATACACCGAGCGACATCACCATGTACTCATAATGACCATACCTCGTTCTGAAAGCTGTCTTCGGAATATCATCAGACTTAACACGAATCTGATGGTAACCAGACCTTAAATCAATCGTTCTAAATACATAAGCTCCCACCAACTGATCCATCAAATCGTTGATTCTCGGAAGTGGATACTTATTCTTTATAGTAACCTTGTTCAATTACCAATAATAAACACACAACCTCATGCTACCATTTTTCTTCTTAACCAAAAACACCAGAGCATCCCACAGTGAAACACTAGGTCGAACAAACGTCTTCTCCAACAATTATTCCAGTTGCTTCTTCAACTCACTCAATTCTACAACATACATTCGATACTGAGCCATAGATACATGGCTAGTACCAGGTAATAATTCCACTGCAAACTCAACTTCACATTCTGGAGGTAAATCACTTATGTCCTCCGGAAACACATCCGCAAACTCTTGAACAACTGATAAATCAATACTCTAAGTCTTCCCTTCGACTTGCAACGATGAAAACATTGCAAACATATGAGCTTCGTCTTCTAACAATTCATCTACTTACTTAGCCGGCAAGAACATTAATTCACCATGATCACCAATTTTAGGAAACTCAACAGTCTTTGCATAGAAATTGATATGCACAAAATTAAACTCTAGCCAGTTTATTCCAAGAATAATATCAATTTGGTGTAAAGGAAAGCACACCAGATCCATAAAAAAATCCTTCTAAAAAATAGTCAAAGGACACTTCAAACACACAAATGTAGTAGTAACAGAACCATTAGCTGGTGTTTCTATTACCATACTACCATTCATACTAGACAACTTAAAACCCTACTTATTAGCACATTCAAGAGAAATAAAAGAATGCGTAGCACCAATATCAATAATTGCAATCAACTCAACACCATTAATAAAACATGTACCTCTAATCTAGTTATCCTTCTTAGGAGCTTCAAAACTACTCAAAGAAAATACTCTGCCATTGGTCTGAGAAGCAATAGAAATCTTTTTGGGCGTCTGACATTGGGTGCTGATATGTCCATGTTCACCACAATTAAAACAAGTTGGACCTTCATTCAGACAATCACCAACCCGAAGACCTCTCTTGCCACACCTGTAACATTTCACCACTGGGTTACTGCACACATCCAACTTATGACCGGATTCACCACACTTATAGCACTTGGGAGGAATGGAACTTGCTCCCCCACTTGGCTTCTTCCCATCTAAAACCTTCTATTTACCTTTTTCAGCTGGAGTCACATAAGGTTTTCCTCTAAACTAGCCTTTCTATTTCTTCTCACTCAGTTGCTTGTAGTGAGCAGATCGAGCTCGGCTATCTTCATCATAAATTATGCTCTTGTCCACCAAATCAGCATACCTGCGGATCTTGTGACATCCAATCCCTTGTTTGATCTCTGGTCTCAGTCCATTCTCAAACGTGAGACACTTCGAAAGCTCAGCATCAACATGATTATAGTAAGGACAAAACTTCACCAACCTCTCGAACTTGGTAGCATACTCCGCTACCGTCATATTTCATTGCTTTAACTTAAAGAATTACACCTCCATCTTACTACGAGCATCTTCTGGAAAATAATTCCCCGAAAACTCCCTCCTGAACACTGCCCAGGTCACCACAGTACCAGCACCCTCAAAACACTAACAGTTACTATCCCACCAATCTCCAGCCTCTTAAGACAACATGTGGGTACCAAACTGTACCTTCTGCGCATCCGTACATGCCATCACTCTAAAGATATTCTCAATTTCCTTAAGCTACTTTTGTGCACTGTGCAGATCATGATCACCTTCAAACCCGGCGGACTGTTACTCTGGAACTTCTCCAAAACACGAAACTCACCTTATTCATTATTTCGAGTCGTAACCTTAGCCAACGCTGCAACAACTTCTTCAAGAGCACACGTGTTCTTTCCAGCCATTCTTCACAACACTCAAAACATCAGAAAACGAATAATCGTTAACAAATAAGGACCGACAACTACGACACATGACCGGACAGACCGACCTGCTCTTATACCACTAATGTAACACCTTTTTTATCCCACAACATATTCAAGCATATTATTTAAGAAAAATCAAAGTTTAAACCAAAAAGGCATTACATTTCAAGATAACATCACTAATACTCATTTATGTGTCCTGTCCCGTAACACGAGTTGCAACTTAATTCATAAATAAAACAAAACATCAATTCATGGCAGCAGATCATTATTCAACAGCTTAATCATCATGATAAAAAGGGTTCAAACTATAATTCAAAACATCTCAATCATGTGTTAAAAATAACCAAAAACAACAAAAATAAACCAAGCGTTCCCAGTGTTATACGACACATAGCAGGATACCCACCTAGACTCTATAAACGATAAGAGACGCACTCCGAGCTACTTCTGATCACCGAACTATTCTTGTGTATCTGCAGGATGGCATAATAGACCATCGCGAAAGGCAGGCAGGGTGAGTAATTCACATTCAACATAAATAATATAGATAGAATTACAAAATAACATATAACAACACATCATTTACATCAATTATCACCCACATACAACAAAATCAATCACATCATCATAAACAAATGCAATCATTATATGCCATAAATAATGAAATGCATTCCTCTTAATATGCATGTGGTACCATATCATCATCATCATGGATGGACACTAGGCCAACAACCCTCTACAGGGAAGCTCAACATAAACAACAACACCTCAATCCACACTATGGGATTGAAGCCTCAAATCACCATAAAAAATCCATGAATGCAACGATACAACAACAACAACAACCTACTCATTATAATCAACATTTGGATCATCATTCTTCATTCATACATTTACCTTGCCTACTCATGTCATCTATACTACATAGAATCATTTTACAACATAGTCATCATAACATCATTTCATCATTATTCTTACACATTTAGCCTATTATAGCATGGTAAGAACTCACACCGACATCATAGCAACACAGGGCAATAAAACAAGTCATTACGAGTCATCCAACAAAACAAGCCTGAGGAGCCTTAGGAGTAGCCTTGACATCGATGCTCTTCGATGAGCCAGTCTTCTTGAGTGCAGAGAAAGTTAGGGTCGAATTTGACCAAGGAAAGCTGAGCTTGACTGGCAAGTCGAGCAAGTCGAAGATAAATGGCCTCTTCGCCGAAGTTAGCATAAAAAAGGTTGATATGTCCTTTCTTGTCATATAAACACTTGGGGTATCTTTGAGCAAATCCAAACTATCGAGAGACTAGATTTGGTTGGTAGGAAATTAAATTTGCAACGCCTCTTTGATGATTCAGCTTGTGAAATAACAATCTAGGAACCAAAAAGGCTTCCCAAATTGCTTTTGATTATTCTTGGTGATTTTTGGATGTGGGGGAAATGATCTGGTGAACCATTATGGTTCACATATTCTCCTAACAAAAGGAGTCATGGTTGGACTAAAATCATATCTCTTGGAAAACATCATAATGTAGCCAGAGAAAGACTCTTGAAAGGTTCTTCCCTCTTCAGTATTGGTTAGTTGTACTAGGCAAGTCACTTCAACTTTCCTCTCTTTGATTTCATCATAGTTCTCATTAATAACTCCTTTTATGGATATGCTTGCTTCAAAAGTAGCATTAAGCCATAATTGAAGTAGCCAAATAGAACTATCCAGTTGGAAAGTTCCAGTCAAACTCACATTCTTAAGGCCATCAACACCTTCACTTAGTGATTCATAAAGAGATACCAATATTAACTCACTGAGGCATATTCCTGCATTTATGTGCAATTGGTTAGCCAAAGGAAAATATTTCCTGGCCACCTGCAGTGATTTCAAGCAAAAGACGTATCTACAGAGCCATATAGTTAAAAATGCAATGTGCTATTTATCAGAAATAATGTCAGTTTAAGTATCAAAGTGGTACTTCATGAAGCTGTTGTAAGTGGGTTTGCATGAAGCAAATCCTATGGTGTCTTCATTTTAAACTTTTGGATCATAGGTATGACCAGTGGGTTTAAGCCTTATGATATTGGCTATATTGAAGAGTGTGGGGGTCACCATCCCACAAGGTAAGTGGAAGGTGTAGTGGGTGTTTTCCCAGAAATACAGAGAAGCCATCAACATGTTCGAGTAATAGGGTAGACCAGTCTTCAACAACATCAGAAGGTCATAGATTCCTATGTCTTTCCAAGCGTCAGCCTTGACCTTTTCCATCTTGGCCAACCAATAGTCGAAACTTTGAAAATAAGGGGCTTCTCTCACCAATCGAAAGTTTCCCTTCATAAATGATAGATCTATGGCAAATTGGTCAGCATAGGTTTCGCCTTCAACTTGGAGTCATCAGCAGGGACATTGGACAAGGGTCCAGAAATAGCAGTTTGTTTATCAGAAATGATAAGAGGAATTATTACTTGTGACTCATAGATATGCCTCTTCTCCTCTTGAAGAGGTTCCGCCGCGAAATGGTGGTTCTTCACTAACTTAGGCCCACGAATTTGGTTAAATGGAGGAAGTGGAGTGGTGCTTGAAGAGCCCTTGTTCTTTTGAGTGGGAAACTTCAGGAATGCATCTACACCGTTCAGTCTGAGCTGATCTTGATTTTCATCCCTTCTAGGGCTTTAAGGAGGACCTTGAGCTTGGATAAGATGTGAGGTGACCCTGTGAGCTTCTTGCAAGATCACTTGGCTCTTGACTTAACTTTGGAAAATCAATACTTGCCAGATGATTGATCATATGCCCTATGCTCCTAAACATGGATGTCATGCTTCATTTTTCTATGCCAAATGCTAGGGTATGTGATAACGAGAAAAAGTATCGGTTATATTGCTATGTTTCAATACCGTTTTATCGCATAATTGTCGTTTTAACACCCGATTCCGCGAGTTTTCTTTGCCATTTTGCAGGTACATCATATACAGAGCTAAATCATGAGCCACAAGTGAAATGAGCAAAATCAACCATTAAAAGATGAAGAAAGGAGGAATTCTGCATAAACCTGCATTTTTTGTAACAGTCACGATCGTCACCTAGGAGTCACGACCGTGACACGCTAAAAGGAGCAGTCACGGTCGTCACAAGTCCCTCACGACCGTGACGCACATCAAACACGGAAGACGAACGTGACACCCTTGTCACGAACGTGACAAGGGGAAATTAGGGTATTATGCTGAGACTTGGTCCTGAACGTGTACGCTACGTGAAGTCAACATGCCTATGTTCCCGCAGACCAAGTATTCCAACGTTTCCCTGGATTCTCTCAACACCTACGAGGCCCAAGCACCAATTCCAACTGCCAAGCCCAAATTGCTTTCTATAAATAGCTTAACTTCAAGAAACAATTTACAGAGTTTTTGATTTTAATTTTCTTGCGGAAGCTCTGCCGTTTTTATTTGCACCCTTTTATTTTTCCAGCATTAATTTTCTTGCTTTAATTTTCTGTATCCCAACCAACCATATAACAATTTCCAACATTAGGAAATTGTTATAATTTAATTTGTTTCAAAGCCTTCAGATTCTTTTAGAAAATTTATTTCCGATTCCGGTCAGTACTCCGAGCTTTCCAGCCTGTGGAAGAAGGAGTCTACTATTTTTATTGTTATCCAGGTTTATATTTAAATTGCATTTATATTAATGTTGAGTATTTATTTTTCTGCCATGCATATTTTATTTTATATTTCTCTGCCTCTGTCTGGTTCAACAAAAATGAGTAGCTAAACACCTTAGGGCGGTATGTAATTAAAACAAACTAAATCGGTAAAATCAACTCTAGGCTTAAAATAATTAAGAGCTTAAAATTATGGCTGAGACTTTTTATTATAAAATCAACCTTTTTGTTATGAGAGTAAGGAAAGTGTATTAGGTTAGGTCAAGATCACGAGAGTGTGAGATTTTAACCAGATAGCTAAAGTTAGGCATTTAATTTAAACACAGCGAGAGCGCTTTAAAATGAATTAGAATTACTAAGTTTCCAAAAATTATTTCTAAACACCTATGGGCTAGCGAGAGCAGGCATAGGGCTTTAGGGGTAAGATCTGAGATAAGACCACAAGAGTGTGAGTTAAAGATATTTAAACTGGTAACCTCTACAGAATAGATTAAGTGAACCATCTTTATAAGCCTAGGTTAGATTGACCCGCCTAAGTTAACATAATTACATACCGACCGCCTTAGTATTATTTTATTAAACTTAAATTTAATTCCCGCCTTTAATCTTTAAAAACAACCAAAAATCGTGACAACCCTTCACCTTAGCTAAACTAGAAATTCCTCTAGCACTAAGTAATCATAGAGTCCCTGTGGATCGATAATCTTAAATATTACTTCGATAGGCTGTGCACTTGCAGTTAAGATACCGCTAGACACATATTAGACTACGTTAATAGCCCATCATGTTTTTGGCGCCGTTGCCGGGGACCTTAATTTAGTTACTAGTGCACTTTAGGGTAGCATTGTCTAGACTAAGGTAACAACTATTTTCTTTTCTTAATCTAAATTCCCGAGTGTATGCCAAGTACTCGCTCTCAAGGAGAAGACTTGCAACCTCTAATCCCAGAATCGGAACGCTTCTTACACGTAAGAAGACGGATATTCGATTACGAACAAAATTACAATATTCCAGATCTTCAATTAGATCCACCTAAACCAGTCGTAACATCAAAGGACGCAGAGATGGCTGAAGAACAGAACCACCCACTCAAATATTACGCTAGTCCTTCGCAAGCTGAACCGCATTCCAGCATTTCCGCACCGGCTATCAACCGAAACGATTTCGAACTAAAACCTTCGCTGATATCAGGCGTGCAACAAAATCAATTCGCCGGAAATCCTACCGAGGATCCGAACCTTCATCTTTCGATCTTTGTGCAATACGCAGATACCGTAAAAGCCAATGGAGTTACCCAAGAAGCTATCAGACTACGTCTGTTTCCTTTTTCACTTCGAGACAGAGCAAGAGCCTGGCTTCAATCTCTGCCTTCGAATTCAGTAACTACGTGGGAGGAACTAAAGAGAGTTTTCTTGACCAGATATTTCCCACCTAGCAAGACAGCTATGCTGAGAGCTCAGATCAACGGATTTAAGCAAAAGGAAAACGAATCACTTTTCGAAGCTTGGGAACGCTATAAAGATATGCTGAGACTTTGTCCACATCACGGATTAGTAGAATGGATGGTCATCCATACCTTCTATAATGGACTCTTGTACAATACAAGAATGACAATTGACGCTGCCGCAGGCGGTGCACTAATGGACAAAGAATATAACGATGCTTATGCACTTATCGAAAGTATGGCTCAAAACCATTACCAATAGGGAAGCGAGAGAGTCGCAACTGAGAAACCAATAAAAGGAGGTATGCACAAAGTGAGTAGTATGGACCAAGTCAATGCAAAGTTTGACCAACTAAACCAAAAGATCGACAACTTGGCCATAACACCAACTGCCACCGTGGCTGCAGTAACACCTAACTGTGAGTTATGTGGAGTTCCAGGACATGAAGTTCCTGATTGTCAACTATTAACAGGAATTCCCACAGATCAAGTGAATTATGCTCAAGGAAACCCATACTCAAACACATACAACCCAGGTTGGAAGAATCATCCGAACTTCTCCTATAAGAATAACAATGCTTTATACGCACCAGGTCAAGCACCAGCTACACCACCAGGATATCAAAAGACTGCTCCTAATGTCCCTAGAAAATCAAACCTTGAATTGATGATGGAGAAATTTATAGCCAACCAATCTCAAACAAACAAGGACTTCTTAAACCAAAACATACACACTAGTGAGCAAATTAAGCAATTAGTGAGCAAAGTAGATGCATTAGCTACACATAACAAAATGCTTGAAACTCAGATTTCACAAGTAGCTCAACAACAAGCACCTACCGCTGCACCAGCTGGAGTATTTCCTGGACAACCTCAACCTAATCCGAAAGGACAGGCTAATGTTGTGATATTAAGAAATGGCAAGGAACTTGACGGACCTACCGATCCAAGACTTGACAATCCAGCCATGTACCAAAAACCGGATAAACCGACTGAAATGGTGAATGATCCAGAAGAAAAGGAAGATGATAATCAAGAGGCAGTGGAGAAAGAAAAGCCTTATGTGCCTCCACCATGCTATAAACCACCAATTCCGTACCCTCAGAGATTAACCAATTCCAAGACGATGGGCCAGTTTAAGAAATTTGTCGAACTTCTGAAACAGTTGAATATTACTATTCCGTTTACAGAAGCTATCACTCAAATGCCCTCGTATGCTAAGTTTTTAAAAGAAATCTTATCCAATAAGAAAAATATAGAGGATAACGGAACCGTTACACTTACTGCTGAGTGTAGCGCCATAATTCAGAATAATATGCCTCCTAAGCTAAAAGATCCAGGAAGTTTCTCTATACCCTGTGTAATAGGAAAATTCGTCATTGACAAAGCTCTATGCGATTTAGGAGCCAGTATCAGTGTTATGCCCTTAACGATTTGCAAAAGGCTAGACATGGGAGACCTAAGACCAACTAAAATGTCTGTTCAACTAGCCGATCGCTCTGTTAAATATCCTGTAGGCATACTAGAAAACGTCCCAGTACGTATAGGACAATTCTACATCCCTACTGATTTCATAATCATGGACATCTCTGAAGACTCCACTACACCTATCATACTAGGAAGACCATTCTTAGCTACAGCCGGGGCTATAATAGACGTAAAGAAAGGAAAGCTAACCTTTGAAGTAGGTGAAGAGAAAGTTGAATTTATTTTAACACAATTCTTACAATCACCAACTATAGAGGATACATGCTATCTATTGGACGTAATTGACGAATGTGTAAGAGAAATGGAAATGAAAGAAACTACCTATTCTGAAATTATGAAAATTCAAATCCCTCCGATTTTCGAAGATGATAATTGGCGTAAACCATATCAGGATGATAGTCTAAGCGAAAGTTTAGCACTTACACCGGATCCCATTCCAAGTAAAGATAAACCTACATTAGGGTTAAAAACATTACCTAAGAACCTAAGATACGAATTCTTAGACATTGAATGTACAAGACCAGTTATAATAAATTCCAGTTTAGGAACAATCGAAACAAAGAAACTTTTAGATGTCTTAAAGAAATATCCAACTGCGTTAGGATATAACATATCTGATCTCAAAGGAATATGCCCTTCAATCTGTATGCATCGTATTCTGCTAGAAGAAGATTGCAAAACCTCCAGAGAATCTCAAAGAAGAATTAACCCAATCCTTAGCACTGTAGTAAAGGAAGAAGTTAAGAAACTACTAGATGCCGGAATAATATATCCAATCTCTGATAGTAAATGGGTTAGTCCAGTACATGTAGTACCAAAGAAAGGAGGTATCACTGTTGTGAAAAACGCTAAAGGCGAATCGATATTGCAAAGAGTAGTGACAGGACATAGAGTGTGCATCGATTATAGTAAACTAAACAAAGCCACTCGAAAAGATCATTTCCCACTACCTTTTATAGATCAAATGTTAGAACGATTAGCAAAGCATTCTTATTTCTGTTATCTTGATGGTTACTCAGGATTTTTCCAAATCCCTATCCACCCAGATGATCAAGAGAAGACTACATTCACATGCCCTTATGGAACGTTCGCTTATAGATGAATGCCCTTTGGATTATGCAACGCTCCTGCAACCTTTCAAAGATGTATGATGTCAATCTTCGCAGATTTTATAGACAATATCATGGAAGTGTTCATGGACGACTTCTCCGTATGCGGGCAAAGTTTTGAAGGATGCCTATCAAATTTAGAAATGGTGTTAGAAAGATGTGTAAAAGTAAACCTCGTGCTTAACTGGGAGAAATGTCATTTTATGGTCAGAGAAGGAATCGTATTAGGACACGTTATATCCGACAAGGGAATTGAAGTTGATAAAGCTAAGATAGAAGTCATAAAAGATCTTCAACCCCCTAAAACCGTTCGAGAAATACGAAGCTTTTTAGGACACGCCGGTTTCTACCGACGGTTCATCAAAGATTTCTCGAAAATCACTAAACCTCTTACCGGTTTATTAATGAAAGACGCTGAATTCATATTCAATGAAGATTGTCTTAAAGCATTCGAAACTCTAAAAACAGCCCTCATCACCGCGCCAATCATGCAACCCCCTGACTGGAGATTACCTTTCGAAATCATGTGCGATGCGAGTGACTATGCTGTAGGCGCAGTTCTAGGCCAGAGGAAGGACAAGAAACTTCATGCGATTTACTATGCCAGTAGAACCTTAGATTCTGCTCAGATGAACTACGCCACTACTGAAAAAGAATTGTTAGCAGTTGTCTTTGCGCTTGACAAATTCCGTTCTTACCTAGTAGGAGCGAAAATAATCGTTTACACAGACCACGCTGCTATCAGATATCTATTGACTAAGAAAGATGCTAAACCAAGACTCTTGAGATGGATTTTACTCTTACAAGAGTTTGATCTCGAAATAAAAGATAAGAAAGGTACTGAAAACGTCGTAGCGGACCATTTATCTAGAATATAAGGTATTAAACCCGAACAAGTGCCGATTAACGATGATTTTCCGTATGAACAGCTGATAGCACAAATAGGAAGCGACCCAGTTCAGTTAGACATAGATGAAACAGAACCCGTGGAAACAATCCAAACGACTGTAGGACTGCCATGGTACGCTGACATTGTTAACTACCTAGCTGCAGGAGCTCTTCCACCTGATTTAACCTATCAGCAGAAAAAGGAATTCTTTCACAATCTCAAACATTACTATTGGGATGAACCATTATTGTTCAAAAGAGGACCCGATGGAATCTTTCGTCGATGTATTCCCGAAGAAGAAATAGAATATGTCATTGCTCATTGCCATTCATCTCCTTATGGTGGACATGCAAGCACTTCCAAGACTTGTGCAAAAATCTTGCAAGCCGGCCTATTCTGGCCTAATCTAAGGAAAGATGTCCACATCGCTGTTATAAATTGCGATCGGTGTCAACGCACCGGTAATATTTCAAGAAGAGATGAAATGCCTCAAAAAGGAATATTGGAAGTAGAAATCTTTGACGTCTGGGGAATAGATTTCATGGGACCATTCCCATCATCTTTCGGTAATAATTACATACTCGTAGCTGTTGATTATGTTTCAAAGTGGATTGAAGCTATAGCTTCTCCTACAAATGACACACAAGTAGTAATAAAGCTTTTCAAAAATATAATCTTTCCCAGATTTGGTGTGCCTAGACTCGTCATAAGTGACGGTGGCTCGCACTTCATTTCAAAAATCTTTGACAAATTACTATCTAAGTATGGAGTAAGACACCGTGTGGCAACACCATATCATCGACAAACAAGTGGACAAGTCCAAGTCTCGAACAGAGAAATCAAACAAATCTTAGAAAAGACTGTCGCCATATCTCGGAAAGATTGGTCATCTAAACTTAATGAAGCTTTATGGGCTTATAGGACAGCTTACAAGACACCCATAGGAACTACACCTTTCAAATTAGTTTATGGAAAATCTTGTCACCTCCCGGTAGAACTAGAACACAAAGCTTATTGGGCGATCAAAACTCTCAATATAAACTATAATGCTGCAGGAGAAAAGCGAATCCTAGATATTAACGAATTAGAAGAGTTAAGGCTAGATGCTTATGAGAATGCTAAGATATATAAAGAAATAACTAAGCGATGTCATGATAAACGCCTATCTAGGAAAGAATTTAGTGTGGGAGACGTTGTACTCCTATTTAATTCAAGACTTAGGCTCTTTCCTGGAAAACTAAAATCTAGATGGTCAGGACCCTTTGAAATAACTAGAGTGTTCCCGAGCGGAGCGATAGAAATTAAGGGTAGGAATAGTGAACCAATCACAGTAAACGGACAATGTTTAAAACATTATCATAAAGTTGAAAATAGATATTATGCAAATAGTCTAAGGCTTTTAGAGTTGTCCACTAATTTCCCTGATTAATCTACACCTAAGCATTACGTCAGGCTTTAGACGATAAAAACAGCGCTTAGTGGGAGGCAACCCATTTAATCATTTAAATCATTTTGATCATTTTATTATTTTGTCATTTATCATTTTATTATTCGTTTATTTTTTTTGTCATTTTATAGTTTTATTTCATTATTACTATTATTGCTTTTATTTATGCCTTTTATTTTCTTATTTTTCCTTATGTTAATTTTAAATCACTTTTACAGATTTTCTAAAGTCTTTTCCACTTTCCTTCTCCCCCTGATTTGTTTCCTCCGTATTTACACTAACTATGGCTAACCAACCGATAAACCTTATGGAAACCAAATTTAGAGGTAGGAACCAAAGAATGAAATTTGAAGAGTTATCACAGAGACCAATGGATTTGACTCTGTACCCGGATGATCTGACTATGGAAACCTTAGGTATACATGATAGCATCCTATACTTGTTTAACCGACTTGGATGGGAGAATGCACTGATTCAACAAAAGTTTGTGACTTACCACGAGCTCACTCTTGAGTTCCTCAGCTCCTTAGTTTACCTACCCGAGCGCGGTTTTGGATTCAGGAAAGGATTTATCAGTTTCCGCCTATTTGGAATAGAATATGACTTTAACCATAGAGAACTAGCTGACCTATTAGGATTCCCTAGTGGACCCTTTGCTTTTACTACCACACAGGTAGAATTGATGGACATTGAGCTGGATTTCTTTTGGGGAACCTTAACCGAAAATTACCATCCTGAACCAAATAACATGTACAATGATGAGATACATAACCCTGCTATCCATTACTTCCATAAGATCCTTGCCCACACCTTCTTTGGAAAAGAAGAAAACCTTACTGGAGTATCTAAAGATGAGATATTCATTATGTCATGTTTGACTAATGGACAGCCAGTCAATGGTGTGCCTTTCATGATGCAAACCTTCACCCGAATCCAAGAAGAACCTGATCTACCCATATTAGTAGGAGGTCTTGTCACCATGATTGCTGATGCCTTAGGACTTAGATACCAATTACACAGGTGTAACCGTTTGGGTACCATCCGTCCTATGAATCTTAACTTTTGCTTTAACCGCCATATCATAAGGAATTTAGGACAACCACCTTTCGAGTACCTAATCAGGAATGAAGTAGTAACCCTGTTCACACTACCAAACCATGCTAGAGTAAGTGTTCACAATAAGGATAATTGGCTTTATGAGTTAACCCCTCCTGACTATCCATCTACTCCTGAAACACCTCAATCTTACAAGATAAAGGATGATATAATGACCGATGTAGAAAGTGACCCTGAGACACCTCCTGGTTACCATGACATTGACCACACTGACGAAGTGATTGAAACCCCTGAAGTGAATCAAGTAGAATATGCTGACAACTTAAAGAAAATCATGAACACTCTTGAAGCTTACCAAGCCGATATAAATACTGTTAAGGATGAGATTAAGAGCATGCAATTGGACATTATAGGTTTAACTGACATAACATGTGAGCAATTCTACCACCTAAACTCTGCAATCGAAGATTTGAAGAAGCACTTTTGAAAATACTGTAGTGATCTAGCTTATTTTACTTATTGTTTTCGTTTCTAGTTAGTTTAACATTTCGCAAACATTTTCGTACCGTATTTTTATTAATGTAATTTCACTTCAATTATCAAAAGCAAAGCACTTCTAGTTTACAAATTTTTCCAATTTAATCAATTTCTATGCTTTCAATTTATTTACTGTTATGTTTAAATTGATTAATGTTTTATATAATCTCTCGTGTGATGAAATTTACAAGTATTATGTTGGTATTATATATTATGTTGTTTGTGTTTAAAATAAAGTGAGAAGTGATCATAAAAAAATATTATATAAATTATATTGAACGTGAGAGAGATAATGCATTCTGGAAAATATTCTAAGTTTTAAGCCCTCACGGTCGTCATCACCCTCTAACGATCGTGACAAGCTAATTAGCGTGTCACGACCGTCATCCCTCCATCACGATCGTGACGACCCCAGTTATAGGAATTCTGAGAAACAGAACTGTTCTTCTTCGAAACCTCTTCCTCTTTCAACTTCCATAACATTCAAAATCCCCTATTATCTCTTCCAACTCCCGTAACCTCCCATTACCCAAATTAAACTCCATTAACCTCTCCATTTACTCCACACCTATCACATTCTCACCTTGCATTATAATCCGAACCAATTTCCTCTCATTTTACACTTTTCTCACAAACCTCAAAAAACCTCTTACCTCCCACTCTTGTTCTTGCATGCAATGGAAGCAATTCAGTTTAGAGATGGTGAGCATGGAGAAAATCAGAGACAGAGGTTCATCAGATTCCAGAACCGTGGTGTTCAACCCACGCGATATGTCGACACTGAATGTTTGAGAGTTGGGAATGCTCAACAGTGTCAAGAACCTGCTTCAGAAGGTTGGTTTGTGGGATCTATGCAGTCAGCCCCAGCCCACATTCGAGCTTCTGACATTGGAATTTCTAAGCTCATTTCATTACATCACTCCTACCGGTTCACAGAGTCAACTCACCAGCGTTGCTAAGTTCAAATTGCTCGGCCGGGAGTTCGAAGTTACGCAAACAAGGATCGCCGAGCTGCTAGGCTTCGATCACGGGAATGATGCTCACCTCCGCGTGCCGGACAATTTCAGTGAAACCGCTTTCACCTTATGGCACGACATCACCAACACCCGTGCCTCAGCCTTTCAGAGCCTGAATGCTACGCATATCCACAACCCGGCGATCAGATACTTTCATCGCATCATCTGCAACACCATCTTTGCAAGAGAGAGCAACCACAAGCTTAACTCCAAGGAGCTCTTGTTCTTGCACTGCGCCTTAAATGACGAGCCCATTAATGCTGCCCCATTCATGTTGTCCCATATCCAGTCCATAGCGCAAAGAGGCGCAACCCCCTTCTACATAGGCGGCATTGTCACTACCCTCGCCATTCAGCTGGAGCTTGGTGACTTGGTCATCAATTTGCCTCGCAGAGCCGCAGAGTTCCTAACGAAGAATTATTGCAGGTCCGCCCACTTGATTGCTCAGAGAGAGGATGGCAGGTTTAGCCCTGTTATCCAAGGCACTGTTTATCACCACATCATCTTGCCGTGCCGCGACCGCATCGATCCGTCTAGCCGAGCCAACTGGCTATTTACTTTACCGGATGCTGCCGGCCACGCCCCCATTCCTGATGAGCAGGCTGATCTACCAGAGGACGAGATGCAAGACACCATGGATGCAGCTGAGCCTGTCCAGGACATTCCTGAGTCATCCACCCGTCCTGCACAAGAATTCACACTTGAGGACGTCCTCCGTGCGATTCATCAGCAAAATCAGATGAATGCCGCACTGGAGCGAAGGCAAAAGGAGCAACATGATGCATTACTCCTAGTTTTTGCCACCAACCAGAGGACTACTGATGAGAAGCTCGGAGAGATCTTTAGCGAGCTAGAGGCTTTGCGCATTGATATCACTGCTATCACCGGTACCGGTTCTGATCCTGAAGCGACTCCGACCAGACGCTCCCGCACCAGAAGCCGAGGCCGTGGTCATCAGCAGCCTTAGTTTTAGTTTTAGTTTATGTTTTTCCATTTCCGTTGTTTGTATTGTACTTTAACCGCTATTATATCACAACATTGAGGACAATTTCTGATATAGTGTGGGAGAGGTACCTTTCATTTTCCGCATTTTCCCTTTCCGCACTTTTCCATTCCGTTGTATTTCCTTTTCGTAAGTTAATGAAACAGAGCAATATTTGTGCTATTCTCTTTAGTTTCGAACTTTCCCCGTTTATTTAGCCATACCGAAAAAAATCTTTAATTAATTCTTCGCATTACCCGACTTACCTACGAAATCATAATTAGGAAGCTGAGAACGATTCAACAAGATCAATACAGTCTTGACACCTTAGATTTCCCACTTAAGCAATTCCGTTCCGATAATTGTTACGACTACACCTTAAGTTTCAGTTCAAAAGTAACCCCTAGTAGTTTATACTAGCAGTCAGCATCGTCTGAACACAAACCACGTGGGGAGCCGATGAATATAAGTGTTTGATGCCTAATCTATAATGATCCTTCATATCTCGATGCAAATGAAAAGAAATTGCACCAAAGTACACGGTCGCATATAAGAAACGAGAAATATGAGAAGGAGTCCATTGCGGGTTGGTTCAGAGGTACTGGTTCTGAACTTGGTAGGGCGTGCTACGACTCGATCCCCCACAACCTCCAAATTGGATAATGTATGAAGGGTTACCACATTCGTGTACCAGACCCCGTGCTTATAAAGGATCAAAGTCGCTAACCGGCTACTCCACTACGTGCGTGCTAAGGCAAAGGGCTTAATGTGATTGCGCTAGAATGAAACCGGGCGAAATAAGATCGAAAGACTCTAGGTGAAATCGTAAAGCAATTACCGAATGTTTCGTTTAACGGGAAGTCGACGACTTAGCTTGTTGCTTGTGTCATTAGTGTATCGTTAGTGTTTTATCAAAGTACCGGTTTATCTGACAAAACGATCCTTCGTACGGTTTGTTATGTGTGTGCGTCGATAAAAACTTGTCCGACAATTTTCAACCGACTATTTGCTTGAGGACAAGCAAAGGTTTAAGTTTGGGGAAGTTTGATAACGAGAAAAAGTATCGGTTATATTGCTATGTTTCAATACCGTTTTATCGCATAATTGTCGTTTTAACACCCGATTCCGCGAGTTTTCTTTGCCATTTTGCAGGTACATCATATACAGAGCTAAATTATGAGCCACAAGTGAAATGAGCAAAATCAACCATTAAAAGATGAAGAAAGGAGGAATTCTGCATAAACCTGCATTTTTTGTAACAGTCATGATCGTCACCTAGGAGTCACGACCGTGACACGCTAAAAGGAGCAATCACGGTCGTCACAAGTCCCTCACGACCGTGACGCACATCAAACACGGAAGACGAACGTGACACCCTTGTCACAAACGTGACAAGGGGAAATTAGGGTATTATGCTGAGACTTGGTCCTGAACGTGTACGCTACGTGAAGTCAACATGCCTATGTTCCCGCAGACCAAGTATTCCAACGTTTCCCTGGATTCTCTCAACACCTACGAGGCCCAAGCACCAATTCCAACTGCCAAGCCCAAATTGCTTTCTATAAATAGCTTAACTTCAAGAAACAATTTACAGAGTTTTTGATTTTAATTTTCTTGCGGAAGCTCTGCCGTTTTTATTTGCACCCTTTTATTTTTCCAGCATTAATTTTCTTGCTTTAATTTTCTGTATCCCAACCAACCATATAACAATTTCCAACATTAGAAAATTGTTATAATTTAATTTGTTTCAAAGCCTTCAGATTCTTTTAGAAAATTTATTTTCGATTCCGGTCAGTACTCCGAGCTTTCCAGCCTGTGGAAGAAGGAGTCTACTATTTTTATTGTTATCCAGGTTTATATTTAAATTGCATTTATATTAATGTTGAGTATTTATTTTTCTGCTCTAGGCTTAAAATAATTAAGAGCTTAAAATTCTGGTTGAGACTTTTTATTATAAAATCAACCTTTTTGTTACGAGAGTAAGGAAAGTGTATTAGGTTAGGTCAAGACCACGAGAGTGTGAGATTTTAACCAGATAACTAAAGTTAGACATTTAATTTAAACACAGCGAGAGCGCTTTAAAATGAATTAGAATTACTAAGTTTCCAAAAATTATTTCTAAACACCTATGGGCTAGCGAGAGCAGGCATAGGGCTTTAGGGGTAAGATCTGAGATAAGACCACGAGAGTGTGAGTTAAAGATATTTAAACTGGTAACCTCTACAGAATAGATTAAGTGAACCATCTTTATAAGCCTAGGTTAGATTGACCCGCCTAAGTTAACATAATTACATACCGACCGCCTTAGTATTATTTTATTAAACTTAAATTTAATTCCCGCCTTTAATCTTTAAAAACAACCAAAAATCGTGACAACCCTTCACCTTAGCTAAACTAGAAATTCCTCTAGCACTAAGTAATCATAGAGTCCCTGTGGATCGATAATCTTAAATATTACTTCGATAGGCTGTGCACTTGCAGTTAAGATACCGCTAGACACATATTAGAGTACGTTAATAGCCCATCAGTATGTAAGCTACATGTTATGCTTATGATATGCAAAATGATGTGAAACAAAGAGGGCAAATTTGGGGTGTTACAATACTAGGCGTCACGAGGATGCCAAACCATCTAAACATGATAACTCCTTAACATCTCGTCAGGGAGGAGAAAAATGAAAGAAAGATTTGGTATGCGATACTTGTACCTAGGTATGCATGTTAGGTCGGTGCTTATGCTTCATCTTTTAAATCTGAGCATGCCGACGGACGCCTTAACTGTAGTATTGCTTAAGTTTTTCAGCATTCCAAGGAGGAGCAAGTTCTTCCCCGTTTAGATTTTCTAACTAATAGGCCCCATTCTCCATTTTTGCTCGGATACGATATGGATCTTCCCAGTTTGCAGCAAGTTTTCCTTCTCTGGAGTCTCTATGGTTTCTCCTCGGGACGAGGCTGCCGACCTCGAACCCTCGTTTTATGACTTCAGAGTCATGTATGATGGTGATTTTTTGTTTAAGTGATGCCTCACATAGTGCTGCCCCTTATCGAACTTCTTTGACCAAATCGAGCTCCTAGCGAAGCCACTCCGAATTAGTTTCCTCGTCCATTGGAGCTTCTGTCCGCCTGGACAGTATATGCATTTCTATGGGAATAACAACCTTTGTTCCGTATGTTAATCGGAAAGGGGTCTCCCCGGTTGTAGAATGAGGTTTGGTCCGGTATGTCCACAAGACATTGTGCAATTCCTCAACCCATCATATTTTGATCTCATCCAATATTCGCTCGAGCCTTCGAAGGATGACCATGTTTGCTGCTTCGGCATGCCTCTTGGTTTGCGGGTGTTCTAATAAAGCAAAATATTGTTTTGTCCCAATGTTGACGACGAATTCCTGGAAGTTTTTATCTGTGAATTGTGTGTCATTGTCAATTACTATGGTATGGGGTATCCCGAACCGAGCGAGGATGTTACGTTTGAAGAAACACAATATGTTGAGGGTTGTTATCCTAGCTAGAGGTTCAACTTCTATCCACTTCGTGAAGTAGTCTACTCCGACGATCAAGTATTTATTCTGGTTCGAACCGACGACAAAGGGTCTGAGGATATCTAGGCCCCACCATGCAAATGGCCACGGGGAGGACATGGTATGAGGATATACGTGTGTTAAAACAAAGAAAAATGAACGAGAATTGAAAATATACATATATTAAGAAAAACTATATATGTATATATATTTTAAAAGAAAAAGAAATGAATATGGACGTTTGTTAGTTCAATTGAAAAGAAATGAATATGGACGTTTGTCAGTTCAATCTTATATTTTATTTTAATGGGTATAAAAAAAGCAAAAAATGAGAGATCGGATTAAATTATGCGAAAAATAGATGAATATGGATGTTTGTCAGTTCAATTGAAAAACATTGTTCGTTTATCGACTTTCGCACAATTAAACTTTATTTTGACGAATGACTGAAAACTGAAGAATTCAAACAATATGCAAAATGACGGGTAAAAGAAGCAAAAAGAGAAAAAATTTAGTCAGAAAAATAAAAAATATTCATAATGAAAAAGGACAAAATTTAGGGTATGACAGAAAATTGTGGACAATGTTCTTTTTGGAAAGAGTTGGTATTCTAAAACACTTAGGCTTTGTTATATATAATTTGGTATGAAAATTAGATATATGTAGATTATAGTATGTGACATGATTTTTATAGTTCTCTGACATTTTGTTATCTTGATTGTAGAAAACAATTGCAGCATCATATTAGAATAGTCAGCGCAAAAGAATATAAGAGAATACAAAAAGGATAGATGCTCTTAATCTGACCCGCCTTTTGCAATCCCTTCACAAATCATCTTTTTCCATTTTAAAACCCTCATTGGTTTATTTAATATCTTAACTTGACTCCAGTTAAACATTTTTACAAGTAGTGAAATGTAAAACACTATTTGTGTACTTTGCCTTTTAATTGCAAAATTTTTATAATACAATTTTCTAATGTTTTTTTGTATTGTTTTTCCTAGAAAATGAACAAAGTAGAAAGGTTAAAGCAAAAGATGATATAACAAGAGATGCGTGACAAAATTACTTCCAAGTTTGAGCTACCTATAGTAAGATCAAGCAATGAATTGCATAGAAAAATGTGAATCAAGCATTAGAAAGTACAGGAAAAGATTGAAAGATATAATGCTTTTGTGGATGGAATTATTAAAGATGTTAGCAAGAAAAACAAGCCACCAATTAATGATACGCACAAGGCAGCCTTCATTAAATTAAAAATAATTGTTCAAAATTACTTTTATAGGGATCGAACTATGGTTATAAAAGAAAATTTCAACATAATTTTTAAGTATTAATATTTGATGTTTTTAAGTATAATTATTAACATATTTTTTTATTACTACGGTCCAAACCAAAGATCATCAAGATGAATGAAGCTAGTAGAAAGCTTGAAGGACGTGTTTTGGTTGTTTTATGTTTTAGAATACCATATTTAGTTATGTAGTTTTACTTAAAACTCAATTGTTTTTTTTTTTTGGAAGACAAGACTTGATTGTTATAAGTTATAACTGATGAATTGAGAGTTAACTTTATTTGGATGTTAAAATATTTTAATTAGACGAATTTGTCTTTTCTATGATAGAGTATATTTCAATTAAAATTTGATTATGTTAATTTATATTTATTTTGTTTAATGATTACAACTTTTTTATTAATATTTATTTATTTAAAAAAATAGTAAATTAATAATACAAATATGTATGGAAAAATATCTTACACACAACATTGAGCTCAAAAAGCATACAAAATTTGAATATTATGGTCCAACAATGTAGCATGTGACCTACATGCATACAAATATATAGGCAAAGCCTGTATTTATTTGATGGCAAAATTGGTTTTCGAACGTTTAGGTAACGGTTGAAAAATTGTTGTATAAACATAAAGACTAGCTTAAATGATTTAGAAAAAACGCGACCTATACCATATTCAGAAAATCGTAGCCTAACACGTGTAAAAAAAAAATTGCAGCCTATACTAAATTCAGGAAATCGCGGCCTAAAGCAAGTGAAAATAACCATGGTCTCTTCACATATTTTAGGCGACAATTATTTTAATTATGTGGGGTAAAGTAAAAAATCGTGGTTTACGGAATAAGCAACAACCACATAAACCACACTTCGAAAATTATGGTCAAACTGTTGCCAAAACCTTTAGCCGCAATTATTTTGGTTCTGACAACACTTTTACAATGTGGCGTGAACTAAAAAAAATTTGTAGTATGATTAACAATGGTCAACATGTTGTTTTTACTGCGCGAGTTCCATAATCTCCCAAGAGTCTTTCTACAAGAGGGTATAATGCTTGGAAGCTAGATCCCTTTTTATTGCTTCCTTAGCCGAGCTTCCCTCCGATTGCACAAGTAATATTCTTGATTTTCGCATCAAGAAGAAAAATAGACGAGGATTGACTATGAAGACAAACTTTCAATGTTGTATTATATTTTGATGAAGACAAAGTATCAAGATCAAATGAATTATCAAAGAAGAAAAAAACTCTAAATTCAAAGGAATATATGGTGACTAGGGATGTAAATGGATATCCATAGAGACGGATAATATGATATTCATGTCCGCCCCGTTGGATAAATATGATAACAGGTAACAATAATGTGTTAACCTATTACCACTAAAGTAATGACAATTTTTCATTTTCAATCTGATTCCAACGAATGCCAAACTTCACATATCAACCATGACAATGATTCATGATATTATACTCTTTTAAAAAAGGTATAATTCAAGTATAAAGAGAAGTGAATTCAAATTTTTAAATTACACCTCTTTCTAACAATTCAAAGTACATATCTTTCTCACTTTTCCTTTAAGTGACTTGAGCCAAAAACTTAGTAAAATTTCATGCATAAACTTTTACAACATCATTAAAGTTTCATGCTTAAGTTTTGCGCACTTAAATATTATACATTGTGAATTGTTTACTTGAAAGGGAATATCAATTCTCATAATTGATACAAGTACACAATCTTTTTCATTATTTACTCAAATTATGTATTGTTCACTAAGTGTTACTGATCATTGTATTCAAGTAAAAGTGGTGTGCTTTCTCTTGTATGTTGTAAAATTAAAAGGTGGTGTGTTTGTGATTGTGTTAGATAGTTAAGATAGTTAATTTGATCGATTGTAACATATCTAACATAGTGAAATATCTCACGGGGTGTGAGGGGGACTGGAGTACCCTTGCTTGGAAAGGGAAACCATGATATATCATGGTGTTATTTACATTCTGCATTTATTTTTCAACATCTTTACTTTTACACCAGTTTCGAAAAATTAAGAACATCATTGCTAACAATAAAAATTGAGAAAATTTCAATAATACCAGATAATATAATCCCCTTCTTAAATTACATTTCATGCTTAAATGTGGTATCAGAGCAGGTTATAGGTAACCTGTTTCCAAAGATCCAAAAATGGCTTTCGCAAATCTGGTTTTTAGAGACGGTGGTTGTAACAATAAGTTTCAATTGTTTTATGGTGAATACTTTGATTTTTGGAAGGTTCGTATGAAGGCACATCTCGAAGCACGAGGAGAATAAGTTTGGGATGTTGTAGGAAATGGTACGTTCGTTCCCATAAGTATTGTGAATGGCACTGGCACACCAAAAATCAAAAGTTCATGGGATGAAGACGATAAGAAAAAGGTCATATACAACAAGAAAATAATCAACTTACTTCAATCATCCCTAAGAATGGATGAGTTATCCCTTGTCTCTCACTGCACAATGGCAAAAGAAATATGGGATACGTTGGTGGTCAGTCATGAAAGAACCGCTGAAGTAAAAAGATCAAGTTTGAATACTTTATGTCAAGAATATGAATAGTTCAGAATACAACCCTGAGAATGAATTCTTGACATGCCGAAAATATTTGTGCACATGACCAATCACTTGATCACTCTTGGTAAGAATTTTTCGAACATTGAACTTAATCTTAAAGTACTTAGATATTGGCCCAGGGAATGACAATCGAAAGTGACAATGATATTTGAAAAGAAGGATCTATCTAATATTATGTTCGCAACATTGTTTGGAAAACTTTAAGTGCGTGAGATTTAACTTGGAAGACTAGAAAAGTATGTGACTCAAGAAAAGAAATCCAAAAGTATTGTTTTAAAAGTTGATTTAAGAGAAGAATTGGAAGAAGATGAATGCTTCTTGTAAAAAGGTTAGGAAATTTTTTCAATAATGACAAATCCTTAAACTTTGCAACAAAAAAAAGAAAATTTTCAGTAAGAAAGAAGCCTTTCGTCAACACAATATTACACTTGCTTTGAAAGTGGGAAACAATGACACATAAAGGAAGAAATGAATCAACATCAAAAAAGAATTATATTGCATGGGATGATAATGAAGTTTATCATCCAATTTTTAAAGTGAAGAAAGCGTGAATCCTACATTAACAGAATCACACCATTTCGATAATGAAGAAGACGAGGTTAGTAATGAAATTTTTTTTTATGATAACGATGCTCAAGGAGCAATAGATTAATTACTCAATGATATAAAATTATGTATAAAATGGTGTCAACTCAAAAGAAAAATGTGGAATATTAGAACAAACCCTAGTACGAATAGCATGTCGTCGAAGTCTGCTCACATGATATTGTTTAATTGGGCCTTGTGTTATGGATCCAATTGTTTAAGTTAGCTTGTAATAGATAATTGTTAAAAAGCCCATTAGGTTAGTATGTTAGTTTTATTATAAATAGCATACTAGTCTCTCATATTTTGCATAAGGGAAAATAGGAAGACAAAACCCTAATTCAATAGTGAGAGAGGTTATTTGTTATTCTTGTATACTTGTAATATTATTTTAAGAGAAAGGAAAGAATAGCAATTTATAACCAATCCTCGTTGTTTTCTTTGGTAACCCTAAACCCTAACCCTTGCGGGTTTCTTGAGAAACCTATTATACTTTGTTGTCTAAGGTATCCAATTCACAACAAATTGGTGCGGTGAGCATGGAGAAGATGCCTTCAAAAAAGTATGAGAATGAAAAGTTCACAGGAATGAACAATTTCGGTTTTTGGCGCTTGAAGATGAAAGCCCTACTTGTTCAGCAGGGTTGTTTGGAAGCGTTGAAGGGAGAGACGACCATGAATGTTGCGTTAACGACAGTTGAAAAGAAGGTCGTGATTGAGAAAACACACAATGCAATATTGTTGAGCCTTGGTGATAAGGTTCTTCGTCAGGTATCAAAGGAAATGGCGGTGTCAGGGTTATGGTTGAAACTTGAAGGTTTATACATGACCGAATCATTAGTGAATCGACTCTACCTGAAGCAAGCCTTGTATTCATTCAAGATAAGTGAAGACAAAATGTTGATTGAGCAGTTGGATATGTTCAACAAGCTGATTCTTGATCTTGAAAATATTGATGTGAAGATCAATGACAAAGATCAAGCGTTGTTGTTGTTATGTGCTTTACCCAAAACACATGCTCACTTCAAAGATATCGACACGTTGGTCGAGAAACATAATAACAGACATCAACGCGGCGGTCGGGAAAATGAAATAACAGACATCGACACGGCGGTCGGGAAAACAAAATAACAGACATTGACACGGAGGTCGGGAAATAAAATAACAGGCATCGACGCGGCGGTCGGGAAAACGAAATAACAGACATCGACACGGCGGTCGGGAAATCAAACTCAGACATCGACGTGGCGGTCGAAAAATAAAATAACAGACATCGACACGGCGGTCGGGAAAGCAAAATAACAGACATCGACGTGGCGGTCGGGAAAACGAAATAACAGATATCAACACGGCGGTCGGGAAAACAATTCAATACGACAATTGATGAAATAAATAACATCCATCGACACGACGGTCGGAAAATAAAAATAACAGACATCGACGCGGCGGTCGGGAAAACGAAATAACAGACATCGAAACGGCGGTCGGGAAAGCAAAATAACAGACATCGACACGACGGTCGGGAAATAAAATAACCGACATCGACGCGGCGGTCGGGAAAACGAAATAATAGACATCGACATGGCGATCGGGAAATCAAACTCAAACATCGACGCGGCGGTCGGAAAATAAAATAACAGACATCGACACGGCAGTCGAGAAAGCAAAATAACAGACATCGACACGGCGGTCGGGAAAACGAAATAACAGACATCGACATGGCGGTCGGGAAAGCAATTCAACACGGCGGTTGAGGAAATAAATAACAGCCATCGATACGGCGGTCTGGAAATAAAAATAACAGACATCGACACGGCGGTCGGGAAAGCAATTCAACACGGCGGTTGAGGAAGATAAAAATAACAGACAAATACCCAAAGTGGTAAATCAACATGTTCAAGTGTAACTGTTGATACCGAGGATAAAGAAAACGAACACAGTGTTTGGGCAGTGGCTCTGTGCGACCAACTGATACTAGGAGTAGAAAACAACGTACTCGAATATAAATCAATGGCTCCAAGCGACCGGCTGACAAATAAGAATAAATGTTGCAAACAAAACAAGATAAACGTCTAACCTCTGGAAATTCCTTAAATGAAGAGTTGAAAGAACTTTTAGGAACCATCAGGAAAACACAGATGCGTGTTGAATTAAACAACCTTAAATCTTAAGCAAACAGCTTAAAGGATTTATGCCAATGATAATTGGACTTAAAAGAAATATTGGTGATAATAAGGTAAATATCAACAACAAAATAGACTTCTGCAGGAGATACCAGTGTCACTGGGAAGAAGACCTTAATTAACCACACTTCGGGGTACCAACCACAATGGATACCAAAATGAAAATCGACAGTAATCTGGACTTGGAGTCAGACATACAACAACTAGGGAAAGACAAATGATTATGTCAAATGCGTATGATTGAGCATGATGTGAATGATCATGATATGAAAATGCGGACTCTGGGGAGACAAAGAGTTTTGACAAAATTCAAAGGAGAGTAGGATCTCAACGCCTATACTTAAACGGGCAATATGAAAGATGCTAGGGAGATGTCTTTGAACTCGGAACTTAATGCTTGGTCCAAGGATTCATCCAAGAGTGCTACCAGCTTCTAATCCTTTATGGGGATTTCTGTAATAATGGCATGAGAGCGTTGCTGCAAGCCAGAGGTTTTTTTTTTGAGAAAACAGAAGATTTTTAATCTTTCTAAAGTCAAAGAAATTTTAAAGTTTTTTCATATGTTTCCAAAAAACAATTTCTAAAATATTTGTCATTTTCAAAGTTAAATTGTAATTCAGTAAAGACATTTTGCATAACAAAGAAAATAAGAAGCTGAAAGACAAAGTTTAAAGGCAAGGGTTGTATTTCATTCAAGAATGGCAGCTTGCCAATAGCAAAAGCTCCATGGAAAATTACAGTTTGAAAATGGAAAATGGGGAAAGGTCTACATTGAATCCAAACGACCACTATATTCCCTAATGACTAAGACTGCCCAACACCTTGCTTCTGACAAGAGCAACTGGATTGGTCTTCAAGTAAAGTTCTTTAGTAATGGTAAAAACCATCTGATACAGTCAAATGCATTTGTCCCTAATTTTTCCTGGACCGCCCTTTCGGGTTTTCAATCCACCGTGACGCTCTTTTTTGCCTAAGCTTCCCTTTCGGGGTTTTAACTTAGCGAACTCTTATTTTTTTGGTTTTTATCCCTAACTTTTGCCTGGATCTCCTTCATAGGTTTTGATCGACCGAGATACCCAATTTTTGCCTAGGTCTCCATTTCTGGTTTTCGACCTATCGGGTTTTATTTAGGCATAATATTTTTTGACTGCATCAAAATTCACCGGGTGTTTAAGTTGTCCACCATCCATAGTTGTGAGGATTAAGGAACCTCCGGAGAATGCCACCTTCACAACATACGGGCCTTCATAGTTAGGGCTCCATTTTCCACGCATTTCTTTATGGACTGGCAAGATTTTCTTGAGTACAAGATCTCCTTCTTTGAATTCTCGGAGACGGACTTTTTTGTCAAATGCTCTCTTGATGCGCTTCTGGTACAACTGGCCATGGCACATGGCAATCATTTTCTTTTCATCAATGAGGTTCAATTGATCATATTTGTTCTGGACCCACTCAGCTTCCTCTAATTTGGTTTCCATCAAGATTCTTAAAGATGGTATCTCTACTTCAATAGGGAGAACTGCATCCATCCCATACACCAGAGAGAAAGGGGTTGCCCCTGTTGAAGTGCGAACTAATGTTCTGTATCCGTGTAAAGTATACGGTAACATTTCGTGCCAATCTTTGTAAGTCTTCACCATCTTCTGCAGAATCTTTTTGATGTTCTTGTTCGCAACTTCAATAGCTCCATTCATCTTCGGACGGTAAGGAGAAGAGTTATGGTGTTCAATCTTGAATGTCTCACACAACTCTTTCATTGTCTTGTTATTCAAATTGGTCCCGTTATCTGTGATGATTTGACTTGGGATCCCATAACGGAAGATAATTTGGTTCTTGATGAAATGGGCAACCACCTTCTTTGTCACATTGGCATAGGAAACTACTTCTACCCACTTGTTAAAGTAATCAATCGCAACCAAAATAAACCGGTGACCATTAGAAAGCTTAGGTTCAATTGCCCCTATCATGTCGATGCCCTACATTGAGAAAGGCCAAGGCGATGACAGAACATCCAAAAGGGTTGGAGGTACGTGCACCTTGTCGGCATAAATCTGGCATTTATGACACTTCCTGGCATACTTGAAACAATCTGATTCCATGGTCAACCAGAAGTAACCAACTCTCAAGATCTTCCTAGACATGGCATGTCCATTGGCATGTGTTCCAAATGATCCTTCATGGATTTCTCTGATCAATAAGTCTTCTTCCTGTTTGTCCACACATCTGAGCAGAACCATATCATGCTTTCTCTTGTAAAGTACATTGTGTAACACCCCAAAATTTGCCCTCATATTTATAACCTAGCTGGCTTACGCTTCACTTTCATTTGCACTCTCCCATTGGGTCATGACATTAAATCGTGCAGTACATCGGCTCCTAAGGCATGGGATCAATGCCATATGAAATTAGGGTTTATTTCTCTGATTAGTTGATCTTTGAGGAACTCAATCATAAAGGTTGTTCATTGGCGCATCAGGCTCATTGTCAAGCTAAAATTAGTGTTTTACTCATGTTTTAGATCGAGAATGTCTCATCAACTAAAGATTAGCGGATTAGGGTTCTCGCGCCAAGTTAACTTGGTCGTGCATCACTTCATATTTCAAGACCTATCATTATCAAAGGATTCATTTTGATTGAGGCACTTTATTTGTTGCTTATGACTCGATTCGGGAATAGTGTTTTCAAGTGATTAAGAAAGGCACGACTCATGGATCATCAATTTTGGTTTGGGTTCATCATGGCATCATTAGTACTGTAAAAATGGTTCATTCAAAGTCTCCATTTGAGCTAAAGAAAAGTGTGTGGTCATTGGTTTATTTGGAAATACTTTGTTTAAGTTTATTACTCAAATCCATGGTTCACCTGATTTAAGCCCATCTCTGTTTCTAAAACACTCCATTGTTCATTTTTTTAAGTCATATATTGTCCAATGTCCAATTAAACTCCCGTCATAATTCATTTGCTTCTACCCGAGTCAATATGTCATTTTAATCCATTTTTCAAATTGATTATCCAAAGCCAATATTCATTTAACTTAAGTTTTTCTAGATACCATGGTCATTATCCAAGTTGAGCTAATATTCATTTCCAAATTCTTTCCCATTAAAGTTCAATATCCAAACCATAAAGTTCTATCCTCATCATGCTCGCCTTCGATGTTTTACGAATTGATTTTCAAATTTGTTAATGCTTGGGCTGTAGTTCAGTTCATATTAAATATCTCAATATCTTGCCAATGCATCTCTTTAAGCACCAAAAATAATACTAGTCTTGAATAACTCTAAACTAGGAATGCATTTATACCCTTGTTCATTACCTTGACATAAAGGTGTTGCTCCACCATACGGTTGATATATTCTAAATGCAATTCTTTTT
The DNA here is from genome assembly GCA_963966055.1 of Lathyrus aphaca. Taxonomy (NCBI): domain Eukaryota; kingdom Viridiplantae; phylum Streptophyta; class Magnoliopsida; order Fabales; family Fabaceae; genus Lathyrus; species Lathyrus aphaca. Next base: position 111,118,609 of record OZ014523.1, read on the forward strand.
TAAGCTCAATGATCTTGTTTTAGGTCTTCATATAAGCACCATTTCTTTTGCATCCTCTAATATATGTTCTTTTTTGTTAACATAAATTTTTCCAGTACAACTTTCTAGTAAAAGTTAAAATTATTGCGCACCATTTGTACCATACTATCCAGCACCATCAGTATTTTATACACTATTTCTACTTGTCACATAACTTTAAATTAAATAGAGAGAAAACCATCAAATTAATTCTCAAAAGGATAAACCTCAGAACATAATCAGTAGAAGATAACAGAAGGATTGATTATTATGGAAATAAAGAGAACAAAGCCAAATGGAAATTCCCATAGCAGAGGTTCAATAACAGATTTTCAGTTACATAACCAACTTCTAACTAACTATACAACTGCATAACAGAATTTCTGAGAAAAAAACAGAAAAAAATCACTCTTCTCACTCTGTTCTTCAGCCTTCAAAACTCATTCTTCAACCGGATTTTTTGGCAACTTTACTCCTCCTCATCCACTAAGCTTTCCTCTGCAATCCACTCTCCCTTCAACACACATCTTCATTCTCTCTTCACCATTCACAAAAACTCACAAAAATTTTCAGAAAAAACAAGAAACCAATAGAAATTCTTCTTCTTCTTCATCAATCTTTCGCACCTTCTTCCTCATCTTTATCTCCCTCTCAATCTCATTTGTCATTGACACCCTTCAACCATTTAAATCAATCTTCAATCATCAATTCTTCAAATCTTTTTCTTCAAACCTGCATCAACCATTTTTTCCAGTAGAATTTCAACATCACCCCATCAATGCATCAAACCTACAAATTTATTGAAATCAGTAACCTTTCAAACGCAGCAAGCACATCGTCCTCAAGAATACACTGCATACCTGATCAAACCCAGAATCACAGTTTCAATCGACAATAGACCGTCTGAATCAACTTCTCAATCGCTTCATCATCACACCGCATCTAACTTCATAAACCTCCTTGCGTCACTCTTCATCACCATCATCACAACGTCATCCTCTTCAAGCTTCAACACCATCAATATCGCATTCGTCATCAACAAATTATCATGACCTGTAAATCAACATCAATACAACATTAATCATCTTCAAAGACTCATCAATAGCATAACGAAATCATCAACAACTCAAACCAACAGAAGCGAAGAAAGAAATAGGATCGAAGAGGAAACTTACGCAAGATATTCGCCCGGATCGCTTTTGTTCCGCAGGTAGGCCGATTTCGACTTGAAGCTTTCAAATATTTCCTATCATTGTGTAAGTTGTGACTAGGGGAGCAAGAACCCTATGTTTCGGAGCGAGAATTCGTGATAGCGAGAATTTGATTTTGGGGGATTCTGTAGGGTTCTTTGCGATTTGGTTTTCGTTTTAGGGTTAGGTTGTGATTGGAAGATGTAGCGATGAGACCACATGTAAGTCGACGGTAGGGCAGCGTCATCTTCTCCGATAGAAAAAATAGGACGTAGCATTGTGGAGGCCGCCGCCGTCGTGAGAAGAGGTAGGGTTTGAAGAGGATTATGAAAGGTGAAGGAGAGAAAGGTTAAGGTTGTGTGTAGCATTTTTCGTTTCTTGAATCGGAACCCATGGATGAACCGCCGCCGCTATAAGACTAGGGTTAGGAAGAAGAGGATGAAGTATTTAACGTGAAGGGAGATAGCAAGTGTGAGAGGTTTTGTTTTTGTTTTAGTCTGAAGTTTTTACTTTGGTTTGTTTTAATTATAAATTAATATTGATCTTTGGGATTAAAAGAATTAAAATCATGAATAATCTCCATAATTAGTATCATTAAAAACTAAACAAAGTCATAAAAACTCATAAAAATCCTAACTTCCCACGTTAATGCAAAGTTGAAGAGATAAGATCCCCTTTGGTGGTCCATTCTGGCGGTGACAAGTGTCACCGTCCGGTAAGACCACCAGATTTCAATTCCACGCATTTCTCCCCACAACAACGTTTATGCACCCTCAGGCCTTCCTTGCTAATGGGCCTGCGGATTACTTTCGGCACCCCCATGCTAAGCCCAACCAGTTTTTTTAACTTAAAAAACTTTATGTTTTCACCCCCCATCAAGTTTCTCTTCTATTTTAATTTCTATTTTACACTATTTCAATTTAATTCTAGAAAAAATAGTAAGAGACATAATAAAAATTCCCAAAAAATTATATTAGAATATTAACTAAACTTAGAACCTTTCCCCATTTTCACTTTCGAAATTTTTGCATTTTTCGATTTAATTTCGATTTTTCATTTTAAATGATTTATATTGAATTTCCACATAAACACATAAATTTGTACAATTTATTTCTGCCACTTCCCATAACATTTTTGATCCATTCTTTTTGATATGATTAGAGGACAAATTGAAGTACCTAGAATATTTTTGTGTATTTTTTAGGGCTTTTTTTCTACTGTTTTGGTAGTGTGGATTGTATAAATTTGTGATTGAACTTTAGATAGGTTTACGCGATCATTTTCCATAGTTAGACTTAGAATTTTTAAGATATTTTTTAACACAATGTTATAATCAGGTTAGAGACCTTAAGAATTTAATTTCATATTTTTTCCATGACTTTTAATATTTTTTTGGCATTTTAATTCATTTCCATCATATTATGCATATTCATGATTCATGTCATTCACTAACTATTCTCTTTTTTGTGCAAGGTATGTTTTCAAGGATTGGCTTATGGACTTGGATATTTTTTGTGCCTCAATTATGTTTGTGTGCTTTGTTATGTAATAGCGTAATACTTGTATGTTTGTATAGTTTCTATAATTAGGATAGAAAAGATAAAAATAATCGATAGAAGACAAAAATCTTAAAAAATAAATAAAGTATTCGATCCAACGTCGAGTATATTTTCAAATAAATAAATAAAGATTGCATGTGACTTTAGGATCCCTCGATTACCATCGTTCCACTCCATTCAACCAAAAGCAAGCCTTGTATGTTGCACACCATAAGTCGTGCGTCTTAGCACCACGCAATCGACCCACCCGATCCATCGTTTCATCCCATTTACATTTCATTCACGTTTTCACCCACCATGACTTAGGAGGACCATATTGTTCATTATTGCCTTTTATGTTCTCATGTCTAGTTCTAATATCTCTTAGGTAGATTTAATCTTAAACCTCATTAACCATAGGTCATCTTCGAATTCAAACTAACTTAGGGTAAGTCTAGTTTCCCTTAGAATTTTTCCTTTTTATAACTTGAGTCTCACTTCTCACCTTAAAAGAAAATCAAAAACACTTAATAAAGGAAAAGGTGTGCAATGCGCCACGAGCCTTAAGCTATACGGGAAATGACTAGTGGAGGTCTCCTTCACTCTTCTAGGATGCTTTACAAACGTTCCATTGGGGGCGATCTTGGAAAGTATTCGCTCCTGTATCATAGTCTTTAGTGTTGTACATACGAAAAATACAAATTCAAAACACTTCTTCTAAAAAACAACAAACCAAGAAGTCACGTCTTCTTTCTCATCTCATACTCTTTGCGGACGAACATGACTTGTCTCGACAGTTCAAACAGCGACACGGTAAACACCCTCGAGTCAGAGCCGGTAACACCTGAGCTAGAGCTATGGCAATGTCATCCTAAAAACCACAAACGAGTGTAAGCCTTAGTTAGACGAACTACGGCGTCTCTGATCCTCATTTATCCTGATGAGGTACGTAGGCAGTGGGGTAGGGCCCATTCGAGCACAATCTTTATTTTCCCTACGTTTCCCCTTTATTCCCATTTGTCAATTCCATTTCTTTTCTCATTTCTATTTCCTTCCAGATAGCAATTCTTTCATTTGAACAACATATTATTTCTCACCCTTTGAAAACAGACTTATAAGCGTGGATCCCGTCGGGTACGGCGGACGGATTGGGGTGCTAATACCTTCTCAATTCGTAACCGACTTCCGTACCCAGATCTTTGGTTTGCAAGGCCTCGTCCTTTTCCTTATTCCTTAGGTTTGTGCAACATTACCTTTCCCATTCCTTTGGGATAAATATGTCTGGCTGGCGACTCTACCTTTTCCGCGCCACTTTTGCGTTTGTACTAGGATGAAAATCCCGGGAGCGACAGCTGGCGACTCTGCTGGAGACTTTAGAAATTCTAATTTCCCCTTTGAGAGTCAATCCTAGCACTTGTCTGTTTCTGTTTTCTTTGGGTGCTTATTCATTCGCTGTTATGCTTTAGTTTAGCTTTACTGTTTTGTTTACAATTTATCGCTTTCCTTTACAGCTTTATTTACAGCTTTCTGCACTTTACTTTACTGTCGCATATACTGGCATATACTGTACTGGCTGTTCTGGTTTTTCTTGGCAGGATGGGATTATTGTGAGATAAGCCAAATACCCGGCTTGAGTATACACATAAGATTTAGAGTGGGCAGTCGTGTGGCTTGCGTGGTCTTGAGCACGTGTAGTTTTCACGAGTCCCACACCCAGATCAGGCTCTCTTGGGATATGTTCTATACTGCCTAGGCAGACCATAGAATGTTCCCACCTGAGCTGCTAACACTGAGAACCGATCATCGAGGACCTTAGTGGAAACAACCCTCTCCAGTGGTGACAGTGGCAGACCACATTTTGTGGCAAACCCATTCGCACCCGAGGGCCCACTAGGAAATCGCATAGGATGACTTTGTTCTCTCATAGGAACCTGGTTAAAGCAACTGGTCGTATGACGGTAGTATTGTACCCTTCGGGATGAATGTACTATTGTTTCTCGACTTCAGTGCTTGAAGCCGGGAACTTATGAGGGATGCTTGTTTTTCCGGAATTCAGCTGAGGCCTCCCTGAGTAGTACATAATGCCAAACCGATTCCCTGATTTGGTCATGAGCCATTTCTCGGAAATGGTGAACGTATTATTGCTATTTGGCTTTGAGAGTCCGTGATGTTGACCCGTAGTAGCATACCCGTGAGATTGGGAGGGGTTTACAGGTTTGCAGGAAAACTAAACCTTCAACCTACCTTGTTCTTGATACTTGGGTTTTCTTCCGACACATACTTATGATTTGGTATTCTTGACAGTCGGTATTCAGGCAAAATCAGAAGACAGTACAACAGTGCCCAGTATATGCAACAGTGATCACATGCCATAGCATTGCATCACATCATCCGCATACTTGCATTCTTAATGCATGTTTATTCATTTGCAGGGTTGTATATCACATCCTTGATTCCGGTTGTGGGTATTGATCTATGAGCATGGAATCCAAGAAAAAGACCAAGTGTATTATCTCCTACAAGGTTTATCAGCCTGTTGTGAAAGAAATTCTCAAAGTGAAGGCCTTAGCTCCTCCAGAAGTTCTGAATGTCTTCAAGCAGGATTACGGGTGGATTTTGTATTTCATAGAGCCCATCAGTGACTATGCTTTCAGAGGGATGCACACCTTGCTACAGTTTTATGATCCACAGCTTGGATGTTTCGTACTTTCTGATTTCGTGTTGGCACCTACATTAGAGGAGTATTCGAGCATCCTGAGAGTTTCCGTGAAGGACTGTGCACCATTCTTTGGGACCAAGATTGATCCCGACTTCAAAGATGTAGCAACTGCTCTTTATTTGAACAAGTCATTATTAGAAGACCAGATTGATAGCAAAGGAGGCTTCCGAGGATATCATTTGAGTTTCTTGTTAGATGAGGCTACTAAAGCAGCTGAGGCAAAAAGTTGGAGTGCCTTCAATGCGATCCTAGCTTTGTGTATCTATGGAATCACTTTGTTCCCGAACATGCCGAACTTCGTGGATGTTAATGCTATTCGCATCTTCATAGCAAAGAATCCTATTCCTACTCTCCTAGGTGATCTCTACCACTCTGTGCATTATAAGAATGAGAAGCGAAGGGGTGGAATGTTGAATTGTTGCGCGACTGTGTTCTACAAGTGGTTCACACGCTTTCTTCCACAATCAGGAGCTTTTGAGAAGACGAAGAACACTCTTGAATGGTCGGAACGATTGATGGGTTTACAAGCAAAGGACATTACCTGGGTTAATCAGGGTTTGCGGTGTATTGACATTCTTCATAGTTGCGGAGGATTCCCTAATGTTCCACTGATCGGGAGGAAAGGGGGAATTAATTATAACCCTTCTCTCACGGTTAGACAGTTCGGGTATGCCTTAAAGGAACCACCAGCCGCTGTGGACATCACAGAGTCCTTGTACTTCCAATCAACAGATGGATTCGAGATTGCTCAGAAAGCTTCTAATGCTTGGCATAGTCGAAAGACAAGAGGGAAGAAGATTTTGGGAGTAGGGAATTGTCGAATGTATCCACCGTTTGCAGAATGGTTAAGAGAACGGGTTGAAGTGTTACTGTTACCATTTGGGCCTGCGCCTCTTCTATATCCCACAGTCATTGAACAACCTACCACAGTTAGCATTGAAGAGTTCAACAAGATGAAGACGGAAAGAGACGGTTTGTTAATGGAGAATGCACAGTTAGGTTAGGAGCTTGCTAAAGCTAATCACGCCAGACTTGAGGTTGAGTGGAAAGCTCAAGAAGATGCTGAGAGGCACGCTATTGCAAGGAAACAGTGTGAGGTTGAGTTAGCTCGGTATGAGAGGTTCGAGTTTGATACTATAAGTTCTTCCAAGGAACACATTGACACTAGAAGGCAACTGGATCAGAAGACCTTGATGTTTGAGAACATGAAAAAGAGACATGCTGCTTACAGGATCAAAAGAGAGGAACAAGACAAAGTTCAAGCTGAAGAGATCGCGAGTAAGCTAAAGGAGAAAGACGAAGAGATGGCCGATAAGTTGAGAGGAAAAGATGAAGAACTTGCTAAAGCCCGATGTCGCTCCCAAAAGACGAGACTGGGCTCGAATATGGTACAGACGCGAACGGTCAGCGAAAGGAGGGTGTGAGAACACACAGGAGTGAACTCACAGGGAATGAAAAGAGTCGCCAGCTAGGCATTTTTATCCCGGAGGAAAGGCAATGCTGCATAGACCTAGAAAAAGATGGATAAGACGGTTGCGAACCAGAGAGACTGAGAAAGGGGGTTGGTTACAACCTGGGAAGGTATTAGCACCCAGATTGTCCGTCGTACTCGATGGGATCCACGCTTAAAAGATTTATGTTTTAAAGGGGTAGTGTCAGTGCAATCTGTGTACAAAAGAGCTGGAAAGGGATGTACAGGTGTCAGTGTAAAAGAAGTGTGAAGTGTATAAATGAAGTGTCAGTGTAAGAACAAAGATGAAATGCTCATGATAATGAGGCTTAAAGAATAAGGCTGGACAGAGGGGGAATGTACAGAGACTTTTGTTCGATAACCGTTAAGTTATGCCTACGTATCCTCTCGTGCAATGAGGAAGTCAGAACACCGTAGTTCGACCCAAAGAGACTGAAAGATGAATTGACTTGTGAACTGCTTACTTGTCTATGCTCAAGTGTATGACCTGTCTGGCTCAGGTGAAAACTGTCTTGCATTAGACGGAAGAAGCAAGTTCTCGTTTGTGAGTGAATGAGGTGAGAAAAGAATCCCGGAGGAGACGATTATTGTTTGTTTTTGAGTTTTCAATCTTTTATTGCTTTTGAGAATTTGTCATAAGTTAATGAGCTTAAGCCTAGACCAATGGATTTAGTAAACTCATCACATCTTCCCTCTGATTAGGGGTAATGAGAGTACCTTAAGTGTGAAGTCAGCTTATCACACTTAATCACCTTTGATGTAGGATTAAGATCATTAACCTACTTGTGATTATTTAGATGTTTTGTTGTTTTTTTGTTTAGTGTTGAGTAATGAGATTAAGCCATAATCAGGGATTAAACAAACTCATTACACCATCCTAATAGAAGGATAATAGATGAGAATGTTTAAGCTGAGGAAAGCTCCTCAATTTAATCCATGATTAGGGATTAAACCCATGACAAAACAAAGCCTTTATTAAGTGGATTTTAGTTAATTATAAGATGAAGAAATGATTTTTATGGTTTGTAAGAAAACTTGAGGGGGACTTGTCCATTAACATTAGGGTTAGTCCTTCTTAACCAATTAAGGAAGAATTAGAACCCTAATGCAAGGCCCAAGTTACAAGTTTGATGTCTTGATGATTATTAGATGGATTGATTAAAGGATTTAAACACATTAAGGGTTTAACACTTAGGATTAAAGTTATACACTTCATCCTAATAGAAGGATGCAGGCATAAGCTTAATCACAAAGCCTTAAAGCCTTTAGGGTTTAGTCCCTGATTATGAGGTGAGAAGAGAAGACTCAATGAGACACAAAGGTAAAACTAAATGGGGAGACTAATCAAAACCCTAATCATTGTCATGCTTGGTTGTTCCTAAGGTTTGTGAGGTTAACAAGAGAAATCTTCAATGGAACCACCAGGAAGCAGATGAAAGGATCAGGAGAAGCAAAGTAACTTGCTTCATTTAAGAAGACAAGTCACTTGAAGAAAGAAAGTGAGAAGAAGAAGAATGAGAAAGCTCAATCTCAAACACATAACAAAATGCAGCAAGGATGCATAAAGGAGATGAAAAGGAAATGTGAGAAGTGAAGGCAAATTCACTTCTCAAAGTTGCTTACCACCTGAAAAGTTAGTGAAAGGAATGCAATGCAATGCAAAATGGAATGGCATGATGCAAATCAAAACCAGAAGCATATATGAGATGATAATGATGCTATGAGATGATGCAAACATGAATCAAGGCATGAGAATGATCATACAAACATGTGGATGCAAATGGAGCATTCTTAGAACCATGAACATACATGAAAAGTTATGGAATGCAAATGACATACAACATGGCAAATGCAAGATGCAATGATCAAACATGTTTCTAATATGTCTTAAGATGTCTAATGAAGCAAATGGATGCACAAAATGCTATGGCAAGACATGGTATGAATGCAAATACAAGATGAATACAAAAGGAAGCCCAAATTAGGGTTTATGATCAATGCATCAAACAAAACCCAAAATCAGAAGCAAACATAAAGATAAAAAATTGAAAATGCATTCAAAGGAACCCTAAACCTACACAAACTCACTGCCCAAAGGAGGGGTTCTAACTCTTAACCTAATGTAAGTTATGAATTTCCTAAGTTTCCTAGGGTTTTAGGGTACCTTAACAAGAAAAATGCCAAACAAATTGAAAATGGAAGATCAAATCATGCCAATTTAATCTCACAAACTACATGCTAAACAAAATGCAATGCAAAAAGAATCAAAGTCCAACTCTCAATGGTTAGGCCGAAATGATTTTTTGAAGTTTGGATCAAAATAATGCCTTGAAATGATTTTAATTCCATGAAAAATTCTCAAAAGACATCAAGATCAAAAAATAAATTTGGTTTGAGGGTTGGACAATTTTTCTAAATGATTATGAAGGTTTCATGAATTTTTTGGTGATTTTTAAATACCTAAAAGTATTTGTAATTAATTAATTTTCATTAATTAATTAAAAATAAACTTTTAAATGATTTAAAAATATTTTTTAATGCAAAAAATAAAAATAAAAATGTTTTTGGTTTCTGAAAATTAATAAAAGTTTATACAAAAATTTTCAGAATTTTTAAAAAGGTTTTGCTATTTTTAATGAATATGGGAAAACAAATGAATTAAAAAGAAAAATAAAAATGAATTAAACTGAAAATGGGAAAAGTCAGCACATCTAAGGGCCTAGATTCAAACATACGCGTGCGGGAGTGGACTTGGCGCCACATCCAAGGGTGGAAATTCAAACTTGGATAATTAAATGATTAAGCCCTAACCTGCCCTAATCACTCTCAGGCGACCGGAACACTGTTCCGGTCGTCTTCTCCGGCTATCTCATCTTTCAAACTCTCTCAATATGCCATGAAAACGTGCCAAACTCTCCAGAATCAATCATTAATCATCACTAAACCTAAACCCCACCCTAAAATCCATTCATTTCCACTGAATCATGAGGCACGAATCAAAACGGAAAACAACACAAAAATTTCAGAGATCAAATACATTCTACACACGCAACCATTTTCAATGATTCAAAGCTTAAAATGATCAGCACATCACATAGAATCAATTTGTAACTCAAAACACAAGTTCTGGAAAAATGTTCTGGGATGATACCTGAGATGGAGCTTTCGATTCCAGAGCTTTCAGGCTGTTTCTTTGGCTCAAATCTACTCTACTGATCCTCCTAAGAAGCTTGCAAGGTTTGTTTGAAGTTTGCAACGGCTGGTTTGATAGTTTGCTTGAGTTCTGTTCAATGGCAGGTGGGGATCGTGTTTTTAATTCTCTGAGTTTTAGGCTATGGTGAAAGGTGCTTTGTGATCAGGAAGGTGTGTTGAGTTGATTGGTGAAGTTTGTTTGTGTGTTTTTGGCCTGTGTGATGAGTTTCGAAGGCTCTTGCAAGATGATGTGAAAATGAGAATTTTGATGCCACCAGTTGATGGAATACCCTTGATTATGTACTTAACAGTGTTAGACAACTCAATGGGGTGTGTGTTGGGGCAACATGACGAGTCTGGTCGAAAAGAGCAGGCAATATACTACCTTAGCAAAAAGTTTACCGACTGTGAAACAAGATACTCACTGCTCGAGAAAACTTGCTGCGCTTTGGCATGGGCTGCTCGCCGACTAAGACAGTATATGTTGACTCATACTACCTTATTGATTTCGAAGATGGATCCAATCAAGTACGTATTCGAGAAGCCTGCTCTCTCCGGAAGAATTGCAAGATGGCAAATGATCTTGACAGAATATGACATACAGTACACTACTCAGAAGGCCATTAAAGGAAGTGTTGTTGCTGATCATTTGGCTCATCAAGCAGTGAATGATTACCAGTCAATGAGTTTTGAGTTCCCTGATGAAGACATTATGATTATTACCAAAGAACCTGGACAATATGACGGACCTGAACAAGGATCCCGATGGACTATGGTTTTGATGGTGCCTCTAATGCACTTGGTAATGGTGTTGGTGTTGTGATTAGTTCCCCTGAAGGTTGTCATACCCCGATTATTGCCAGACTTTGTTTCTATTGTACCAATAACATGGCTGAGTATGAGGCATGTATCCTGGGTATTAAAGCTGCTATTGACATGAAGATTCAATTCCTTGACGTGTATGGAGATTCAGCCCTGGTAGTAAGTCAGATTAAAGGAGATTGGGATACCAAACATGATAACCTCATTCCTTACAGAGAGCATGTGTTGTCTTTGATCCCACATTTTAAAGAGATTACCTTTGGACATATTCCACGAAGAGAGAATCAGTTGGCAGATGCATTGGCCACCATGGCATCCATGTTTGAGATCAGTTGGGATGATGAAGCTACCAAGATTACTATTGATAGATTTGAAAAGCCTGCATATTGCAATGAGATTGACACTGAAGGGGCAGAAGAGAAGCCTTGGTTCTATGAAGTAAAAAGATATCTTGAAGCTCAGGAATTCCCTGAAGGGGCATCTGTCAAAGATAGGAAATTTCTGAGAAGATTTTCTGCTAAGTTCTTTTTGAGTAACGGGATTTTGTACAAACGCAATCATGATTCAACTTTGCTTCGTTGTGTGGATAAAAAGGAAGCAATTGAGATTATGGAATATATGCATGATGGGATCTTTGGCACTCATTCTAGTGGTCATACTATGGCAAAGAAGATATTGAGGGCAGGTTACTATTGGTCTACCATGGAAGCTGATTGTTATCAACACTCCAGAACTTGTCACAAATGTCAAATCTATGCTGATAAAGTCCATGTACCTCCATCACCATTGAATGTGTTGACTGCTCCTTGGCCCTTTGCCATGTGGGGCATTGATATGATTGGTGAGATCAAGCCTACTGCTTCTAATGGGCATCGTTTCATCCTGGTTTCTATTGATTACTTCACGAAGTGGGTGGAGGCAGCTTCATTTGCATCTGTTACTAAGAATGTTGTGGCTCGATTCATTAAGAACAATATCATATGTAGGTATGGCCTCCCTGAAAGGATTATCACTGACAATGGCTCTAATCTGAACAACACTATGATTACTGAACTCTGCACGCAGTTCAAGATTAAGCATCACAACTCTTCTCCGTATCGTCCAAAGATGAATGGGGCAGTTGAAGCTGCTAATAAGAATATTAAGAAGATTGTACAGAAGATGACTGTTACTTACAAGGATTGGCATGAGATGTTACCATTTGCTCTTCATGGTTATCGTACCACAATACGTACTTCAACAGGGGCAACCCCATTCTCCTTAGTCTATGGTATGGAAGCAGTTCTGCCCATTGAAGTTCAGATTCCCTCCTTAAGAATTATGAAGGATGCAGGCTTGGATGAAGATGAGTGGATTCAGACTCGACTTGACCAGATAAATTTGATTGATGAGAAGAGGTTAGCAGCAGTTTGTCATGGCCAGATGTACCAGAAATGGATGATCAAAGCTTTTAATAAGAAGGTTAAGCTAAAGGTATATCAGGCTGGTGACTTGGTAATCAAGCGTATCATATTACCACAGGGTGATCCTAGGGGCAAGTGGACTCCAACATATGAAGGACCATTTGTAGTCAAAACAGTATTTTCAGGAGGTGCCATGATACTCACTACCATGGATGGTGAAGATTTCCCACAGCCTGTAAACGCAGACATAGTTAAAAAATACTACGCGTGAAAAGAGACCCGCTAGGTTGACAGGCCTAGGCAAAAATAAGGGCATCCCGGCAAACCAAAAGGGTTTGGGCAAAAATTAGGGATATATCTATATATAAAATGTACACCCGGCAAGTCGAAAACCTGAAAAGGCGGCTTGGGCAAAAAAGGGTATCCCGGTGGATTGAAAACCTGAAAGGGCAATCCAGGCAAAAGTTAGGGATTAAAGCGTATGACTATGTCTCGTTTGGATCACTCATGAAACTGCAACCAGTTGTACTACTTACTCAAGCTCGAACAGATAAAACTCAATCCAATCGTTTTCGTCTCAACAGCAGAAGATGAGATACTTAAAGATAATGGCAATAGTAGAATTGAAACTCAATAGGATTATTTCCCACATAGCTGACTTTCTTTATTTTGTAAAAAAAATTTTATGACAAAATCCTCTTACTAGGGTTTATGTCTCCTTGTACAAATTTACCCGTGTATAGGTCACTTTTTGATATAAATAAAATACCATTTTTTGAATCTTGATTTACTTTTACCCTAGTTACATAAGCGAAACGTCCATTGGTTGTGTTTGAATGTATGTATGCTTTTGAATATGATTGATGTTTACCAGAAATGCATGTATGCTTAATATGATTGATGTTTACCAGAAATGCATGAAAATGCAGTAATAGTATTTACTAAGGACGAACGAGGGAAGAATTTCAACGAAGCTTCGCCAGTTCATCTCTAACAAAACAGCTACAAACCCTCAGTAGGACGAATCCATCTTCATAAAGTCTCATCTCCCCTGGAATTTATATCCATCTCTTTTATCCTCATACGGATATACGGGAATTTACTTTCCAATAAGGGTACGACGAACGAAGGTGGGAGGTTATATCTACTCTAATATCAAACGAAGACGAAGGTTAGGTATACCTTACTATCCCCAGCAGACGGGAGGTTATATATACCTTGCTATCCCCAGCATACGGGAGGTTGTATATACCTTGCTATCCCCAGCAGACGGGAGGTTATATATACCTTGCTATCCCCAGTAGACGGGAGGTTATATATACCTTGCTATCCCCAGCATGCGGAAGGTTATGTATAATATATTATCAAACAAGACGGGAACGAGGTTCTCATATTCTCCAGCAACGAATCGGGATTTATTTTCCCTGGCCAGCAGTTGTTATACGAAGATATCCAGATGCTTCCAGCAGTGTCATATCATACATACATACATCATTTACATCATACCATAACATACATATCCATAGATACATAATACATTACTCAGGTGCATCATATCATACATGCATACATAATGCATAAACTAATATTGTTATACAGAATGCTACCTTGTTTTCAGGTTAATTCTTCAGCAAACAGACTTGTGATTATCAGGACTGCTATATCCTCCTGAAAGTTATCATCCCTCAGGATTGCTTTATCCTCCTGAAAGCATATCATCCATCAGAACTGCTTTATCCTCCTGAAAACTTCTAGTACATCAGGACTGCTTTATCCTCCTGAAAGCATATCATACCTCAGGACTGCCTTACCCTCCTGAAAGCATATCATCCATCAGGACTGCTTTATCCTCCTGAAAACTTCTAGTACATCAGGACTGCTTTATCCTCCTGAAAGCATATCATACCTCAGGACTGCCTTACCCTCCTGAAAGCATATCATCCATCAGGACTGCTTTATCCTCCTGACAGCTTCTTATACCTCAGGATTGCTTTATCCTCCTGAAATCATATTATTACTTCAGGACTGCTTCATCCTCCTGATAGCTCATCACTACCTCAGGATTGCTCCATCCTCCTGAAAGATTATTATTACCTCAGGACTGCTTTATCCTCCTGACAGCTTATTGCACCTCAGGATTGCTTCATCCTCCTGATAGCTCATCACTACCTCAGGATTGCTCCATCCTCCTGAAAGATTATTATTACCTCAGGACTGCTTTATCCTCCTGACAACTTATTGCATCTCAGGACTGCTTTATCCTCCTGAAAGCTTATTATCTCCTCAGGACTGCTTTATCCTCCTGAAGGCTATCATTATATCTTCATATTTTGGACTGCTTTATCCTCCAAGAAATGTGTCTGAAGAACTTTTCTCCAAGTGGCATCTTTAAGCCCACTCAAGCATATTCAATTAGCCATTTGTATCACTCTATGCACTGGTGAGTGCAAATTTTTGGGCTTTTGTGTTCAATCCCCTTCAACCTTCCAGGTCACGACTGGAAAATATACCAATATAACCCCTCAGGTTTCAGAAAATTGAACAGGGGCAGCTGTTGCACCCCAAAATTTGCCCTCACAATACAAGACTTTGTGTGCTAAGAAGGTTCACAAGATTCACAATGCTTTCAAGACCTTTCATGAGGTTCATGAAGTCTACAAGTCACTTTATGAGGTTCACAAGGTTCACAAGATTCACAATGCTTTCAAGACCTTTCATGAGGTTCATGAAGTCTACAAGTCACTTTATGAGGTTCACAAGGTTCACAAGATTCACAATGCTTACAAAACCTTGCATTGAGATCCATGAAGTCTACAAGTCACTTTATGAGGTTCACAAGGTTCACAAGACCTCCCATGAGGTTCACAAGGTTCACAAGACATTTTATGATGATTCACAAGGTTCACAAAGTTCACAATTGGTCAGAAGAGTTGACAATTCCCTCAGACAATGCACCTCCTAAGCAGTGCATCCAAAACTAGGGTTTTGACTTTAATCAGGATAAGTGGACTTCCAAGACTTCAAGTGAGATTCATAACATCTTATATGTGTTTAAGAACCCCCATGACAAGTTTCAAGACTTTTCTCAAAAGTTTGCTCAGTCAAATGATCAGATAAGTTAAAATCAGTCAAAGTAGTTAAAAAGTCAAACTGAGGTCAACTGTGGTCAAACCAAAGTCAAACTTCATGATTTTTTGCCAACATCAATTATATGAAGTAAAATTCATCATTTGATCAAGGGTTTATCATGATTCATCAAGGAGATTTCAGATCATCAAGAATCAGGAGTTTCTAAATTAGGGTTTTCTCAGTAAAAGTCAACTGAACTTTGACCAGCCATAACTTTCACATGCTTCATCACCAAGTCTCCATCCAAAGCTCATTTTGAAGGAAATTGAATTCTCTACAACTTTGTGTCTCACAAGTCAAACCCAAAAATGCTTCATTTGGAAGGTATGAGCTAAGACATTATAGGTCCTTTTGAAAGTCAACAAAAAGTCAACAACTTCAAAAGGGCATAACTTGAGATTGGTAAATGATATGGACATGAAACTAGTGGGGTTGGTTAGAGGACTCTTCAAGCTTTCCAAAATGTCCAAGAACACCCTCATAGCATTAAAATTGAAGAATTTGTGCCCTTGCAAAGTTGGGAAATTTTGGGTTGGTTCATGAAGAAAATGGAGGTCTAACACCAATTTTTTCCAAATGGGCTTGCCAAATAATGACCCAATCCACATCAAAACATATTGCACGAAATTAAATTGATTTATTCATAATTTTATTCATTTTGTTTTTATTTATTATGATTTTTATATTAAAAAATCATTTTAAATTCAAATAAAATATAAAATAATGAAAATTAATTTTGATTTGGTTTCTAGAAAGTCTTAAACTACATTTAGACTTGATTGATACAAGATTAATGAGAATCATACCAAAATAGAAAGTGTTTATGCAAAAAAATTTGATTTTCAAAGGCCATCTTTTTGAATCTTTTTGGATCAAATCTTCTACACAACTATCCAACTTTTTGACCTAAATTGATCATCCTATAAGTACTTAACACAAACCTAATGCAAGACACGAATTGCAGCCTCCCCAAGAGTAAGTTTACATTGTTCAAAAAACCTCTCCAAACTCAAATTCGGATTCCTCAATACAAAGCTTTTTAAGGTATTTTAAGGACACAAGAAGAATCTTTGGACCTCACTGATCATGAATCATCACTCATACGCATCCCAAACCTCATGAAATGCTCAAACCGAATCCATGTTCATGTTCATTTACAATTTTTCGATTTTTAATATTTACTCATGATTAATCACATTTGATTGTTGATTTGTGTTTGTTATGATACAAGGAACGTTTCTGGATGAATCAATTGAATTTTGGGGACACGAATGAGCATCCACCATAGTTAGGGTTTCATGGCCGTTTTGGGGATTCTTTGATTCATCAATTATAAATGAATTTTAGAGACATGACTGTGTTGTATGGACTTCATAGAACGTAATACACTCATCAATTTCCCAAAATATTGTTGTTTGCTTGATGTTTGATTAAACGCAGGAAAACCTAGGAAACTAAATTCGCAACAAAGACCCTAGCAAAATTCGCAGGAAATTTTGCAGGTCTGGAGGAAGAAGAAGGTCCAGCGCGCGTGTTTTTAAATTTTAAATTTATTTTAATATTATAATGTTTGATTTTCTGTTTGTTTCACAAGAATGACTCTTGTCCCAGTGGAAAGGCAAGCACGCGTATGATAGGAGGGCAGGGGTTCGAATCCTGGCTTCAGTTATTTTTGCTTATTTTTCCAGATATTAAGATATTATAATATATTATGAATTATTGTGAAGTTGTATATAGGTTCGCTCATCTAGCTGGAATGGTCATGTACTTGTGTGTTTGTGTGTAAGGTCCTGGGTTCGAATCCCCCAGGCCTATTGCTTTTTTTCCTTTTTTTTTTCTTCTGATTTTCAGGTTGAACGCATAAAACAAATTCCTCTCCCTTCACTATTACACGCACGTGGGTAGCCTGGTGGTATGAGTTGTTGATTATAGGCCAAAGGTGCTGGGTTCAAACCCCAGCCAGGTAAGTTCTTTTTCTTCATTTTTTTTTGTTTAATTATAATTTCTAATTAATATGTTTATATTATAACTAAATAAATTTAAAAAAAAAAATAATGTGTATATTATTATATTCTCTATTATAATTTAAACTCATTTTTATTTTATTAAATATCATTAGAAAAATAATTCAATTTTGTATAATTAATAATTAATCCTAACTTATTTTCTAAGTACATAAAATTTAATCTATTAAAACCTAAAAATATATTTTCAAAACCCTAATATTTTACAAACCTTAATTTATTTTTTCTAAAACAATTAAAAACCCTAATTTCTTTTTTCTATTCTTGTTTAATAGTATTATTTGTTAAAAATTTAAAATTCTTAATTTATTTTTTATAATATGTAAATATGATCTAAATTGTTTATATTTTTAATTTTTGCATTTAAATAATTGATAAATGTATGCTTAGGGATAATTAAAATTGTTAAAATAGTTTTATAATTATAATTTTATGTTTATAATATGTTTAAGATGAATTTAATTTTTATAATTTATATATAATTCAAATTGTTATAATAATTATTTAACTGTTCATATTTTTTTTTTGTAATTTTAAATAATTGTTTATATTGAAATCTAATCTTTAATTATTATATTTTGATTATTATTTATTATTACTAATCATGTTTATTGCTAACCCCATTTAAAATTGTTATTATTATTTTTTTTTTACTAACCCCCTTTATTTTAAATTATGATTATTATTATTATTTCACTAACCCAATTTTTACTATTATTATATATTTTGCTTTATTTATTTAAATCGTTTATTTATCGTTGTTGTAATTGTTTCTGGATGTAAATTTTAAATTATTTATTTCTTATGCTATGGTTAGTAAAATAGGGAGTGTAAACATGTATGATATTTAAAATTGAATTTAGATCATTTAAATTATAAGATAAATATAAAATTAAACACTCACACACGTAAGTCGATCTTTGATCGTCATCTCACTTTCTAGGGTTGCCTCTCAATGTTGCCTAATTAAAAGGTCAAGTGGGGTGTATAAAGCAAAAGTCCCTTAAAAGAATAGTCATCTAGTCCCTTCATAATCACAGATCAAGTCCCTTAAATGGTTGCCTTCACAAAGATCTTGTCCCTTTCGAATAATGATGACAGTCCCTCCTAAATGCTTAATACACCCTACAATTGCCTTCATTAAACAGATGTCCCTTTCATATGTCCCTCACATCCAAGGTAATGACTACCTATTCCTTAATAATAGGGATAGTCTTACCATTGAAAGGATTCAAGAATAGAAAAGACTTAAAATTTAGGGTAGGTTCCTCATAGTTGCTTGCTCACTATTCAAAAACTTTTCAAACACTTCACACTTTCAAACAAATTTTCCAAACAAAGGTTTTTTACGCATCCGTACATGGATCATTATCAAACTCTTATGAAAATTTCTATTCACACACTTCACATTTCAAAAACATTTTAAAGTGAGCTAAGTAACTAAGAGCCCATGGATAACCATGGATGTAAAGGGTGCTAACACCTTCCCTTTACATAACCTACCCCCCGGACCCAAAAATCTTTTAAAAAGGTCTTTCCTGTTCTTTTATGCCTTTCCTTTGGATAAAATAAAAGTCGGTGGCGACTCTTGCTATCCGCAACATAACTAAAGTCAGTTCTCCCACCGTGTTACACCTTCACCTTTTGATGATCGTCCCTCATCATTATTTCATTTTTATTCTTTTACCTGATGGCCTTCCCCGTCAGTGATTTCCTCATTTCTTTAATCCCCGAAAATTTTTACTTCTTTACCCGATGGCCGTCCCCGTCACGGTCTCTTTATTTCCCAGCAAGATGGTCGTCCCCGTCATTGCTTTACTTACCGTTTTTATCCCCAGCAGTCGTCCTATGCTCGATGGTTGTCCTCCATCGCTTTCATTTGATACTCATACTATACTGCCTGTTACAATTTATATCCCTTTTCTTCTTCTCCCCAGCGAGTGCAAATTTCGGAATGTCTTTGGTATTCAACCACAAGTTATCTTGTTTGTCTGTTAAGCCAGGTGCTTACACCCTGCACAGCTAACTCATGCTTGAATAGGGGCAGCTGTAAACACCCCAAATTTGCCTCACTTTTTCTCACACCATGGCTTGTGATCTTTTCATATTGCATTGCATAGGCATACCATCTCATATTACATAGTTCATTTCATCTGCATAAGTTGCATAGTTAGGGTTTGTGATCAGATGAATCCAAGAAGTAATCTGAGCTATCCCAATGGTCTTGAAGCATGCCAAGAGGGTCCATGAGTGGTCTATGATCTTATTACATCCCCAAGAAGTCTTTGAAGTCACAAAATCACAGAGCATTGCACAGATGTCCAGGCAGGCTAGGGTTTCTTGCACAGATGACCTAAAATTAGGGTTTTAGTTTCAGAGGCCTTAATCTCAATTTTTTTGGTTATTCTTGATTCTAATGGTCTTAATATGTTATAAGGAGCATGTGTACCAAATTTGATGAATAAATTCATTGTGGAAGTCATCTGATCAACTGGTAACTTGTTGTGCAAGAAAAGTCAGAATCAGGGCATCTGAGGCCCCCAACAATGGAACCAAAAGATCATTTTCATCAAATTGAGGTTATGTGATCTTTATTTGATCTTAGAAGTGGTTAGAGGTTCACAATATTGAAGATTTTCAAGCCATTTTTTTTCAAACTTTCCATTTTTGGACATGACTTGTAATGGAAACTTTCCATTTCGGGAAAGATTTTCAACCTCCTCTTTCTTGATCAAAAATGCTTCAAATGAAAAATCCTTAAACATGAAAGTTGTAGATTGGATTTTCCCATTTTCAAAAATTACAAGAACTCCTCTTGATTCATCCTAGAACTCAAGATATGATATTTCAAAGTTGGGAAAAATCCTATAATTTTCAAGTTCATGCCAAAGAGGGTTTTTTGCAAATTCAAGTTCTAAGCACTTTCATGACCTCTAATTGACCTATAAGCATCATAAAAAACATCATATGACTTTCCTTGATCATAATTATGCCTTGTATTGCAAGTTTTCTATAGGCCATTTTCACAAAATTCTCAAAGAGGGAAAGTTGCAAAATCTATGCCATCACATGATCCAAGTGTTCCAGCTCATGAAATTCAATCCTAGGGCCTTCCTTGATGCAAGCTGGGGCAAGACACCCCTTTAGATCTCCTCTGTCCCGAGCCCATGCTTGTGGTACAAACTTTTGACTTTTTTGCAAAACAAGCCATACCAATTAAGATGTGCCACTACCAACTTTTTGACCAATCACAACACATTATACAAACCTCAAGCAACACAAAATACACAACACACAAGCCTGAATGCAAGCATAAGCTCAGTTTCACCAAAAATCCTCAAAACCATCATTCATTCGAAACTCCCTCCACAGCCACTAAAACTCAAATATTTCTTCACCATTTAACTCACCATCATCCATCGAACACAAAGCATCCATTATTTTGTCCTAAAATCCCCTTAATCAAAGACACGATTTCTTCCTTAGCAGAACTGAATCTTCAAAACCAGCTCATTTAAACTCCATCCAAGCCTTCTAGAAGCATCAAGGTGA
This sequence comes from Lathyrus aphaca, assembly GCA_963966055.1. Classification (NCBI taxonomy): domain Eukaryota; kingdom Viridiplantae; phylum Streptophyta; class Magnoliopsida; order Fabales; family Fabaceae; genus Lathyrus; species Lathyrus aphaca. Next base: position 111,139,667 of record OZ014523.1, read on the forward strand.
TCATTGGAGTGGATTAGCATCAAGGAGAGGTCCAAAAAGCTCAGATTGAGAAAGCTTCATTTCAAGTATCATCAAGAACAAATTTTCCAGAACTTGTCTTTTAAGTTACAATATCTGAAATTCTGGGATCAGGTACGTGATGTCGAATGAGATGTTTAAACACTTGAAGACTTAAACAAAACTTAAAGTGCAGGTAAATTAAATAACACAGGAAATTGTTAACCCAGTTCAGTGTATCTCCACACTTACATCTGGGGGCAACCAAGCCAGGAAGGAAATCCAATATAAGTAATATTAATTCTGGACTTAAACCACTCAGTTTAATCCTTCACTTAATATCTACCCAGGGCAATTTCTACCTAAGACACAACTTAGATATGAGTACCAACTCACTCCCCCTCAATCACACAGTGATATGTTACAATGTTTAATAAAATTGAAGTCACACTTCAAACACAACAGCTTGATTTTACTTAACAGTTTCAATCAAGACACAATACACTTTTGCTTAAAAGCTCATAAAGTGATACACAACTAAAACCTGCTATTAAACACACACACACCCTATTTAGTCTTCTTAATTTCGTACTCTATTATGAGATTTTCTGTTCCTTAAATAGATGCTTGAATTTTGGGCTTTCTGTAGATTATCCCGTCCTGATAAGTCATGTTGTCATCACCTTGAATTAGGGTTTGTTACTTCCTTGATTCTAGGTGAGGTAGTTCTTCTATTATACTGAAATCAGATAACTAAGCTCCCTATAGATGCGCCTTTTATTGTTTATCCATTCACAATTAGTTCCAGATAAATTCCCTGAATTTACTCAGTTCTGTTATGCATCATTTAAGTCTGGTAGCAGGTTTGAGATGTCACAACACCTGGTGTGACATCCTGATGTCTGAACTTAATTCATTAACTTATACAATGTCACAACATCTGGTGTGACATTCTGAACTAAGTTCATTAACTTGTACTCTGTTTGATAATGTCACAACATCTGGTGTGACATCCTGAACTAAGTTCAACACTTCTTGTTTGTCAAAAATTCTGCCAATTCTAAACATCTACAAACTCCCCTTTGGCTAATATTTGGCTAACACAATCTTCTGGTTTTATCATAGTGCAGCAGAGTTTTATTTATCAGAGTGCAACAAAGTTCTTTTATGTTTAATCATATGAGAGTTTGCTCCCCCTCAAACCTGTATGTATACTGACATGTTCAACATAATTTTCTATTAAAAAAAACTTAGTTCAGAAGCAGGCATTAAACAGACAAACAACATTGTTCATTAATCAGGCAAACTGCAACAGACATTGTTGTTGTTCAGAACACTTCTCTTCTCCCCCTTGTTAGACAGAAATTGGGGCCAAATCTTACACAAGAAGAGCGAAAAACAAAATAATCAAAATTACAAAACCAAAATACAATGCTGAAACATTTTCCTCACACATTTCACTCAGATTCATCATATTCAGTATCCTCTTCATCTTCAGACTCATCATCAGACTCATTAGCATTCTGAGCACCCTCTTCCAGCTCCAGCCTTTGAATTACTTCCTCAAGCTTTTTCTTCCTGGCATCCAGCTCTTTGCAAGTGTTCTTGAGTTCTGCAATCAAGGCAGCTTTGGATATGAGAGTCTTTGCTTTTGATGGTCTAGCAGATGTCCCAATGGGAGCTTCAACATCAGCAGCATGATGGCTCAAGAACAGTTTGTAGTGGAAGGCCAGAGTGTCATACCCCAAATTTGTCCTACCCGCACCTTTTTACCGTCTAGCCGTTGTTTCCAAAAAAATATGTGTTGTTTTGCTTTTTGTCTGATATTTAAAAAAAAATAATAAAGAGGGGATTTTATTCCTTTTCCTAATTAAAAATTTGAATTCTCTTTTATTCCATCTTTATTATTTGCTTCATTATCGAAAATACAAAAAATTTTACTCTCTATTTTATTCTCGTTATTTCCAGTTTTATTAATTATTTCTATTAATATTAGTATTATCTCTAATTTTTTTACCTAGCACCATTTTTATTATTGTTAATATTTTTATAGTTTATTACCATAGATTTAACACTACTATTATTCCATCATCATCCACGTTTTTTATTTTCATTATTATTACTTTATTATTATTATTATTATTATTATTATTATTATTATTATTATCAGCGTTAATCATTTTTTCTATTATTTCTATCATTCTTACTTATATTATTGATAGCATATTTCATTTTCTTTTATTATTATTATTACTATCATTATAAACATTTTTTTTTTTTTTATTATTTTCCATTTACTAAACAAAATGTCCACTATCATTAACTTTTTTTTCTATTACTCACTTTTATTTCTATTATTATTATTATTATTCTTATTCTTATTATTAATTGTTTTATTATTTTCTATTGTTATTATTATTGGTTTTATTATTTATTTTATTACCATTATCACAATTTTTTTTAGATTTATGTATGTTCCACTTATATTAACAAAATTCACAAAAAAGTGGTTCAGCTAGCTTTTCACAAGGTGTTATTGGTATTCTGTATCTTTTCCTGCAATACGGATCCTTCTTTGGTCCCACAAACTTTTAGCGAATCCATTATGCACATGAGTTTGCGGTACAAATCTGCCAGCTAGCAGTACCCGTTCCAACAACTTTTGTATGTAACGATTCCACTACCCGCATACTACCCAGCAACAAAAGAGAGGGGTTGGGAGCACACAAAAGATTCCCCTGCAAAAAAAAAAAAAAAAAAAAAAGAGCTTCAACGTTTATTTTGTTTTCACCCTCACTAAATCATTCATTTTCAATAGAAATAAAACCATCTTTATAAACACCATCACCTGTCATAAAACGCAAGGCACCACCTTTCAAAATCTCCCCTTTTTCTCAGCATTAACGCATTCCTCTCTTTCTTTTTCAATCTCTCACCACAAAATTACTATTTATTCTCTTCTTCATTCCCTTCGTACAATAACCACAAGAACACAAAACCATTCACATTTTTCTTAATCACTCAAAACCATCTTCAATCTACACAAACTGTCAAACCTCTTTTCAACCTCAACCAACAACAAATACCAAAACCGTTTCATCACACCTTCGTCTGTCAAAGGAACCACCTAAAAAACCAAAATCGCAGCAAACAAATCGAAAAACGCAAAAATCTGAAGCAAACTGTTCTTCAAACCACCACAGAACCAACTCTTCAAACCTTTCTTCAAAACACATAACCCGCAACCACCACTCGACCTCCAACCACAAAGCTTCAAAAAACCGCACCAACTTACCGAAAAAAACATCCCCACCGAACTCACCTCAACACAGAACCATAACTACAAAACCAACCCAATCATGAATCCCTCACTCAACCATCCGCGAGCTCACCAAACCTGTGAAAACACGAACCTTCAGGAAACACGAAAACAGAACCCCTCCCTCAAAAACCCTTGCAAACTCAGCTCAAAACCAAACGAAACCTTATCAACACGCACAGCCGCAAGCCCTTTCCTTCTGCAAATATCACCATCGAAAACCATTGCATAACTCTTCCATACCCTCACCACGAAATCAGAAGAACAAAACATCACATAATCCCTCTATCATTGTGCATCTTCTTTATCACAAACCAATAAAAAGCAAAAATCAGAGAGACAGAGAGATGAGCCGCGGAAGACGAGATCGCGAGAGGAGGTGAAGTCGCCGGCCGTTTTTCCGAAGGCGTGAGTCTTCTTCTTCTGTGTTCTGTTAGCAATTCGTGAGAGAGGAGGGATTCGTGTTGAGTTTGTCTGAGGTAGATCTTTTTTTCCCCTTTGTTCTGACCTCGGATTTTGAGACCCTGTTTCCGTTTGCATTGTGTTCAGAAGAGAACTCAGTTTCTCTTTGTTTCTATGTTTATTTTATTTTTTTTCTCTAAACTTTTATTTTGTTTTTTTATATAATAATTAAATCCTGATTGTTTTCTTTTGTGTTTTTTTATTATTATTATTATAATGGGCTTGTGAATCCATCTAAATCATACTCACATACCCAACGACAGCCACTCTCTTATTTATGTGTTAATGTTTTTATTATTATTATTATTATCGATTTTAATATTTGACCCATGAATCATATATCTTCATACGCATACCCCCACGAACCCCTATTTTTCTTCACACAGTAGAAATACACAAACCATTCTTTCTGTTATCTTTTTTTTTTAAAAATAAATTTTGTAATATTATCTTATTTCTCCATTTTATTATTATTATTATTATTATTATTATTATTACTTTCATTATTATTATTATTAATTTAATTATTAATGTTTTTTTTACTATTTTAATTACGGTTAACTTTTGATGGTATAATTTAATTGAATTTTGTTTAAGTCATACATTTTATTTTGTTTTTACGCATTTTTCTTTTCGATCCTTGATTGTATTTTCCCTTTTGTGGGCCGATGATATTATAAAAGGCCGTTTTTCACCCGATTACATTTAATCGGAGATGAGCGGTCAATATGAGGCCCTCTTTTATTTTTATTCTATTATTTTTATTTTGAACAAAAAAACACTTGTAATATAATTTAATTCATTTTATTCATTATTTAATTTAGTTATTCAATTTATTATTCTATTTAATATTTCACAATTTAATTTATTCATTTAATTTCGCATTTCAAATTACGATTCGACTCCTTATAGAATGGTTCCCATTTTGAATCGATTCTAAGGCAGTTCACGAACAAAATTTTGTCGCGTCCCGAAAAGGTCCAACGCATTCGAATAGTTGCGCTCGAAAAAAGGTCCAACGCCTTCGAATAGTTGCGTCCCGATTAAAAGGCCGAACGCCTTCGAATAGTTCAAAAACATTGCACACACGCTTTCTGATAACGAGAAAACGTATCGATTATATTGCTAGATTTCATTGACGTTTTATCGCATAATCACCGTTTTAACACTCGATTTCTCGAGTTTTTCTCACCATTTTGCAGGTACATCATTATATGGAGCTAAATCATAAAGTAAGAGCAAAAGGAACAAAAGAAACCATAAAAAGATGAAGAAATGAAGAAGCCTGCAAAAACTGCATAATTTGTTGCAGTCACGGTCGTCACCAAGGTGTCACGACCGTGACACCCTAAAAGAGGCCATCACGACCGTTACAACATTGTCACGACCGTGACACTTAAAACCACAGGAAACGAGCGTGAAGACCTTGTCACGACCGTGACAAGGGTAAAAGTAGGTTATTTGACCAGACTTGGTCACAGGGCTACGTGCATGTGAAACTGCTACTTTCCAGATTGACCCTGTATGCCACGTTCCTAGAATTCCTCAACTTCTCCTACGAGGCCCATGCAACACTTTCAGCCAAAATCCCAATTACTCTCCTATAAATAGCATTAATTTTATGAAGAAAGCACAGAGCATTTTTTATTCGAATTTCTGCGGAAGCTCTGCCGAATTGTTTTACGACCCTGTTTCTATTTCTGCATTATTTTTCAGCTTTTTAATTTTATTGTATCCAAACCAGCTATATAACAATTTCCAACATCAGGAAATTGTTATACAATTACTTGTTTCTAAACCTTCAGAATTTAGTTAATTTCGATTTCCGCCAACTCCAAGCTTTCCGGTCTGTGGAAGAAGGAGTCTGCTATAATATTTGTTAACCAGGTTTTTTATGATATTGCAATTTTAATATTTATAATGTTTATTTATTTTTCTGCCATGAGTATTTTATTATTTAATTTTCTGTCTCTGTCTGGTTCAACATCAATGAGTAGCTAATTACCTTAGGGCGGTATGTAGTTAAAACAAACTTAATCGGTAAAATTTAATCATAGGCTTAAAATAATTAGTAACTTAACATTTTGGCTGATACTTTTTAATTTAATTCGACCTTTTCGTTACGAGAGTAAGAAAAGAGTATTAGGTTAGGTCAAGACCACGAGAGTGTGAGATTTTAACCAGATAGCTAAAGTTAGGCATTTAAATTAAACACAGCGAGAGCGCTTTAAAATAAATTAGAATTACTAAGTTTCCAAAAATTATCTCTAAACACTTATGGGCTAGCGAGAGCAGGCATAGGGCTTTAGGGGTAAGATCTGAGATAAGACCACGAGAGTGTGAGTTGAGGGTATTTAAACTGGTAACCTCTACCGAATAGATTAAGTAAACACCTTTATAAGCCTAGGTTAGATTTACCCACCTAAGTTAGTATAATTACATACCGACCGCCTTAGTATCATTTTATTAAAACTTAAATTTAATTCCGCCTTTAATATCTTAAAATCAACAAAAAAAAATCGTGACAACCATTCGCCTTAGCTAAACTAGAAGTTCATCTAGCACTAAGTAACCATAGAATCCCTGTGGATCGATAATCTTAAATATTACTTCGATAGGCTGTGCACTTGCAGTTAAGATACCGCTAGACACATAATTAGACACGTCTTTAGCCCATCAAGTTTTTGGCGCCGTTGCCGGGGATTCCTTAATTTAGTTACTAGTGCATTTAGGTAGCATTGTCTAGACTAAGGTATCAACTATTTAATTTAATTTAATCTCCGAGTGTATGCCAAGTACTCGCTCTAAAAGCGAAGACTTGCAACCTCTAATCCCTGAATCGGAACGCTTCTTACACGTAAGAAGACGTATATTCGATTACGAAAAAAGTTACAGTATTCCAGATCTTCAATTAGATCCGCCTAAACCAGTCGTAACATCAAAGGACGCAGAGATGGCTGAAGAACAAAATCATCCACTCAAGTATTACGCCAGTCCTTCGCAAGCTGAACCGCATTCAAGCATTGCAGCACCGGCTATCAACCGAAATGATTTCGAACTAAAACCTTCGTTGATATCAGCCGTGCAACAAAATCAATTCGCCGGAAATCCTACCGAGGATCCGAATCTTCATCTTTCGATCTTTGTGCAATATGTAGATACCGTAAAAGCCAATGGAGTTACCCAAGAAGCTATTAGACTACGTTTATTTCCTTTTTCACTTCGAGACAGAGCAAGAGCTTGGCTTCAATCTCTGCCTTCGAACTCAGTAACTACGTGGGAGGAACTTAAGAGAGTTTTCTTGAATAGATATTTTCCACCTAGCAAGACAGCTATGCTGAGAGCTCAGATCAACGGATTTAAGCAAAGGGAAAGCGAATCATTATTCGAAGCTTGGGAACGCTATAAGGATCTGCTGAGACTTTGTCCACATCACGAATTAATAGAATGGATGGTCATCCATACCTTCTATAATGGACTCTTGTACAATACAAGAATGACAATTGACGCTGCCGCGGGCGGTGCATTGATGGACAAAGAATATAATGATGCTTATGCACTTATCGAAAGTATGGCTCAAAATCATTACCTTTGGGGAAGCGAGAGAGTCGCAACTGAGAAACCAACAAAAGGAGGTATGTACGAAGTGAGTAGTATGGAGCAAGTCAATGAGAAGTTTGACCAACTAAGCCAAAAGATCGACAACTTGGCCATAACACCAACAGCCACCGTGGCTGCAGTAACACCTAACTGTGAGTTATGTGGAGTCCCAGGACACGAAGTTTCTGATTGTCAACTATTGACAGGTACTCCCACTGATCAAGTGAATTATGCTCAAGGAAACCCATACTCAAACACATACAACCCAGGTTGGAAAAATCATCCGAACTTCTCCTATAAGAATAACAATGCTTTGTACGCACCAGGTCAAGCACCAGCTACATCACCAGGATATCAAAAGAATGCTCCTAATGTCCCTAGAAAATCGAACCTTGAGTTGATGATGGAGAACTTTATAGCTAACCAATATCAAACAAACAAGGACTTCTTAAACCAAAACATTCACACTAGTGAGCAGATTAAACAATTAGTGAGCAAGGTAGATGCATTAGCTACACATAACAAAATGCTTGAAACTCAGATTTCACAAGTAGCTCAACAACAAGCACCTACTGCTGAACCAGCTGGAGTATTCCCTGGACAACCTCAACCTAATCCGAAAGGACATGCCAATGCCGTAATATTAAGAAGTGGCAAGGAACTTGACGGACCTACCGATCCAAGACTTGACAATCCAGCCATGTACCAAAAACCGGATAAACCGACTGAAGTGGTGGATGATCCAGAAGAAAAGGAAGATGATAATCAAGAGGTAGTGGAGAAAGAACAACCTTATGTGCCTCCACCACCATATAAACCACCAATTCCGTACCCTCAAAGATTAACAAATTCCAAGACGACGGGTCAATTTAAGAAATTTGTTGCACTTCTGAAACAGTTGAATATTACTATTCCGTTTACAGAAGCAATCACCCAAATACCCTCGTATGCTAAGTTTTTAAAAGAAATCTTATCCAATAAGAAAAAGATAGAGGATAAAGGAACAGTTACACTTACTGCCGAGTGTAGCGCCATAATTCAGAATAAAATGCCTCCTAAGCTAAAAGATCCAGGAAGTTTCTCTATACCCCGTGTAATAGGAAAATTCGTCATTGACAAAGCTCTATGCGATTTAGGAGCCAGTATCGGTGTTATGCCCTTAACGATTTGCAAAAGGCTAGACATGGGAGACCTAAGACCAACTAAAATGTCTGTTTAACTAGCCGATCGCTCTGTTAAATATCCTGTAGGCATACTAGAAAACGTCCCAGTACGTATAGGACAATTCTACATCCCTAATGATTTTATAATCATGGACATCTCTGAAGACTCCACTACACCTATCATACTAGGAAGACCATTCTTAGCTACCGCCGGAGCCATAATAGACGTAAAAAGAGGAAAGCTAACCTTTGAAGTAGGTGAAGAAAAAGTTGAATTTATTTTAACACAATTCTTACAATCACCAGCTATAGAGGATACATGCTATCTATTGGACGTAATTGACGAATGTGTAAGAGAAATGGAACTGAAAGAGACCACTTATTCTGAAATAATGAAAATTCAAATCCCTCCGATTTTCGAAGATGATAATTGGCGTGCCCCGTATCAAGATGATAGTCTAAGCGAAAGTTTAGAACTTACACCGGATCCCATGCCAAGTAAAGATAAACCTACATTAGGATTAAAAACTTTACCTCATAACCTAAGATACGAATTCTTAGACGTTGAATGCAAAAGACCAGTTATAATAAATTCCAGTTTAGGAACTATAGAAACGAAGAAACTTTTAGATGTCCTGAAAAAATATCCAACTGCGTTAGGATATAACATATCTGATCTCAAAGGAATATGTCCTTCAGTCTGTATGCATCGTATTCTGCTAGAAGAAGATTGCAGAACCTCCAAAGAATCTCAAAGAAGAATTAACCCAATCCTTAGCACTGTAGTAAAAGAAGAAGTTAAAAAATTACTAGATGCCGGAATAATATATCCAATCTCTGATAGTGAATGGGTTAGTCCAATACATGTAGTGCCAAAGAAAGGAGGTATCACTGTTGTGAAAAACGCTAAAGGCGAATCGATATCGCAAAGAGTAGTGACAGGACATAGAGTGTGCATAGATTATCGTAAACTAAACAAAGCCACTCGAAAAGATCATTTCCCACTACCCTTTATAGATCAAATGTTAGAACGATTAGCCAAGCATTCTTACTTCTGTTATCTTGACGGTTACTCAGGATTTTTCCAAATCCCTATCCATCCTGATGATCAAGAGAAGACTACATTCACATGCCCATATGGAACGTTCGCTTATAGACGAATGCCCTTTGGATTATGCAACGCTCCTGCAACCTTTCAAATATGTATGATGTCAATCTTCGCAGATTTTATAGACAACATCATGGAAGTGTTCATGGACGACTTCTCTGTATGCGGGCAAAGTTTTGAAGGATGCTTATCAAACTTAGAAATGGTGTTAGAAAGATGTGTAAAAGTAAACCTCATGCTTAACTGGGAGAAATGTCATTTTATGGTCAAAGAAGGAATCGTATTAGGTCATGTAATATCCAACAAGGGAATTGAAGTTGATAAAGCTAAGATTGAAGTCATAAAAGATCTTCAACCCCCTAAAACCATTCGAGAAATACGAAGCTTTTTAGGACATGCCGGTTTTTACCGACGATTCATCAAAGATTTCTCGAAAATCACTAAACCTCTTACTAGTTTATTAATGAAAGACGCTGAGTTCATATTCAATGAAGATTGTCTTAAAGCATTCGAAACTCTAAAAACAACCCTCATCACCGCACCAATCATGCAACCCCCTGACTGGAGATTACCTTTCGAAATCATGTGCGATGCGAGTGACTATGCTATAGGCGCAGTTCTAGGCCAGAGGAAGGAAAAGAAACTTCATGCGATTTACTACGCCAGTAGAACCTTAGATTCTGCCCAGATGAACTACGCCACTACCGAAAAAGAATTGTTAGCAGTTGTCTTTGCGCTTGACAAATTCCGTTCTTACCTGGTAGGAGCGAAAATAATCATTTACACAGACCATGCTGCTATCCGATATTTATTAACTAAGAAAGATGCTAAACCAAGACTCTTGAGATGGATTTTACTCTTACAAGAGTTTAATCTCGAAATAAAAGATAAGAAAGGTACTGAGAACGTCGTAGCGGATCATTTATCTAGAATAGAAGGTATTAAACCCGAACAAGTGCCGATTAACGATGATTTTCCGTATGAACAGCTGATAGCACAAATAGGAAGCGACCTAGCTCAGTTAGACTTAAATGAATCAGAACCCGTGGAAACAATCCAGACAACTGTAGGACTGCCATGGTACGCTGACATTGTCAACTACCTAGCCGCAGGAGCTCTTCCACCCGATCTAACCTATCAGCAGAAAAAGAAATTCTTTCATAATCTAAAACATTACTATTGGGATGAACCATTATTGTTCAAGAGAGGACCCGATTGAATCTTTCGTCGATGTATTCCCGAAGAAGAAATAGAAGATGTCATTGCTCAATGCCATTCATCTCCTTATGGTGGACATGCAAGCACTTCCAAAACTTGTGCAAAAATCTTGCAAGCCGGTTTATTCTGGCCTAATCTATGGAAGGATGTCCACATCGCTGTTATAAATTGCGACCGGTGTCAACGCACTGGCAATATTTCAAGAAGAGATGAAATGCCTCAAAAAGGAATATTAGAAGTAGAAATCTTTGACGTCTGGGGAATAGATTTCATGGGACCATTCCCATCATCTTTCGGTAATAATTACATACTCGTAGCTGTTGATTATGTTTCAAAATGGATTGAAGCCATAGCTTCTCCTACAAACGATACACGAGTAGTAATAAAGCTTTTCAAAAATATAATCTTTCCCAGATTTGGTGTGCCTAGACTCGTCATAAGTGACGGTGGCTCGCACTTCATTTCAAAAATCTTTGACAAATTACTATCTAAGTATGGAGTAAGACACCGTGTGGCTACACCATATCACCCACAAACAAGTGGACAAGTCGAAGTCTCAAACAGAGAAATTAAACAAATCTTAGAAAAGACTGTCGCCATATCTCGGAAAGATTGGTCATCTAAACTTAATGAAGCTTTATGGGCTTATAGGACCGCTTACAAGACACCCATAGGTACTACACCTTTCAAACTAGTTTATGGAAAATCTTGTCACCTCCCAGTAGAACTAGAACACAAAGCTTATTGGGCGATTAGAACTCTCAATATAAACTATAATGCTGCAGGAGAAAAGCGAATCCTAGACATTAACGAATTAGAAGAATTAAGGCTAGATGCTTATGAGAATGCTAAGATATATAAAGAAAGAACTAAGCGATGGCATGATAAACGCCTATCTAGGAAAGAATTTAGTGTGGGAGACGTTGTACTCCTCTTTAATTCAAGACTTAGGCTCTTTCCTGGAAAATTAAAATCTAGATGGCCAGGACCCTTTGAAATAACTAAAGTATTCCCGAGTGGAGCAATAGAAATTAAGGGTAGGAATAGTGAACCATTCATAGTAAACGGACAACGTTTAAAACATTATCATAAAGTTGAAAATAGAGATTATGCAAATAATCTAAGGCTTTTAGAGTTGTCCATTGATTCCCCTGATTAATCTAAACCTAAGCATTACGTCAGGATTTTGACGATAAAAACAACGCTTAGTGGGAGGCAACCCATTTACTCATTTAATTATTTAAACTATTTCATATTGTTATTTATCGTTTTATTATTTATTTAATTGTTTTGTCATTTTATAGTTTTATTTCATATTACTAGTATTGCCTTTAAATTATGCATTTCATTTTCTTATTTTTATCTTAAATCACTTTTTACAGATTTTCTAAAAGTCTTTTCCACTTTCCTTCTCCCTCTGATTTGTTTCCTCCATATTTGCACTGACCATGGCTAACCAACCCATAAACCATATGGAAACCAAATTTAGAGGTAGGAACCAAAGAATGAAGTTTGAAGAGTTATCACAGAGGTAAATGGATTTGACCCTGTACCCGGATGATCAGACTAGGGAAACCCTAGGTATACATGATAGCATCCTGTACTTGTTTAACCGACTTGGATGGGAGAATGCATTGATCCAACATAAGTTTGTGACTGACCGCGAGCTCACCCTTGAGTTCCTTAGCTCTTTAGTTTACCTACCCGAGCGCGGTTTTGGATTTAGGAAAGGATTTATCAGTTTCCGCCTGTTTGGAATAGAATATGACTTTAACCATAAAGAACTAGCTGATTTATTAGGATTCCCTAGTGGACCATTTGCTTTTACTACCACACATGTAGAATTGATGGATATTGAGCTAGATTTCTTTTGGGTAACTTTAACCGGAAACTACCACCCTGAACCAAATAGCATGAATAATGATGAGATCCATAACCCTGCTCTCCGTTACTTCCATAAAATCCTTGCCCACACCTTCTTTGGAAAAGAAGAAAATATTACCGGAGTTTCTAAAGATGAGATATTTATTATGTCATGTTTCACTAATGGACAGCCTGTTAATGGTGTACCTTTCATGATGCAAACCTTCACCCGTATCCAAGAAGAACCTGAATTACCTATATTAGTAGGAGGTCTTGTAACCATGATTGCTGATGCCATAGGACTTAGGTACCAACTGCACAGGTGCAACCGTTTAGGTACAATTCGTCCTATGAATCTTAACTTCTGCTTTAATAGACATATCATAAGGAATTTAGGACATCCACCTTTTGAGTACCTAATCCGGAATGAAGTAGTAACCCTGTTCACATTGCCAAACCATGCTAGAGTAAGTGTTCACAATAAGGATAACTGGCTTTATGAGTTAACCCCGCCTGATTATCCATCTACTCCTGAAACACCTCAGTCTTACAAGATAAAAGATGATATAATGACCGATGTCGAAACTGACCCTGAGACACCTCCTGGTTACCATGACATTGACCACACTGAAGAAGTAAATGAAACCCCTGAAGTGAATCAAGGAGATTATGCTAACAACTTACAGAATATTATGAACACTCTTGAAGCTTACCAAACTGACATTAATTCATTTAAGGAAGACATTAAAAGCATGCGATTGGATATTATAGGTTTGACTGACATAACCTATGAACAATTCTATCACTTGAACTCCGCAATCGAAGATTTGAAGAAACGCTTTTGAAAATGCTATAAGTGATTTAGTTTATTTTTCTCATTGTTTTCCTTTCTAGTTAGATTTATTTTTCGCAAACAATTTTGTACCGTATTTTCATTAATGTAATTTCATTTTCAATTAACTTATGCAATGCACTTCTAATTCCAAAATTTCTCCATTTTAATCAATTTATATATTTTTAGTTCTATGTACTGTTATGCTTGCATTTACTCCTATTATATAAAAATCTCTCATGCCATGCAAGTTAGTCAAGTATTATGTTGAAATTAATTATTATATGGTGTTTTAATATAATATTGAGTGAGAAGTGAAGAAAATAAATTATTATGAAGTATGTGAAATAATTGAGATAGTGTTTTCTGGAAATTATTCAACGAAGCAAGCCCTCAAGGTCGTCACAACCCCCTAACGATCGTGACGTGCTAATTTAGCGTGTCACGACCGTCGCGCCCCTGTCACGACCGTGACAACCCTTATTGCAGGATTCGTGAGAAACAGAACTGTTTCTCTTCGTGACCTCTTCTTCTTCTTCCTCCATAACTTCCAAAAACCACCCATTTTCTCCATAACTTCCGTAACCCCCCCCATTACCAACTTTAAACTCATTAACCCCCCATTATCACCACACCTATCACATTCTCACCTTCCAATATTTATTCCGATTCATTATTTCTCTCATTTTATCATTTTTTCACAAAACATCAAAAATCTTCATCTTTCACTCTACCTCTTGCATGCAATGGATACCATTCAATTCAGAGAAGGTGATGCTGGAGAAACCCAGAGAGAACGATTTATCCGATTCTAGAACCGCGGTGTGCAACCTACACGTTATATCGACACTGTCTGTTTGAGGGAACTCAGAATGCTTACCAGTGTCCAGAACCTGCTTCAAAAAGTCGGTCTGTGGGATCTTTGCAGTCAGCCTCAGCCCACATTCGAGCTTCTGACATTGGAGTTCCTTAGCTCATTCCAGTACGTCATTCCTGCCGGTTCTCAGAGTCAGCTCACCGGTTTCGCAAAATTCAGATTGCATGGCCAGGAGTTTAACCTTTCGCAAAACAGGATAGCCGAGTTGCTAGGCTTCGATCACGGGACTGAAGCTCATCTTCGCGTGCCCGATAATTTTAGTGAACCCGCTTTCATTTTATGGCACGACATAACCAATACCCGTGCCTCAGCCTTCCAAAGCCTCAATGCTACACACATTCACAACCCGGCAATCCGTTATTTCCACCGAGTCATTTGCAACACCATATTCGCTCGAGAAAGCAACCATAAGCTCAACTCCAAGGAGCTTCTATTCTTGCACTGTTTTCTAAATGACGAGCCGATCAACGCTGCCCCGTTCATGCTTTATCACATCCAGGCTATTGCGCATAGAGGATCAACCCCATTTTTCATAGGCGGCATTGTCACCTCCCTCGCCATTCAGTTGGGGCTTGGTGACTTGGTCGTAAATCAGCCTTTCAGAGAAGCAGAATTCCTCACCAAGAGTTATTGCAGGTCCGCTCACCTGATTGCGCAGCGAGAGGATGGCAGGTATAGCCCTGTTGTCCATGGCACCATTTTCCACCATATCATTCTGCCATCCCGCGACCGCATCGACCCATCCAGCCGAGCCAACTGGCTCTTTATTTTACCAGATGCTGCCGACCACGCCCCTATTCATGATGATCAGGCAGACCCTCCAGCGGATGAGATGCAGGACGCTATGGATGCAGCTGAGCCTGTCCAGGATATACCAGAGACATCTACCCGACAACCTCCTGCTCCGGCCATCACACTTGAGGAAGTCCTCCGTGCGATTCATCAGCAGAACCAGATGAACGCCACACTGGAGCGAAGGCAGAAGGAGCAGTATGATGCTTTACTCAGCACTATTGCAGCAAACCAGGAAGCTACTAATGAGAAGTTTGGAGAAATTTTCAGCGAGCTAGAAGCCCTCCGCATTGACATCACTGCTGCCACCGGCACCGGTTCTGACCCTGAAGCGACTCCTTCCAGACGCCGCTCCCGCACCAGAAGCCGAGCCCGCGGTCCTCAGCAGCCATAGTTTTAGTTTTGCTTATGTTTGTTTTTCGTTTTTGCCGTTTGTACTGTACTTTTACCGCATCTATATCACAACATTGAGGACAATGTCTGATATTGTGTGGGAGAGGTACCTTTCATTTCCGCATTTTCCCTTTTTCGCACTTTTCCATTTCGTTGTATTTTTAATTCCGTTGTATTTCTTTTCGCAAGTTAATGAAGCGAGCAAATCTTTATGCTATTTTCTTTAGTTTCGAATTTTCCCCGTTTATTTAGCCATACCAGAAAAAATCTTTAATTATTCGCATTACCCAACTTACCTACGGAATCGTAATTAGGAAGCCGAGAACGATTAAACAAGACCAATACAATCTTGACACCTTTGACTTCCCACTTAAGCGATTCCATTCCGATTATCATTACGAGTACACTTTAAGTTTCAGTTCAAAAGTAACCCCTAGTAGTTTATACTAGCAGTCAGCACCGTCTGAACACAAACCACGTGCGGAGCCGATGAATATAAGCGTTTGATGCCTAATCAATAATGATCCTTCATATCTCGATGCAAAATGAAAAGAAATTGCACCAAAGTACACGGTCGCATACAAGAAACGAGAAATATGAGAAGGAGTCCATTGCGGGTTGGTTCAGAGGTACTGGTTCTGAACTCGGTAGGGCGTGCTACGGCTCGATCCCCCACAACCTCCAAATCGGATAAAATATGTAGGGTTACCGCACTCGTGTACCAGACCCCGTGCTTAAAAAGGATCAAAGTCGCTAACCGGCTACTCCACTACGTGCGTGCTAAGGCAAAGGGCTTAATGTGATTGCGCTAGAATGAAACCGGGCGAAATAAGATCGAAAAACTCTAGGTGAAATCGTAAAGTAATTACCGATCGTTTCGTTTAACGGGAAGTCGACGACATAGCTTGTTGCTTGTGTCATTAGTGTATCGGTAGTGTAATATCAAAGTACCGGTCTATCCGACAAAACGATCCCTCGTACGGTTTGTTATGAGTATGCGTCAATAAAAGCTTGTCCGCCGATTTTCAACCGACTATTTGCTTGAGGACAAGCAAAGGTTTAAGTTTGGGGAAGTTTGATAACGAGAAAACGTATCGATTATATTGCTAGATTTCATTGACGTTTTATCGCATAATCACCGTTTTAACACTCGATTTCTCGAGTTTTTCTCACCATTTTGCAGGTACATCATTATATGGAGCTAAATCATAAAGTAAGAGCAAAAGGAACAAAAGAAACCATAAAAAGATGAAGAAATGAAGAAGCCTGCAAAAACTGCATAATTTGTTGCAGTCACGGTCGTCACCAAGGTGTCACGACCGTGACACCCTAAAAGAGGCCATCACGACCGTTACAACATTGTCATGACCGTGACACTTAAAACCACAGGACACGAGCGTGAAGACCTTGTCACGACCGTGACAAGGGTAAAAGTAGGTTATTTGACCAGACTTGGTCACAGGGCTACGTGCATGTGAAGCTGCTACTTTCCAGATTGACCCTGTATGCCACGTTCCTAGAATTCCTCAACTTCTCCTACGAGGCCCATGCAACACTTTCAGCCA
The DNA here is from genome assembly GCA_963966055.1 of Lathyrus aphaca. Lineage (NCBI taxonomy): Eukaryota > Viridiplantae > Streptophyta > Magnoliopsida > Fabales > Fabaceae > Lathyrus > Lathyrus aphaca. The sequence continues at coordinate 111,156,856 of OZ014523.1, forward strand.
AAAGCCCAATTACTCTCCTATAAATAGCATTAATTTTATGAAGAAAGCACAGAGCATTTTTTATTCGAATTTCTGCGGAAGCTCTGCCAAATTGTTTTACGACCTTGTTTCTATTTCTGCATTATTTTTCAGCTTTTCAATTTTATTGTATCCAAACCAGCTATATAACAATTTCCAACATCAGGAAATTGTTATACAATTACTTGTTTCTAAACCTTCAGAATTTAGTTAATTTCGATTTCCGCCAACTCCAAGCTTTCCGGTCTGTGGAAGAAGGAGTCTGCTATAATATTTGTTAACCAGGTTTTTTATGATATTGCAATTTTAATATTTATAATGTTTATTTATTTTTCTGCCATGAGTATTTTATTATTTAATTTTCTGTCTCTGTCTGGTTCAACATCAATGAGTAGCTAATTACCTTAGGGCGGTATGTAGTTAAAACAAACTTAATCGGTAAAATTTAATCATAGGCTTAAAATAATTAGTAACTTAACATTCTGGCTGATACTTTTTAATTTAATTCGACCTTTTCGTTACGAGAGTAAGAAAAGAGTATTAGGTTAGGTCAAGACCACGAGAGTGTGAGATTTTAACCAAATAGCTAAAGTTAGGCATTTAAATTAAACACAGCGAGAGCGCTTTAAAATAAATTAGAATTACTAAGTTTCCAAAAATTATCTCTAAACACTTATGGGCTAGCGAGAGCAGGCATAGGGCTTTAGGGGTAAGATCTGAGATAAGACCACGAGAGTGTGAGTTGAGGGTATTTAAACTGGTAACCTCTACCGAATAGATTAAGTAAACACCTTTATAAGCCTAGGTTAGATTTACCCACCTAAGTTAGTATAATTACATACCGACCGCCTTAGTATCCTTTTATTAAAACTTAAATTTAATTCCGCCTTTAATATCTTAAAATCAACAAAAAAAAATCGTGACAACCATTCGCCTTAGCTAAACTAGAAGTTCATCTAGCACTAAGTAACCATAGAATCCCTGTGGATCGATAATCTTAAATATTACTTTGATAGGCTGTGCACTTGCAGTTAAGATACCGCTAGAAACATAATTAGACACGTCTTTAGCCCATCACTTTCTCTTGGGCTAACTACAACGAGACCTTTTTATTTCTCGCAATCCCCTGTATTTATTTTGTATCCCTCTCCCCTTACTTTGTACGCGATTTATTTTCCGTATTTAATTCTGAATCCTTGGTCCAACGCCAAGCGATCTCACTTGCACACTTGCACTTTATTTTCCAGTTATCTTTTTCCGTTTATTAGGATCCACCTCTCCTTGCGAGCCGAGCGCATTGTGCCTCTCTAAACAAACTACAAAAATAACCTCCACTTGCATTTACCCTTTTAACCTCAAAAACCAAAACGATTCTTTTTAGATCCAAACCCTTGATCCAACATCAAGCGGTCTTAGGAAATAACACATTCTAATAATACGAGAAGATCTGTACGCCACGAGCCTTAAGCGGTAGAAAGGAGGATAACGAGCTCTCGTTACTCGCTCCGATTATTTCGACGCAGGACACTCGTCTTGTTGGGCGAGATAAACTATCCATAGTCTTTAGTGCATTTCGACTCCCAAACCCTTTCGTCGAAGAAAGGTGATAAAATCAAACAACCATTACCCTTAGTAGGCCGAACTACGAGGCTCTGACTTTCCCATTGCACACGGGAGTACGTAGGCACGAGGATCTCAATCCTTGCCGAGCACCTAGGTTCAATCTAACTTATAATTCAACTCATTTCCCTCTAGCAAGCAATTCGTTTAAGCATAGACATCCTTTCGCGCGCGTTAACTTAGATGGTTCCCATCGAGTACGATGGATGTAGGGGGTGCTAATACCTTCCCCCTGCATAACCGACTCCCGAACCCAGGCAATGGTTCCGTTGACCTTTGTCCTCGTCCTTCTTTTCCCGGGTTGTATCTATATCTTCCCTTTCCCTCTTCGGGAATAAATAGAATTAGGTGGCGACTCTTCAGTCCGTTCGGTGCGCGGCTCTGTCTTTTCGGATCACGTAAGGTCGTATTTTTCGGGGTACGATAGCTGGCGACTCTGCTGGGGACTGGTTCACCCCTATGCGAGTCAAGCCTAGTCTAGGTTCCCGTGTTTGTTTGGATGTTTGCTTTTATTCCTTGCTTGTTATTTTTATCGTTTTCTTTATCGCATTCCATCTTATATATCTTGTGGCTCCTTGGTACTATAATTTGGATTGATACTTGATCAAAAGAATTTGAGGGAAAAGCTCTATACCCGGGCTTTCGAGTACAAACATAAGTTAGCGAGGTTATGTAGTATGGGCTCCCGAGAGAACCTCTCTCGTGGGTTGTTGATATGAAAACCTCACTCGGAGTAGATTCTGATGAGAATACTGACAACCTTCAAGTCCTTGACGTGTGTGCTCAGTTGCTTTCATTAGGGTCATTAACTCTGAGGACCTTTAGAACCTTTTGGTTAAAACATCGGTTGATGGTTGCGTAGTATTGGGCACCAGGATTCGTCCTCGCGTGGCTCGATACGAAAACCTCACTTGGAATAGACTTACTTAATGGAGTTGATTGACTGTCAAGAATGTATGAAATTGATACGTGCATCAAACAGTTGAGAAAGTTCCATAACTCCAGGACTTTGTTTTAAACCTTGTGTCGATGATCACGTAGTATGGACTCCCGAGAAAACTTGATCTCGTGGGTTGTCGATACGAAGATCTCACCCAAAATAGATTCATATGGCGGAGTCAATCAACCGTCATGCTTATGGCGCGTGTGATGAACAGCCATATGAGTTGATAACTTTGGGATCCCTAAAACTTTAGAGTTTACCCAGTGAGTTCCCGATCAGAGTATCCTCCATTTTTACCTTGGACTCGTGAGACTTTGATCTTGTGACCCTGGATTTCTGACATTGCATATCATTACATTTGCATCATTTATTCATCTTGCATTTCATTCCAAAAGCCAAAAAAACTTATTTCATGTTCCTCCATCTTCAGTAAATCAAGCTGGTTTCCCGACGCCCGTATCGAGCTAGGCGACCGTATCTAACTTGAGCCAACACTAGAGGACTGATGGATCAGATTCGACAAGAACAAGCTGCTATGAGGGGAGAGATTGACTCAATCAAGAGAAAGATTGATCGCATTCATGAGGCCATGCAAGCCTTGGCCAGGATGGTTGTGTCTCATCAGCCTGTTCCTTCAATGCCTGTTCATCCAGCTATTCAAGCTCTGCTTCCGCCTCCGATGGCTTATCAACCACGTCCACCTCCAATGGTTGCAGCTGCGCAATATGGACCTAGACCATACCAGCAACCAGATTATCCATATCAGCAACCGGCTTATCAACAACATCCCGGTCAACAACAACAACGCGCTCTTCAATAGCGCCCACCATATCAAAAAAGAGGATCGGAGAGACACTTTGATCCATTGCCTATGTCATATGGAGAAATCTTTAACGGAATGATGGCAAAAGGAACTCTTGTGTTGAAGGACATGCCACCTCAAACTGGTAACGCTCGAGATTATGATGCCAATGCTCGCTGTGAATACCACAAGGGTGCTCCAGGTCACACGATCAAAAATTGCAAATCATTCAAGCACAAAATTCAGGACCTAATCAACTCTAAGGATCTAACCTTTACTCAGAAGGGTCTGAATATCCAGAGCAATCCAGTGTCGCCGCAAGTGGCCCCTCAACGAATGATTTTGAAGAAGACCAAAGCTGAGTAGTCTCCCCTTTTGAAGCATTCAATCAAGAGAAGTTCAATTCCTCAAATCAAGGCAGCCATCGCCATTTATCATTTCCGCATTCCTGTTGTTTTGTAATGTTTGTTTAAGTACTATTTGCTCTGAACATTGTTATTTGTTCTTGGTTATGTTAATGTTATGTTTATGCATGTTTTGAATCAATTTATTCGCATTCGCTCATATTTATCATTTATCACAAAATTACAAAAAATATTCCCTCATTTCACTTTAGCAAATATTTGAGGGAGGAGGATGAAAACGAAATACCCATAAATGTTGCGGTATGCTTTCGGATAAAACCTCGTCAATGATGTACAGGCATTCTTTCAAATCCCCAAACACTGGAGATATAAGGAGTTAATCCCTAGTCAACCACTTCGAGCCTAGAAGTAGGAGTTTCTTTCGGATACAAACCCTTACATTTAACCCGGGGCAGGGTAGTTGTTCAGTTAACCCGACTACACCTTCAAATCGCAAGATGAGACATCCCGTCAGAGGACCATCAACAAAAGACTTGGCAATCACAACATTCAACAAGATACGAAAAATATAGAAAGAAAAAACACCACTAAGTTGAGCACCCGAAGGGAGACTTAGTTGAAAAAAAACAAATCAAAAAGAGGAGCTCGAATCCTTAGCAAAAAAAAACAAATATCAGTGACCACAAAAAAAAAATCAAAGGGTCACCTGCAAAAAAAGATGACTGCCACCTTCAAGCGAACATCAAAGCTTCATCTTCACTCTTGCAAAGTCGAAAAAAATGCATATGTAAAGTTAACTGAACGTAGGACTGGAGAATATCACGAAGAAGGGATGGGTACAAATTATTTGAGCCTTATACCTTTGTTTCTCAAACCATTAACCAGACCACGTTACAACCCTCAAAAGACCTAATTGAGACACGATTTATTCTGAAAGCATGCTACCAACAAGGTTGCGTAAATTGACTCCTATATATTTGCTAATCTTCAATCTCGTTTGCACATTATTCTTGTTGCATACTTCACGCACTTTCTAAATCAGCACCTCGTTTGGGGTAACGATCCATTCGTCACACTATCACAACATTCAAATAAATAGATTTTTTTCAAAACTTACCTGAACTTTACATTAACACTACCATTTGTGTATGAACAATTTAAGTGCAATTCAGTGCTTGACATCAGTACAATCCCAACAAGGGGCAATCAAAAAGAGAAATTTGAACTTCGTTGGTGCCAACGTGAATCAAGAATACTTCAACGGCCTAATCAGAGGCAATTTATTTCAAAATCAGCCCAATCAGGGGCAAATTATCTTCAAAGGCTCAATCAGGGGCAGGTCGTGCCATGTCCATTGTCAAAACTTCCCCGCCAGATTTATTTCAGATACCTTACAGGAAGGGGCAAGCAAACAAGGAGCAAATCTTCCTATCTCTTCTCCCCAGCTGAACAAACAGTCCTTGCTAGAAGTTGGCAACCTTTCAAAGCAATTCAGACTTCATGTGTCAATTAAGTCGCTCCGCTCATCAGTAGAGAACCAAATTTGGAGCTTTCAAATCCATCTTCTGATCGTACATCGTCGAAGATCGAGTGTCGGGGAATCAAGCCCTCCACCCACCCAAAGTCCAATTACCATTGGAAACTACCAGACCAAAAGTCCACCAAGCTGGCACCTTTCTTTTTTCAATCACTCATATGCATCATTATGCATCATCAAACGTCATAAGCATCATTTACATCAATCATTTGCAACATATGCATCATATGCATGCCTAAATAAACCAACTTTCCATATCCCCAACATTATCGAATTTATATCTCAGTGCATAAACATTCACATTGTATTTCCATCATTATGGGATACCATTTCAAAATTAGTCAAGCATAGTCGCATAACTCAGGATCCAGGATCAATCCAAGATTCCAGGCCTTTCCCCAGCAGAAGTCAGAATCCAGGGTCGGCCGAAGATTCCAAAGATTCGCCTAGGTGTTATTCAGTGGATGTCTTGGTGGATGTTTCTCTTCCAGATTATTTAATTATCTGTCGCTCGTCATCCTTTTGATGTCGGGGTCGCCTTATCATCCTTTCGGTGATAGCGATTATTTAATTTTTTGTTACTTGTCATCCTTTTGATGTCGGGGTCGCCTTATCATCCTTTTGGTGATAGCGATTATTTAATTTTCTGTTACTTGTCATCCTTTTGATGTCGGGGTCGCCTTATCATCCTTTTGGTGATAGCGACTTTATTTTCGGGGTTGCCTTATCATCCTTTTGGTGATAACAACTTTATTTTCGGGGTTGCCTTATCATCCTTTTGGTGATAGCAACTTTATTTTCGGGGTTGCCTTATCATCCTTTTGGTGATAGCGACTTTATTTTCGGGGTTGCCTTATCATCCTTTTGGTGATAGCGACTTTATTTTCGGGGTTGCCTTATCATCCTTTTGGTGATAGCAACTTTATTTTCGGGGTTGCCTTATCATCCTTTTGGTGATAACGACTTTATTTTCGGGGTTGCCTTATCATCCTTTTGGTGATAACAACTTTATTTTCGGGGTTGCCTTATCATCCTTTTGGTGATAGCAACTTTATTTTCAGTCAGTTGCCTTATCATCCTTTTGGTGATAGCAACTTTATTTTCAGTCAGTTGCCTTATCATCCTTTTGGTGATAGCAACTTTATTTTCAGTCAGTTGCCTTATCATCCTTTTGGTGATAGCAATTTTGTTCAGTCATTTGCCTTATCATCCTCTGATGATAAGTGATTTATTTTGTCAATTTGTTTCTTGCTGTGTCACCCATCTTTTCCAATTTATTTCATTTATTATTTTCGCAATTTCTTTCTTTGTCGGACAAATTTGGAGTCTGTTAATATCTAATTATCTTATACCTTGAAAGTTCGAACGCGAGCCAGTTCATCTTACTCGGTCTAAGCCAATTCGATAGGGGCATCTGTCATACCCCAAATTTGTCCTACCTGCACCTTTTTACCGTCTAGCCGTTGTTTCCAAAAAAATATGTGTTGTTTTGCTTTTTGTCTGATATTTAAAAAAATAATAATAAAGAGGGGATTTTATTCCTTTTCCTAATTAAAAATTTGAATTCTCTTTTATTCCATCTTTATTATTTGCTTCATTATCGAAAATACAAAAAATTTTACTCTCTATTTTATTCTCGTTATTTCCAGTTTTATTAATTATTTCTATTAATATTAGTATTATCTCTAATTTTTTTACCTAGCACCATTTTTATTATTGTTAATATTTTTATAGTTTATTACCATAGATTTAACACTACTATTATTCCATCATCATCCACGTTTTTTATTTTCATTATTATTACTTTATTATTATTATTATTATTATTATCAGCGTTAATAATTTTTTCTATTATTTATATCATTCTTACTTATATTATTGATAGCATATTTCATTTTCTTTTATTATTATTATTACTATCATTATAAACATTTCTTTTTTTTATTATTTTCCATTTACTAAACAAAATGTCCACTATCATTAACTTTTTTTTCTATTACTCACTTTTATTTCTATTATTATTATTATTCTTATTATTAATTGTTTTATTATTTTCTATTGTTATTATTATTGGTTTTATTATTTATTTTATTACCATTATCACATTTTTTTTTAGATTTATGTATGTTCCACTTATATTAACAAAATTCACAAAAAAGTGGTTCAACTAGCTTTTCACAAGGTGCTATTGGTATTCTGTATCTTTTCCTGCAATACGGATCCTTCTTTGGTCCCACAAACTTTTTGCGAATCCATTATGCACATGAGTTTGCGGTACAAATCTGCCAGCTAGCAGTACCCGTTCCAACAACTTTTGTATGTAACGATTCCACTACCCGCATACTACCCAGCAACAAAAGAGAGGGGTTGGGAGCACACAAAAGATTCCCCTGCAAAAAAGAAAAAAAGAAAAAAAAAGAGCTTCAACGTTTATTTTGTTTTCACCCTCACTAAATCATTCATTTTCAATAGAAATAAAACCATCTTTATAAACACCATCACCTGTCATAAAACGCAAGGCACCACCTTTCAAAATCTCCCCTTTTTCTCAACATTAACGCATTCCTCTCTTTCTTTTTCAATCTCTCACCACAAAATTACTCTTTATTCTCTTCTTCATTCCCTTCGTACAATAACCGCAAGAACACAAAACCATTCACATTTTTCTTAATCACTCAAAACCATCTTCAATCTACACAAACTGTCAAACCTCTTTTCAACCTCAACCAACAACAAATACCAAAACCGTTTCATCACACCTTCGTCTGTCAAAGGAACCACCTAAAAAACCAAAATCGCAGCAAACAAATCGAAAAACGCAAAAATCTGAAGCAAACTGTTCTTCAAACCACCACAGAACCAACTCTTCAAACCTTTCTTCAAAACACATAACCCGCAACCACCACTCGACCTCCAACTACAAAGCTTCAAAAAACCGCACCAACTTACCGAAAAAAACATCCCCACCGAACTCACCTCAATACAGAACCATAACTACAAAACCAACCCAATCGTGAATCCCTCACTCAACCATCCGCGAGCTCACCAAACCTGTGAAAACACGAACCTTCAGGAAACACGAAAAAAGAACCCCTCCCTCAAAAACCCTTGCAAACTCAGCTCAAAACCAAACGAAACCTTATCAACACGCACAACCGCAAGCCCTTTCCTTCTACAAACATCACCATCGAAAACCATTGCATAACTCTTCCATACCCTCACCACGAAATCAGAAGAACAAAACATCACATAATCCCTCTATCATTGTGCATCTTCTTTATCACAAACCAATAAAAAGCAAAAATCAGAGAGACAGAGAGATGAGCCGCGGAAGACGAGATCGCGAGAGGAGGTGAAGCCGCCGGCCGTTTTTCCGAAGGCGTGAGTCTTCTTCTTCTGTGTTCTGTTAGCAATTCGTGAGAGAGGAGGGATTCGTGTTGAGTTTGTCTGAGGTAGATCTTTTTTCCCCTTTGTTCTGACCTCGGATTTTGAGACCCTGTTTCCGTTTGCATTGTGTTCAGAAGAGAACTCAGTTTCTCTTTGTTTCTATGTTTATTTTATTTTTTTTCTCTAAACTTTTATTTTGTTTTTTTATATAATAATTAAATCCTGATTGTTTTCTTTTGTGTTTTTTTATTATTATTATTATAATGGGCTTGTGAATCCATCTGAATCATACTCACATACCCAACGACAGCCACTCTCTTATTTATGTGTTTATGTTTTTATTATTATTATTATTATCGATTTTAATATTTGACCCATGAATCATATATCTTCATACGCATACCCCCACGAACCCCTATTTTTCTTCACACAGTAGAAATACACAAACCATTCTTTCTGTTATCTTTTAAAAAAAAAAATTTTTTTGTAATATTATCTTATTTCTCCATATTATTATTATTATTATTATTATTATTATTATTATTATTATTACTTTCATTATTATTATTATTATTAATTTAATTATTAATGTTTTTTTTTACTATTTTAATTACGGTTAACTTTTGATGGTATAATTTAATTGAATTTTGTTTAAGTCATACATTTTATTTTGTTTTTACGCATTTTTCTTTTCGATCCTTGATTGTATTTTCCCTTTTGTGGGCCGATGATATTATAAAAGGCCGTTTTTCGCCCGATTACATTTAATCGGAGATGAGCGGTCAATATGAGGCCCTCTTTTATTTTTATTCTATTATTTTTATTTTGAACAAAAAAACACTTGTAATATAATTTAATTCATTTTATTCATTATTTAATTTAGTTATTCAATTTATTATTCTATTTAATATTTCACAATTTAATTTATTCATTTAATTTCGCATTTCAAATTACGATTCGAATCCTTATAGAATGGTTCCCATTTTGAATCGATTCTAAGGCAGTTCACGAACAAAATTTTGTCGCGTCCCGAAAAGGTCCAACGCCTTCGAATAGTTGCGCTCGAAAAAAGGTCCAACGCCTTCGAATAGTTGCGTCCCGATTAAAAGGCCGAACGCCTTCGAATAGTTCAAAAACAATGCACACACGCTTTCTCTTGGGCTAACTACAACGAGACCTTTTTATTTCTCGCAATCCCCTGTATTTATTTTGTATCCCTCTCCCCTTACTTTGTACGCGATTTATTTTCCGTATTTAATTCTGAATCCTTGGTCCAACGCCAAGCGATCTCACTTGCACACTTGCACTTTATTTTCCAGTTATCTTTTTCCGTTTATTAGGATCCACCTCTCCTTGCGAGCCGAGCGCATTGTGCCTCGCTAAACAAACTACAAAAATAACCTCCACTTGTATTTACCCTTTTAACCTCAAAAACCAAAACGATTCTTTTTAGATCCAAACCCTTGATCCAACATCAAGCGGTCTTAGGAAATAACACATTCTAATAATACGAGAAGATCTGTACGCCACGAGCCTTAAGCGGTAGAAAGGAGGATAACGAGCTCTCGTTACTCGCTCCGATTATTTCGACGCAGGACACTCGTCTTGTTGGGCGAGATAAACTATCCATAGTATTTAGTGCATTTCGACTCCCAAATCCTTTCGTCGAAGAAAGGTGATAAAATCAAACAACCATTACCCTTAGTAGGCCAAACTACGAGGCTCTGACTTTCCCATTGCACACGGGAGTACGTAGGCACGAGGATCTCAATCCTTTCCGAGCACCTAGGTTCAATCTAACTTATAATTCAACTCATTTCCCTCTAGCATGCAATTCGTTTAAGCATAGACATCCTTTCGCGCGCGTTAACTTAGATGGTTCCCATCGAGTACGATGGATGTAGGGGGTGCTAATACCTTCCCCCTGCATAACCGACTCCCGAACCTAGGCAATGGTTCCGTTGACCTTTGTCCTCGTCCTTCTTTACCCGGGTTGTATCTATATCTTCCCTTTCCCTCTTCGGGAATAAATAGAATTAGGTGGCGACTCTTCAGTCCGTCCGGCGCGCGGCTCCGTCTTTTCGGATCGCGTAAGGTCGTATTTTTCGGGGTACGACACAGAGGACTTTCTCTCTTGCAGACTGAATCCTTCTCAGTGAGGATGCATGGATACTGGTTGAGGATGATTCTTCATAGCAGAGAGGGAAAAGCAATGGGAAGCTTTGTTGCTGATGTTCCTGCATGCTTTAGGGTTTGATCAAAAATGTAAGCCCCAAAGTCCAACTTTGTTTGGGTGCCTACAGCATAAATGAATCTTCCCAATCCAGTAGCTATTGAAGAAGTATGGTTGGTAGGGACCCAGTTGACAGTACCAATTCTATGCAGCATAGCATATTTCCTTGTAAGCAAGCTAACAGAAAGTTTGCCCTTGACTGGCCAAGTTTTGACCTGGTTGGCAGTGATAACCTTGCAAACTTGGTTGTCAGTCTTCCCCAGCTCATTAGGCCCATCAGATTCTCTCCCTAGGTAATGATTTATAACCCTAGGAGAGAATTCAACACATCTCCCTCTTACATAAACCTTTCTGAATTCTTCTGACTTTCCATCAGCACGGTCTTCTTACGGGTTGACAATGAACTCCTTGACCAGCAGCTCATAGTAGGGTGAAAATTTTGAAACTGTCTTGAATAAACCAGCAGAGGATATTAGGTCTATTACCTCAGTGCACTCCAGTGCATTGCTTCCCAGCTCTCTTTCCAGTGCCACCCTTCTTTGGTATACATACTTCCATTTGCTCACACTTGACACATGATGAAAGGACACATTGTCCAGAGGAGCTTCTGGAACAGCAGAGGTAGACCTGGGAGGTGCTGGCTTCTTCCTTGGTTGGGATGTTGGGACATCCTCTTCAACATCTGAATAAGGTGGAGTTTAGGTTTGATTGATTTTGATGAGCTCAGAAAATCAGCTTTAGCATGCAATTTGTTTTGAGAAGATAGTGAGGAGATGAAGAGCTGAGAGCAAGCTTGAGCTTTTATAAAATCCGTTACTGGTGGAATTCTAAAAAGTGGAATACACAGAGTTACTGAACAGACTGGTGTTGCCATCTGGTGATCATGCCACACGATGTCATAGGACATGTTGGCACTTCTCCATAACTGCTATATTTCACATAAGCATATTCCCAATTTACCCCTTAGGTTTTCAAATTGGGTAGCATCCAAAGCTTTAGTAAATATATCAGCCAATTGCAGATCTGTGGCTACATGTTCTAATGAGATCACCTTCTCTTCCACAAGATCTTTGATGAAATGATGCATGATATCAATGTGCTTGGTCCTGCTGTGTTGGATAGGATTCTTTGATATGTTAATAGCACTTAAATTGTCACAGTACAATGTCATGACATCTTGTGGGACATTATATTCTGTGAGCATTTGCTTCATCCAAACCAACTGTGAACAACTGCTACCAGCTGCAATATATTCAGCTTCAGCAGTGGATAAGGATACACAATTGTGTTTCTTACTGAACCAAGAAATCAAATTGTTTCCTAGAAAGAAGCATCCTCCTGATGTGCTCTTTCTATCATCGACACTTCCAGCCCAGTCAGCATCACAAAAGCCAGTGAGAATTGGTTCACATCCATGAGAGTACATTATGCCATAGTCACAAGTACCATTGACATATTTCAAAATCCTCTTAACCTGGTTTAGATGACTTACTTTTGGCTCAGCTTGATATCTTGCACATACACCTACTGCAAAAGCTATATCTGGTCTGCTAGCAGTCAGATATAATAGGCTTCTAATCATGCTTCTGTATAAGCTTTGGTCCACATTCTCACCCTTGTCATCCTTTGTCAGCTTTAAATGAGTGGGGGCAGGTGTTCTTTTGTGACTTTCATTGTCCATCCCAAACTTCTTGACAATGTTCTTCGCATACTTGCTTTGGGATATGAACATGGAGTCTTCCATCTGCTTGATTTGCAGTCCAAGAAAGCAGGTTAGTTCTCCTACTAGGCTCATCTCAAACTCAGATTCCATTTGAGTAACAAAATGTTTAACCATCCTGTCTGACATCCCACCAAAGACTATGTCATCTACATATATTTGAGCAATCATGACATTTCCTTCTTCATCCTTCACAAATAAGGTTTTGTCTATTCCACCTTTCCTATACCCTTGTTTTATGAGAAAAGTGGTTAGTCTTTCATACCATGCTCTTGGGGCTTGCTTCAGACTATAAAGAGCCTTCCTTAGTTTGTATACATGCTCTGGACAACTTGGATCAACAAATCCCTTAGGCTGCTCCACATATACCTCCTCATTAAGATACCCATTTAAAAAGGCACTTTTAACATCCATTTGAAATAGCTTGAACTTCAGGATACAAGCAATTCCTAAAAGTAGTCTGATTGATTCAAGCCTTGCTACTGGTGCAAAGGTTTCATCAAAGTCTACTCCCTCAATCTGTGTGTATCCTTGAGCTACAAGTCTAGCCTTGTTCTTTGTAACAACTCCCTGCTCATTTGACTTGTTCTTGTAAACCCACTTAGTGCCAATCACATTTATGTCATCAGGCCTAGGAACAAGATCCCACACTTCATTCCTTGTAAACTGGCCTAATTCTTCTTGCATAGCAGAAATCCAGTACTCATCATTCAGAGCTTCCTTGATGTTTTTAGGTTCTATCTTTGAAACAAAACAAGAACCTAAAATCATCTCTCTTGATCTAGTGATTACACCACTGTTGGGATCACCAATTATCAGATCTTTAGGATGATCCTTCTGGATTCTGATGGAGGGAGGTTTGTTGGATTGTTCTGTCCTTGCCTCAGTTAGAGTGAAGTCAGGATTATCACTCTTTATTTCAACTTCAGTCTGACTGTCAACAGATGTTCCAACATCATCAGCTACATCTGCAGGGGCATCATCAATGATCACATTTATTGACTCCATTATAACCTTGGTTCTGGAGTTAAATACTCTATAGGCTCTGCTATTTATGGAGTATCCAAGGAAAATCCCTTCATCACTTTTAGGATCCATCTTCCTTCTTTGATCCCTATCAGCCAGAATGTAACATTTACTTCCAAACACATGAAAGTACTTGACTGTAGGTTTTCTGCCCTTCCAGACGTCATAGATGGTGGACAAGGTTCATTTTCTTAGAGTGACTCTATTGTGAATGTAACAAGCTGTGTTCATAGCTTCAGCCCAGAAGTACAGTGGTAATTGTTTATCATGAATCATAGCTCTTGCTGACTCTTGTACAATTCTGTTTTTCCTCTCAACAATCCCATTTTGTTGAGGGGTGATAGGAGAAGAATACTCATGATTGATTCCTTCTGAAGAACAAAAATCTGAGAATTTTTTATTCTCAAACTCCTTTCCATGGTCACTTCTTATTCTGACCACACAGCTTGCTTTTTCTCTTTGTATTCTTTGGCACATATCTTTGAATACATCAAACACATCAGACTTTTCTTTGATGAAACTTATCCATGTATATCTTGAAAAGTCATCAACCACCACATAGGCATACCTTTTTCCACCAAGACTCTCAACGTGCATTGGTCCCATAAGATCCATATGCAATAATTCTAAAACTTTGGAAGTTGTCAGATGTTAGAGCTTTGGATGTGACATCTTGGTTTGCTTGCCTATTTGACATTCACCACATACTTTGCTTTCATCAATCTTCAGTCTTGGAATACCTCTAACAGCCTCCATAGATATGATCTTCTTTATTCCTCTGAGATGAAGATGACCCAGTCTTTGGTGCCATAGCTTCACTTCTTCTTCTTTGGCTAAGGAGCAAGTTGAAGTGAGACTGAAATCTTGAGGTTCCCACATATAGCAGTTGTCTTTAGATCTGGATCCTCTCATGACAACCTTATGTTCTTTATCAGACACTATGCATTCAGTTTTGGTAAAGTTTACACTGTAACCTTGATCACATAATTGACTTATGTTGATCAAGTTAGTAGTCAATCCTTTTACCAGCAGCACATCATCTAGTCTTGGTACATCTGGGCAGTCCAAAGTCCCAACTCCCTTGATTTCTCCTTTAGCTCCATCTCCAAAGGTTACATATCTGGATGAGTCTGACTTTAAGTCTACCAGTAGATTCTTCAATCCAGTCATGTTCCTTGAGCATCCACTGTCAAAGTACCAGTCTTCCATAGCTGATACTCTGAGAGATGTATGAGTTATATAGGCAATAACCTTCTTTGACCATTTTTTCCTGTTGTGAGGTTTCCTTTGATGCCTCTGCCCTGTGTAGTGTCCATCTTTAGAGCTCTAAGTTTGTTTGTTGAACTTGTTCTTGGGCATGTATTTGTAGCTTTGATCAGCATGAAGACTAGCTTTAGGTACCCATACTTTCTTGATGACCTCTGTCTTCTGCTTAGGGGGTTGCTGATATCTTTGATTTTGATTTCCATGCAGCACTTTCTTGGTGACCTATGTCTTCTGCTTAGGGGGTTGCTGATACCTCTGATTTGGATGTCCATGCAACTTGTAGCAAAAAGGTTTGATGTGACCAAACCTTCCACAATGATGGCATCTCCATCTTTGATACTTCTTTTTCATCATGTTCTTTTCATGATGTTGGGACATCTGTTGGGACATCTTGTTTGACTTTATGGGATTTGAAGTTGTTTTGCTGGTGCTAGCCTCAAACTTTTGAGCTTTATTAAATCCCAGCCCAGTTCTATCCCCTGAGTGCTTGTTGTTGTTGAGAATGACATCCAGTGTGTTTGAGCTACTGTTCAGCATTCTGACAGATTTGGACATATGCTCCAACTTGGAGTTAAGAAGGCTTACTTCACTTTTCAAAGTGTCAATGATCTCTAGATTACTTGTCTTTTCAGCCTTTAATGCCTCAATCTGCTTCTTCTGCTTTATATTCTCCATGCATACTTCAGTGCTCCTTTTACACAAAATCTTGTATGATTCTTCAAGCTCTTCAAAAGTCAGCTCCTCATCACTGGATCCCCCTTCAGATTCACATACTCTAGCTAGAGCACTGATGTGCTTTGCAGATTCTTCTTCTGATTCACATCCTAAGTCTTCATTTGACCAGGTCACAAAGAGACCTTTCTTCTGCTTCTTTAGATAGGTAGGGCATTCATTTCTGATGTGTCCATATCCTTCACATCCATGACATTGAATCCCTTTTCCTTGGTTGGTCTTCTCATCATAATTTGACCTTCTATTAGAATCATAAGGTCTTTTATTCTCAGAAGAGTTTGAGTTTCTTCCACTTGGTCTGGACCTGCTATCCATTCTTTTGAGAATCTTGTTGAATTGTCTTCCAAGCATAGCAATTGTTTCTGATAAATTTTCTTCAGGGTCTGCTTCATGATTTTCTTCTTCTTTATCAGTATTTGAAACCAAGGCTATGCTTTTGTTTTTCTTCACAATTGTATCATTCATTCCCATCTCAAATGTTTGAAGGGAACCAATGAGTTCTTCAACCTTCATTGTGCATATGTCCTGAGCTTCTTCTATTGCAGTAACCTTCATGTCAAATCTTTTTGGTAAAGATCTGAGAATCTTTCTTACCAACTTTTCATCACTCATCTTCTCTCCCAAAGCACCAGAAGTATTAGCTATTTCCAAGATGTTCATGTAAAACTCATGAATTGTCTCATCTTCCTTCATTCTCAAGTTTTCAAACTTGGTGGTGAGAAGTTGAAGTCTTAACATCTTCACCTTTGATGTTCCTTCATGAGTGGTTTTGAGAGTGTCCCAGACATCTTTGGCCAGCTCACAGTGATGCACAAGTCTGAATATGTTCCTATCAATGCCATTGAATAAGGCATTTAATGCTTTGGAATTTCCAAGTGCTGAATCTTCTTCCTCCTTGCTCCACTCTTCTTCAGGCTTCAACACTTTTGCCCCATCCTTATTGTCTTGGACAGGGTGCTCCCATCCTTTGTTGACTGCTTTCCAAGCCCTACTATCAAGTGATTTTAAGAATGCTACCATTATTGGCTTCCAGTAGTCATAGTTGGATCCATCCAATATAGGTGGTCTATTCACAGATCCTACATCTCTGTCCATGTTCCCAAAATTTGCAGTCCCTAGATCTCACCCAGTTAAACAGGCAGGGTTCCTGCTCTGATGCCAATTGAAATTCTGGGATCAGGTACGTGATGTCGAATGAGATGTTTAAACACTTGAAGACATAAACAAAACTTAAAGTGCAGGTAAATTAAATAACACAGGAAATTGTTAACCCAGTTCAGTGTATCTCCACACTTACATCTGGGGGCTACCAAGCCAGGAAGGAAATCCAATATAAGTAATATTAATTCTGGACTTAAACCACTCAGTTTAATCTTTCACTTAATATCTACCCAAGGCTATTTCTACCTAAGACACACTTAGATATGAGTACCAACTCACTCCCCCTCAATCACACAGTGATATGTTACAATGTTTAATAAAATTGAAGTCACACTTCAAACACAACAGCTTGATTTTACTTAACAGTTTCAATCAAGATACAATACACTTTTGCTTAAATGCTCATAAAGTGATACATAACTAAAACCTGCTATTAAACACACACACCCTATTTAGTCTTCTTAATTTCGTAATCTATTCTGAGAGTTTCTGTTCCTTAAATAGATGCTTGAATTTTGGGCTTTCTGTAGATTATCCAGTCCTGATAATTCATGTTGTCATCACCTTGAATTAGGGTTTGTTACTTCCTTGATTCTAGGTAAGGTAGTTCTTCTGTTATACTGAAATCAGATAACTAAGCTCCCTACAGATGCGCCTTGTATTGTTTATCCATTCACAATTAATTCCAGATAAATTCCCTGAATTTACTCAGTTCTGTTATGCATCATTTAAGTCTGGTAGCAGGTTTGAGATGTCACAACATCTGGTGTGACATCCTGATGTCTGAACTTAATTCATTAACTTATACAATGTCACAACATCTGGTGTGACATCCTGAACTAAGTTCATTAACTTGTACTCTGTTTGATAATGTTACAACATCTGGTGTGACATCCTGAACTAAGTTCAACACTTCTTGTTTGTCAAAAATTCTGCCAATTCTAAACATCTACAATATCAATCTACATGTTTCACAGATCATTGTGATGTGTTTGGTTTTGAAAAAGAGTTGAAAATAAGCATGTAATTCGCTTGTGAAAGTTTTGCACGTTTTTCTGTTTTGCTTCGATTCATCGATTTGGTGAAATATAAATGAATTTTGTTGCTGGATTTATGTTTAATGTTGTTCGATGATCATTTCTGGAGAGTTTGATGCGTTTTCCTGGGGTTTTGAGGGATTCGGGGGAGGGAGATGACCGGAGAAGATGACCGGAGCTTGCTCCTGTCATCTGAAAGTGTTTAGGGTTAGGATTAGGTTTAATTAGCTCAGTTTAAATTTAGGCCCTTGGATCTTGTTTAGAGCGTTTTTGAATGGCCAGGATCAGTTCATTAAAACCCTAATTATTAATTAATTAAATTAATTAGGATTAATTAAATAATTTGCCAGATTCAATCCTAGCCTCAGGATAACGCGCGCAGTCAACTAGGGTTTAAATCTCAACCTTCAGATTAGATTACTTCTCATTTATTTGATTTTTATTTCATTTTCTTGCATTTCTTTTCTACATTTATTTTAAAATAGCAAAAGACTTTCAAAATATCTCAAACTTTGAATTTTCATATCAAATTTTTTTCTTAACTCAAAAACATTTTTTATTTTAATTTTAGCATTAGAAAAGTATTTTTTTAAACATTTAAATGTTTTATTTAATTAATTAATTGATTTTAATTAATTAAAAATACATTTAGGTTTCTAAAAATCACCAAAACATTCATGAAGCATTCTCATTCATTTAGAAACATTTTAAAACTCACCATACAAATTTCTTTTTAGGTTTGATCATATTTTCACAATTATTGTAACACCCCAAATTTTCCCTCTTCATTTTAAGCATCATATCACATCATATTCATCATGAACATATCATTTTCTTAGCATCCTAGCATGGAAAGATGAGGCATAACATTCCTCATGACCTAGCATTAGGCATATGATCATCTGTGAAAGTTCTTGAAGCATTCCAAGCCATGAAAAGAGGCTCAATAGTTTGGTACAAGTCTTATGAAGGGTCTACATTGCATTTACAAGTTCAAGTTCATTTACAAAAGCTCATAAGGTTGGAAGATCATCAGGGATTCCAGGATAAGGCAAAGCTCCTACATAATGGTCCTAAACTAGGGTTTGAGATTCAAGCAGGAAAACCTCAATACTTTGGCCATTTCATTTGGGCAAAGTCTTTTACATGTCAAGAGGATCCTAGGTACCAATTTTGGTGATAAAATTCCTTGTGGAAGTCAAGTATTTCTTCAGTTGCTTGCAGATGAAGTAATTGGTCAATTGTGCCTTAAAAAAGTCAACTGTGGGATTTCAAGGGGTCCAATCCAATTTTTCTAGCCAAGGGATGTTCTTACAATGTTAGAAGAGGGTTGGAAAGTTCAAAGATCAAGAATCATGGGGTTTTGAGGTGTTTTGCAAAATTGGTGCAAAGTTGGTTTTGAGAAAATGCCATTTTTGGCAAGTTTTGCCCTAAAATTCAAGTGAGCTTAACTTGGTGAAAAATTCTTCAAATGGACCAAAGTCAAACATGAAAGTTGGAGATTAAGACCTCCCATTTTCAAAAAGTACAAGTACTTTTTCATAGCCTTCATGGTTATAAATCTAAGGACCTCGAAAATTTCATCCAAATTAGGGCAAAAGTTGAAATTTCATGCATGCACCAAAGCCAAATGTCATGAAACTTGATTTTAAGTGTTGGTATGGATAAAATAATTTCACAATGTTAAAATGCAATGCATTTGGAACACTTTGCTCAAATAAATTCACAAAATTTGTGCCAAGTGAGGATTCCATTCCAAAAGTGCAAATTTTGCATGAACATGAAAAGAGTGTGACACTCTAATCTAAGGGCCAGGATTTTGTTTGTTTGAGATTAAGGGCTGGATGGTGAGTGCTTATGGGCAGAAGGCAAAGGAAAGCATGAGTTTTACATGCTCTCATCACAAAATTGCAAAAATTGCAAAATCACTAAAACTTTTCATTCTCACGTGCAAATGATCCCATTCTTTCAGCATTGAGTCATGAGATGATATAAAACAAATTAGGGTTTTGTTAGGGTTTAGTTCTCTCTTATTGCTCAGTTTCCAAGTTCTTGCACAACTTGCATTTTCTCAAAAATCTCATCACACACTTACCCTCTCCAAAAACAAATCATAGATCCTTCATCCTTGGGAGCTCAGGATCATATATCTCACCATTGTGCAAGCTATCTCTGAAGTTTCATCACCTTGCCATTTCAGGGCAGTTGCTTGCAAATCCTCATATCCATCAAGATTCAAGGCTCTAGTTGCATTTATTTTGCGACTAGAGTGCATTTGGAGTGGTTTGGCTTCATTCTCTGGGCTTCTAACAAGCTTTTTCAAGAACTGCAATCTCAGGTAAGCTTATGAATCTTTAGATCTGGAAATGAAAATGTTTGTGTGCATCTTGATCTTTGATGTTCACTGATCACTCTGCTTGTTTTGGTTTTGAATTTGGTGCATTGTAGAGCTTGTAATATGGATTTTATATTTCATGGTCCCAACTGTTTGTCTTAGATCCGTGAGATACCTTGATCTATTGACTTTCTCATGCCCATTTTTGAACTCAGGGCACCTCAATTACCCAATCTAGAGCTTTTTGTTCATTATTATGATTGTTTGTTCATGCTGTGTAATTTCCAGTGCCGAAGCCCTAGCTCCGGTCACCGGAATCTGGAAATATTATTTAGGGTTTCATGAGGAAGAAGACAAGTCCTCTGCCCTTGGATCACTTCATATCCACGCACCAGATCATGCCACCTCATTTAATGAGAGGGGCTCCCATTCACGTGCTCTCCTCTTTCTATTTTGTTTCTGAATAACCCTCATGTGTCTCACCCCACAATAACACTCATACTCCCTCAGCTCTCATCCAATTGAAGCGCCACGTCATTTAATGAAATGTTCATAGGATGCGTTGGTCTAATCTGATGGTCATTGTTTTTTTTGTTATTTTCCTCTAAATTTCCACCTTATTTCTTATGCACTTGCACAGGCTAGTGGGCTCAGCCACTTCTATTCGCACCCCATGGCATCTGGGCCCAGTTGTTTTGAACTGTATTTCCTGACTATCCACACCCCCAGCTCTCTTTCTCATTTTTATTTCTTTTTTCTTTACTTTATTTTCATATCATTTTGGTTTCTAATTTTTAAAATTACTTCCATGCTTCAATAAATTCTGAATTAATTCATGGCCATTCAATTGAGTTTTCTCTAATTTCCTATATTTTTCTTTTCCATTTATTTTCATTATCCACGTGTCAATTAATTGTTCATTTTAATTAATTCTTTTTAAGTCCTTTTTGTGCATGCTTCCTTGTTCAATTTCCATAGTGATCATCATTTTGAGTTTCTTGTTGGTTTTTTTTGCTCTGGATTCATAAGAGGATGTAGTTTATGTGTGTTTTTTCCCCTGTTTTTTAGAAACTTATTCATTTGGTTTTGGTCTTTGGCTTGTCATTAAAGTTTCCTAACCCTAGTTCATGTTTATGTCCTCATTTGACCTATTTGACTTCTGAATTTCTTCCAATCCTTTTGGCTCATTGTTATATCATGTTTGAAGATCATTTGTCCTAATTTGTGGAATTTTTGGGTGCATTGTTGATTTAATTTGAATTTTGGTTCATAACTTGTCCCATTTTGCTTCTTTTTGATCATAAGGTCTCTTATTAGCTTAGAAGGGCACTTGTGCCAACTTCTTCCTCTCATTTGGGGTCTCTTTGGGATATGGGTGCCTTTCTGATCATGGTTTAGGGTTTGTGTCTTGAAAATTTTGTGTATTCTTTGCCTTTTAAGTTCATCCTTTCTTATGTGCATTCACCTCACTCCTTTGATCCTTTCCTCTCATAATGTGATTGTTTGGTCTTATGTTTCTCTTCTATTCATCTCTCTTGCTTCTTAAGCTCTTCTTTGACTTGTTTTGGTTCTGGTCTTGTGCCTTGGGTTCATATTTTGTGCATTTTTGGTTTGCATCTCATTAAGTGTACCTTACTTTGCCATGTGATTCATGTTGCTTCATAATTAACTTGCATGCTTCTTCTCTCATTCTTTTTTATTGCATTTGCATTGAGCATTTGTATATATGACTTCACTTCTGTTTGTATGATGTTGGCATGTCATTAAGTTCATTTTGCTTCACTTGTATGCTTATGTCACTAATCATTTCAGGGGATATGGTAAGTGAGAGGTGTGGAAGTGATTCCCACATCTCCAAATCTCATCTCTTCTTCTTATTTCTTACTTGTTCTAACCCTTTATTTGTTGGGCTTAGGCCTTACTCATCTCTCTTCTTCTTTCTTCTTCTTCTCTTCTTCTTTATTTCTTCTTTAGGATAGAAAACCACACTAACCTTAGGATATCCATGCATGACAACACTTAGGAATCTTTAGTCCCCCATTAGACTTTTTTACCTTTGTGATCCTTTTGGTTTCTTTTTCTCTTCTCATCTCAAAACCCTAAAAGACACTTAATAAAGTTTGAAGTGATACCATGAACAATAGCCTTATCCCATGAGGTACTTGTAGTCTTCCCATCTTGGGATAGTACAAGTTTACCTTGTGATGCATAAGTCTGATCAAGGTATCTTCTTCACAAATAAAGTCATAAAAAACACTTCTTCATTGTAAATACCAAAAACACTTAATAAGTTAATGAGTTAGTGAGCTTAGGCCCTAATCTCTGGGTTCAAGTTTTGGAGATCTTCTCCTTACTTGAGTGTACTTGTTCTATTATTCCATCTTGGAATGTAGTGACAAGTTCACATTCCATGGAAAATAGCTTGAGTTCACTTCCTTGTGACACACTCATAAAAAGCTTCTTAAAAAACACAAACACACAATAAGCGTCTTTCCTTCGGGAATTCTTTTCTCATCTCATTCGCTCCGTACGCGAACTTGCTCCTACTTGTCATTTTGCAAGACGGTTACACACTCGTCGTCCGAGTCTGCAACACCTGAGCATTGGCATAGGCAGTTCAAGCCTTAATTCACAAGAAATTTCTTTTTCTCCCCTAGTTAGGGGAAATACGGCGTCTCTGATCCTCATTGTCCTGATGAGGTACGTAGGCAGCGGGGTAGGGCCCGTTCGAGCACAATCTTTATTTTCCCTACATTTTTCTTTTCTCATTCATTTATTTTCTTAGTTTCTTTTCCACCTCCAGTTTCTTTTCTTTTCTTTTGCAGCAATTTTCATTCCATCACACTTTGAAGCAGTTTCTTTGCAAGCGTGGATCCCGTCGGGTACGGCGGACGATCTGGGGTGCTAATACCTTCCTAGGTCGTAACCGACTCCCGAACTCAGTCTCTTTGGTTCGCAGGACCCGTGTCCTTCCTTTTATTTTCTTCTGGTTTGTGCAGCATTACCATTCCCGATCCTTCGGGATAAAAATGCTTGGCTGGCAACTCTATTCTTTTCCGTGCCACTTTCGCGTTTGTACCAGGATGGAAATCCGGGGAGCGACAGCTGGCGACTCTGTTGGGGACCGAACCCAGAATCTCAGGTTCCCCTGTGAGTCTCTCCTAGCGCTTGTTTGTTGTTGTTTATTTGGGTGGTGATTTTTTGCTGTTGTGTGTTGTATTTTAATGTTGTTTATTTACAGCTTTATTTACAGCTTTATTTATAGTTTTCAGTATTTTCCTGCATCATGTTATATACTGGACTGTCTGGACTGGATTTTCTATTTGGTGGGTTTGGGTGTTACTGTTTCTGAGAGATGAGCTCATTACCACGGCTCGAGTGCACCTTAGGACCTAGAGTGGTTCCACTTTGGCCTCATGAGATCTTGTCATGGGGGTAGTAGTGAGTTCCACACCCAGATTTGCGACCGTCTTGGAAATGTCTTGATTCGGGGATCTTCCTCTCTCATTTCATAACCTTGACAGTTATGTGCAGCTGGGGACCGATCATTGAGAACCTTGTGGAAACATCCGTCTTTAGTGATGACAGTGGCAGACCACATTGTGTGGCAAACCCATTCACATCTGAGGGCCCACCTGGGACTTACATAGGATGACCTTGTTTCCCGGACTCAGCTGAGGCCTCCCTGCGTAGTATATAATGCCAAACCGATTCCATAATTTGGTAATGAGCCATTTCTCGGATATGGTGAAAGTATTATTGCTATTCGGCTTTGAGAGTCCGTGATGTTTGACCCGGAGCCTACCAGTGCGATTGGGAGGGGTTTACAGGTATGCAGGAACCATTGGCCTCTACATACCCTCATTATCAGTGATCCTTATTGTGATTTCTGGTCCTATGGTCCTATGGTTCTAGTGTTCTGGTTTTCTTGGTACTGTGGTCCTGAGACTTATATCAGAGAGTTATGTTTATTTCTATCAGAGAGTTGTGACTCAGAGGTTTTGGTTTGCAGTTGATCAGAGGGTCCTTATGTTCAGTGTCCAGTATTCAAATGGTCCCAGATTGATCATATGCATGCATTGTATTTGCATTTGCATCATTCTAGCATTAACTGTTTATGTTTCCATTTTTTAGGTCATTGTTCATAATCAGCTCCCAATTCTGGTAAATCTTATCTCCAGATGGCAGAAATCAGAAGAGTTACAAGGAAAAAGAATGTTCACTATACTTTTCTTCAACCTGAAGTCAGAAGTGTTCAGAAATTAGCAGGTCTGATGAATGACCAAGTCTTGGGAAATTTCAGAAAGAGATATGGCCGGATATTGAAGTATGTGGACAAGCCCACTACAGACCAGAAGGACAGTTTGCATACCTTGCTTCAGTTTTATGATCCCCTGTTGCGTTGCTTTGTGTTTCCAGATTACATCTTAGCTCCTACCTTGGAGGAGATTGCCAGCATTCTGAATGTTCCAGTCAGAAAGACATTACCATTCTATGGGTCTGAGGTGGTGCTTAAAGAAGAGGACATAGCCAAAGTTTGTCGTTTACCAGCTGCTACAGTCAAGAAGGCTCTGAAGGATAGTGAAGGAAAAGGACTCCCTTGGAGTGTGCTCATACTAGAGGCTGAGAGATATGCTAAAGAGGGTAGTTGGGGTGACTTTGGTGCTTTGCTGGCTTTGATGGTGTATGGGTCTAGCTTGTTCCCAGGAGAGAAAGAATTTGTAGGCTTAGAAGTGATCTCTATCTTTGCTAAAGGAAATCCTGTGCCAACTCTGTTGGGTGACTTCTATTACAGTGTTCATTACAGGAATGAGAAAGGTAGGGGTGGACCAGTGGCCTGTTGTGCTTCATTGTTTGCTGAATGGTTTGCCAGACAACTGCCAAAATCAGGTGCCTTCAAGGAAATGAGGGATGAGTGGAGATGGTCTAGAAGACTGATGGGGTTAACTGCTGAGGATATAGCCTAGGGATATGACAGAGATCTGCTAGGAAAAGAGTTGATGGTCAGTTGTGGAAGGTTTGTTGAAGTGCCTTTGCTGGGAAGGAAGGGTGTGATCAGTTATCATCCAACATTAGCCAGGAAGCAATTTGGCTACCCTTTGAGAGATTCACCACAAGTGGAAGAGTTTGCTGAGTCTTTGTATTTTCTTGTGGAAGGAAACAAGGAGTTAGTTCTACAAGAAGCTCAAGCATGGGCTCACATGATAAGGAAGGTATCGTACCTCGAAAAATACGATCCTCGCGAACACGGTCGCGGCTGGGCTGACATGAGAGTCGCCACCTAATTTTATTTATTCCCGAGGAGGGAAATGGTAAATATAGATAAAACCACTAAGAAAGGATAAAACAAGGTCATCGCAAACCATTGTCGGGGTTCGGAAGTCGGTTATGCAGGAGGAAGGTATTAGCACCTCCTACATCCATCGTACTCGATGGGAACCATCTAGATTGTCACGCGCGAAGGGATGTCTATACTTATGATTACTTATTGAACTAAAGGGTTTAATGATCCTAGGGGCTCGACAAGGATTGAGATCCTCGTGCCTACGTATTCCCTTGTGCAATGGGAAAGTCAGAGCTTCGTAGTTCGGCCTGATACAGGTGATGGTTTTTGATTTTATTACCTTTCTTTGATGAAAGGATTTAGGAGTCCATTTGCACTAAAGACTATGGATAGTTTATTTCGTCCAACAAGACGAATGTCTTCCGCCGAAATAATCGGAGCGAGTAACGAGAGCTCGTTATCCTCCTTTCTACCGCTTAAGGCTCGTGGCGTGCAATTTTCCTCGTATTTATTGAAGTTTTTTGTTTCTTAAGACCGCTTGATGTTGGATCAAGGGTTTGGATCTAAGAAGTAACATTTCGGTTTTTTGAAGTTTAAGGTGAATGCAAATGGAAGTTTATTGTTGGTTTTGTTAGCGAGGCACAATGCGCTCGGCTCGCAAAGTTGAGGAACCAAACTAAAAAACCAGCTATGGAAAACAAGCGCAATGCGTTGATTCGTTAAGTTGAAAAGTGTTGCTAAAGGTGTAAGGTGCAAAGTTCGTGCAGATGGCGATCGAGGAACGATCGACTTACGTGTGTGTATGAAGTGAAGTACGTAAGGATATTTACTTGGCGTTGGACCAAAGATTTCGTTTATCTTTGAAAATGATCAATCTTAGTGTGCGTTCGTTTTTACTTAGCAATTTTATCGTCCAAACGCAAAAGTAAATCACACAAGTAAGCATTACATCAAGTCACAAGCAAATAGGAATCGAGCATACGCAAAACTCATATCACACACATAATCGAGCAAAGGTGAAAAATAATTAATCAAAGTAAACAGAAAATATTTAATTAGATTAACAAATTAATTAATCGAATTAAATAAAACTATTTAATTAAATTAAACAATGAAAATGTTTTTTGTTTGATTTTAAAATAATCGAATAAGAAATTAATCACAAGAAAATAAAGAAGTTAAAATTCGAAGACAAAATTAAGAAATGTTTTTTTAATAATAATTTTTTATGAAAGTTTAAAGAGAAACAATTAATTAAATGATAATAGTTAATGAAATTAATAAATTGATTAATTGAATTAAATAAAGTTATTTAATGAACCAATTATTAAAATGTTCTTTCTTTGTTTTATATTTTTATAAAAAGAAAAGTTAGACAAAAAAAAAATCAAAGTGAAATAAATAAAGAATAGTGTTATTAGTAGACTGATAGTATAATTAGGAAACAAACTCAAAGCTCTCTAATAACAAACCCCAAACGCAGGTAGAGGTATAGTAATTGGGCGGTGACAAGTGTCCACTGTGGCGACACCTGTCACCGCCGGACTCAGCCAACCAACGTTCAGCTTTCAAAATAACACGTTTTCTAAAATTACTAAGTTCTTTTTTTTTGAAGGAAAAAACAAACCAGAAACGACTTCCAACCTCTAACTCTCGAGCTTACCTCTCCCTCTCTCCCTGTACGACGAGGTAAACAGAACCCTAGGTTCCCGTCGTTGCAGATGAACAATGCGGCGGAAAACACCACCTCCCTCAGCGACCAAACAATCCTACAGCCTAGACCTTCCACATTAACCTTTAACCATCCCTAAACCTTAAAACTCATTATCAAAATCCACAGATAAAAACTCACCGCAACCCTAATCGGAGATGAACCAAAATATACCCCTACTTACAAACCCGTCTCATCACAAATTCAACAAACAAAGAAGCATTTCATAACAGTGAACAAGAAAATCGATAAACGAGTTAAAAGAGAGGTGTGTTCATACCCAAATCGAAGAAAATCCGATTTCAAGCTTTAGCGAAAAAAAGGTATTCCTTTGCCTCTTCTGGTGTGTCGCTTTCGTCTCGTATCTTCTCTCCCTCCTTTGATTTATGCTTTCGTCAAGGTCGTCACTTTTGCTGAAGATTGAGAGCGGCTTAGCTTTGACCAAATATAGAGCTTCAATTTGAAGCTCTAAATGGTCCTAGGATGAGAGCTTTAGATGTTGGTTGAGGAAATTTTCACAAGCTTTTTCTCGTATTCTGTCTTTTGTAGGGTTTCTCTTTTTCAGGTGGTGGCCCTTAATCGCAAATGATTGGGGAGTTTTTATAAGGGATCACAGATACGTGTGGATGAGAGAGGAATTTTTTATGATAATTTTCTTCATACGTGAGAATATTAGCTGTCCAAATCTTTGAATCCGTTAGAGCTTTTTGACAAGATTGTGTGGGGACCTCAACAGGGTAAGGGAATCATTTCTTTGATTTTGTCTGTAGTGTAATCAAAAGCTTCTAAAAATCTTGTAGCATATACTGATACCTGAGAAATTTTACCACTGTGAAAAAGTTATGACTTGTTTATTTTCACGGCTGTAACTTTTGAACTGTTTGCTTTCAATAGAATATAAAATTTTAGACAACCCTCTGATACTTCTTGATGAATTGGTTATCTAATGTCAAAATTTCTCGCATCTCATTATTCTTATTTCTTGTATATTGCTAATCATCCGTGTCTGTTTTTCTTATGTGATGCGAGACACTTCGTAAGAGCGCTTTGGAATGCAACTGGCTGGAGTTGGGATACTTCCTGGGTGTAATTTGTTGTTTGTTGAAGCTGAGAATAACTTACCGCTTGCTATGCAAACTGGTTTGGAATTGGGTTAGAAGAAATTGCACTGCTATTCATAATAGCTTGTTGAGATGATTGTGGTTGTTTCTGTGGCTGCTGTCCCAGCTGTTGAGTCCTTTGTTGCTGAAACTGGTTCATCGGTGTTTGTAACAATGACTGTAGCTGCTGACGTTGCTGTAACTGCTTTGGCATTTATGAAATTCTGTTGTCAACAAATTTCTTACCAAAGATTCTTCTTCTGACTCTATAACAGGCCTCTTCCATAGATTCAAGCCTACCGAGATATTCGAATGATCCTTCCTTGTTTAGTACCTTAACAACTTATTTAAGCAGACAAGCTTAAATGCATTGTGCACCTCAGTGTATCAGCATAAGGATGACTACATCATGGTAATAGCTGGGAGCAAGTATGGAATTCTGGATTGACGAGAAAGCCAATGGAAGCTTGAGGGATGTCGGCACACTCAATGAGGTATTCTGAATTAATGACTTGGCTTGTATATTGTCTTTTCTTTACAAACACTGTCTTGTTCTTCTTCAAATGTCTGATCAATAATTTTTGACTCGTGACCAAATGTTTTTTTTACAGGTTGGCCATTGATGGTGTTATGTATCCTATTTGGAACAAGGTTGGCACAAGGCTATCGTGATCCTTCAATCATTTGGCATGTTGTTGACAAATGGAAAGGACGAAACACTTAGTGGAGACATATCGCTTATGTTCTGGCGGCTTTAAATCGAGTTGAGAAACTGTTAGAAGCCTTTATTCTGGTATGATTTCCTCTCAATATCTGCTGCAATCTCATGGTATTCCGCATACCGTTCTTGGTGCCTCCTACATTTTGTAATTCTGACTCCTTGTATTGCTTCTCATTCTTTGTTGTGTGTTTATATATGATATGAACTGAGGTAGCCTCTTTTTGATAAACCTTGAACATGATAGAATCGGTATGAAGGAAAAGCTTTGATTATGATATGAGTTTTGAATTGAATGACTGGTTTGTGGAGAAAGACTAACACATCTAAGTATGATTTCAGGTACCTCAGAGATGACTCCCTGTATTTCTGCCTCTTTACTCATTGTGCTTGAGATGGATCGTGTGCTCCTTCGACATTAGCAACTGAACATATGCTACCTTCTCCACGTCTATTCTTCGCAACGGAGTTACATCTAAATTCCCATAAACGAAAGGATCCATCTCTTGAACCGGAGATAAAAATATCAGAATTATTTGGATGGGAACAAATAGATTTCACACTCCCCAAATGCCCAGCTAACACTACAAGACACTTCTGTTCTTGAACATCCCATACTTTAACTGTTTGATCACCAGAAGCAATGAGTATCTGTGCATCATCCTTAATCCACTTGACATCAAAACTGTATTATTATGCGAAATCCATTCACAGATCCTTGATTGCTCTGCATTTCTTTCGTAGCAGGTTGGCATGGGAAATTTACGACTAGTATCAAAACAAGCTAATAAATCTTTCCTCATTAGATAAAGCAAGAATGTGAGAATATTTTGTAGTCTTAGCGTAGGAGAGAGCAAGGAGAACAATGTCTTCAGAACCATGCTGAGTAACTATAGTTGTACCAAATCATATCATTTTCCTTTGCATCTGTTTGGCTTTTTCTAATATTATTACTCACCCTTGTTCTTCTTCATCTGTTTGTCAGGTTGTACATTGAGTGCTTAGAATCCAAGAAAAGTCACTGAATGTGCAGTTCATGAACCCTGTGCTTGGTGAAACTTAACACAACACTCCTTTGATTTATTCTTATGAACTTCAATTGCCAACATGATTTAATCTGGATTGTGAAAAACCTTAAACTTCTCTTGTCTCCTTGCTTTAGTTCAGGTGAATTTTGTTGTTCTTGAACTGTTTTCAGTGTTAACGTGTTGTCATAATTTTTGTTTTTTTTGTGATGAACTTTGTTTCAATTTCTTGATTAGTTTTATGCTTGCTTATCATTTGGACATAACTTGCTTGGCTCATCCCGCCATGTGAAGTATGAGGTAGCAAACAGTATGGTGAAGGGCTTAAACCTTGATGACAAAAGTTGAATGGCATCCTTCATAACATGGCTTGGCCTCTGTGTAAGGAATTTTCATTGATACACATCTTATTCTCAATTTGGTTTACCAATTCATCCATTCTGAATTTTGTTGAATGAAACTTAATTGCAATGATGTCTTTCTTGATAATTGTTTATGCTTTTTGTTTGGTCTTGAATTGTAGGGACTTGACTCAGAATTCGTGGTTGTTGTTGAACGAGAGATTGCTGATTTTATTGCAGCACTTGATGTTGTTGCTGCTGAACTGCTTGTTGTTGTGAGTCCAGTTGCTGGGACTGCTGCGACTGGGACGGCAACTACTTTGATGCATTGTGTTGCGGTTGTGACTGCATTGAAGTTAGCATGACCGGTTTGTGATGGCATGAATGGAGTGGCATGCAGCGATTGTCCTGCCTGTTTATAGAAACATTTCGACATTGGTTCCCAGGCAAACAAGCTTTATAGCTCACTTGGTAAGATTCGCATTCTAGATTTCTTGACAAATGACCAAATTGAGGCTATGTTGCTTATGTGTGTCATGAAATTCAATTTGTTGCTTTTGTTCTATGTCACAGTTGGTCAGCCGATATCGTTGCCAAGAGATGAGTCCTGATTGAGGATGCAAAAAACTCACAGGATACACCTTATGAATATTTCATCACTGAGACCATTTAACAGGTGTATCATCAGTTTCTTCTCCTCTTCTTTTTTTACGTACCGCGAGTCTGATTTGGAAGTTTTGCTGAATTTACTTCAATTAGTTATGGTCTTTATTTGCTTTTAACTCAACATGTGTGATGTTCATCTTGGTATCACATTCTTTATGCTAACTTCCGTCGGGCTTCCTTCATATATTTGCTGTAGGTACATTGATGGCAGCTTAAGTGCATAGTAGTATGAAGAGTGAAAACAAGGCTCCTCATTGAGATAGGCTAGTGCAGTGCTTTTGGTGCAGCAAGAACAAGATTGAAACTCATGACATCTCTAGGGCCTGTTTAGAGTTTTATGTCCTATATCTTGTTTTACATTTGTAATTTTAGTCGTTAATGTCCTGTCAAGCTTTTGTATATCATATGTGATCCCTTCATCATTGTAGCAACTTCAAATCTTTTTTAGTTGCAATATGATGAGTTCTTTGTGGCTGACCTATTTCTTCCACATATGTACGTGTAGAATGACTTAGTAGTGCCTTGGTTTTGAAACAAGTAAAGTGTAGGAACTTGATACTTGTAACAAACTTGGGAATTTGTACTTTAAGTCCAATATGTAGCTTGACTACTTCTACCCATGACTTGCAATTAAATACTATTGACTATAAAAAACAATGACATTAGCTAATTTGATCCCAAGGCTTAAACCAAATGTAAATGATAGTTATAACCAACTCAAAATATTACTTGAAAATGAGCGGAGTTTAGCAAATGAGTGATTATAACTTGAGCTCTCAACCATAGCCATAATGCAAATTGATTCACAAATTGAGACCGTTCACAACTTTAAAATAAAACTTGACCGTTTGAAAGCATAGCATGACTAGGTAACATTTTGATACATCTTCTGCTCACGGTACCACTTAAGTTGAGGCTTGAGAAATGAATAGAAAATTGGAGTTATCTTGAAACCACTTGACCATTTCTTAAACACATTGATCCCATGTCTTAGCTTGCAACAAATTTGATCATGCCTTAAAATGAACCTAACCATATAACCTACACCAGGGCTTGAGAAAAGAGAAAAAAATCATTTATCTCCAAACCCATTTGAAACCAAATACTTTGACCATCTGACCATGAGAATTTGAATTCAATGCACTTACAAAATCTTTGTTAGTTTCAATGAACATAAACACAATACTTTACGACTTAACTCTTAGAAGATCATGGCCAATGGCCAAATGATCCTTCAGAGACAAAAGTGAACAAGGTAGGACAAATTATGGGTATGACAGATGCCCCTATCTAATTGCTTTGAGCCCGAAGGAGTGAACTGCTGCATGGAGTTCAATCATTTTAGGGTATAAGTCGATTAGATATAGAAAGACCCTAAAATTTGTCCGACAAGAGAGAAAATGCGACACCACTAAAAGGGATATGAGGATAAGATTGGAAAATTGTAAAAACATATCTGAGATTCTTCGTACTAATAAAGCAGTATCCCAACTTGATGAATAATAATTTTTTTTAAGTCGTATGAAGCAGCCCCTTATAAATTAAGGATCTTCGGGGACAAAACCTAACAAAACATGCGATTCTTTGGGTCATGCGAAGCAGTACCTTTTCAATAAAGGCTCCTCGGAGAATTCCCAAATCGGTATCTTAATCAATGATGCTCTCTAATCCAACAAAGCAACTCCTCACACTCAAGGCTCTCTGGTGATACTTAGAGAAACATCTCAAACAATGACATGATATTTTCTAGATCATGCGAAGCAGTTTCTTTCAGTCAAGGCTCTTCGGTGATACTAGAACAAAGTCTCAACAAACATGAGATTCTTCGGGTCTGGCGAAGCAGTACCTTTTCAATTAAGGTTCTTCAGAGAATGTCAAAGCAGTAACTTGATCCATGAGATTTTTTAATCCAAGCAAAGTAGTACCTTAACAATAAAGGTTCTTTGGGATACTTAGAGAAGTATCTCTACCAAATGGTACAAGACTTTCTAGGTCATGCGAAGCAGTTCCTTACAATCAAGGCTCT
This sequence comes from Lathyrus aphaca, assembly GCA_963966055.1. Lineage (NCBI taxonomy): Eukaryota > Viridiplantae > Streptophyta > Magnoliopsida > Fabales > Fabaceae > Lathyrus > Lathyrus aphaca. The sequence goes on from OZ014523.1 coordinate 111,189,909, forward strand.
TCGGTAATACTATAACAGTATCCTTTCGAACATGAGATTCTTCGGGTCTTGTGAAGCAGTACCTTTTCGATTAAGGTTTTTCGGAGGATTCCAAAGTAGTATCTCGAACAAAATGGTATAAGATTTTCCAGATTATACGAATCAGTTCCTTATATTCAAGGATCTTTAGTGATACTATAACAGTATCCTTTCGAACATGAGATTCTTCGGGTCTTGCGAAGCAGTACCTTTTCGATTAAGGTTTTTCGGAGGATTCCAAAGCAGTATCTCGAACAAAATGGTATAAGTTTTTCCAGATTATACAAAGCAGTTCCTTATATTCAAGGATCTTCAGTGATACTATAACAGTATCCTTTCGAACATGAGATTCTTCGGGTCTTGCGAAGCAGTACCTTTTTGATTTAAGGTTCTTCGGAGAATTCCAAAGCAGTATCTCGAACAAAATGGTATAAGATTTTCCAGATCATGCGAAGCAGTTCCTTATATTCAAGGATCTTCGGTGGTACTAGAACATTATCTCTAACAAATGATGTAAGATTTTCCAGATCATGCGAAACAGTTCCTTATATTTAAGGATCTTCAATGATACTAGAACAGTATCTCCATCACAATATGAGCTTCTTCGAGTCTTGCGAAGCAGTACCTTCTGATCAAGGTTCTTCGGAGGATTCTAAAGCAGTATTTTGATCCAATGAGATTCTCTAATCCAGGCAAAGCAGTAACTTAAAAATAAAGGCTCTTTGGGGATATTTAGAGAAATATTTCTCTCCCATGGCATAGGATTTTCTAGACATGTGAAGCAGTTCCTTATGTTCAAGGATCTTCAGTGATACTTAGAACAGTATCTCTACCATAACATGAGATTCTTCAGATCTTGCGAAGCAGTACCTTCTGATCAAGGTTCTTCGGAGGATTCCAAAGCAGTATCTCGTTCAACCTTTCAGGATACTCTCTGCTTGGAGAGAAATGAAAATGGTGGACAACATCACTGTCAACTATAAAGTTGAAGAAAGATTTGCTGGGGAATAAAATCCGCAAGCGTATGCGGGATATCAGCTCCTTTCAGAGGAATACCACCAACTTTGAGAGAGGAAGATCATGGATGCATGTCCTGGATCCTGCTATGCTATCCTGATATGACCTCGCGCATTGCATGATGCACAATGATTTTTATGAAAATGAAATTACAAATGATTCTAATGCAAATGCTTTGTTATACGCTAATGATTAATATGACCGTGTTTGATGACATTCTTGTTTTTGGACAAAAATGCTATGCATGCCATGCTTGTGACAATGCAAATGGTTGCATACGTTGGAAATAAGTTTTGATAATTGCCAAGAGTATCGGGCTTTGGGAGGTGTGTGCCAAACATGGTTGGGCTTTTGGCTTTCTGGTAGTTGCCACCATAGTGGACTTTTGTGAATCATGCGGGTGCCAATAGAATTGGGCTTTATCTTTTAGTAGTTTCCAAGGAAATTGGACTTTTAGGTTTTATGAAGGATGCCAACATGGCAGACTTTAAGCCTTTTGGTGGTTGCCAATGGATATTGGACTTTCAAAGGTTTTGGAGGATTTTAGACTTTCCACGCTTAGTACGTGAGACCTTGATAAAAGTTGTGAGCAACAAAGAGAGAGACATGAGTGCCCCTGGTAAAGTTTCGACTGTGGTTTAACATTCGTCAATGGGATATGTTGGCTGTGCGGAAACAATCACCGTGATTGGCAATGATATTAGCTAACGGGAGAACTGTCACGTTCCTTTTATCATCCAAAAAGATAATCGTACTACTTTTCAAACATTGTTTATTATATTTACAAAAATTTCAAAACAGAGTTTATCATTAATAAAACATTTTGCAAACAAACAGATAAAGTAAAAATGATTGAGCACAATTTGGATGAGAAATTTCTCTTTTTATTGCCAAAACCCGCAAAAGGGTACAAATGTACATACAGATGCAATTCCTTAATGAGATAATTGTTGTGCAAGAAAAGTACAATGACAATGACAATAAATGAAGTTCCATTGAATTTCGACATTGCTACGGTCCCTATATCTCTGAAAATCTCATCAGTTAAACTTTGTAGGAAGACGATTGGATGGATCCTTTTCTTTCGTAGTTTCCCTGGATCGACTGAATGTACAGAACATAATATTTTGCCTTGGAATTAGTCTCTAACTTTTGCCTGGATCGCCCTTTCGGGTTTTCAATCCACCGGGACGCCCTTTTTTGCCTGAGCCGCCCTTTCGGGTTTTCAACTCAGTGGGCTAAATTTTATTTTTATCCCTAATTTTTGCCTTGACCACCCTTTCGGGTTTTCAGTCCACCGGGATAGCCTATTTTTGCCTAAGTCGCCTTTTCAGGTTTTTGACTTAGAGGCTTTTATTCCAATCTTTTAGGCATAATATCTTTTAACTGCATCCTCATTCACGGGGGTAGAAAGCTCTTCATCGTCCATTCTTGCAAGAATTAAGGCACCTCCGGAGAAAGCTCTCACCACCACAAATGGTCCTTCATAATTAGGCGCCCACTTGCCCCTGGGCTCTCTGTGCATGGTAGTGATTCGTTTGAGCACCAAATCACATTCCTGGTAAGTCTGAGGACGTACTTTCTTGTCAAAAGCTTTCTTCATACGTCTCTGGTAAAGTTGTCCATGACATAGCGCCGTCATACGCTTTTCTTCAACAAGATTAAGCTCATAAAACCTCGTTCGGACCCATTCAGCTTCATTTAATTTGGCTTCCATCAGAACTCTCATTGAAGGAATTTCAACCTCTATCGGGAGGACAACTTCCATGCCATATACCAAAGAAAAAGGGGCTGCCCCTGTCGAAGTACGTACTGAAGTACGGTAACCGTGCAATGCGAAAGGCAACATCTCATGCCAATTTTTATACGTGATCACCATTTTCTGAATGATCTTCTTGATCTTCTTGTTTGCAGCTTCGACAACTTCATTCATCTTGGGTCTATATGGTGTTGAATTATGATGCTCAATCTTGAAATTGGTACATAACTCTTCAATTGTCTTGTTATTGAGATTTGACCCGTTGTCAGTAATGATCCGGTGAGGAACCCCGTACCTACATATGATGTTATTCTTCAGGAAGCAAGCAACCACTTGCTTGGTAACATTAGCGTAAGAGGCAACCTCGACCCATTTCGTGAAGTAATCTATGGCAACAAGTATAAACCTATGCCCATTTGAAGCCTTTGGTTCAATCATCCCGATCATGTCTATTCCCCACATGGAGAAAGGCCATGGTGAAGTCAAGACGTTCAACGGAGTGGGAGGTACGTGTATCCTGTCAGCATAAATTTAGCATTTGTGGCATGTTCGAACATGAGAATAACAATCAGCCTCCATCGTTAGCCAATAGTATCCTGCTCTAAGGATTTTCTTTGCCATTGTATGCCCACTCATATGAGTACCAAACAGTCTTTCGTGTATCTCTTTTATAATTCGCTCGGCCTCCTGTTCATCCACACATCGGAGTAGGATCATGTCATGATTTCTCTTGTACAACACCTCCCCATTCAGAAAGAAATTTGAGGCCAATCTCCTTAGTGTTCTTTTATCCATACTCAAAGCACCTTCTGGGTATTCTTTCTTCTCCAAGTAGCGCTTGATATCATAGAACCAAGGCTTGGCATTTGATTCTTCTTCGGCATTTAGACAATGAGAAGGTTCTTCAAAGCGTTTGAGATCAATGGAATGCCGATGATTGGGCCAAATCAGCTGGTACATAGACGCCAGAGTTGCCAGAGCGTCATGCATTTGGTTTGCACTACGAGGCACATGAGTGAAAGTAATGTCATCAAACCTGGGGAGTAGCTTCAATACATAATCCCGATATGGAACTAGATGATCACATCTTACTTCCCAATCTCCTGTAGTTTGATATATCACTAAAGCTGAGTCACCATATACATCGAGTGTTTTAATCCTCAGATTAATGGCTTCCTCTAGTCCCATAATGCATGCTTCATATTCAGCCACATTGTTCGTACACGGAAAACAAAGCTTAGCTGTAAAAGGTACATGGAAGTCCTTAGGAGATGTCAACACTTCCCCAATTCCACAACCTCGATCATTGGCCGCACCATCGAACATGAGAGTCCATCGCTCTCTTGGTTCAGGCCCTTCGTCAGGTCCAGGCTCTTCATAGTCTTTAATCAACATGATGTCCTTGTCTGGAAAGTCGAACTTCAAGGGTTGGTAATCCTCCACAGGCTGGTGAGCAAGATGATCTGCTAGTATGCTGCCTTTGATAGCCTTTTGAGTGACATACTGAATATCGTACTCGGACAAAAGCATTTGCCATCGGGCGATCCTACCAGTGAGAGCTGGTTTCTCAAATATATATTTAAGAGGATCCATCTGAGAAATCAAATATGTTGTATGGGTCAACATGTATTGTCGGAGACGCTTGGCAGCCCATGCAAGAGCACAACAAGTCTTCTCAAGTGCTGAATACCTTGTTTCACAATCGTTGAACTTCTTGCTCAAGTAGTAGATGGCATGCTCCTTCTTGCTAGTCTCGTCTTGCTGCCCCAGCACACAGCCCATAGATTCGTCAAGAACTGTCATATACATGATGAGAGGTCTTCCCGGAATGGGAGGTACCAAGATTGGTGGTTCCTGCAAATATTCCTTAACTCTATCGAAGGCTGTTTGACATTCATTATCCCATTCAATTGCTTGATCCTTTCTTAAGAGCTTGAATATTGGTTTGCAGGTAGCAATGAGATGTGAAATAAATCTGGCAATGTAGTTCATCCTTCCAAGGAAACCTCTGACTTCCTTTTCAGTTCTTGGCGCAGGCATGCTCTGAATGGCTCTGACTTTGTCAGGATCGACCTCAATCCCCTTCTGACTCGCAATGAATCCCAGCAACTTTCCAGATCGAACCCCAAACGTGCACTTATTCGGATTAAGTCTGAGCTTGAAATCTCTTAATCGTACAAATAATTTTTGTAGATTAACAATGTGTTCTTCCTCTATTTGGGATTTTGCAATCATATCATCGACGTACACTTCAATCTCTTTATGAATCATATCATGAAAGAGAGTTACCATAGCACATTGATATGTTGCTCCGGCATTTTTGAGTCTGAATGGCATTACTTTGTAGCAAAAATTTCCCCACGGCGTAATGAACGTGGTCTTGTCCATGTCTTCTGGATCCATTTTGATTTGATTATATCCAGAGAAGCCGTCCATAAAGGAGAACACTGAAAATTGAGCTGTATTATCCACCAATACATCGATATGAGGTAGTGGGAAATCTTCTTTGGGACTAGCTCTTTTCAAGTCTCTGTAGTCGACACACATGTGAACCTTTCCATCTTTCTTTGAAATAGGTACGATGTTGGCGATCCACTGTGGGTATTTAGCTACTGCTAGAAATCCGACGTCAAATTGCTTTCTTACTTCCTCCCGAATCTTGAGGGCCATGACTGGGCGAGTCCTTCTCAACTTCTGCTTGACTGATGGACATTCTTCTTTAAGTGGCAACTTGTGCACGACGATATCAGTATTTAGCCCAGGCATATCCTGATATGACCATGCGAACACGTCGGCGTACTCGTGGAGGAGCTCTATCAATTTTGCCTTCACTTCGGTTTGCAAAGAAGCACCTATCTTCACTTCACGTCTATCCTCCTCTGATCCCAGGTTGATGACTTCAATGACCTCTTGGTGAGGCTGGATGACCTTCTCTTCTTGCTTGAGTAGTCGGGCTAACTCTTCAGGAAGTTCGCAGTCTTCCTCACCTTCTTCCTCTGCTTGATTGATCGGATAATCGAAGTTATAGGGGACCATAGCAGCGTCGTCATCAAGGACTTCGGTGGTGTCTCTGCATGTTTATGATTTATGCATTTATTTTAGAAAGTGATGTGCATTAAAACATTTCCATTTTATTATAAAAGAAAAGAAAAATGAAAGAAAGAGAACAAATATTGAATGCAAACTGCTGATTTATTATATTGATAATCAAAGTTTTAAGACATTGGTGGCCCGACAACATCCCAATATGCCTTGGGCAGAGCATATGGTTTTGAAAAAAGAAGTAGAATTACTTTTTAGGGTAAATAAACTGAGGAATCTCGACAGTTCTCCAATTCTCTAATTCCTCCCCTAGACTGGCTTGACGAACCCAATTACAAGTCACTTCATGGTAGTCTTCGTCTGAGATCATTGCAGCGTGATCCTCAAAGATGTATCTAGCATTTATAAATGTATCACTCACTCGAGGAAATTGACCATGTTCTTCATATGCCGAGATCGTTGTTGTACTGGAAGATGGCTGGTAGCCAATGCCATACATGTCTCTTTTGTCTTGCATCTCGACAACTTTGCCCCAACCCTGCGTGTTCCCAGTCTCCAAGATAGCCAAAGCTTCCTTCAGTGATGTCATTGACATTGATGGCTGTGGGCGCTCAGATTCTCGTTGTACTACCAGCATACTCACTATTTCAAAAGATTGAAACGGTGTCTCGACAGTCTCGCCTTCCACATCAATATATCGGAAAGAGGTCAAATGAATCACCAGGATATCTTCTTCACCTCCAATCACCACTATTCGGGTCTGCATAGGGAACTTTAATTTCTGATGGAGAGTAGATGTAACAGCCCCTGCGTTATGAATCCATGGTCTTCCCAGGAGACAGTTGTACCCTGGATGGATATCCATTACTTGGAAAGTAATGGTGAACAAAGTAGGTCCTATCTTAATCGGGAGATCCATCTCTCCTATGACCGCACGCCTGGAACCATCGAAAGCTTTTACTATCAATGCACTCGGCTTCATCACTACTCCTTGTACGGGCATTCTTTCCAATGTCGTTTTCGGCATCACATTTAAGGAGGAACCAGTATCCACCAACACCCTTGACAACAACGTATCTTCACATCTTATGGAGATATGCAAAGCCTTATTATGATTCTTCTTATCAGCAGTGAGCTCTTCATCATTAAAACCGAGGAAGTTACCAGTGGTAACGCTGGCTATGACGTCATCGAATTGGGCCACAGTGATATCTTTGGTAATGTGGGCCGCACTTAGCACTTTTAGCAAAGAAGATCTATGTGCTTCAGAACTAAGTAGTAAAGCTAACGTAGATATTTTAGCGGGAGTTTGGTTCAGCTGATCGACCACCTTGTAGTCGCTTTTCTTGATAATCCTCAAGAACTCTTCTGCTTCTTTCTGAGTGAATGCAGTTTGGGCGATGACGGTTCTTCTGGTGACCCCTGAGGAATAGGAGTGACAACCGGTGCAGCAGTCGTCTTTTGCTTTTGATGGGATGACGAATCCACTGGTCTTGGTGTAAACAATCGTCCACTGCGAGTCATACCACATGGTCCGGCAATGGATGTGACAATGGGAAATTCAATATTAATAGGCTGCCTTCTCCGGCCTTGTCTAGCGTTCGCTGGTTCATTACTCCACGGTACAGCTTGGTTATTTTCCCCAGTGTAGGGAGCTGGGTACTCTATAACCATAGGAGTACCATTGTTTGGAGTCTGAGGCGCATCATAATACATCTCTATTGCAGCCACCATTTTCTTCTTTCCACGTCTCTCGATCTGTATCAAACCTTGATTGAGGAGTCTTTGCAAGCACTCCTTGATATTTTCCTCGGAATGATCAACCCCTTCATCCTTTGCTAGCATCAAACCTGATTTCTCCAACTGTTCCCCAATCAAAGCCAATGGAGTCTGAACGTCTTCTGCCTTTAGAATTAACTCACACTCGTCCTCTTCCTCCACAGCATTAACAGTTTCTCCCCCATGAGGTGGCAATGGGTTGCTTTTGACATTCGGACCTCTTGGAGTAAATGTTAGATCCTTCGATTCCACCAAATCATGCACGTGATTTTGAAATGCATAGCATTTGTCTATAGTGTGTCCCGGCGCGCCTTTGTGAAATTCGCAAGTGGCATTGGCATCGTAATTTGGGGGATACGGGAAAGTGGCTGGCCTTAGATCCCTTAGAATCAGTTGCCCGCGTTGGTTCAGCTGATTAAAGATATCCCTGTAAGGCAAGGGGACTGGATCAATGTGTCTTCTTGGTCTAGGCTGCCTTTGCACCGGACCATTTCGTCTGTATTGTTGATTGGGCTGCTGTGCAGGAGCCTGCTGATATTGTTGGTGTTGTGGAGCCTGTGGTTGATACGGAGCTGGCGCAACATTAGCTACATGTCCATAAGACATGTTATACGGTAAACTAGCTCTTCCTCTCATAATAGCATTGGCCTTTCCTTCCCTTTTCTTTTGGAAATTAGAAAAAGGTTTCTTGCCAGTATTTGCAGAAGTGGCTGCTCCTTTGCCCTTTTTCAACTGGCTCTCGATTCTTTCCCCTACGGACACGATTTCAGAGAAACTAGGAAAACTAGCTCCCATCATTCTGTCCATATACTTGTCCTCCAGCGTATTTAGGAACATGTCTGTTAACTCTTTAGGAAGCAATGGCGGCTGAACCCGTGCAGCGAGCTCTCTCCACCGTTGCGCGTATTCTTTGAACGATTCATTGCTACGTTGCGTCATGTCTTGCAATTGAGTACGCTTAGGTGCAAGATCAACATTGTATTAATAATGTTCAAGAAACGCACGGGAGAGGTCATTCCATGTTTTGATTCGGCCTCTTTCCAATTGGACGTACCATTCCAAAGATGCCCCGGAGAAGCTGTCCTGGAAGCAATGAATCAGGAGCTGGTCGTTCCTAGCAAATAGAGACATCTTCCTACAGTAAGCCCGAAGATGAGTGTGAGGACAACTGTTCCTTTTATATTTATCGGGAAAGTCCGAAGCCTTGAACTTATGCGGGATTACTAGTCCTGGTACCAGACACATCTCCTCAGCATCTAGACCCGGAATGGTGTTGATATCCATTGCCTTAAGCTTTTCCTCCATTGAGCGCAATCTTTCTGCTACTGGATCAAGAAGAGTTTCGGTGCGGTGAACCGGTGGATCCGCATAAAAGACATCAGACTGTTCATTTATGTCCTTAAACGACCCATGGTGAACTGCTAAAGATGGTACATTGGGTGGATTCACCCCAGCAAGAATGAAGTTATCTTTGGCAGTCCCCGAAGCGCCGGCCTGTCTGGCGAGTTTCTCAGCTTCCTCTTCTCTCTTAGCCATAGTGATGACCTCGAGGATTTGGTCCAGCTTTCCCTTGAGTGAATCAATATCAGCTCTCATGGCATTCTGCTCCTCTTGGATTTGCTCCAACGTCATTTTGTAAATCTTTCTGGTCTCGTACCTTCGTCGGAAAATCCGGAAAGTCAGATTTTCTGGAGAGGGAAGGTAAAGTGTATGAGTTTGTGTTTTTGTTTGGTTGTGAAAATGAGCGTATGAATGCATATGTTTGATTACAAAGCTCTCAGTCGTCTTATCGATTTATTACCAGAGATATTTAATGTATTTATCATTGCAAATAAGACAAGATTTAAAATCCAAAAGCAACAATTTTCATTCATCTAATTCAAACAAGTACATTAGAGGTTCCACAAGTTTTCATATTACAACGTAAAAGATAACAACAACTCTCTTGAACATAAATTATGGTGCAACCCTGAAAACGACCCCTTGAGCTTTGCGGACTGCTACTAGATTTGTGGTAAGCTCTTTGATGGTTCTCTTGCAAACTTTCACACACCTTTAGACTTCTTCAGGCGTGTTTTCTGGGCACATGACACGATCTGCATCTTCAAGCCTCTCAGTGAGGTCTTGACTTGCCAGGTTCAACATGCTAGCCAGGTTTACAAACTTTTGCTTCCACTCTTCATACAAATCTTGGAGATTTGCAATTGCAACATCTCTTCCGCCTATGGCTTCTTCGACATCTTGACACTTGTTCATCCATTGGATGCAAGTATCCTCCAGGTCTTGATAAGCTTTCTGAGATCTCAGGTAGTCAATTTGTTCCACAGCTTGCTCATGTTGAAATTTCTCACGGTCATACTTTCGCTGACAACTTTCTTTTTCCAACTTTTCTGCTGCTAGCTTGTCCTCTTCTCGCTTGAGAGAATCCTCTAAGCTCTTGATCTTTGCTTCTAAAGTGATTCTATCATCCTTCTTGTTCTTAAGACACACCTCCATGTCCTTTTGTAAATTGATAATTTGAACTTCAGCTCTTCTCAATTGATCTTTACGATGATCTAGATCCATGCTAGCTCCATAAAGAGCACCCAGGCATTGTTCTCTCTTATATTCTTCTATTCTGCATCTTTTGTTACTGCTTTCCACTCTTTCCGTCATCTTTTTACTTTTCTCCTCCCATACTTCTTGTTTTCCTTTGGTTCGAAGGAGTTCGATCCGCATGTGTTCATTTTCCAACTCTAAACCTTTGATCCTTTCGTTGAGCTCATCAATGTCTTCAGGCAGTAATGGTGCTTTCTCAGGAAGAGGTGGGAAAGCTATTGGATCGAGGAAGAATGGGATCTTAACGATACAAGCTCTTTCTTTTACCCACAAGACATAAGGTTCCTTCACAACGATATTCTTGCGGACACTAGGGTCACTTGTAACGATCTTCTTCCAAGCCGCCTTGAATTTCTTCAACTCTTCTTTAGATGGGTTATCAGCAACAAAAGGTAACAAATGCCTTTCCTCGGGAGGAGCCTCCATAGGGAGCCCAATTTGTCTCTTAAGCAGCACCGGGTTGTAATTTATGCAGCCATGATTTCCTATCAGAGGGACATTAAGGAAATTCCCACATCTAAGCACAATACCCCCAATCTTCCAATCTCTTGAGTACCATGTGATATCATTAGCCCTGAGCGAAGCTGTAAACACCCCAAATTTTCCCTCACCCATTCACACCATGGCTTGTGATCTTTTCATATGCATAAGTTCAATCATAGCATCTCATATTGCATTTTTGATTCACTGCATTGCTTCAAAGTCATCTGCATCTAGGGTTTGTGATCTAAGCAGTCCCTGAGCCATTTGAGCCACTTCAAAGGTCTTCAACCACTTCAAAGGGGTACATGTATGTTCAAGCATCATATTATATCCCCTCAAAGTCAAGAATGTCAAAAAATCACAAGAACTGAGATTGGCATGGAAGCAGAGCCAGGCTTGACTGCACAGATGACCTAGAATTAGGGTTTTGGTTTCAAAGGCCATAACTCCAAATTTTTTTGTCATTCTTGTTTCTATTGGTCTCTATATGGTATAGGGATCATGCATATCAATTTTCATGAAGAAATTCCATGGGGAAAGGCATCTGATCAAGAGTTGACTTTTTGAGCAAGTCAGTGCAAAATCAGGGCATCTGAGGCCCCCAATGACCCAACCAAAGGGTGTTCTTCATCATTTTGATTATGTATGATCTATATTTGATCATATAAGATGTTAGAAGTTCACAAAATTGAAGAATTTCAAGCCATTTGCAAAGTTGACTTTTTGAGAAAATGACTTGTAATGGAAACTTGCCATTTTGGGAAACTTTTTCAACCCTTGCTTTTGATTCAAAAATGCTTCAAATGGGAAAACTTTGGTCATGAAAGTTGTAGAATGGATCATTCCCTTTTCAAAAAGTACAAGAACTCATTCTAATTCATTTTGGATCAAAAGTTATGGCTTGTCAAAGTTGGGAAAAATCACATAATTTCAAGTTATGCACCAAAGAGGCAAAGTTGCAAAACCACTTGCCAAGGCAAATTGAGCTTTCAAATGGACTTCTAAACTTCACACAAGCATAAACCATTGCCTAAAAGTCAGATTGCATCAAAGGTTTGGCCATTTTCATGACTTGTGGATCAAGAAACTTCAAAAGGGCCCAAAGGTCACAAAGTTGCAAAACCTATGAAAAACCCTAATCCACTTGCTGCATTGCTTCTAATCAAATTCCATGGTTCTCCCTAAACTCAGCTGAGCCAAGCCATGCCCCTATCATAGCCTCACACTTGCCCATACCTCAAGTACAACACTTTTGACTTTTTGGCAAAAACACCCATACCAATCCCACAGTGACACAACCACTCTCTGCCCAATCCAGACCTTACAAACACACTTCAAGGATTCATTTGCATAACACACACTAGCCTGAAAGAGATCATAAGCCATAGTTCAAGAAACTCACCTCTTATGCACTTTCTCTCTAATCTCATCATACAAGCTTCAAACACAAAAACAAACTTCACCATTGATCTCAAAATGTTCCACTGATCACAAACCAACCATTGAAACAGCCTGAAACTCACTGAAATCAAAACACGATTTCCCCCCCCCCCCTGAACAGAACTCTGCCAATCTCCCAAAATAGCCACTCTCAAAGCATTCTAAGCTCCATTCCATCATTAGGAGGGTCAAGGGAGAAGGTTTGTGCAAATCTTGAGGCCAGGAAGCTCAAAATCAGAGAAGCTCCAACTCAGGTAACCATCCAAAACATTTTTCCAGAACTCATTTCTTTTGCTGCAATGTGATTCTTTATGTTATGCTGGTCACACTGATGTGTTTATTTTCGAAAATGGTTGGAAAATGAGAGTGTATGAAGTTTCTGAAATTTTGCCCGTGGAACTTGATTGGTTTGATTCTCTTGTTTGATGCGAAATAAATGGATTCAATTGCCTGATTCTTGTTTAGATTGGTTTGGGGGATGTTTCTGGAGAATTTGGGGGTCTGGGGTGGCCTGAAAGGGAAGTTAGGCTGAAGGTCTCGCCGGAGAAGACGACCGGAAGTCTTCTCCGGCCACCTGAAAGAGATTAGGGCATAATCAGTGTAATTAGGGCTAGTTTAAATTATGACCGTAGGATCTTTGTTCCCCGCGCGTTTGGATGGCCTGGATTGAGTGTTTAAACCCTAATTCACTTAATTAAATTAATTAATTAAAATTAACTGAATTTGAATTTCAGCCTTTGGATGTGGCGCGTGGTCAAACCTAAATCCCCCATAATCAATCCTGTCCCTTGGATGCGCATACTTCTGTTTTTATTCATTTTTAATTCATTTTTTACAATTTGTTTTGCATATTTAATTTAAAATAGTCAGAAAATTCCAAAAATATTTTCCTTTTGCATTTTTGTTTCAAATATTTTTCTCAATCAGAAAATATTTTTATTTTTATTTTTTGCATCAAAAATTATTTTTAAATCATTTAAAAGATTATTTTTAATTAATTAATGAAAATTAATTAATTAAAAATACTTTTAGGTATTTAAAAATCACAAAAAAATTCATATAGCATTTAGGAACATTTAGAAACATTGTACAACTCTCAAACCAAATTTATTTTTTGTTCTTGATGCCTTTTGATCATTTTCAATGGAATTAAATTCATTTTGAGGTAATATTTTGGTTCAAACTTTGAAAATTCATTTCTGCCTAACCATTGAGAGTTGGATGATGATTATTTTTGCATTGCATCTTGTATAGCATGTAGTCTATAGGATAAAATTGGCATGAATTGATCTTGCATTTTCATTTTGTTTTGCATTTTTCTTGTCAAGGTACCTTAAAACCCTAGCAATCTTTGAAAATTCATAACTCTCACTAGGTTAAGAGTTAGATCCCCTCCTTTGGGCGGTGAGTTTGTATAGGTCTAAGGTTGCTTTGATTGCATTTTCAAATTTTTATCATGTCATATGCTTCTGGTTTTGAATTTTGCTTTGAGCTTTGATCATAAACCCTAATTTATGCCTTCCTTTGCATCCATCTTCCATTTGCTTGCATACCATGACTTGCCATGACATTTTGTGCTTCCATTTGATTCATATGACATCTTAGGACATATTAGAATCATGTTTGACCATTTCATCTTTCATTTGCCATGTTGTATGTCATTTGCATTTCATAACTTTTCATGTGCATCCATGGTTCAATGCATGCCTCATTTGCATCCATATGTTTGTATGATCATTCTCATGCCTTGCCTCATGTTTGCATCATCTCTTAGCATCATTAACATCATACTTATGCTTCTGGTTTTGGTTTGCATCATGACATTGCATCTCATTTGCATTACATTTCATTTCTTTTGCTAACTTTTCAGGTGGTAAGTTGTATTGAGAAGTGAATTTGCCTTCACTTCTCATAATCTCTTTTCATCTCTCTTATGCATCATTGCTGCATTTTATCTTGTGCTTTGGAGTGAGCTTGCTCATTCTTGTTCATCTTACCTTCTTTCTTCAAGCAACTTGACTTCTTAAGTGAAGCAAGTTGTTTTGCTTCTCTTTGCTCCTCTCATCTGTTTCTCTCCTTGGTGGTTCCTTGAAGATTTCCTTCTTAAACCCCACAAACCCTAGGAATGACCAAGAATGATAATAATTAGGGTTTTATTAGTCCCCCACTTAGATTTTACCTTTGTGTCTCTTTGAGTCTTCTCTTCTTATCACATAATCAGGGACTAAACCCTAAAGGCTTTAAGGCTTTGTGATTAAGCTTATGCCTGCATCCTTCTATTAGGATGGAGTGTATAACTTTAATCCTAAGTGTTAAACCCTTAATGTGTTTAAATCCTCTAATCAAACCACTTAGTAATCATCAAGACATCAAGCTTGTAACTTGGGCCTTGCATCAGGGTTCTAATTCTTCCTTAATTGGTTAAGAAGGACTAACCCTAGTGTTAATGGACAAGTCCCCCTCAAGTTGTCTTACAAACAATAAAACTCACTTCTTCATATTATCACTAATTAAAATCCATCTAATAAGGGTTTTGTTTTGTCATGAAGTTAATCCCTAATCATGGATTAAGTTGAGGAGCTTTCCTCAGCTTAAACATTCTCATCTATTATCCTTCTATTAGGATGGTGTAATGAGTCTGTTTAATCCCTGATTATGGCTAAATCTCATTACTCAACACTAAACAAAAATAACAAAAACATATAATTAATCACAAGTAGGTTAATGACCTTAATCCTACACCATGGTGATTAAGTGTGAAATACTGACTTCACACTTAAGATATTCTCATTACCCCTAATCAGAGGGAGGATGTGATGAGTTTACTAACCCATTGGTTTAGGCTTAAGCTCATTAACTTATGACAAACTTCAAAAAGCAATAAAAGACTGAAAACTCAAAAACAAACAATAATCGTCTCCTTCGGGATTCTTTTTTCATCTCATTCACTCACAAACGAGAACTTGTTTCTTCCGTCTAATGCAAGACAGTTTGCACCTGAGCCAGACAAGTCATACACTTGAGCATAGACAAGTAAGCAGTTCACAAGTCAATTTACCTTTCAGTCTCTTTGGGTCGAATTACGGTGTTCTGACTTCCTCATTGCACGAGAGGATACGTAGGCATAACTTAACAGTTATCGAACAAAAGTCTCTGTATATTCCCCCTCTTTCCAGCATCATTCTTTTAGCCTCATTATCATGAGCACTTCACTCTTTCCTTACACTGACACATCACTTATACACTTCACTTCTCTTACACTGACACCTGTACATCCTTTTCCAGCTCTTTTGCACACATATTGCACTGACACTACCCCTTTTAAAACACAAATCTTTTGAGCGTGGATCCCGTCGAGTACGGCGGACATTCTGGGTGCTAATACCTTCCCAGGTTGTAACCAACCCCCTTTCTCAGTCTCTCTGGTTCGCAACCGTCTTATCCATATCTTTCTAGGTTTATGCAGCATTACCTTTCCTTCGGGATAAAAATGCCTAGCTGGCGACTCTTTGTCTCTTGAGTTCACCCCTGTGTGTTCTCATCCTCTTTTCGCCGACCGTTCGCGTTTGTACCCCTTCTGACCTTGGGTGTCATTTGGTGGGAGCGACAGCTTGGCGACTCTGCTGGGGACCCTTATACTGTAACCAGGGCTTCTGGTTCTTTTTGTGGGTTCCTCCTAGCGCTTGATTGATTTGTGTTTACTGGGGTGTTTTGTGCTGATTGTGTTTATATAGTTGCTTTATTTATTGCTTTATGTACAATTATTTATTGCTTTCTTTACAGCTTTATATATCATACTGTCATATTGTCATCTGGCTGGATCTGGTTTTTTCTTTGGTGGGTGGGGTTCTACTGAGAGTTTAAGGTCCTATACCTGGGACCTGAGTGACACCTAGGCTAGAGTGGTTCATGTTCTTTCCCATTCCATTTCGGCCTGGTGCGGGAATATGAAACACGGTTCAGATGTGGGTTTCTTCTTGAGAACTCTGTGCTACAGATCTCCTATAGTGCTAGGGCTATCTGGGAAGCCTGCTAAGTCTGGATGACCTTTATTATGACCTTTAGAAACTGAGGTGAATTAGAGGTGGATATTTTATGGTTATTGTAAACACTGTACCTTCGGGTTAGAAGTGTTTACACTTCTCATAACTGATCCAAGTCTGAGGATCCTTGTTTTAGAACATCACCTGTGAGGGGGTTGGGCTGTTTACAGGTTTGCAGGAACCCTTGGCCACATCATACCCTGTACTTATTATGTTTAAGAATGCTTCACTTTGGACAATTCTTGTGATTTAACCCTGGACATGTGACTCTTTATTTGAGTCCCCCACCTTGGTTACTGGATTTCTGAACCTCCATCTGAACTTCTTAAACATACATGGACTTATATCAAGACAGTAATCAGATCCGGCTTGATCACAAACCCTTGCATATCATTTGCATACATCATCATTGCATCATTTAACATTTGTTTATTTGTTTTTCAGGGTATCCATATTCCATCCGGCTTGGTTTTGACCCCTTCATCTGCATAGACCCCTGTTCACCAGCTATCTACTTCAGCTATCTTCATCAGTGGTTTGCTTCAATACCTTCATCATCCCCAGCCTATCAGTGGCTCATCTCCAGTATCAGTCTCCATCATCAGCATCTGTTTTCAGCTCTTCATCAGCAGTCATGGCACCCAAGAAGAGCAACATTTCATACCATTTCTTTGAGCCTGTGCTGGCTGGCATCAGGCAGGTCCAGGCACTTATCACTCTATATCACATCCCATTATTCAGAGAGCATTATGGAGGCATCCTTGATATGGTTATGGACTTGGACCCTTCTCAGAGGAGTTTGATTCACACTTGCCTACAGTTCTATGATCCTCCTTTGAGATGCTTCACTTTCCAGAATTTTCAGTTGGGACCTTTGCTGGAGGAGTTCTCATCATTGATTAGAGTACCTGTCAGGGGTGATATCCCCTTCAACCCAGAGATGACTTCTCCCAGCAATGGAGAAGTGGCAAAAGCACTGTATTTGGAACCCATTTTGATTGAGCATAACATGTCAACAAAGGCTGGAATTCCTGGCATACACTTGGACTTTCTAACTTCTCAGGCCATCCTGAAGGCCTCCTTGGGAGAATGGAAGGCAGTTTGTGCATTGCTAGCCCTCAGTATATATGGGGTTATACTTTTTGCAGATGAGCCCAAGTTTATCAGCATGAATGCTATTCATCTCTTCCTTTTGAAGAACCCAGTGCCCACCTTGCTGGGGGATTTCTATTATTATGTTCACCAAAGGAATGAGAAGCAGAGGGGGAGGTTGGTAAGGTTTTGTGCTCCTTTGTTTCATACCTGGCTGCTTAAACACTTACCCAAAACTGATGCCTTCCTGAACCCTCACCAACAGAAGAATTGGGCCAGGAGGCTTATTGCTTTAACCCCATATGACATCAGGTGGTGCACCCAGAGCACCAAAGGAAGGGACATAATTACTAGCTGTGGGCAGTTCCCCAATGTACCTCTGATAGGAGTGAAGGGTTGCATCAACTACAATCCTTTGATGTTTAAGAGACAGTTGGGCTATGCTTTGGTTCACCCTCCTAGAGTGCAAGACCTGGATGAAACCCTGTATTGTGAGATAATACCTAATCTAGTTGTTGTCAGGTAAGCATCTTGGGCTTGGGACAACATCCAGACCAAAGGGATGGCCATTCTTGGGAGGTGCAATAATGTGGCTTCAGCTCAGTATTATGAATGGTCTCATGCTAGAGCTCAGATTTCTGGGATGCCTTTCACCATTGACGATTCACCTGGACCATCCACAGTACCACCTCCAGCCACTGTCATCCTGGAAGAATTTGAGAAGCTGAAGGAAAGAAATGAGAATCTGTCTCAAGCTCTGAAGAAAACCCTCTGGGAGAGGAGTGATGGTCGTCTAGACATTGAGAGGTTGGAGAAGCTTAGAGTGGAGCATCTAGCCAGGATTGAGAAATCAGAGGACTACATCAAGAAATCAAGAGCTGGAGAGCAGATTTTGAAGAATGCCTGTAAAGAGGCCCAGTTTCAGAAGGCTAGGACAAATCTCTATCTGAAAGAAAGTCAAGCTAGGTGGGTCAGGATCACTGAAGCTCGTACTCAAGAGGATAAGAGAACTAAAGCTAGGATTGAGCAGTTGGAGGCTAATGAAAAGAAGCAACAGGAGGCTTTGTTAGCAGCCCAAAAGGAAATCTCAGAATTGAAGCTCAGGACTGGTGTGAAGAGGTCAAAGGACCAGGACAAGCACAAGAAACTGACTGCTGCTATTGCCACCAGAAACCTTCTTATCAGGAACATCACAGAGCATCCGGCTGGTCCTGTCACTGAAGAACTTTTGAAAGAGGTCAAGGAGGATGAGTTTGGCTTAGATATTTGACTACTTTGCTTGTTGCTATTTCCATTTCATGTACTTTTCTTTTATGATGTATTTTTACCCCTCAGGGGCATTTGTTGTAAAAAACAAACTATGTATGATCCACCTTTTGTAATATATTTGTTAGTTTGTTTCATTGAGTTTCTTCTCTCAAGCAACACCAAAGCATCTTCCTCAGGGTCTGGAAAGGTCAAAACCAAGAGCCAAGTCGGATACCTTGGAAAATAAATAAGCATACTGCATTGCATGCTAACTTTTGTTTTGTTTTGTAGGTTTTTGTATTGTTTGTTACTAACTCTGTTGTGGTTCAGGAATTATTGCTCGCCGTCGGGTATTCCCTCTCAACCGTCCGCACAGATATCCTACTCGCAACAACCTTCCTGGTATCCAGATGGATCAAGTACAGCAAGAGCTGACAGAGGTCAGAACCCAGATAGTTAACGAAAGGCTGGAGATGAGAAACCAAATGACCCAGTTCATGGAGGTAATGAATGGCTTGGCTCAAATTCAAGAAAGATTGAGGGCATTGGTAGAAAGACAGACCCCATAAGAACCTCCTCTGGGAACTGGAGGAACAAGTAACAATGAGAGGGGTCAGCCTCATGTTAATCCACCAGTATATGGGCCGCATCTACACCCAGAAGTCAACATTCCAGGTAATGTGCAAGGAAATATTACTGGAGGAAGACTCTTACAAGAAGACCCCCAGGAAGAGCAGTTCACTGTGATGGGAGCTGGGGATGAGGTTTATGATAGGAGGTTCGATGAAATTGCTGAGAAATTGAGATCTCTGGAGTCTCAAAACTCCTTGGGTTTTGATGTCATGGATATGGGGTTAGTGGATGGGGTAAGGATTCCCCACAAGTTTAAACCCCCGTGCTTCGAGAAGTACAATGGAACTTCCTGTCCACGAACTCAGTTACAGTCCTTTCTGGGAAGACTTAAGGCATATACTATGGATGAGAAATTGTGGATGTTTTACTTCGAAGATAGTTTGACTGGGGCTTCAAGAGAGTGGTACTCTCACTTGACCAGAGCTACTATCAGGTGCTGGAAGGACCTAGCTGAAGCTTTCATCAGGTAGTACCAATACAATCTGGACATGGCTCCTAACAGAACCCTTCTGATGGGAATGTCTCAATCCTCTAGAGAAAGCTTCAGGGAATATGCCCAGAGGTGGAGACAGCTTGCTGCTACTGTCCAGCCACCCATGTCGGAAAGAGAAATGGCCGACATGTTTATGAACACTCTACAAGGAACATATATTGATAGGCTAGCTGCCTTTTCTTCCACCAGCTTCGCTGACGTAGTCATAGCTGGAGAAAGAATTGAGAGCCTTCTGAAGATGGGTAAGATTTCTGATAATGGTGCAAGCTCGTCAAGTAATCCCAGGAAGCCTTTTGTGGGACCAAGAAGAACCGGTAAGGCAAATGCCATTCATGCCACCAGGGGCAGGCCTCAGTACCTTCACAGATCAGTAGCAGCTGTCACTATTCCAGCTCCGATTCCTCAGCAACCAACATATCAACCACAACAGCAACCACACTATCAGCAGCAAGTTCAGTATCCGCCACCAAGGACCTACAACAACAACAACAACAGCAATCAACAACAAAGACCTTTTCAACAAAGACCATCACAGGCAAACAGGGTGATTGATCCAATCCCTATGCCTTATTCCGCTTTATTGCCACAACTCCTGAAACTCAACTTGGTTGAGCTAAGGACATTGGCACCTCCTGATCCTTCCAATCTTCCAAGAAACTATGATGTCAACGCCCGGTGTGCTTTTCATTCCAATGCACCTGGCCACAACACTGAGAAATGCAGGGCTTTACAAATGAAGGTACAAGATTTGGTAGATTCCAAAGCCCTCAACTTTGCACCCCCGCCAAATGTCAACAAGAATCCCATGCCCAATCATGGAGGACCAAGAATTAATGCTATTGAGGAAGATAAGCCATCTTTCTTAATCACCAGTGTTGGGCAAATTCGGACACCTCTGGTAGAAATTAAAGCTCAGCTCCTAGAATGCCAGATGTTCCCCGGGTGTGAGCTCGGTTGTGGTTATTGCAACATTTCGGTCAACGGGTGTGATAACTTGAGAAGCGACATAGACGGTCTTATTAAAAGTGGTATCCTTCAGATCACAACATCAGCGCCTACAAATCCAGCAATCCCTTTGACAACAATTCCTGACTCTTCTACAACTGCAACAACAATCATTCCAACCAATTCATCAATATCATCAACAATGGCTCCGTCCATCACTTCAACAAATAATATATTAACAACCATTTCTTCTACAACATCAGCACCCCTTTATTCAGCAGAATCTTCTACAACGCCAACAGAAATTAATGAAGATATCTCAGCAGTCACCATTTACTATGATCTGTCAGAATTTCCTCCAAACAACAACTTTCAGCAACAAACAGTGGCACCTCCTGCCATGCCACCAGTCACCATTTACTACGATCCGCACACTATTTCAGTACCTTCCTCTGCAGCAGTCAGTCCAGTTACCATCACGGTGCCTGGACCCGTTCCATATGAAAGCTGTAATTCCATACCCTGGCATTATGGCTCTGACCTCTACTGCAACGGGGAGAAAATCACTTTGGATTCTTCAACCTCTTCTCCACAGATTGATAATGTTGGGGGAGGCGGAGGCTTCACCAGAAGCGGACGCCTTTTTGCCTCACAATTACAAAGACCTAATGTCGAAGCAGAAGCTGCTGCCAAAGCAAAAGGAAAGAGTGTGGTGGTTGAAGAGCCAGCTATCAAAGAAGCTCAGAAGACATCTTTTGAGCAAGATGTGGACAAGTTTATGAGAATCATAAAGAGAAGTGATTACAAAGTGGTGGATCAGCTTCACCAAACTCCCTCAAAAATATCCATATTATCCCTGCTGATGTGTTCTGAGGCTCACAGGAATGCATTATTGAAAGTCCTGCACGCAGCATACGTGCCAGAGGAGATCACTGTTAATCAGCTGGAAACAGTGGTGGCAAATGTCAACACCAGTCATGGACTGGGCTTTACCAATGTTGATTTGACAGCTGAGGGACGTAACCACAACAAGGCTTTACACATCACTCTAGAATGCAAGGGTGTTGTTCTATCCCATGTATTGGTAGACACTGGGTCTTCACTCAATGTTCTACCAAAGAAAGCCTTGGTGAAGCTGGAGTATGATGGCTTGGCGCTGCGTCCGAGTAATTTGGTAGTGAGAGCATTTGATGGCTCTAAAAGATCAGTGCTTGGGGAGATTGATCTGCCTGTGATGATTGGCCCGCAGACTTTTAAAATTACCTTCTATGTGATGGACATTCAGCCGGCCTACAGCTCTTTGTTGGGTAGACCTTGGATCCATGCCGCTGGCGCAGTTACGTCTACCCTTCACCAGAAGCTGAAATTCGAGTGGGAAGGCCAGATCATCACCATCTGTGGTGAAGAAGATATCTTTGTTAGCCATCTGGCTACGTACAAGTATATTGAGATGGATGGAGAAATCCATGAAACCATGAGCCAGGGATTTGAGGCCCTGAACATAAATGAAGCATCTGCTGTACTGGGAACCTCCATGACGTCTTATCAGCAAGCCAAGAAGGTTGTTAAAGAGGGGACGGCCCAAGGCTGGGGCAAGCTGTTGCCTGTGGAGAAGAAGGAGGACAGATTTGGGTTGGGTTACAAACCAACTCAACAAGATCAATCAGAGGCTGCTAAGAAGCCCAATTTTGTCAGCGGGGGAATGCTCACCCCAGATGCAGTGAACAACTTGGAAGATGAGTCGGAAGATGAGCGCAACCTGGAGAGCTGGATACGTCCAAGGATCCCGGGGAGCCATATCTCAAACTGGTCTTCCCAGGAAATTATAAGGGTTACTCCTGCAGAGTAATTATTATTTCCTGTATTTTTAAGCATGCATCAAGTCTTGCATCTTGCCCAAGATGTCAAGACTCATTTTGTAATCGGGCCATCTTGTAATTTTATGCAAACAGATCAATCAATGAATATCGGACATCTTTTGCAAATGAGTCTTTTCCTTTTTCGCTCACTGTTTTTCATTTTTCTTTTTGTACAAAAATAAAATGGCAATGTTTTCCAAAATGATAACTTTACTTCACTTTTTCTAAACAAGATTAAAATCGATCACTAAAATGAACAATCTAAACCCTTGCAGAGAGTGCCTTTCAGACTGCACCGACAACAGTACAACTATGACTCTGTATGACTTTGACAATCCAATCAATCAAGCTGATGAAGGGGTTGAAGAAGATTATGAGCTTCCTGAAGAGCTAGCCAGGTTGTTAAGGCAAGAGGAGAAGGTTATCACTCCTCATCAGGAGGAGGTCGAAACGATTAATCTTGGTACGGATGAAGATGTGAAAGAGGTTAAGATCGAGGCCTGCTTACAAGACTCAGTGAAAGAGCAACTGATTGACCTGCTTCGTGAATATGTGGATGTGTTTGCTTGGTCTTATCAGGATATGCCAGGGTTGGACACCGATATTGTCATGCACAAGCTGCATTTGAGAGAAGATTTCCCACCGGTTAAACAGAAACTGCGCCGTACTCGCCCAGATATGGCAATGAAGATAAAAGAAGAGGTACAAAAGCAGTGGGACGCCGGGTTCCTTGCTGTGACTAGTTATCCACCGTGGGTTGCTAATATTGTGCATGTGCCTAAGAAGGATGGAAAGGTAAGGATGTATGTGGATTACCGGGATCTGAACAGAGCCAGCCCGAAAGATGATTTCCCTTTACCTCACATTGATGCATTGGTTGATAATACGGCTCAGTTCTCGGTATTCTCCTTCATGGACGGATTTTCAGGATACAATCAGATCAATATGTCACCTGAAGACATGTAGAAGACAACATTTATCACACCCTGGGGCACGTTCTGTTACAAGGTGATGCCATTCGGACTGAAGAATGCTAGTGCAACTTATCAACGGGCTATGGTAACCTTATTCCACGACATGATCCATAAAGAAATAGAATGTTATGTGGATGACATGATTGCCAAGTCCCTCACAGAAGAAGACCACCTGGTAAATCTGTTGAAGTTATTCAAGCGTCTGAGGAAGTACCAACTGAAGTTGAACCCCAACAAATGCACATTCGGGGTGCGATCTGGTAAGTTGCTGGGATTTATTGTAAGTGAGAAAGGGATTGAAGTTGACCCTGATAAAGTCAAAGCCATTCAAGAAATGCCTGCACCAAAGTCAGAAAAAGAAGTTCGGGGGTTCTTAGGTAGATTGAACTACATTTCACGGTTCATATCTCACCTTACAACAACTTGTGAACCTTTGTTCAAACTGTTAAGAAAAGAACAAACGGTCAGGTGGAACGAAGACTGCCAAAGGGCTTTTGACAAAATCAAGGAGTACTTGCAAGAGCCTCCAATCCTTATGCCTCCAGTTGAAGGAAGACCTCTGATAATGTACTTGACAGTATTAGAAGAGTCAATGGGGTGTGTGCTGGGCCAGCATGACGAGTCTGGTCGAAAAGAGTATGCAATATACTACCTAAGCAAAACGTTTACCGACTGTGAACAACGTTATTCACTGCTCGAGAAAACTTGATGTGCTTTAGCGTGGGCTGCTCGCCGACTGAGATAGTATATGTTGACCCACACCACTTTATTAATCTCAAAGATGGACCCAGTTACGTACCTATTTGAGAAGCCAGCACTTACCGGACAGGTTGCAAGATGGCAAATGATCCTCACAGAATATGACATTCAGTACACATCTCAAAAAGCCATCAAGGGCAGTGTATTGTCTGATTATCTTGCTGAGCAACCCATTGATGATTACCAGCCTATGAGATTTGACTTCCCGGATGAAGACATCATGTTCATAAAAGAAAAATATCATGAAGAGCCTGTTCACACTGAATGCCCTGACCCAGAAGAAGAATGGACTATGATGTTTGACGGGGCTGTTAATATGAATGGTCGTGGTGTTGGTGCAGTACTCATTACACCTAAGTGAGTTCACATGCCTTTCTCGGCAAAACTCACCTTTAACTGCACTAACAACGAAGCTGAATACAAAGCCTGCATTATGGGTCTTGAGGAAGCCATTGACCTCAGGATCAAGACTTTGACTGTGTTCGGAGATTCAGCTCTGGTAATTAATCAAACCAACGGTAAATGGTACACACACCAGGATCATCTGATACCTTACAGGGATTATACAAGGAGGTTATTGACTTTCTTCACAACAATCAAGCTTGAGTATATCCCTCGGGACGAGAATCAATTTGCAGATGCTCTTGCCACCATTTCATCCATGATCAAAGTTCAAGCTGCCAACTTTGTACCTCGGATCTCAGTGTCCAGACTTGACAGACCAGCATATGTATTTGCAGCAGATGTTGTTAAGGATGATAAGCCTTGGTTCCACGACATTAAGTGCTTCTTGTAGGATCAAACATACCCACCTGGGGCATCTTCCAATGATAAGAAGACATTAAGAAGGCTAGCTGGTAGTTTCTTCCTGAATACTGACAGTTCCCTGTACAAGAGAAACTTTGATATGGTACTTCTCAGATGCGTTGATAAAACAGAAGCAGGCTTGTTGATGCACGAGGTGCACAAAGGATCCTTTGGTACCCATGCGGGAGGGCACGCCATGGCCAAGAAGTTGCTAAGATCAGGTTATTACTGGATCACAATGGATGCCGACTGTTGCGCTTATGCCAGGAAATGCCATAAATGTCAGATTTATGCGGATAAAGTGCATGTGCCTCCAAATCCTCTGAATTTGATGTCTTCACCCTGGCCCTTTGCTATGTGGGGCATTGATATGATTGGCAAGATTGAACCGACTGCTTCAAACGGTCATAGATTCATCCTGGTTGCCATTGACTATTTCACCAAGTGGGTCGAAGCAGCTTCCTATGCAAATGTTACAAGGAAAGTGGTAGCCCGATTTCTGAAAAGAGACATCATCTGTCGATATGGAGTGCCCGAGCGAATCATTACTGACAATGGTTCCAACTTAAACAACAAAATGATGGCAGAACTATGCCGGGACTTCAAGATCCAACACCACAATTCTTCTCCTTACAGGCCAAAGATGAATGGCGTTGTTGAGGCAGCTAATAAGAATATCAAGAAGATTGTGCAGAAGATGGTAGTCACTTATAAGGACTGGCATGAAATACTACCATTTGCCTTGCATGGGTACCGTACGTGAATCAGAACATCCACTGGGGCAACATCGTATCAACTTGTGTATGGTATGGAGGCAGTCCTACCTGTTGAAGTTGAATTACCCTCCTTACGGGTGTTAATGGATGTTAAGCTGAATGAAGCAGAATGGGTTCGATCCCGATACGAACAACTGAATCTGATTGAAGAGAAGAGATTGGCTGCAATCTGTCATGGGCAGCTGTACCAGAAAAGAATGAAGAAAGCCTTCGATCAGAAAGACAGGCTCCGAGAGTACCAAGTTGGAGATCTTGTGCTGAAAAGACTCCTCCCTCCTCATACAGACCATAGGGGCAAATGGACTCCGAACTATAAAGGGCCATTCGTAGTAAAGAAAGTTTTCTCCGGTGGAGCACTCATGCTCAGTACTATGGATGGTGAAGACTTCCCGTCCCCTGTGAATTCAGATGCAGTTAAAAAATACTTCGCATGAAAATGACCCGCTGGACATAAAAATAGAATGTAAGTCCAGGCAAAAATAGGGCATCCCGACGAGTCAAAAACAGAATAAAAGACTCGGGCAAAAATAAGGGAAATAAACAAAAGAATGTACACCCGCTGAGTTGAAAATCCGCATTGGACGACTCAGGCAAAAAAGGGTATCCCGATGGATTGAAAACCCGAAAGGGCGATCCATGCAAAATAAGGGAATAAGCGAACAACTATACTCTGAATTCGTCTGTATCACTCACAACTTGGTAAGCTTCAAAAGGATCAAGTTTCTCTCAGAATCAGCCTTCTTCAGAAAGCAAGACGAGAAGAACGTCAAATGTCATACGAGTCATAGCAAAGGAAAGCTCCCAGAATCGTCATCAACATTGCCAATACCTTTTATTACTCAATTTGTAACGATCTCCTCATTTTAGGGGATTTGTTTCTTTGACTGTATTTGCTAATTCAGGGCACGTGAATCAATAAAATCAGATTTTTCAGTCATGTTTCGTTTCGTATTTTACCTTCATTCGCAAAAATGTCCGATGTCTCTAAAAAACTGATTGCATAAATACAGATGCTTTTCTTCTAAAAATACGTGCGTGCAGGAAATATACTTACTCCCGGGAGTGTCTGAACCCCTATGACGGAATCCGGTAAGGGATACCTCGGGATTACTTGTGCACTTCTCTATCTTTTCAGGATTGCAGGTATTCAAAGCATAGCATGGGGCATGAAAGCTTCATCCCAGCAAGCTGGAAAATCATAATCCACTCAGTCTAAACACCGGAGGTGCTTTCTCCCCAGCTGAGTTACCCTTTGTTACTTCCTCCGCAGCCAAGTACAAAAGCCAGGGAACCGTCTCCCCACAGAGCTTCAGCCTCTATCCAGAAGAGCAACGCCTAAAGACCTCACAACAGAGTGAAGAAAGCTTCTACAAACCCCAGTTGGGTCCCTCATTACCAAAATAGGTCTATCAGTGACCTATATCCCCAAGCAGAATCCCATATGTCAGATATACCAATGATCTCGTCCCCAGCTGGGATGTCCACTTCAAGCAGATCAGCCAGAGATCTTCATAACAACAGGACCCGGATCCCGGATCAGTACCTTTGCATAATCATGGCATTCGCATCATATTCTCCCTGCAAAGCGTAGCATTCCGTCTAAATACGGAGCATTACGGCAAAAATCAAACATATTGCATAATCATGAGCCATGTTCTGAATCAAACACTTGTAAATACTGACAATCCGTCAACAAGATATACAGAAAACTCTCCAGATTCCCTGGCAAGAAGCCAAGGCATTTGCCTTACACTTGTAAATACAAATGCACACTCCCTTTGGCACCCGTCCGTGTCATGATCCCCCAGCAAAGTTGCCCGAGCAAACAGACACTTATATATTACAGGAACTTCTTGACACCCGTCCGTGTCACACCCCCAGTAGAAAGCCAAAGCATCCTCTTTGCACTCACAGATACATATATCCATATAGATTCCCTGACACCCGTCCGTGTCACCTTCCCCAACATAGATACCTGGACACTTTGTAAAGCATATACTTGTTTATTATATACCTTTTGACACTCGTCTGTGTCACCCCCCCAGCAAGTTAAACACTGGTCGGTGTACCACTCATACTTGTTACTCCTGTTTTACTCATACAGATACTCGTCCGTATCTTGTATACACCACTTACATCCCCTCAGATTCGACACTCGTCCGTGTTCTTTGTTAACCAGTTGATACTCGTCCGTATCATCATGTGTCAGCGTTTGTTTCTACCCGATACTCGTCCGTATCACAGTCTTAGGGATGCTCGTCCGCATCTTTAATCCATACACGTATCAAACACTTATGTCTTCTTGAATTTAGACACTCGTCTGTGTCTAATATTCCCCAGAAGAGTCCCCTCAGATTCGACACTCGTCCGTGTTCTTTGTTAACCAGTTGATACTCATCCGTATCATCATCTCAGAACATGCGTCAAGCATTTGTTTCTACCTGATACTCGTCCGTATCATAGTCTTAAGGGTGCTCGTCCGCATCTTTAATCCATACACATGTCAAACACTCATGTCTTCTTGAATTTAGACACTCGTCTGTGTCTACTATTCCCCAGAAGAGTCCCCTCAGATTCGACACTCGTCCGTGTTCTTTGTTAACCAGTTGGTACTCGTCTGTATCATCATTTCTGAACTTGCGTCAGCGTTTGTTTCTACTGATACTTGTCTGTATCACGGCCTTAGGGATGCTCGTCCGAACCTTTAATCTATACACAACATCAAAACACTTATACCTTTTATTTCTGGGATGTAAACACTCGTCCGTGTTTACTATTCCCCAGTAGGTCGCCAGCAAAGCAAAACTTCTTTTCTATCTGACATTCGTCCTATGTCATGATACCTTTCGGCAGCCGTACCCTGCCAGGTGATCGTCATTCACCTTTGGATGACCGTCCCTCATCCTTTCCCCAGCGGAGTCTCTATTTCATTAGAACCCCTTTTCTATCCGGCATTCGTCCTATGTCGTGATTTTTAGCAGCCGTCCCCTGCTAGGTGATCGTCCTTCACCTCCTAATGATCGTCCTTCATCATTTTATCCGATGGCCGTCCCCATCGTTGATTTTGTTATCTGACATTCGTCCTATGTCATGATACCTTCAGAGCAGCCGTACCCTGCTAGGTGATCGTCCTTCACCTCTTGATGATCGTCCTTCATCATGCTTATCCGATGGCCGTCCCTATCGTCGACCTTTTTATCCAACATTCGTCCTATGTCGTGATGCTTTTGGCAACCGTACCTTGCCCGGTGATCGTCCTTCACCTTAGATAACCGTCCCTCATCTTATACCCAACAGAGCAGCCGTCCCCTGCTAGGTGATCGTCCTTCACCTTTGATGACCATACCTCATCGTTTATTTTACCTATAATCCCCAGAGAATCTTTGTCACTTTACCTTGATGGCCGTCCCCATCATAATCTCTTATATCCCCAGCATGTCGGTCGTCCCCGTCATTGCTCTTTCCCCAGCAGTCGTCCTCTGCTCGACGGTCGTCCTCCGTCGCCCTCGCTTTATAATATACTTTATTTTCCTTTACAATCTATATCCCTTTTCTTCTTCATTCTGTGAGTTCAAATTTTGGACTGTCTTTGGTATTCAACCACAAGTTATCTTGTTTGCCTGTTAAGCCGTTACTTACATCCTGCACAGCTAACTCATGCTTGAATAGGGGCAGCTGTAAACACCCCAAATTTGCCCTCACCCATTCACACCATGGCTTGTGATATTTTCATATGCATAAGTTCAATCATAGCATCTCATATTGCATTTTTGATTCACTACATTGCTTCTAAGTCATCTGCATCTAGGGTTTGTGATCTGAGCAGTCCCTGAGCCATTTAAGCCACTTCAAAGGTCTTCAACCACTTCAAAGGGGTCCATGTATGTTCAAGCATCATATTATATCCCCTCAAAGTCAAGAATGTCAAAAAATCACAAGAACTGAGATTGGCATGGAAGCAGAGCCAGGCTTGACTGCACAGATGACCTAGAATTAGGGTTTTGGTTTCAAAGGCCATAACTCCAAATTTTTTGGTCATTCTTGTTTCTATTGGTCTCTATATGGTATAGGGATCATGCATATCAATTTTCATGAAGAAATTCCATGGGGAAGGCATCTGATCAAGAGTTGACTTTTTGAGCAAGTCAGTGCAAAATCAGGGCATCTGAGACCCCCAATGACCCAACCAAAGGGTGTTCTTCATCATTTTGATTATGTATGATATTTATTTGATCATAGAAGATGTTATAAGTTCACAAAATTGAAGAATTTCAAGCCATTTGCAAAGTTGACTTTTTGGGAAAATGACTTGTAATGGAAACTTGCCATTTTGGGAAACTTTTTCAACCCTTGCTTTTGATTCAAAAATGCTTCAAATGGGAAAACTTTGGTCATGAAAGTTGTAGAATGGATCATTCCCTTTTCAGAAAGTACAAGAACTCATTCTAATTCATTTTGGATCAAAAGTTATGGCTTGTCAAAGTTGGGAAAAATCACATAATTTCAAGTTATGCACCAAAGAGGCAAAGTTGCAAAACCACTTGCCAAGGCAAATTGAGCTTTCAAATGGACTTATAAACTTCACACAAGCATAAACCATTGCCTAAAAGTCATATTGCATCAAAGGTTTGGCCATTTTCATGACTTGTGGATCAAGAAACTTCAAAAGGGCCCAAAGGTCACAAAGTTGCAAAACCTATGAAAAACCCTAATCCACTTGCTGCATTGCTTCTAATCAAATTCCATGGTTCTCCCTAAACTCAGCTGAGCCAAGCCATGCCCCTATCACAGCCTCACACTTGCCCATACCTCAAGTACAACACTTTTGACTTTTTGGCAAAAACACCCATACCAATCCCACAGTGACACAACCACTCTCTGCCCAATCCAGACCTTACAAACACACTCCAAGGATTCATTTGCATAACACACACAAGCCTGAAAGAGATCATAAGCCATAGTTCAAGAAACTCACCTCTTATGCATTTTCTCTCGAATCTCATCATACAAGCTTCAAACACAAAAACAAACTTCACCATTGATCTCAAAATGTTCCACTGATCACAAACCAACCATTGAAACAGCCTGAAACTCACTGAAATTAAAACACGATTCCCCCCCCCCCCCCCTGAACAGAACTCTGCCAATCTCCCAAACCAGCCACTCTCAAAGAATTCTAAGCTCCATTCCATCATCAGGAGGGTCAAGGGAGAAGGTTTGTGCAAAGCTTGAGGCCAGGAAGCTCAGAATCAGAGAAGCTCCAACTCAAGTAACCATCCAAAACATTTTTCCAGAACTCATTTCTTTTGCTGCAATGTGATTCTTTATGTTATGCTGGTCACACTGATGTGTTTATTTTCGAAAATGGTTGGAAAATGAGAGTGTATGAAGTTTCTGAAATTTTTCCCGTGGAACTTGTTTGGTTTGATTCTCTTGTTTGATGCAAAATAAATGGATTCAATGGCCTGATTCTTGTTTAGATTGGTTTGGGGGATGTTTCTGGAGAATTTGGGGGTCTGGGTGGCCTGAAAGGGAAGTTAGGCTGAAGGTCTCGCCGGAGAAGACGACTGGAAGTCTTATCCGACCACCTGAAAGAGATTAGGGCATAATCAGTGTAATTAGGGCTAGTTTAAATTATGACCGTAGGATCTTTGTTCCCCGCGCGTTTGGATGGCCTGGATTGAGTGTTTAAACCCTAATTCACTTAATTAAATTAATTAATTAAAATTAACTGAATTTGAATTTCAGCCTTTGGATGTGGCGCGTGGTCAAACCTAAATCCCCCAGAATCAATCTTGTCCCTTGGATGCGCATACTTCTGTTTTTATTCATTTTTAATTCATTTTTTACCATTTGTTTTGCATATTTAATTTAAAATAGTCAGAAAATTCCAAAAATATTTTCCTTTTGCATTTTTGTTTCAAATATTTTTCTCAATCAGAAAATATTTTTATTTTTATTTTTTGCATCAAAAATTATTTTTAAATCATTTAAAAGATTATTTTTAATTAATTAATGAAAATTAATTAATTAAAAATACTTTTAGGTATTTAAAAATCACAAAAAAATTCATATAGCATTTAGTAACATTTAGAAACATTGTACAACTCTCAAACCAAATTTATTTTTTGTTCTTGATGCCTTTTGATCATTTTCAATGGAATTAAATTCATTTTGAGGTAATATTTTGGTTCAAACTTTGAAAATTCATTTCTGCCTAACCATTGAGAGTTGGATGATGATTCTTTTTGAATTGAATCTTGTATAGCATGTAGTCTATAGGATAAAATTGGCATGAATTGATCTTGCATTTTCATTTTGTTTTGCATTTTTCTTGTCAAGGTACCTTAAAACCCTAGCAATCTTAGAAAATTCATAACTCTCACTAGGTTAAGAGTTAGATCCCCTCCTTTGGGCAGTGAGTTTGTATAGGTCTAAGGTTCCTTTGATTGCATTTTCAAATTTTTATCATGTCATATGCTTCTGGTTTTGAATTTTGCTTTGAGCTTTGATCATAAACCCTAATTTATGCCTTCCTTTGCATCCATCTTCCATTTGCTTGCATACCATGACTTGCCATGACATTTTGTGCTTCCATTTGATTCATATGACATCTTAGGACATATTAGAATCATGTTTGACCATTGCATCTTTCATTTGCCATGTTGTATGTCATTTGCATTTCATAACTTTTCATGTGCATCCATGGTTCAATGCATGCCTCATTTGCATCCATATGTTTGTATGATCATTCTCATGCCTTACCTCATGTTTGCATCATCTATTAGCATCATTAACATCATACTTATGCTTCTGTTTTTGGTTTGCATCATGACATTGCATCTCATTTGCATTACATTTCATTTCTTTTGCTAACTTTTCAGGTGGTAAGTTGTATTGAGAAGTGAATTTGCCTTCACTTCTCATAATCTCTTTTCATCTCTCTTATGCATCATTGCTGCATTTTATCTTGTGCTTTGGAGTGATCTTTCTCATTATTGTTCATCTTACCTTCTTTCTTCAAGCAACTTGACTTCTTAAGTGAAGCAAGTTGTTTTGCTTCTCTTTGCTCCTCTCATCTGTTTCTCTCCTTGGTGGTTCCTTGAAGATTTCCTTCTTAAACCCCACAAACCCTAGGAATGACCAAGCATGATAATAATTAGGGTTTGATTAGTCCCCCACTTAGCTTTTACCTTTGTGTCTCTTTGAGTCTTCTCTTCTTATCTCATAATCAGGGACTAAACCCTAAAGGCTTTAAGGCTTTGTGATTAAGCTTATGCCTGCATCCTTCTATTAGGATGGAGTGTATAACTTTAATCCTAAGTGTTAAACCCTTAATGTGTTTAAATCCTCTAATCAAACCACTTAATAATCATCAAGACATCAAGCTTGTAACTTGGGCCTTGCATCAGGGTTCTAATTCTTCCTTAATTGGTTAAGAAGGACCAACCCTAATGTTAATGGACAAGTCCCCCTCAAGTTGTCTTACAAACAATAAAACTCACTTCTTCATATTATCACTAATTAAAATCCATCTAATAAGGGCTTTGTTTTGTCATGAAGTTAATCCCTAATCATGGATTAAGTTGAGGAGCTTTCCTCAGCTTAAACATTCTCATCTATTATCCTTCTATTAGGATGGTGTAATGAGTCTGTTTAATCCCTGATTATGGCTTAATCTCATTACTCAACACTTAACAAAAATATAAAAAAACATCTAATTAATCACAAGTAGGTTAATGACCTTAATCCTGCACCATGGTGATTAAGTGTGAGATACTGACTTCACACCTAAGATATTCTCATTACCCCTAATCAGAGGGAGGATGTGATGAGTTTACTAACCCATTGGTTTAGGCTTAAGCTCATTAACTTATGACAAACTTCAAAAAGCAATAAAAGACTGAAAACTCAAAAACAAACAATAATCGTCTCCTCCGGGATTCTTTTCTCATCTCATTCACTCACAAACGAGAACTTGCTTCTTCCGTCTAATGCAAGACAGTTTGCACCTGAGCCAGACAGGTCATACACTTGAGCATAGACAAGTAAGCAGTTCACAAGTCAATTTACCTTTCAGTCTCTTTGGGTCGAACTATGGTGTTCTGACTTCCTCATTGCACGAGAGGATACGTAGGCATAACTTAACAGTTATCAAACTAAAGTCTTTGTATATTCCCCCTCTTTCCAGCATCATTCTTTTAGCCTCATTATCATGAGCACTTCACTCTTTCCTTACACTGACACATCACTTATACATTTCACTTCTCTTACACTGACACCTGTACATCCTTTTCCAGCTCTTTTGCACACAAATTACACTGACACTACCCTTTTTAAAACACAAATCTTTTGAGCGTGGATCCCGTCGAGTACGGCGGACAATCTGGGTGCTAATACCTTCCCAGGTTGTAACCAACCCCCTTTCTCAGTCTCTCTGGTTCGCAACCATCTTATCCATATCTTTCTAGGTTTATGCAGCATTACCTTTCCTTCGGGATAAAAATGCCTAGCTGGCAACTCTTTGTCTCTTGAGTTCACCCATGTGTGTTCTCATCCTCTTTTCGCCGACCGTTCGCGTCTGTACCCCTTCTGACCTTGGGTGTCATTTGGTGGGAGCGACAAAAGCAAATCTCTGAGTCCACGACAAATTCCTAGACACAAAGTAACCCTCCTTATGCATGTGCATTTTCATCCACATGTGCAGCAACGGAGCGCAACAAAGAAATACACCTCCTCTCTTTGTATGTCTGGTATGGAAAGTATGATAAAAATCTGCCAATAAGAATGGAACCGGGTTTCCTGTCATGAAAATCTCTATAGTAGCACGTTCAACAAACTTATCTGACTTTGGAAACAACACGATCCCATACACAAGAAGAGCTAGGATGGCTCCACAGGAGGACCAGTTTCCTTTTTCAGCACATTGCCAAGCTTGTTTTTCTAAGAACAGTCTCGTGAATCCTTCCTTGTCTGACTTGTTGTCCACAAACAAACTTGCAGGAAGTCCTAACA
Organism: Lathyrus aphaca; assembly: GCA_963966055.1. Lineage (NCBI taxonomy): Eukaryota > Viridiplantae > Streptophyta > Magnoliopsida > Fabales > Fabaceae > Lathyrus > Lathyrus aphaca. The sequence continues at coordinate 111,224,689 of OZ014523.1, forward strand.
CAGTAGCCAACTTAGTCATAGTGACTTCTTCTTCTAGCTTTGGGAATGGATTGCGGTCTCTAATACGAAGGCCCACAAGCAACTCGAATTCTTCCAAAGTAGGAGCAATCTGGAAGTCTGGGAAAGTGAAGCACCGTAGCTGAATGTCGTAATACTGAGCAAGAGCACTAAGAGCATCAATATTAGCTGTCTCGTCCAGTATACTCAGGATTTTTCCGAAGCGAGCCTGAAAGTTGTTGTGTTTGATAGGAGTGATCTTAGCTCTCAAGGCCAATAGCGAGTCAACCTTTGGTTCCAAGAACTTGAAACTGTACGTGCTTTTCTTGGAAATTTGATTCATCTTGATTGCTTTGATAAATAATTCAAATCTGCAATAAATATAAGAAACTGAGAGCTCTGTAACATTTTTATGAATGAATGTATGCAACAATGAACGAGTAAACCCAAACTGCAATGTTCCAGAAACAACTAGCACTGATGGAAGATACTTTGATCACTCTCCTTACAAGGACCTCACTGGGTGACCTCTACAGTTTTAGGGATCCCAAAGTTAATAACTCATATGGATGTTCATTACACGCGCCATTAACATGACGGTTAATTGACTCCACCATATGAATCTCGTTTGGGTGAGATCTTCGTATCGAGCCGCACAAGAGAGAAATCTCCTAGTACCCCATACTACGTGATCGTCGACACGAGGTTTAAAACAAAGTCCTGGAGTTATGGAACTTTCTCAAATGTTTGATGCACGTGTCAATTTTATATATTCTTGACAGTCAATCAACTCCATTGAGTAAGTCTATTCCAAGTGAGGTTTTCGTATTGAGCCACGCGAGGGAGAACCCTGGTGCCCTAATACTACGCGACCATCAACCGATGTTTTAACCAAAAGGTTCTAAAGGTCCTCAGAGTCGAATACTTTAATGAAAACAACTGAGCACACACGCCAAGAGCTTGACGGTTGTCAGTATTTCCATTAAAATCTACTCCGAGTGAGGTTTTAGTATCGACAACCCACGAGAGAGGTTCCCTCGGGAGCCCATACTACATAACCTCGCTAACTTATGTCTACACTCATAGACCCGGGTATAGAGCCTTTCCCTCAAGTTGTTTTGATCAAAGTATCAATCCGGTACAAAAGATCCACAGTAAGAATATAAAATGTAAAGCAATAAAGAAAGCGATAAACAAGTAACACATAAACAAACATCCAAACAAACGTGGAGACCTAGACTAGGCTCGACTTGCATAGGGGTGAACCAGTCCCCAGCAGAGTCGCCAGCTATCGTACCTCGAAAAATACGATCCTCGCGAACGCGGTCGCGGCTGGGCTGACATGAGAGTCGCCACCTAATTTTATTTATTCCTGAGGAGGGAAATGGTAAATATAGATAAAACCACTAAGAAAGGATAAAACAAGGTCATCGCAAACCATTGTCGGGGTTCGGAAGTCGGTTATGTAGGAGGAAGGTATTAGCACCTCCTACATCCATCGTACTCGATGGGAACCTTCTAGATTGTCACGCGCGAAGGGATGTCTATACTTATGATTACTTATTGAACTAAAGGGTTTAATGATCCTAGGGGCTCGGCAAGGATTGAGATCCTCGTGCCTACGTATTCCCTTATGCAATGGGAAAGTCAGAGCTTCGTAGTTCGGCCTGATACAGGTGATGGTTGTTGATTTTATTACCTTTATTTGATGAAAGGATTTAGGATTCCATTTGCACTAAAGGCTATGGATAGTTTATTTCGTTCAACAAGACGAATGTCTTGCGCCGAAATAATCGGAGCGAGTAACGAGAGCTCGTTATCCTCCTTTGTACCGCTTAAGGCTCGTGGCGTGCAATTTTCCTCGTATTTATTGAAGTGTTTTGTTTCTTAAGACCGCTTGATGTTGGATCAAGGGTTTGGATCTAAGAAGTAACATTTCGGTTTTTTGAAGTTTAAGGTGAATGCAAATGGAAGTTTATTGTTGGTTTTGTTAGCGAGGCACAATGCGCTCGGCTCGCAAAGTTGAGGAACCAAACTAAAAAAACAGCTATGGAAAACAAGCGCAATGCGTTGATTCGTTAAGTTGAAAAGTGTTGCTAAAGGTGTAAGGTGCAAAGTTCGTGCAGATGGCGATCGAGGAATGATCGACTTACGTGTGTGTATGAAGTGAAGTACGTAAGGATATTTACTTGGCGTTGGACCAAAGATTTCGTTTATCTTTGAAAATGATCAATCTTAGTGTGTGTTCGTTTTTACTTAGCAATTTTATCGTCCAAATGCAAAAGTAAATCACACAAGTAAGCATTATATCAAGTCACAAGCAAATAGGAATCGAGCATACGCAAAACTCATATCACACACATAATCGAGCAAAGGTGAAAAATAATTAATCAAAGTAAACAGAAAATATTTAATTAGATTAAAAAATTAATTAATCGAATTAAATAAAACTATTTAATTAAATTAAACAATGAAAATGTTTTTTGTTTGATTTTGAAATAATCGAATAAGAAATTAATCACAAGAAAATAAAGAAGTTAAAATTCGAAGACAAAATTAAGAAATGTTTTTTTAATAATAATTTTTTATGAAAGTTTAAAGAGAAACAATTAATTAAATGATAATAGTTAATTAAATTAATAAATTGAATAATTGAATTAAATAAAGTTATTTAAAGAACCAATTATTAAAATGTTCTTTCTTTGTTTTTTATATTTTTATAAAAAGAAAAGTTAGACAAAAAAAAATCAAAGTGAAATAAATAAAGAACAATGTTATTAGTAGACTGATAGTATAATTAGGAAACAAACTCAAAGCTCTCTAATAACAAACCCCAAACGCAGGTAGAGGTATAGTAATTGGGCGGTGAAAAGTGTCCACTGTGGCGACACCTGTCACCGCCGGACTCAGCCAACCAACGTTCAACTTTCAAAATAACACGTTTTCTAAAATTACTAAGTTCTTTTTTTTTTGAAGGAAAAAACAAACCAGAAACGACTTCCAACCTCTAACTCTCGAGCTTACCTCTCCCTCTCTCCCTGTACGACAAGGTAAACGGAACCCTAGGTTCCCGTCGTTGCAGATGAACAATGTGGCAGAAAACACCACCTCCCTCAGCAACCAAACAATCCTACAGCCTAGACCTTCCACATTAACCTTTAACCATCCCTAAACCTTAAAACTCATTATCAAAATCCACAGATAAAAACTCACCGCAACCCTAATCGGAGATGAACCAAAATATACCCCTACTTACAAACCCGCCTCATCACAAATTCAACAAACAAAGAAGAATTTCATAACAGTGAACAAGAAAATCGATAAACGAGTTAAAAGAGAGGCGTGTTCATACCCAAGGTCATCACTTTTGCTGAAGATTGAGAGCGGCTTAGCTTTGACCAAATATATAGCTTCAATTTGAAGCTATAAATGGTCCTAGGATGAGAGCTTTAGATGTTGGTTGAGGAAATTTCCACAAGCTTTTTCTCGTATTCTAACTTTTTTAGGGTTTCTCTTTTTCAGGTGGTGGCCCTTAATCGCAAATGATTGGGGAGTTTTTATAAGGGATCACAGATACGTGTGGATGAAAGAGGAATTTTTGATGATAATTTTCTTCATACGTGAGAATATTAGCTGTCCAAATCTTTGAATCCGTTAGAGCTTTTTGACAAGATTGTGTGGGGACCTCAACAGGGTAAGGGAATCATTTCTTTGATTTTGTCTGTAGTGTAATCAAAAGCTTCTAAAAATCTTTTAGCATATACTGATACCTGAGAAATTTTACCACTGTGAAAAAGTTATGACTTGTTTATTTTCACGGCTGTAACTTTTGAACTGTTTTCTTTCAATAGAATATAAAATTTTAGAGAACCCTCTGATACTTCTTGATGAATTGGTTATCTAATGTCAAACTTTCTCGCATCTCATTATTCATATTTCTTGCATATTGCTAATCATCCGTGTCTGTTTTTCTTATGTGATGTGATACACTTCGTAAGAGCGCTTTGGAATGCAACTGGCTGGAGTTGGGATACTTCCTGGGTGTAATTTGTTGTTTGCTGAAGCTGAGAATAACTTACCGGTTGCTATGCAAACTGATTTGGAATTGGGTTAGAAGAAATTGGACTGCTATTCATAATAGCTTGTTGAGATGATTGTGGCTGTTTCTATGGCTGCTGTCCCAGCTACTGAGTCCTTTGTTGCTGAAACTGGTTCATCGGTGTTTGTGACAATGACTGTAGCTGCTGACGTTGCTGTAACTGCTTTGGCATTTATGAAATTTTGTTGTCAACAAATTTCTTACCAAAGATTCTTCTGCTGACTCTATAACAGGCCTCTTCCATAGATTCAAGCCTACCAAGATATTCGAATGATCCTTCCTTGTTCAGTACCTTAACAACTTATTTAAGCAGACAAGCTTAAATGCATTGTGCACCTCAGTGTATCGGCATAAGGATGACTACATCATGGTAATAGCTGGGAGCAAGTATGGAATTCTGGATTGACGAGAAAGCCAATGGAAGCTTGAGGGATGTCGGCACACTCAATGAGGTATTCTGAATTAATGGCTTGGCTTGTATATTGTCTTTTCTTTACAAACACTGTCTTGTTCTTCTTCAAATGTCTGATCAGTAATTTCTGACTCGTGACCAAATGTTTTTTTTACAGGTTGGCCATTGATGGTGTTATGTATCCTGTTTGGAACAAGGTTGGCACAAGGCTATCGTGATCCTTAAATCATTTGGCATGTTGTTGACAAATGGAAAGGACGAAACACTTAGTGGGGACATATCTCTTATGTTGTGGCGGCTTTAAATCGAGTTCAGAAACTGTTAGAAGCCTTTATTCTGGTATGATTTCCTCTCAATATCTGCTGCGATCTCATGGTATTCCGTATACCGTTCTTGGTGCCTCCTACATTTTGTAATTCTGACTCCTTGTATTGCTTCTCATTCTTTGTTGTGTGTTTATATATGATATGAACTGAGGTAGCCTCTTTTTGATAAACCTTGAACATGATAGAATCGGTATGAAGGAAAAGCTTTGATTATGATATGAGTTTTGAATTGAATGACTGGTTTGTGGAGAAAGACTAACACATCTAAGTATGATTTCAGGTACCTTAGAGATGACTCCCTGTATTTCTGCCTCTTTACTCATTGTGCTTGAGATGGATCGTGTGCTCCTTCGACATTAGCAACTGAACATATGCTACCTTCTCCACGTCTATTCTTCGCAACAGAGTTACATCTTAATTCCCATAAACAAAAGGATCCATCTCTTGAACCGGAGACAAAAATATCAGAATTATTTGGATGGGAACAAATAGATTTCACACTCCCCAAATGCCCAGCTAACACTACAAGACACTTCTGTTCTTGAACATCCCATACTTTATCCGTTTGATCACCAGAAGCAGTGAGTATCTGTGCATCATCCTTAATCCACTTGACATCAAAATTGTATTATTATGCGAAATCCATTCACAGATCCTTGATTGCTCTTCATTTCTTTCGTAGCAGGTTGGCATGGGAAATTTACGACTAGTATCAAAACAAGCTAATAAATCTTTCCTCATTAGATAAAGCAAGAATGTGAGAATATTTTGTATTCTTAGCGTAGGAGAGAGCAAGGAGAACAATGTCTTCAGAACCATGTTGAGTAACTATAGCTGTACCAAATCCTATCATTTTCCTTTGCATCTGTTTGGCTTTTTCTAATATTATTACTCACCCTTGTTCTTCTTCATCTGTTTGTCAAGTTATACATTAAGTGCTTAGAATCCAAGAAAAGTCACTGAATGTGCAGTTCATGAACCCTGTGCTTGGTGAAACTTAACACAACACTCCTTTGATTTATTCTTATGAACTTCAATTGCCAACATAATTTAATCTGGATTGTGAAAAACCTTAAACTTCTCTTGTCTCCTTGCTTTAGTTCAGGTGAATTTTGTTGTTCTTGAACTGTTTTCAGTGTTAACGTGTTGTCATAATTTTTTTTTTTTGTGATGAGCTTTGTTTCAATTTCTTGATTCGTTTTATGCTTGCTTATCATTTGGACATAACTTGCTTGGCTCATCCCGCCATGTGAAGTATGAGGTAGCAAACAGTATGGTGAAGGGCTTAAACCTTGATGACAAAAGTTGAATGGCATCCTTCATAACATGGCTTGGCCTCTGTGTAAGGAATTTTCATTGATACACATCTTATTCTCAATTTGGTTTACCAATTCATCCATTCTGAATTTTGTTGAATGAAACTTAATTGCAATGATGTCTTTCTTGATAATTGTTTATGCTTTTTGTTTGGTCTTGAATTGTAGGGACTTGACTCAGAATTCGTGGTTGTTGTTGAACGAGAGATTGCTGATTTTATTGCAGCACCTGATGTTGTTGCTGCTGAACTGCTTGTTGTTGTGAGTCCAGTTGCTGCGACTGCTGCTACTGGGACGGCAACGACTTTGATGCATTGTGTTGCGGTTGTGACTGCATTGAAGTTAGCATGACCGGTTTGTGATGGCATGAATGGAGTGGCATGTAGCGATTGTCCTGCCTATTTATAGAAACATTTCGACATTGGTTCCCAGGCAAACAAGCTTTATAGCTCACTCGATAAGATTCGCATTCTAGATTTCTTGACAAATGACCAAATTGAGGCTATGTTGCTTATTTGTGTCATGAAATTCAATTTGTTTCTTTTGTTCTATGTCACAGTTGGTCAGCCGATATCGTTGCCAAGAGATGAGTCCTAATCGAGGATGCAAAAAACTCACAGGATACACCTTATGAATATTTCATCACTGAGACCATTTAACAGGTGTATCATCAGTTTCTTCTCCTCTTCTTTTTTTACGTACCACGAGTCTGATTTGGAAGTTTTGCTGAATTTACTTCAATTAGTTATGGTCTTTATTTGCTTTTAACTCAACATGTGTGATGTTCATCTTGGTATCACATTCTTTATGCTAACTTCCGTCGGGCTTCCTTCATATATTTGCTGCAGGTACATTGATGGCAGCTTGAGTGCATAGTAGTATGAAGAGTGAAAACAAGGCTCCTCATTGAGATAGGCTGGTGCAGTGCTTTTGGTGCAGCAAGAACAAGATTGAAACTCCTGACATCTCTAGGGCCTGTTTAGAGTTTTATGTCCTATATCTTGTTTTACATTTGTAATTTTAGTCGTTAATGTCCTGTCAAGATTTTGTATATCATATGTGATCCCTTCATCATTGTAGCAACTTCAAATCTTTTTTAGTTGCAATATGATGAGTTCTTTGTGGCTGACCTATTTCTTCCACATATGTGCGTGTAGAATGACTTAGTAGTGCCTTGGTTTTGAAACAAGTAAAGTGTAGGAACTTGATACTTGTAACAAACTTGGGAATTTGTACTTTAAGTCCAATATGTAGCTTGACTACTTCTACCCATGACTTGCAATTAAATACTATTGACTATAAAAAACAATGACATTAGCTAATTTGATCCCAAGGCTTAAACCAAATGTAAATGATAGTTAGAACCAACTCAAAATATTACTTGAAAATGAGCGGAGTTTAGCAAATGAGTGATTATAACTTGAGCTCTCAACCATATCCATAATGCAAATTGATTCACAAATTGAGACCGTTCACAACTTTAAAATAAAACTTGACCGTTTGAAAGCATAGCATGACTAGGTAACATTTTGATACATCTTCTGCTCACGGTACCACTTAAGTTGAGGCTTGAGAAATGAATAGAAAATTGGAATTATCTTGAAACCACTTGACCATTTCTTAAACATATTGATCCCATGTCTTAGCTTGCAACAAATTTGACCATGCCTTAAAATGAACCTAACCATATAACCTACACCAGGGCTTGAGAAAAGAGAAAAAAAATCATTTATCTCCAAACCCATTTGAAACCAAATACTTTGACCATCTGACCATGAGAATTTGAATTCAATGCACTTACAAAATCTTTGTTAGTTGCAATGAACATAAACACAATACTTTACGACTTAACTCTTAGAAGATCATGGCCAATGGCCAAATGATCCTTCAGAGACAAAAGTGAACAAGGTAGGAAAATTATGGGTATGACAGAAGGGTAAAAAAGACTTTGGCAGAGTAGATCCCAAGACGTATCCTCCTTTTGCTGCATGGTTGCAAAAGCATGTAGCAGAAGTTCTCATGCCTTTCTCAATAGAAGCTCCACTTTATCCCAAAGAAGTTCCAAGCCAGAGTATTATTTCCCTTGAAGAGTACAAGAAACTGGAAGCTCAGTTGCATGAAGTTCGAGTGGAGAATGCTGAAATGGTTAGTCTGTACCATCTTGCCAACCGGGCCAAAAATGAAGCAGAGGGAAAGCTGCAGAAGATTCAAGCCTCCTTGGAAGCTAAAGAGAAAGACTTTGCTGGAAGGGAAGCTCAATTTCACAGGTTGGGTCTGATGGAGGTAAAAAGAGAAGCTGAACGCAAAAAGACTTTGAAAACTCTCAAGGAAGCTCGTCAGTCCATTGTTTGGCTGCAAGGCCAAAGGGAGGAAGAGCAGAAGAAGTTCAGAGAGAAAGAAACGTTCTTTGAAGTGCAAATGGCCTTCAAGAAGGAAGAGGTGGAGCAAGTCCACAACATTCGGAGGGAAAAAACTCAGCAGTTAGCACAAAGCCAGTTAGCTTTGGAGGAAGCACGGAAGGAGAATGAAGAGCCCAAGCTGAGAGCAGGTGTCAAGAAGAGCAGAGCAGGGGTGGCTGCAGAAGAGCTTGGGTCTCTAGTTTAGTTTATTTCTCAGACTACCTACAGGCTTGTTGTAGGAGTCTTGCTTTATTTGTCTTTTATTCATGTAATGGCTTGTAACCCTTCGGGGAATATTTCCGTTTGTGCTCTAACTTTTGGCCGGCAGTGGTTTGTCCATGGTATACAGTGTTAATGTGCAAATTATCATTTCTGAATATGCAAGGCTCGTTTGTCTGATACTGCTAATATCTGAACGTTCTTCAAAGAGAAAGTTTGAAAGTTAATACTAAAAGTGACTGTCTGGAGTAGGTACCAGAACTGGGGCATGCAAATGCTTAAAACTTGGGAACACGAGCAGTTACATTGCATTGCATATGACGTGTTTGTTTGTTTTGCAGGTAGTGCTTCAGTTTCTAATGTCTTTTGTGTTTCAGGCACTATAGCTCCCAGGAAAGTTCGAGAACAGCCAGTCGCACACAGATATCCAACAAAGGTCAACAGAGAAAGAGTCATGGATCAAATGCAAGCTGACTTAGCTGACTTGAGACTAAGGATGGACAATTTATGACCTTGATGGCAGGCATGGGTCAGAATCAAGAACGTCTGCGGGAGATGATAGAAAATGGTCAAGCCAGGAACAACGGTACTGCTGAGGGAGGTAATCGTAATGGTGCGGGCGCCCGTCAGGTTGAAATCCCTGTAACACAGCCAGGGGTTACCATAATCAATGATGGATTAAACAATGTGCAAATGGATGGTCAAGACGAACAATTCACTCTGCTGGACGAAACTGAAGGCCAGGGGGCTGAGATGAACAGGAAGTTTGAGGAGATGGCAGAACAGATCAAGGCTATTCAATCCCAGAATTCTTTGGGATTCAACATTACTGACTTGGGCTTGGTTCCCGGGGTTAGAATCCCTTACAAGTTCAAGGTTCCAACTTTTGAGAAATACAACGGCACAGTGTGCCCGAAGACTCATCTTCAGTCATTTGTAGGAAGGATTGCTGCTCACACTGATGATGAAAAGTTATGGATGTACTATTTCCAAGACAGCCTGGTTGGGGCCTCCTTGGAATGGTATATGAAGCTAAGCAGAGTCAACATTAAGAGTTAGAAGGACCTGGCAGAGGCTTTTGTGAGACAATACCAGTATAATTTGGACATGGCTCCAAATCGCACTCAATTGCAACACATGTCTCAAACTGCTAAGGAGGGTTTCAAAGAATATGCTCAGAGGTGGCGTCAGCTCGCTTCCAGAGTGCAAACACCATTACTGGAGAATGAGATGGCTGATATGTTTCTGGGGACATTGCAAGGTGTGTTTATCGAAAGATTGACGTCTTGTTCGGCTACCAAATTCAATGATATAGTAATTGCTGGAGAGAGGGTGGAGACTTTGTTAAAGATGGGAAAGATTCAGGATACAAGTGCGAGCAGATCAAATGGAGCAAGAAAGGCTTTCAGCGGACCCCCAAGAAGAAGGGAAGGTGAGACCAATGTTGTGTTTGGCCGAGGACGGGGCCGAGGATATAGAAGGTCATATGAGCAAGTGGCAACTATCACAATTCCTTCCAATCCTGTACAGCAGGTACAACCTCAACAATAACAACAACAGCAGCCACAACACAACAACTATCAACAAATACCTTATCAGCCAAGGCATACTCGCCCTACTAATAGGGTGCTTGAGGCAATTCCCATGACATATGCGGCTTTGCTACCAAGATTGCTGGATTTGAATTTGATACAACTGAGAACTTTGGCACCACCACCACCTGGAGAGCTTCCAGTGTGGTACGATGTCAATGCTAGATGTGTTTTCCATTCAGGGGCACCCGGGCACTCAACTGAGAAGTGTAGGGCGCTACAGCACTAAGTTCAAGATCTGATAGACTCCAAGGCGATTAACTTCGCACCACTGCCAAATGTTACTTCAAACCCTATTTCGAATCATGGAGGGGATAGAATCAATGTTGTTGAGGGTGGTGAGAAGTTAAGTCTGCTTCTGAGTATAGAAGAAGTGAAGACTCCGTTATTGGTAGTGAAAGAGAGGCTATTGAAAGGTCAAGTGTTTCCAGGATGCAGTCCTGATTGTGAGAAATGTATGAATTCAGAGAACGGTTGTGAAGACCTGAAGATGGGGTTGCAGAGTTTGATTGATGAAGGATCTTTGCAATTTGACAAGATTGATAATAAAGTTGATGATGTGTCCACTATAACCATTTTCTATGATGAAGCAGAGATTCCTGCTAGAAGAGAGCCTGTGACCATTTATGCTCCTGAAGTTAGTCCTGTGACTATCACCATGCCTGGGCCCGTTCCTTATATAGATGATAAAGCCATTCCATGGCATTACGGCTCAGATGTGTACGTGGCTGGACAGAAAGTGGAGAGTAAGTCAGTTGTTGTTGACCCGACTGTAGTAAATGTCGAAGGGGTTGGAGGTTTTACAAGAAGTGGTCGTTTATTTGCTCCACCAGTTCTGAGAGGAGATCCTGAGGCTGAGGCTTCGTCAAAGGCTAAAGGAAAGCAAGATGTGACTGAAGAATCAACAACTCCTGGTGCTGGACAGGGTACCTTTGAGAAGGAGGTTGAGGAATTTATGCGCATAATTAAAAAGAGTGATTATAAGGTGGTCGAGCAGTTGAACCAGACACCTTCCAAAATATCAATTCTCTCATTGCTGATGTGTTCTCCTGCACATAGAGAGGCCTTGTTGAAAGTGCTACAGATGGCGTATGTTCCTCAAGAAATAACTGTTAATCAACTAGAAGCTGTAGTGGGCAGCGTGAATACAAGCCATGGGCTGGGCTTCACAGATAGAGACCTTACGTCAGAGGGTCGTAACCATAACAAAGCATTACATATTACTATGGAGTGCAAGGGTGTTGTGTTGTCACATGTCCTTGTGGACACAGGCTCTTCTCTTAATGTACTTCCGAAGAAGGCATTAATGAAGCTCAATTTTAATGGTATCGTCCTAAGACCCAATGATTTGATTGTCAAAGCTTTCGACGGGTCCAGAAGATCAGTGTTTGGAGAGGTTGAGTTACCTGTGAAGATAGGTTCTCAGGTTTTCAAAAGCACCTTCTACGTCATGGACATTCATCCCGCGTACAGCTGCTTGTTGGGACGCCCATAGATTCATGATGCCAGTGTTGTGACGTCCACTCTGCATCAAAAGCTCAAATATGTGGTTGATGGCCAGGTAATCACAGTGTGCGGAGAGGAAGACATCTTTGTAAGCCACTTATCGACGTTCAAATATGTAGAGATGGATGGAGAGATCCATGAGACTCTGTGTCAAGCCTTCGAAGCAGTTAATGTCAGCATTTTGACTCTAGTATAGAAGAGCAGTGAGAAAGAAGGTACCTCCATTCATTCCTACAAGCAGGCAAAGGAGGTGGTTCAGTCAGGAAGCGCCCAAGGCTGGGGAAAATTGCTGGAATTGGAGAAGAAAGACGACAAGTTTGGTTTGGGATATCATCTTGGTGGGTCTACTCCAAGTGGTAAAGCTATCACCTTTACAAGCGCTGGGATGCTCGACCTCAACCAAATCTGTGTGACAAGCCAAGAGGGAGACAGTGATGGTGACTGGGACAACTGGATTCATCCGTGTGCACCCAAAGAGGAGCTGAGGAACTGGTCTGCTGAAGACATTGTCCAAGTTACCTGGCACTCAGAGTAATTTATTGTTTTCCTTTTCTTTATCATGCTGCATTGTCAAATCCAGCATTCTGTCTAAGATGCTAGGATCCATTGTATTGGGCCACCATGTTTGTTATGCATTTATTTTACCATGAAATAAAGGACATTTTCAGATAAATTGTGTTCCCTTCCTTTTGTTTTAAATTTTTCACAATAAATATAAAAATGGCAATGTGTTTTTCCTTTTTGTTTTTGTGTTGGCATCTCTTTTGAAAATAAGCAGATTCTAAAATAAGCACATCATCTGTGCAGTGTTGATCATCCGGATTCCATTGATAACATTCCTGCTATGACCACGCATGACTTTGACAATCCTGTCTACCAAGCTGATGAAGGGGTTGAGGAAGACTGTGAACTCCCTGAAGAATTGGTCAGATTGTTGAAACAAGAGGAACGGGTTATTCAGCCTCATCAAGAAGAAATTGAGATCATCAACATCGGCACTGAAGATGTGAAGAAAGAGATCAAGATTGGGGCCAGTCTGCAGGCCGAAGTCAAGAAAGAACTAATTGGTATGCTGCGAGAGTATGTGGATATCTTTGCCTGGTCGTATCAAGATATGCCAGGGTTGGATACCGACATCGTTGTGCACAAACTACCATTGAGATAAGACTATCCTCCTGTGAAACAGAAGTTGAGAAGAACTCGTCCTGACATGGCGATGAAGATCAAAGAGGAGGTTAAAAAGAAGTGGGATGCCGGATTACTTTTTGTGACTAGTTACCCACCTTGGGTAGCTAACATTGTGCATGTACCAAAGAAGGACGGCAAGGTCCGGATGTGCGTTGACTACCGGGATTTGAATAGAGCAAGCCCAACAGATGAATTTCCGTTACCACACATTGATGTGTTGGTAGACAATACTGCTCAATTCTCGGTATTTTCCTTCATGGATGGCTTCTCCGAATATAATCAGATTAAGATGGCGCCGGAGGACATGGAGAAAACAATGTTCATTACCCCGTGGGGTACATTCTGCTACAAGTTCATGCCCTTTGGTTTGAAGAATGTTGGGGAAACCTATCAACGGGCTATGGTCACATTGTTCCACGACATGATACATAAGGAGATATAGTGTTATGTGGACGATATGATTGCTAAGTCCCGAGACGAAGAAGAGCATCTGGTCAATCTCAAGAAGCGGTTTGATAAACTGATAAAGTATAAGCTGAGGTTGAATCCGAACAAGTGCACTTTCGGAGTGCGTTCCGGGAAACTGTTGGGTTTCATTGTTAGTCAGAAACGAATTGAGGTAGATCCTGCAAAAGTAAAAGCAATTCAAGATATGCCTGCACCGAAAACAGAAAAAGAAGTGCGCGGGTTTTTAGGGAGGTTGAACTACATTTCTCGGTTCATATCTCATCTAACTGCCACGTGTGAACCAATATTCAAATTGCTAAGAAAAGAGCAAACAGTCAGGTGGAATGAAGACTGCCAAAGAGCTTTCGACAAAATAAAAGAATATTTGCAAGAGCGTCCAATTCTAATGCCTCCAGTTGAAGGAAGACCTTTAATCATGTACTTGACCGTGCTAGAAGGGTCAATGGGATATGTTCTAGGCCAACATGACGAGTCTGGTCGAAAAGAGTACGCTATTTATTACCTTAGCAAAAATTTTACCGACTGTGAATCCCGTTACTCACTGCTCGAGAAAACTTGTTGCGCTTTGGTATGGGCTGCTCGCCGACTGAGATAGTACATGTTGACTCATACCACACTGCTAATTTCCAAAATGGATCCTGTCAAGTACATCTTTGAGAAACCAGCGTTAACCGGAAGGGTTGCTAGGTGGCAGATGATCTTAACAGAATATGACATCCAGTATACTTCTCAGAAGGCCGTCAAGGGAAGTGTATTGTCAGATTACCTTGCACAGCAACCTCTTGAAGATGATTATCAGCCAATGAAGTTTGATTTCCCTGATGAGGACATCATGTACCTCAAAGCAAACGATTGCGAGGAACCACTTCCGGAGGAGGGGCCAGACCCTGAATCCAAATGGAAGTTGATGTTTGATGGGGCAGTCAATATCAATGGACATGGAGTTGGTGCCGTTCTTATTACTCCCGAAGGTGTTCACTTTCCCTTCGCTACCAGAATTACATTTGGCTGCACCAACAATGCAGCGGAATACGAGGCATGCATAATGGGAATAGAGGAGGCCATTAATCTTCAGATTAAGAACCTCGATATATTCGTAGATTCAGCCCTCGTCATTAACCAAGTTACCGGCAAGTGGTATACGCATCAAGAGCATCTAATTCCATACAGGGATTATGCTAGAAAATTATTGACGTTCTTCACAACAGTTAAGCTTCAGTACATACCACGTGATGAAAATCAGTTTGCCGACGCATTGGCCACTCTTTCTTCGTCTATCAAAGTCTTGTGTTGGAATTATGTGCCCAGAATTGACATCTCCAGGCTTGACGCTCCAGCTCATGCCTTCTCTGTAGACGCAGTGTCTGACGAAAAACCTTGGTACTTTGATATCAAGCTATTCCTGGAAAAGCAAGAATACCCAGCTGGAGAATCTCCCAATGACAAGAAGACCTTAAGGCGGCTTGCTGCTAGCTTCTTATTGAATACATACGGGGTTTTGTATAAGAGAAACTTTGACATGGTCTTGCTCAGATGCGTGGATAGACAAGAAGCAATCATGTTAATGCAGGAAGTCCACGAGGGATCTTTCGGTACCCATGCAGGAGGGCATGCTATGGCAAAGAAATTACTGAGATCGGGGTATTACTGGATGTTCATTCGCTCGTAAATGCTACAAGTTCCAGATTTATACAGGCAAAGTGCATATTCCTCCAAGCCCGTTCAATGTCATGTCATCTCCTTGGCCCTTTTCCATGTGGGGCATTGACATGATCGGAAAGATAGAGCCTACTAGTTCAAATGGTCATCGCTTCATCTTGGTTGCGATCGATTACTTCACCAAATGGGTTGAAGCAGTGTCTTATGCCAATGTCACTCGTCAAGTGGTTGCCAGATTTTTGAAAAGAGATATCATTTGTAGATATGGAGTGCCCGAAAGAATCATTACTGACAATGGTTCTAATCTTAAACAACAAGATGATGGCAGAGTTGTGTCGGGACTTCAAGATTCAGCATCACAATTCTTCTCCTTACCGACTAAAGATGAATGGCGCGGTAGAGGCAGCAAACAAGAATATTAAGAAGATTATGCAAAAAATGGTTGTCACTTACAAAGATTGGCATGAGATGTTACCATTTGCGCTGCATGGGTACCGAACATCAGTCAGGACGTCAACTGGGGCAACTCCCTTCTCTCTGGTATATGGTATGGAGGCAGTCCTACCTGTTGAAGTAGAGATTCCTTCATTGCGTGTGATGATGGATGTGAAGCTTGATGGGGCTGAATGGGTGCGTGCTCGTTACAATCAGCTATGTCTAATTGATGAAAAGAGATTAGCGGCTATCTGTCATGGTCAGCTTTATCAGAGGAGAATAAAGCGAGCATTCGACCAACGAGTGCGTACTCGGGAGTATCAGGTAGGAGAGCTTGTTCTCAAGAGAATTGTTCCTCCAGGTTCAGACCACAGGGGCAAGTGGACCCCAAACTACGAAGGACCATTCATAGTGAGGAAAGTCTTTTCAGGTGGAGCACTGATGCTCACCACTATGGATGGAGATGACTTCCAGTCCCTTGTTAACTCGGACGCAGTTAAAAAATACTTCGCATAAAGAGACCCGCTGGACACAAAAACAGAATTAAAGTCCAGGCTAAAAAAGGGCATCCCGGCGAGCTAAAAACAGAATAAAAAGCTCAGGAAAAAGTTAGGGAAAATAAATAAATAAAATGTACACCCGCTGAGTTGAAAAGCCGCATTGGACAGCTCAGGCAAAAAAGGGTATCCCGGTGGATTGAAAACCCGAAAGGGCGATCCACGCAAAATAAGGGAATAAGCGAAAAACTGCGATCCGAGTAATCTGAACCACGTCATCATTTCGTACAACTTGACAATATCAGAAGGATAGGAATCAGTCCCCTCATCTTCTCAGAAAGTAAAGGCATGAATGGAGAGTTTTGAAGATGTGCTGGTCATAGCAGAAAGGGAACTCATTGGAATGTCGTGCCCATTTCCATTAGGATAGTTTATTTTCTCAATTTTATGGTGGCTACCTCTTTCCAGGTGGTTGCTTCCTGATGTAAAATATTTGCCTATTCATAGGCCTTTCAATAAAAAGAATATTCAGTCAAAAAGTTGTGTTGTGTTTATTTTTGTTTGCAAAATGTCCTGAATTTTTGGCAAAAATAGCATGGCATTTAAACATGGTGATAATTTGAAAGAAAAATGACATTGCAGGGAAGCATCTGAAACCCTCTTTGAGTGTCGGGTGACGATGGATGAACAGATCATACCATGCAAGTTCTCGGGGCACATATATGTTTTCTGTTGTTGCAGGTTGCAGGATGGCGTCACATTCTCCTAAGTAGAAGTCTCCCCAACTAAGCCTTGGTAGGCAGCCCAAGCAGTTTATTATTTCCCAGTGGAGTATGCCCAGCAAGAAGCTGAATGCCTGATGTCCCCATAGAGCTTAGAATTAGCAAAATTCTCTCCCCAGCTAGAGCATTGTTGAGGCATCTTTCCCAGCCAAGTCTGAAGATGATTATTCCCCACAGAGTTCATATTTGGTTTTCTCTCCCATCAGTGAACTATTCCCCAGCAAAGTTGCCATTCTTTTGGTTAGTATGATGATACAAGCAGGTATTCATCACCCCAGTCAAAGTTAGGTATCAAGGCCTCTCGACTTGTTTTTCCCCTGCAGATTTGTAACTCTTGTGGCCAATCAGGCGTTTGTTTATGGCTCATCTGCACCTTCCCAGCACTCGTCTATGTTTGAGATTTATTGCTCGTCCGCATCTTTCAACACTCGTCTGTGTTATCACTTTGGTATTGCTTGTTTTCTTTCCCCAGCACTGGCCCATGATTACCCTGATATTGCTCGTCTGCAATTTCCAACACTCGTCTATGTTTAATATTTGTTGTTGCTCGTCTGCACCTTTAAACACTCGTTTTAGTTTGATATGTAATCACTTTGCTGTTGCTCGTTGTAAACACCCCAAATTTGCCCTCACCCATTCACACCATGGCTTGTGATCATTTCATATGCATAAACACAATCATATCATCTCATATCACATTTTTGATCCACTGGATAGTTTCTAAGTCATCTGCACCTAGGGTTTGTGATCTGAGTAATCCAAGAGCTTCTTGAGCCACTCCAAAGGTCACCAATCACTTCAAAGGGATCCATATGTGTTCTTATATCATATTACATCCTCTCAAAGTCAAGATTTCAAAAGAATCACAAGAACTAGGGTTTGAGTGGATGCAGAGCCAGGTTTGACTGCACAGTTGACCTAAAATTAGGGTTTTGGTTTCAGAGGCCATAACTCCAATTTTTTGGGTCATTCTTGTTTCTATTGGTCTCTATATGGTATAGGGAGTATGCATATCAAGTTTCATGAAGAAATTCCATGGGGAAGTCATCTGATCAAGGGTTGACTTTCTGGACAAGTCAGTGCAAAATCAGGGCATCTGAGGCCCCCAATGACCCAACCAATGGGTGATCTTCATCATTTTGAGTGTATATGATCTTTATTTGATCATGGAAGAAGGTTGAAGTCCACAAAGATCAAGAATTTGGAGTTTTTGCAAGTGTTGACTTTTTGGGCATAGTTGACTTTTCAAGAATGTTTCATTTTAGGTCATTTTTCAAGCCTTGATTCTTGATCCAAAAATGCTTCAAATGGTAAGCTTCGAGAGGATTAAGCTTCGATCAGAATCAGCCTTCTTCAGTAAGCAAGACGAGAAGAACGTCATTGTCATAACAAGTCATGGCAGGAGAGGAAGCTCCTCAAAGCATCATCAACACTGCCAGCATTTTGTTTCTTAAGTTGCAACAATCTCCTCATTTCAGGAGATTTGTTTCTTTGACTGTATCTTGCCAATTCAGGGCACACAAATTAATAAAATCAGATTTTTCAGTCATGTCTCGTTTTGTATATTTTATTTTGCAAAGAATGTCTGATGTCTCTAAAAACTAATTGCATAAGAATACAGATGTTTTTCTTTAAAAAACATGCTTGCAGGAAATATGCTTACTCTCAGAAGTATCTAAACTCCTATGACGGGATCCAGTAAAGGATACCTCGGGACCATTTGTGCGTTTCCTTATCTTTGCAGGATTGCAGGTATCCAGAACGCAACTTGGGGCATGAGAGCTTCATCCCAGCAAGCTGGCAAATCAACACTCAATTTTAGCACCCGAAGTGCTCTCTCCCCAGCTGAGTGGCCAACAACATTCCCCAGCTATAGTACCATTTATTCTTCCTCAGCAGAAGGCAGAAGTCAGGGAATCATCTCCCCACAGAATCCTCAGCCTCTATTCAGAAGAGCAGCGCGTGAAGGAGTCACAACAGAGTACAGAAGACTTCTACAGACCCCAGCTGGGTCTCATATTACGAGGTTAGGTCAATCAGTGACCTATATCCCCAAGCAGATACATCTCCTCAGATCTACCAATGATCTCATCCCCAGCTGGGAGGTTTACTACAAACGGATCGATCGAAGATCTTCGTAGCAATGGGACCCGGATCCCGGTTTGGTACCTTTGCACAATCATAGCATTCGCATCATATTTACCCACAAAAGCGTAGCATTCCGTTCTAACACGGAGCATTACGGCAAAAATCCAACACATAGCATAATCATAAGCCATGTTTCGAATCAAACACTTGTGAATAACGACAGTCCATCAACGTACAAGAAAATCCCCCAAAGTCCCCAGCAAAAGCAGTTGCCTCCACCAAATCACAAACACCAGTATATACTCCTTTTGGCACCCGTCCGTGCCATCTTTCCCCAGTAAAGTCGTCTGAACACTCTTTACAACAAAATCACCCGTATTACAGATACTTCCTGACACTCGTCCGTGTCATATCCCCAGCGCAGTCGCCTAGACTTTGTATATCAGATACTTGTTTATATTACACTCTTTTCTCTCTTGACACTCGTCCGTGTCACTCTCCCCAGCAGCTAAGCACTCATCTATACACCACTCGCTCTCATACAGATACTCGTCCGTATCTTGTATATACCAGTTACATCCCCGCAGATACGACTTTGGTTCATGTTCTTTGTTAACCAGTTGGTACTCGTCCGTACCATCATCTCAGAATATGCGTCCAGTGTTTGTTTCTACATGATACTCGTCCGTATCATAGTCTTAAGGATGTTCGTCCGCATCTTTAATCCGTACACTGTGTCAAATACTTCCGTTCTTCTTGAATATAGATACTCGCCTGTATCTACTATTCCCCAGAAGAATCCTCTCAGATTCAACGCTCGCCCGTGTTCTCTGTTAACCAGATGATACCCGTCCGTATCATCATCTTGGAACACGCGTCGGTATTTGTTTCTACATGATACTCGTCCGTATCATAGTCTTAAGGATGCTCGTCCGCATCTCTAATCTATACACGAATACCAAACACTTATACCTTTGTTTCTTGGATGTGAGCACTCGTCCGTGTTCACTATATCCCCAGTAGATCGCCAGGTAAGCATTTTCTTTTTATCTGACACTCGTCCTGTGTTATGATAAACCCTGAGAGCAGTCGTACCCTGCTGAGTGGTCGTCCTCCACTTCTTGATGGTCGTCCTCCATCATGCTCGTCCGATGGCCGTCCCCATCGTTGATTTTAGCAGCCGTCCCCTGCTAGGTGGCCGTCCTCCACCTCGTGATGATCGTCCTTCATCATTTTTATCCAATGGCCGTCCCCATTGTTGATTTTGGTTATCTGACATTCGTCCTATGTCATGAGAAACCTCGAGAGCAGCCGTACCCTGCTGAGTGGTCGTCCTCCACTTCTTGATGGTCGTCCTCCATCATGCTCGTCCGATGACCGTCCCCATCGTTGACCCTTTTTATCCGGCATTCGTCCTATGTCGCGATATTTTCGGCAGCCGTACCCTGCCAGGTGGTCGTCCTCCACCTTTGATGGCCGTCCCCATCATATTTCTTTTATTCCCAACAGAGCAGCCGTCCCCTGCTAGGTGATCGTCCTTCACCTTTGATGGTCGTACCCCATCATCTGTTTATTTCATTTATTCTTTAACCCGATGGTCGTCCCCGTCGTGGTCCCTTTTCCTTTTAGCCCGATGGCCGTCCCCATCGTTGGTTACTTTACCTTTGTGAACTTGACGGCCGTCCCCGTCATGTTTCATTAATCCCCAGAGAATTTTACAGCTTTATCCTGATGGCCGTCCCCATCATATTTTCGTTTTCCCCAGCTAGTCGGCCGTCCCCGTCTTAGCTTTACCTTGTATCCCCAGCATGTCGGCCGTCCCCGTCATTGCTCTTTACCCAGCAGTCGTCCTCTGCTCGACGGTCGTCCTCCGTCGCCCACACTTTACAACATACTTTATTTTCCTTTTACAATCTATATCCCTTTTCTTTTTTCATTCTGTGAGTGCAAATTTTGGACTGTCTTTGGTATTCAACCACAAGTTATCTTGTTTGCCTGTTAAGCCGTCGCTTACATCCTGCACAGCTAACTCATGTTTGAATAGGGGCAGCTGTAAACACCCCAAATTTGCCCTCACCCATTCACACCATGGCTTGTGATCATTTCATATGCATAAACACAATCATATCATCTCATATCACATTTTTGATCCACTGGATAGTTTCTAAGTCATCTGCACCTAGGGTTTGTGATCTGAGTAATCCAAGAGCTTCTTGAGCCACTCCAAAGGTCACCAATCACTTAAAAGGGATCCATATGTGTTCTTATATCATATTACATCCTCTCAAAGTCAAGATTTCAAAAGAATCACAAGAACTAGGGTTTGAGTGGATGCAGAGCCAGGTTTGACTGCACAGTTGACCTAAAATTAGGGTTTTGGTTTCAGAGGCCATAACTCCAATTTTTTGGGTCATTCTTGTTTCTATTGGTCTCTATATGGTATAGGGAGTATGCATATCAAGTTTCATGAAGAAATTCCATGGGGAAGTCATCTGATCAAGGGTTGACTTTCTGGACAAGTCAGTGCAAAATCAGGGCATCTGAGGCCCCCAATGACCCAACCAATGGGTGATCTTCATCATTTTGAGTGTATATGATCTTTATTTGATCATGGAAGAAGGTTGAAGTCCACAAAGATCAAGAATTTGGAGTTTTTGCAAGTGTTGACTTTTTGGGCATAGTTGACTTTTCAAGAATGCTTCATTTTAGGTCATTTTTCAAGCCTTGATTCTTGATCCAAAAATGCTTCAAATGGAAAAACTTTGGTCATGAAAGTTGTAGATTACATCTTTCCCTTTTCAAAAAGTACAAGAACATGATCAAATTCTTCTTGGATCAAAAGTTATGGTGTGACAAAGTTGGCAAAAATCATTGATTTTCAAGATGTGCACCAAATGAGAATTTTGCAAAACCATGAACCAATGCCATTTGTAACTTCTAATTCACTTCAAACCATTACACAAACATTCTATGTGACCTAAAAATCAGAATTGGACCAAAGATTACATGTTTGTAGTTTGTGTAACAAGACTTTTTTCCATGAAATGCCAAAAGGTAACAACTTGCAAAACCACTCATCACACTTCACCAACTTGATGCATTGGATGCTGCACCTTGCTAGCCCTCTCACCTCATCTTGCTGCACCAGAACCATGCCTTGTACTAGCCTAGAACCAAGCCATACTTTCCTTACACAAAAAGTTGACTTTTGGCAAAAGCAAACATCCCAATCACCACAGGCCATGTCACATCCTCTGGCCACTTGGATTAAAATATACTATCCATTTGCAAGCCATTTCATAAAGGAAGCAAGGCTGAAACACTCTCAAGGATCACATATACAAACTCACCCCATTTTGCAAATAGCTTCGAATCTCTCTGCCCAGCCATCAAACATCCAAATCATTTTCACCAAGCATCTCACCATGATTCATTGAGAAGAAACCAGCCAAGAACCAGGCCTGAAACAAGCTGTAACCTCACTGCACCATTTTCACTCCAACCTGCAGTTTCATTCGAAACTCTCTCCACAGCTCACAAACATCAAAACAAACTCCATAAACCTTCTCCACTCATCATCTGGACCACAAACAACCACCTACATTGGCCTGAAACTACCTGAATCACCATTGCCATTTCCAACTGAGCTTGAGCAGAAGCTTGTCAAACTCCTTATCCAGCCAACATAAACTCTTCCTAAGCATTCAAGGATCATCTGGGGACCAAGTAGAGTGGATTGCACTGAAGGGAGTGGTCAGAAAGTGGCTGAAGTGAAAGCTTCGAATCTCAGGTAGCTCAAGAAATATTTTTCCAGAAATCATTTTTTATGTTCTAAACTTGTTCTATATGTCTTCCTGATCATGAATATGCCTTTGGTTTTGCAAATGGTGATGGAATGAGAATTTAAATTGCTCTCTGAAACTTTTGTGCCCTAGTTCTTATTTGTTTCGATTCAGCCTTGTTAGGAAATATAAATTTGTTTTGATAAGGGGTTTTGGTTCGTGAGTGAGTGGGAATCATTTCCCAGTTCTTAGATTTCATTTTAGTTAGGTTTTTGGAGTTTTGGGGATTCTCAGGGGGGATGCTGGCCGGAGAAGACGACCGGAAGTCTTCTCCGGCAGCCTGAATGTCATTTGTGCCCTAATCCTGTAATTAATTTCCATTTGAATTCTGGGCGTTGGATTGGTTGACCCAGTTGACTTACCGCGCGAATGAAAGGCCCAGATCATTTTGCTTAGCCCTAATCTTCATTATTTATTTAATTAATTGGGATTAACTCAGAGTGAACCACAGCCGTCCAGATGCGCGCTGGTCAATGCATTTAAATCCAGGGTTCATCTCATCCCTCCATTCTGATTACTTTCCTTTTATTTAATTTATTTTCATTTTCTTTTTCATTTAACTTGCATAATTTATTTAAAATAGTAAAAAATGTGTAAAAATTATGAAACTTTTTCTCATAAGTTTTATTAGTTTTTATGACACAAAAATATTTTTGTTTTTATTTTTATCATTAAAAAAGTATTTTTAAATATTTAAAAGATTATTTTTAATTGATTAATGGAAATTAATTTATTAAAAATACTTTTAGGTATCTAAAAATCACCAAAAAATTCATGAATTGTTCTAAGACATTTAGAAACATTGTCCAACCTTCAAACCAAATTTCTTTTTGGATCTTGATGCATTTTGAGAATTTTCCATTGAATTAAAATCATTTTTGTGCATTATTTTGATCATAAGTTCAAAAAATCATTTCTGCCTATCTATGAAGAGTTGGACATTGATTCTTTTTGCATTGCATTGTGTTTAGCATGTAGTTTCTAGGATTAAATGGCCATGATTTGATTCCTCATTTTCAATTTGTTTGGTATTTCTTTTGTTTAGGAACCCTAAAAACCCTAATAGCTTGTAAAAACCATAACTTGAGATTGGTTAAGAGTTGAGATTTCCCCTTTGGACCTTGGTTTAGTATGGGATTAGGGGTCCTTTGAGTGGCATTTTCCTTTTTTTTATCTTAGGGTTTGCTTCTGTTTTTGGTTTTTGTTTGATGTTTGATTCATAAACCCTAATTTGGGCTTCCATTTGCATCCTTCTTGCATTCTCTTGCATAACATGACTTGCCATGACATTTCTAGCATCCATTTGATTCATGTGACATCATAAGACATATTGCAAGCATGTTTGATCATTGCATCATGTATATTCCATGTTGTATGCCATGTATGCTTCATAACTTTTCATGTATGTTCATGTTCCTTAACTTGCATCACTTGCATCCATGATCTTGTATGAACATCTCCATGCCTTGCCTCATGTTTGTAGCACTCCATAGCATCATCATCATCATCATCATGCTTCTGGTTTTGTTTCTCATCATGTCATCTCATCCCATTTTGCATTGCATTGCATTTCTTTCCTAACCTTTCAGGTGGTAAGTAACTTTGAGAAGTGAATTTGCCTTCACTTCTCATAACTTCTCTTCATCTCCTTCTCTTGCATCCATGCTGCATTTTTGTATGTGCTTGAGATTGAGCTTGCTCATTCTTCTTCTTCCCACTTTCTTTCTTCAAGTGACTTGACTTCTTGAATGAAGCAAGTCACTTTGCTTCTCTTGGTCCTTTCATCTGCTTCCTGGTGGTTCCATTGAAGATCTTCTCTTGAAAACCTCACAAACTTTAGGGACAACCAAGCATGACAATGATTAGGGTTTTGATTAGTCTCCCCTATTAGTTTTTACCTTTGTGTCTCTTTTGAGTCTTCTCTTCTCACCTCATAATCAGGGACTAAACCCTAAAGGCTTTAAGGCTTTGTGATTAAGCTTATGCCTGCATCCTTATCTTAGGATGGAGTGTATAACTTTAATCCTAAGTGTTAAGCCCTTAATGTGTTTAAATCCTTTAATCAATTCACTTAATAATCATCAAGACATCACACTTGTAACTTGGGCCTTGCATTAGGGTTCTAATTCTTCCTTAATTGGTTAAGAAGGACTAACCCTAGTGTTAATGGACAAGTCCCCCTCAAGTTGTCTTGCAAATCATAAAATTCACTTCATCATACCATTAAATAAAATACACTTAATCAAAGGCTTGTTTTGTCATGAGTTTAATCCCTAATCATGGATTAAGTTGAGGAGCTTTCCTCAGCTTAAACATTCTCATCTATTATCCTTCTATTAGGATGGTGTAATGAGTCTGTTTAATCCCTGATTATGGCTTAACCTCGTTACTTAACACTAAACAAAAACAACAAAAACATCTAAATAATCATAAGTAGATTAATGATCTTAATCCTACACCATGGTGATTAAGTGTGAGAATCTGACTTCACACTTAAGGTATTCTCATTACCCCTAATCAGAGGGAAGATGTGATGAGTTTACTAAATCCATTGGTTTAGACTTAAGCTCATTAACTTATGACAAACTTTCAAAAGCAATAAAAGTCTGAAAACTCAAAAACAAACAATAATCGTCTCCTCCGGGATTCTTTTCTCATCTCCTTCACTCATAAACGAGAACTTGCTTCTTCCGTCTAATGCAAGACAGTTTGCACCTGAGCCAGACAGGTCATACACTTGAGCATAGACAAGTAAGCAGTTCACAAGTCAATTCATCTTTCAGTCTCTTTGGGTCGAACTACGGTGTTCTGACTTCCTCATTGCACGAGAGGATACGTAGGCATAACTTAACAGTTATCGAACAAAAGTCTCTGTATATTCCCCCTCTTTCCAGCTTTATACTTTTAGCCTCATGATCTTGAGCATCTCACTCTTTCCCTTGCACTGACACTTCTCATATTACACTTCATTTCTTTCACACTGACACCTGTACATCCTTTTCCAGCTCTTTATACACAAATTGCACTGACACTACCCCTTTAAAACACAAATCTTTTAAGCGTGGATCCCGTCGAGTACGGCGGACAATCTGGGTGCTAATACCTTCCCAGGTTGTAACCAACCCCCTTTCTCAGTCTCTCTGGTTCGCAACCGTCTTATCCATATTTTCCTAGGTCTATGCAGCATTGCCTTTCCTCCGGGATAAAAATGCCTAGCTGGCGACTCTATTCATCTCCAGTGAGTTCACGGCTGTGTGTTCTCATTGTTCCCCTCGCCGACCGTTCGCGTCTGTACCCCTTTTGACCCGGCTTCATTTGGTGGGAGCGACAGCTTGGCGACTCTGCTGGGGACCCCTATATTGCAACCAGGGCTTCTGGTTCTTTTTGTGGGTTCCTCCTAGCGCTTGATTGATTTGTGTTTACTGGGGTGTTATGTGCTTATTTGTGCTTGTTTTTTTTTGTATCTATTTTTGCTTTATGTACAGTTGCTTTACTGCTTTCTTTATTGCTTTTGTATATATCATACTGTCATGCTGCTGGCTGGATCTGGTCTTTGTTTTGGTGGGTGGGTGTTCCATTGAGAGTTAAGGTCCTATACCTGGGACCTGTGTGACACCTAGGCTAGAGTGAATCATATTCTTTCCCATTCCATTTCGGTCTGGTGCGGGAATATGAAACACGGTTCAGATATGGGTTTCTTCTTGAGAACTCTGTGTTGCAGATTTCCTGCAATGCTAGGGCTATCTGGGAAGCCTGCTAAGTCTGGATGACCTTTTAGTATTGACCTTCAGAAACTGAGGTGAATTAGAGGAGGAATTGTTATGGTTATTGTAAACATTGTACCTCCGGGTTAGAAGTGTTTACACTTCTCATAACTGATCCATGTCTGAGGATCCTTGTTTTAGAGCACCACCTGTGAGGGGGTCGGGCTGTTTACAGGTTTGCAGGTACCTTGACCTCAGAATACCCTGTTACTTTGATTGTTTAAGAATACTCCATTTTGGGACAGTTCTTGTGATTCTAAAACCCTGGACATGTGGCTCTTTATTTGAGTCCCCTACCTTGGTTACTGGATTTATAGACCTCCATCTGGTATTCTTGAATTTTGACATGGACCTATATCAGAGTTTTGATCAGATCCAGCTCAATCACAAACCCTTGCATATCATTTGCATACATAAACATTTCATCATATTGACATTTGCTTATTTGTGTTTCAAGGTGTCCATCTTCATTTTTGGCCAGTTTTGACCCCATCTTCAGTATTGACCTATCTTCATCAACACCTGCTTCAGTTTAGCTATCTGCTTCAGCTATCACCTGCACCAGCCAATCAGTGGCTCATTACTTCAGCATTATCATCAGCACCTGTCTCTACTCAGTCTTCAGCATCATGGCTCCTAAAAAGAGCAACATCACCTATCACTTTTTCATGCCAGAGCTATCAGACATCAGGAGGATTCAAACCCTGATCACTCCAGATCACATACCTTTGTTCAGGGAACATTATGGAGATATACTTGACATGGTTATGGATCTGGACCCTTCACAGAGAAGCCTGATCCACACCTGCATTCAGTTTTATGATCCCCCATTGAGATGTTTCACTTTTCAAGACTTTCAGTTGGGCCCCTTGTTGGAAGAGTACTCCTTATTAGTTGGTATGCCCATCAGGGGTGGAATCCCTTTCAACCCTGAGATGGTCTTTCCTAGCAATGGAGAAGTAGCAAAAGCTTTGTATCTGGAACTTGTTTTGATTGAGCAGCATATGACTTCTAAAGCTGGGATCCCTGGCTTTCATCTGGATTTCTTGATCTCTCAAGCTACCCTGAAAGCTTCTCTAGGAGAGTGGAAAGCTGTTTGTGCTTTACTGGCCTTGAGCATATATGGAATTGTATTGTTTGCAGATGAGCCTCGATTCATTAGCAAGAATGCAATCCATCTGTTCATCCTGAAGAACCCAGTGCCAACTTTATTGGGGGATCTTTACTATTCAGTGCATCAAAGGAATGAAAAGCAGAGGGGAAGATTAGTGAGGTGTTTTGCTCCATTGTTCCACACTTGGCTTCTCAAGCATCTACCCAGGACAGATGCATTTTTAAACCCTCATCAGCAAAGCAACTGGGCTAAGAGACTCACTATTCTAACTTCAGCTGACATCAGATGGTGTACTCAGAGCACCAAGGGCAGGGATGTCATCACCAGCTGTGGGCATTTTCCCAATGTGCCCCTAATAGGAGTTAAGGGAAGTATCAATTACAACCCTCTGTTGTTCAGAAGGCAGCTGGGCTATGCACTGGTCCACACTCCTAAGGCACAGGACTTGGTGGAAACTCTTTATTGTGAGAACAAAACTAATCTGGCTACTGTTAGGCAGGCTGCCTGGGCCTGGGATAATGTTCAAACCAAGGGAGTGACCATTCTGGGGAAGTGCAATAATGTGGCATCAGCACAATATTATGAGTGGTCCCGTGCCAGGGCCCAATTCTCTGGGATGCCCTTTACCATAGAAGACATGCCTGAGTCATCTTCAACACCACCACCTGCCACTGTCAGTTTGGAGGAGTTTGAGAGTTTGAAGGAAAGAAATGAGAAGTTAACCCAGGCTTTGCAGAAGACCCTCCGGGAGAGGAGTGAGGGTATGAGGGAGATTGAGAGATTGGAGAAGTTGAGAGTAGAGCATCTGACTAAGATTGAGAAGTCTGGGGATTATATCAAAAAGTCTAAAGCTGGAGAACAAATCCTGAAGAATGCTTGCAAAGAAGCCCAGTTCCAGAGAGCAAGGACAGACTTGTATCTGAAGGAGAGTCAGGCTCGGTGGGTCAGGATCACCGAAGCTCGTACTTTGGAAGACAAGAGAGTTCAAGACAAGATGGAGCAACTGGAAGCTAGTGCAAAAGAACAGCAAGAAGCCCTGGCAGCAGCCCAGAGGGAGATATCAGAGCTGAAAATCAAAGCAGGGGTGAAGAGGTCCAAAGAACAAACTCAGCACAAGAAGCTAGCAGCAGCTGTTACGACCCGGAATCTCCTCATCAGGAATCTCACGGAGCGTCCGGCTGATCCTGTGACCGAAGCACTTCTCAAGGAAGTTCGTGAGGATGAGTTTGGTCTTGGTGTTTGACCATTTGTTTGTTGTTGCTTTCTTTCCATGTACTTTTATTTTCTTGTACTGTATTTTGACCCCTTAGAGGGCTTGTGTTGTAAAATGAACAAGTTGTATTATTTCACCTTCTGTAATATATTTGTGTTAGTTTGCTCCATCTGAGTTTTCTTCAAGCAACAACAACAGCATCTTCGAGGGTCTGGAAGGGTCAAAACTGAATGCCAAACCGGATACCTTGAGAACAAATGAGCATAACTGCATTGCATGCTAACCCTTTGTTTGTTTTGTAGTTTTGTTGTTGCTAACCTCTGTTGTGATGCGTCAGGAACTATTGCTAGGCGCCGGGTGTTTCCCCTCAACCGTCCGCACCGTTATCCAACCCGAAACAACCTTCCGGGAATTCAAATGGATCAGGTACAGCAGGACCTTGCAGAGGTTAGAAATCAAATGGCAAACGAAAGATTGGAAATGAGAACGCAGATGACTCAGTTTATGGAAGTTATGAACAACATGGCTCAAAGCCAGGAAAGATTGAGGGCCATGGTGGAAAGGCAAAATCAAGAGGATCCACATATAGGGACTGCCGGCACCAGCAACAACGAAAGGGTACAACCTCATGTTAACCCCCCTGTATTTGGCCCACATCTCCATCCAGAGGTCAATATTCCTGCAAATGTTCAAGGGACTGCCACTGCAGCCAGGGTACTTCAAGAAGACCCCCAAGAGGACCAATTCACGGTAATGGGTGCTGGGGAAGAAGCTTATGATAGAAGGTTGGATGAGATAGCTGAGAAATTGAGATCCTTAGAGTCTCAAAACTCTTTGGGCTTCGACGTCATGGACATGGGCTTGGTAGACGGGGTCAGGATTCCCCATAAGTTTAAGCCTCCATGTTTTGAAAAATACAACGGGACTTCATGCCCCCGGACTCATCTACAGTCATTTCTGGGAAGGCTGAAGGCCTACACTATGGATGAGAAGCTCTGGATGTTCTATTTCGAAGACAGCTTGACTGGAGCCTCAAGAGAATGGTACTCTCACCTAACAAGAGCAACTATTAGATGCTGGAAGGACCTGGCCGAGGCCTTCATCAGACAGTATCAGTACAACTTAGACATGGCACCCAACAGGACCCTCCTAATGGGAATGTCACAGTCTTCAAGGGAGAGTTTCCGAGAATATGCCCAGAGATGGAGGCAATTGGCTGCTGCTGTTCAGCCACCTATGTCTGAAAGGGAAATGGCAGACATGTTTATGAACACCCTTCAGGGAACGTATATTGACCGGCTGGCTGCTTTCTCTTCCACTAGCTTTGCAGATGTTGTCATAGCTGGGGAAAGAATCGAGAGCCTGTTAAAAATGGGTAAGATTTCCGACAATGGTGCCAGCTCGTCCAGTAGTACAAGTAAGCCTTTTGCAGGCCCGAGAAGAACCGGCGAGACCAATGCCATCCATTCAAACAGGGGCAGACCCCAATATGTCCACAGGTCTGTAGCAGCAGTCACCATCCCTGCTCCGGCTCATCCTCAGCCAATCTATCAACCTCCGCAACAAAACTACCAGCAGCAACCTCAGTACCATCAACAAAATCAGTATCCTCCAAGAAATTACAACAACAGCAACAACAACAACAGTCAGCAAAGGCCATTCCAACAGAGGCCATCTCAAGCTAATAGGGTAATCGATCCGATCCCTATGCCATATGCTACTCTGCTGCCACAACTCCTAAAACTCAACCTAGTTGAGCTAAGGACGTTGGCACCTCCAGATCCCAACAGTCTACCCAGGAACTATGACTCTAACGCTAGGTGTGCCTTCCATTCAAACGCACCTGGTCACAGTACGGAAAAATGCAGGGCTCTGCATATGAAGGTACAAGACCTGGTAGACTCTAAAGCCCTGAATTTCGCACCGCCACCCAATGTCAATAAAAACCCAATGCCAAACCACGGTGGTCCTAGAATTAACGCTATTGAAGAAGACAAGTCGTCTTATTTAATAACCAGTGTGGGACAGATCAGGACACCGTTAGTGGAAATCAAAGCTCAGCTCTTGGAATGCCAAATGTTCCCGGGGTGTGAGTTGGGTTGTGCTTACTGCAATATCTCGGTAAATGGGTGCGATAATTTGAGGAATGGTATAGATGGCCTCATTCAGAGCGGCCAACTTCAGATCACCACATCATTTCCAACAAATCCAGCAATCTCATCAGCAACGGTTTCAGAACCTCCTACAACTGCAACAACCATTGTTCCTGACAATTCTTCGGCTTCATCAACAAGTACTTCATCCATTATCTCAACTGATCAATTTTCAACAAATTTTCCTGCTACAACTTCAGCATCACTCCATTTTGAACCTCCTACAACAACAACATCCATCCTTCCACCATTATCTCCTACAACACCAGCAACAAATCATGAAGATGTCTCAACTGTCACCATATTCTATGATCCTGAAAGCAACTTTGCCTACAACTCAGAAGGTGCTGCTCCCATTAGAGCACCAGTTACAATCTATTATGATCCTCAGACTATCACATTTCCTTCAACAGCTGCAATCAGTCCAGTCACCATCACGGTGCCTGGACCGGTACCTTATGAAAGCAGTAATGCCATCCCCTGGCATTACGGCTCTGACTTGTACTGTGAGGGACAAAGAATCACTTTTGAATCATCAACCCCTGCACCACAAATTGACAATGTGGGAGGAGGCGGAGGCTTCACTCGAAGCGGACGTCTTTTCGCTCCACAAATTCAGAGACCCACTGCCGAAGCAGAAGCTGCTGCCAAGGCAAAAGGGAAGAGCCCTGTGCAGGAAGATCAAGCTGTTAAGGAAGCTTTGAAGACACCATTCGATTAAGAGGTTGATGAGTTCATGCGAATCATCAAAAAGAGTGATTATAAAATAGTGGATCAGCTTCATCAGACGCCTTCCAAGATCTCAATCCTATCATTGCTTATGTGCTCCGAAGCCCATCGGAATGCACTACTCAAAGTCTTGCACGCAGCTTACGTGCCTGAAGAGATCACTGTCAATCAGCTGGAAGCAGTAGTGGGAAATGTTAATGCTAGTCACGGACTGGGGTTCACCAATACTGATTTGACAACGGAAGGCCGCAACCACAACAAAGCCTTGCACATTACCATGGAATGCAAAGGTGATGTCCTTTCCCATGTGCTGGTAGACACGGGGTCATCCCTCAATGTCTTACCTAAGAAGGCCCTGGTGAAGCTAGAATATGACGGATTGGCGTTGAGACCCAGCAACCTGGTGGTAAGAGCCTTTGACGGTTCAAAAAGATCGGTTCTGGGAGAGATCGAATTACCCGTAACGATTGGCCCGCAGACTTTCACAACTATCTTCTACGTGATGGATATACAACCTGCCTACAGCTGTTTATTGGGTAGGCCATGGATTCACGCTGCTGGCGCCGTGACCTCTACCCTTCACCAGAAGTTAAAATATGAGTGGGAGGGTCAAATCGTTACAATCTGTGGAGAGGAGGACATTTTTGTCAGCCACTTGGCTACTTATAAGTACATTGAAATGGACGGGGAGATCCATGAAACAATGAGCCAGGGGTTTGAAGCTTTGAATGTCAATGAGACATCTGCTGTACTTGGTACTTCGATATCGTCATACCAACAAGCCCGGAAGGTTGTTGAGGGAGGAAACGCCCAAGGCTGGGGCAAACTGCTATCGGTGGAGAAGAAAGAAGACAGATTTGGGTTGGGTTACAAACCAATTCAACAAGATCAAGCAGCGGCTGCGAAAGAGCCCAATTTTGTGAGTGGGGGGATGCTTACCCCTGATACCATCAACTGTCTGGAAGACGAGCTGGAAGAGGAACGCAACCTGGAAAGCTGGATTCGTCCAAAGATCCCGGGGAGCAGTATCTCGAACTGGTCTTCCCAGGAAATTATAAGAGTTACTCATGCAGAGTAATTATTATTTCCTGTATTTTATAGCATGCATCAAAGTCTTGCATCTTGCCCAAGATGACAAGACTCATTTTGTAATCGGGCCATTTGTACTTTTTGTGCAAACAAGATTAATTAATGAAATATCATACATCTTTTTGCAAACGAGTCTTTTTCTTTTCGTTCACTATTTTTTTATTTTTCTTTTTATACAAAAAATAAATGGCAGTGTTTTCAAAATGATAACTTCATTTCACTTTTCTAAACAAGACTAAAATCAGATCACTAAAATGAACAAACTGAACCCTTGCAGAGAGTGCCTTCCAGACAGCACCGGCAACAGCACGGCTATGACTTCGTATGACTTTGACAATCCAATCAATCAAGCTGATGAAGGGGTTGAAGAAGAATATGAGCTTCCTGAAGAGCTAGCCAGATTGTTGAGACAAGAGGAAAAGGTTATTACTCCTCACCAGGAGGAGGTTGAAGTGATTAATCTTGGTACAGATGAAGACGTGAAAGAGGTTAAAATTGGGGCCTGCCTGCAAGACTCAGTGAAGAGACAACTGGTTGACCTGCTTCAAGAGTATGTAGATGTGTTTGCTTGGTCTTACCAAGATATGCCAGGGTTAGATACCGACATTGTTGTGCACAAGCTGCCTTTGAGAGAAGAGTGCCCACCGGTTAAACAGAAACTGCGCCGTACTCGCCCAGACATGGCTATGAAAATCAAGGAGGAGGTACAAAAGCAATGGGACGCCGGGTTCCTTGCTGTAACTAGCTACCCGCCGTGGGTTGCTAACATAGTACCTGTGCCTAAGAAAGACGGAAAAGTAAGGATGTGTGTTGACTACCGGGATCTGAACAGATCCAGCCCGAAAGATGATTTCCCTTTACCTCACATTGATGTATTGGTGGATAATACGGCTCAGTTCTCGGTATTTTCCTTCATGGATGGATTTTCAGGATACAACCAGATCAAGATGTCACCTGAAGACATGGAGAAGACAACATTCATCACACCTTGGGGCACGTTCTGCTACAAAGTGATGCCATTCAGACTGAAGAACGCTGGTGCAACATATCAACGGGCTATGGTAACATTATTCCACGATATGATCCATAAGGAAATCGAGTGTTACGTGGATGACATGATTGCCAAGTCCCTCACTGAAGAAGACCATCTGGTAAACCTGATCAAATTATTCAAGCGTCTGAGGAAGTATCAACTGAAGCTGAACCCCAACAAATGCACATTCGGGGTACGATCTGGTAAGTTGCTGGGCTTTATTGTAAGCGAGAAGGGGATTGAAGTTGACCCTGATAAAGTCAAAGCCATCCAAGAGATGCCTGCACCGAAAACTGAAAAGGAAGTTCGAGGGTTCTTAGGTCGATTGAACTACATCTCACGGTTCATATCTCACCTTACAGCAACCTGTGAACCTTTGTTCAAGCTGTTGAGAAAAGAACAGACGGTCAGGTGGAATGAAGACTGCCAGAAGGCTTTTGACAGGATCAAGGAGTACTTACAAGAACCTCCAATCCTTATGCCTCCAGTTGAAGGAAGACCTCTGATCATGTACTTGACAGTATTAGAAGAATCGATGGGGTGTGTGCTGGGCCAGCATGACGAGTCTGGTCGAAAAGAGTATGCAATATACTACCTAAGCAAAAAGTTTACCGACTGTGAACAGCGTTATTCACTGCTCGAGAAAACTTGCTGTGCTTTAGCGTGGGCTGCTCGCCGACTAAGGCAATATATGTTGACCCACACTACTTTATTGATCTCCAAAATGGACCCAGTTAAGTACATTTTCGAGAAGCCAGCTCTTACCGGACGGGTTGCAAGATGGCAGATGATTCTCACAGAATACGACATCCAGTACACCTCTCAAAAAGCCATCAAGGGCAGTGTATTGTCTGAATATCTTGCTGAGCAACCCCTTGATGATTACCAGCCTATGAGGTTTGACTTCCCTGATGAAGACATCATATTCATAAAAGCAAAAGATCATGAAGAGCCTGTTCACACTGAAGGGCCTGACCCAGAAGAAGAATGGACTATGATGTTTGATGGGGCTGTTAACATGAATGGTCGTGGTGTTGGTGCAGTACTCATTACACCTAAAGGAGTTCACATGCCTTTCTCGGCAAAACTCACTTTCAACTGCACTAACAACGAAGCTGAATACGAAGCTTGCATTATGGGTCTTGAGGAAGCCATTGATCTCAGGATCAAGACGTTGACTGTATTCGGAGATTCATCTCTGGTAGTTAATCAAACCAACGGAAAATGGTACACTCACCAGGATCATCTAATACCTTACAGGGATTATACAAGGAGGTTATTGAATTTCTTCACAACAGTCAAGCTTGAGTATATCCCTCGGGACGAGAATCAGTTTGCAGATGCCCTTGCTACCATTTCATCCATGATCAAAGTTCAAGCTGCCAACTTCGTACCTCAGATTTCAGTGTCCAGACTCGATAAACCAGCATATGTATTTGCAGCAGATGTTGTCAAAGATGACAAGCCTTGGTTCCATGACATTAAGTGCTTCTTGGAGGATCAAACATACCCACCTGGGGCATCTTCCAATGATAAGAAGACTTTGAGAAGGCTTGCTGGTAGTTTCTTTCTGAACACTGATGGATCTTTATACAAAAGGAACTTTGATATGGTACTCCTCAGATGTGTTGACAAGACGGAAGCAGATTTGTTGATGCATGAAGTGCACGAGGGCTCTTTTGGTACCCATGTCGGAGGACATGCAATGGCTAAGAAGTTGTTAAGATCAGGCTATTATTGGATCGCAATGGATGCAGACTGTTGTGCCTACGCCAGGAAATGCCACAAATGCCAGATCTATGCGGATAAAGTGCACGTGCCTCCGAACCCTCTGAACATAATGTCTTCACCCTGGCCCTTTGCTATGTGGGGCATTGACATGATTGGCAAGATTGAGCCGACTGCTTCAAATGGCCACAGATTCATCCTGGTCGCCATTGACTATTTCACCAAGTGGGTTGAAGCAGCCTCATATGCAAACGTCACCAGGCAAGTGGTAGCCAGATTTCTGAAAAGAGATATCATCTGTCTATATGGAGTTCCCGAGCGAATCATTACTGATAATGGTTCCAACTTAAACAACAAAATGATGGCAGAGCTATGCCGGGACTTCAAGATTCAACATCACAATTCTTCTCCTTACAGGCCAAAGATGAATGGCGCTGTTGAGGCAGCGAATAAGAACATCAAGAAGATTGTGCAGAAGATGGTAGTTACCTACAAAGATTGGCATGAAATGCTACCATTTGCCTTGCATGGGTACCGCACGTCAATCAGAACATCCACTGGGGCAACACCGTATCAGCTTGTGTATGTTATGGAAGCAGTCCTACCAGTTGAAGTTGAATTACCCTCTCTACGGGTATTGATGGATGTTAAGCTGAACGAAGCAGAATGGGTTCGGTCCCGATACGAGCAACTGAGTCTGATCGAAGAGAAGAGATTAGCTGCAATCTGTCATGGGCAGTTATATCAGAAAAGAATGAAGAAAGCCTTCGATCAGAAAGTCAGGCACCGAGAGTACCAAGTAGGAAATCTTGTGCTGAAGAGAATCCTCCCTCCTCATACAGACCACAGGGGCAAATGGACTCCGAACTATGAAGGACCATTTGTGGTAAAGAAAGTTTTCTCTGGTGGAGCATTGATGCTCAGCACCATGGATGGTGAAGATTTCCCATCCCCTGTGAATTCAGATGCAGTTAAAAAATACTTCGCATAAAATGACCCGCTGGACATAAAAACAGAATGTAAGTCCAGGCAAAAATAGGGCATCCCGGCGAGTCAAAAACAGAATAAAAGACTCGGGCAAAAATAAGGGAAAATAAGTAAAAAAATGTACACCCGCTGAGTTGAAAAGCCGCATTGGACAGCTCGGGCAAAAATGGGTATCCCGATGGATTGAAAACCCGAAAGGGCGATCCATGCAAAATAAGGGAATAAGCGAACAACTGCATTCTGAATTCGTCTGTATCGTTCACAACTTGGTAAGCTTCGAGAGGATTAAGCTTCGATCAGAATCAGCCTTCTTCAGTAAGCAAGACGAGAAGAACGTCATTGTCATAACAAGTCATGGCAGGAGAGGAAGCTCCTCAAAGCATCATCAACACTGCCAGCATTTTGTTTCTTAAGTTGCAACAATCTCCTCATTTCAGGAGATTTGTTTCTTTGACTGTATCTTGCCAATTCAGGGCACACAAATTAATAAAATCAGATTTTTCAGTCATGTCTCGTTTTGTATATTTTATTTTGCAAAGAATGTCTGATGTCTCTAAAAACTAATTGCATAAGAATACAGATGTTTTTCTTTAAAAAACATGCTTGCAGGAAATATGCTTACTCTCAGAAGTATCTAAACTCCTATGACGGGATCCAGTAAAGGATACCTCGGGACCATTTGTGCGTTTCCTTATCTTTGCAGGATTGCAGGTATCCAGAACGCAACTTGGGGCATGAGAGCTTCATCCCAGCAAGCTGGAAAATCAACACTCAATTTTAGCACCCGAAGTGCTCTCTCCCCAGCTGAGTGGCCAACAACATTCCCCAGCTATAGTACCATTTATTCTTCCTCAGCAGAAGGCAGAAGTCAGGGAATCATCTCCCCACAGAATCCTCAGCCTCTATTCAGAAGAGCAGCGCGTGAAGGAGTCACAACAGAGTACAGAAGACTTCTACAGACCCCAGCTGGGTCTCATATTACGAGGTTAGGTCAATCAGTGACCTATATCCCCAAGCAGATACATCTCCTCAGATCTACCAATGATCTCATCCCCAGCTGGGAGGTTTACTACAAACGGATCGATCGAAGATCTTCGTAGCAATGGGACCCGGATCCCGGTTTGGTACCTTTGCAAAATCATAGCATTCGCATCATATTTACCCACAAAAGCGTAGCATTCCGTTCTAACACGGAGCATTACGGCAAAAATCCAACACATAGCATAATCATAAGCCATGTTTCGAATCAAACACTTGTGAATAACGACAGTCCATCAACGTACAAGAAAATCCCCCAAAGTCCCCAGCAAAAGCAGTTGCCTCCACCAAATCACAAACACCAGTATATACTCCTTTTGGCACCCGTCCGTGCCATCTTTCCCCAGTAAAGTCGTCTGAACACTCTTTACAACAAAATCACCCGTATTACAGATACTTCCTGACACTCGTCCGTGTCATATCCCCAGCGCAGTCGCCTAGACTTTGTATATCAGATACTTGTTTATATTACACTCTTTTCTCTCTTGACACTCGTCCGTGTCACTCTCCCCAGCAGCTAAGCACTCATCTATACACCACTCGCTCTCATACAGATACTCGTCCGTATCTTGTATATACCAGTTACATCCCCGCAGATATGACTTTGGTTCATGTTCTTTGTTAACCAGTTGGTACTCGTCCGTACCATCATCTCAGAATATGCGTCCAGTGTTTGTTTCTACATGATACTCGTCCGTATCATAGTCTTAAGGATGTTCGTCCGCATCTTTAATCCGTACACTGTGTCAAATACTTCCGTTCTTCTTGAATATAGATACTCGCCTGTATCTACTATTCCCCAGAAGAATCCTCTCAGATTCAACGCTCGCCCGTGTTCTCTGTTAACCAGATGATACCCGTCCGTATCATCATCTTGGAACACGCGTCGGTATTTGTTTCTACATGATACTCGTCCGTATCATAGTCTTAAGGATGCTCGTCCGCATCTCTAATCTATACACGAATACCAAACACTTATACCTTTGTTTCTTGGATGTGAGCACTCGTCCGTGTTCACTATATCCCCAGTAGATCGCCAGGTAAGCATTTTCTTTTTATCTGACACTCGTCCTGTGTTATGATAAACCCTGAGAGCAGCCGTACCCTGCTGAGTGGTCGTCCTCCACTTCTTGATGGTCGTCCTCCATCATGCTCGTCCGATGGCCGTCCCCATCGTTGATTTTAGCAGCCGTCCCCTGCTAGGTGGCCGTCCTCCACCTCGTGATGATCGTCCTTCATCATTTTTATCCAATGGCCGTCCCCATTGTTGATTTTGGTTATCTGACATTCGTCCTATGTCATGAGAAACCTCGAGAGCAGCCGTACCCTGCTGAGTGGTCGTCCTCCACTTCTTGATGGTCGTCCTCCATCATGCTCGTCCGATGACCGTCCCCATCGTTGACCCTTTTTATCCGGCATTCGTCCTATGTCGCGATATTTTCGGCAGCCGTACCCTGCCAGGTGGTCGTCCTCCACCTTTGATGGCCGTCCCCATCATATTTCTTTTATTCCCAACAGAGCAGCCGTCCCCTGCTAGGTGATCGTCCTTCACCTTTGATGGTCGTACCCCATCATCTGTTTATTTCATTTATTCTTTAACCCGATGGCCGTCCCCGTCGTGGTCCCTTTTCCTTTTAGCCCGATGGCCGTCCCCATCGTTGGTTACTTTACCTTTGTGAACTTGACGGCCGTCCCCGTCATGTTTCATTAATCCCCAGAGAATTTTACAGCTTTATCCTGATGGCCGTCCCCATCATATTTTCGTTTTCCCCAGCTAGTCGGCCGTCCCCGTCTTAGCTTTACCTTGTATCCCCAGCATGTCGGCCGTCCCCGTCATTGCTCTTTACCCAGCAGTCGTCCTCTGCTCGACGGTCGTCCTCCGTCGCCCACACTTTACAACATACTTTATTTTCCTTTTACAATCTATATCCCTTTTCTTTTTTCATTCTGTGAGTGCAAATTTTGGACTGTCTTTGGTATTCAACCACAAGTTATCTTGTTTGCCTGTTAAGCCGTCGCTTACATCCTGCACAGCTAACTCATGTTTGAATAGGGGCAGCTGTAAACACCCCAAATTTGCCCTCACCCATTCACACCATGGCTTGTGATCATTTCATATGCATAAACACAATCATATCATCTCATATCACATTTTTGATCCACTGGATAGTTTCTAAGTCATCTGCACCTAGGGTTTGTGATCTGAGTAATCCAAGAGCTTCTTGAGCCACTCCAAAGGTCACCAATCACTTCAAAGGGATCCATATGTGTTCTTATATCATATTACATCCTCTCAAAGTCAAGATTTCAAAAGAATCACAAGAACTAGGGTTTGAGTGGATGCAGAGCCAGGTTTGACTGCACAGTTGACCTAAAATTAGGGTTTTGGTTTCAGAGGCCATAACTCCAATTTTTTGGGTCATTCTTGTTTCTATTGGTCTCTATATGGTATAGGGAGTATGCATATCAAGTTTCATGAAGAAATTCCATGGGGAAGTCATCTGATCAAGGGTTGACTTTCTGGACAAGTCAGTGCAAAATCAGGGCATCTGAGGCCCCCAATGACCCAACCAATGGGTGATCTTCATCATTTTGAGTGTATATGATCTTTATTTGATCATGGAAGAAGGTTGAAGTCCACAAAGATCAAGAATTTGGAGTTTTTGCAAGTGTTGACTTTTTGGGCATAGTTGACTTTTCAAGAATGCTTCATTTTAGGTCATTTTTCAAGCCTTGATTCTTGATCCAAAAATGCTTCAAATGGAAAAACTTTGGTCATGAAAGTTGTAGATTACATCTTTCCCTTTTCAAAAAGTACAAGAACATGATCAAATTCTTCTTGGATCAAAAGTTATGGTGTGACAAAGTTGGCAAAAATCATTGATTTTCAAGATGTGCACCAAATGAGAATTTTGCAAAACCATGAACCAATGCCATTTGTAACTTCTAATTCACTTCAAACCATTACACAAACATTCTATGTGACCTAAAAATCAGAATTGGACCAAAGATTACATGTTTGTAGTTTGTGTAACAAGACTTTTTTCCATGAAATGCCAAAAGGTAACAACTTGCAAAACCACTCATCACACTTCACCAACTTGATGCATTGGATGCTGCACCTTGCTAGCCCTCTCACCTCATCTTGCTGCACCAGAACCATGCCTTGTACTAGCCTAGAACCAAGCCATACTTTCCTTACACAAAAAGTTGACTTTTGGCAAAAGCAAACATCCCAATCACCACAGGCCATGTCACATCCTCTGGCCACTTGGATTAAAATATACTA
The DNA here is from genome assembly GCA_963966055.1 of Lathyrus aphaca. NCBI lineage: Eukaryota > Viridiplantae > Streptophyta > Magnoliopsida > Fabales > Fabaceae > Lathyrus > Lathyrus aphaca. Next base: position 111,265,651 of record OZ014523.1, read on the forward strand.
TCCATTTGCAAGCCATTTCATAAAGGAAGCAAGGCTGAAACACTCTCAAGGATCACATATACAAACTCACCCCATTTTGCAAATAGCTTCGAATCTCTCTGCCCAGCCATCAAACATCCAAATCATTTTCACCAAGCATCTCACCATGATTCATTGAGAAGAAACCAGCCAAGAACCAGGCCTGAAACAAGCTGTAACCTCATTGCACCATTTTCACTCCAACCTGCAGTTTCATTCGAAACTCTCTCCACAGCTCACAAACATCAAAACAAACTCCATAAACCTTCTCCACTCATCATCTGGACCACAAACAACCACCTACATTGGCCTGAAACTACCTGAATCACCATTGCCATTTCCAACTGAGCTTGAGCAGAAGCTTGTCAAACTCCTTATCCAGCCAACATAAACTCTTCCTAAGCATTCAAGGATCATCTGGGGACCAAGTAGAGTGGATTGCACTGAAGGGAGTGGTCAGAAAGTGGCTGAAGTGAAAGCTTCGAATCTCAGGTAGCTCAAGAAATATTTTTCCAGAAATCATTTTTTATGTTCTAAACTTGTTCTATATGTCTTCCTGATCATGAATATGCCTTTGGTTTTGCAAATGGTGATGGAATGAGAATTTAAATTGCTCTCTGAAACTTTTGTGCCCTAGTTCTTATTTGTTTCGATTCAGCCTTGTTAGGAAATATAAATTTGTTTTGATAAGGGGTTTTGGTTCGTGAGTGAGTGGGAATCATTTCCCAGTTCTTAGATTTCATTTTAGTTAGGTTTTTGGAGTTTTGGGGATTCTCAGGGGGGATGCTGGCCGGAGAAGACGACCGGAAGTCTTCTCCGGCAGCCTGAATGTCATTTGTGCCCTAATCCTGTAATTAATTTCCATTTGAATTCTGGGCGTTGGATTGGTTGACCCAGTTGACTTACCGCGCGAATGAAAGGCCCAGATCATTTTGCTTAGCCCTAATCTTCATTATTTATTTAATTAATTGGGATTAACTCAGAGTGAACCACAGCCTTCCAGATGCGCGCTGGTCAATGCATTTAAATCCAGGGTTCATCTCATCCCTCCATTCTGATTACTTTCCTTTTATTTAATTTATTTTCATTTTCTTTTTCATTTAACTTGCATAATTTATTTAAAATAGTAAAAAATGTGTAAAAATTATGAAACTTTTTCTCATAAGTTTTATTAGTTTTTATGACACAAAAATATTTTTGTTTTTATTTTTATCATTAAAAAAGTATTTTTAAATATTTAAAAGATTATTTTTAATTGATTAATGGAAATTAATTTATTAAAAATACTTTTAGGTATCTAAAAATCACCAAAAAATTCATGAATTGTTCTAAGACATTTAGAAACATTGTCCAACCTTCAAACCAAATTTCTTTTTGGATCTTGATGCATTTTGAGAATTTTCCATTGAATTAAAATCATTTTTGTGCATTATTTTGATCATAAGTTCAAAAAATCATTTCTGCCTATCTATGAAGAGTTGGACATTGATTCTTTTTGCATTGCATTGTGTTTAGCATGTAGTTTCTAGGATTAAATGGCCATGATTTGATTCCTCATTTTCAATTTGTTTGGTATTTCTTTTGTTTAGGAACCCTAAAAACCCTAATAGCTTGTAAAAACCATAACTTGAGATTGGTTAAGAGTTGAGATTTCCCCTTTGGACCTTGGTTTAGTATGGGATTAGGGGTCCTTTGAGTGGCATTTTCCTTTTTTTTATCTTAGGGTTTGCTTCTGTTTTTGGTTTTTGTTTGATGTTTGATTCATAAACCCTAATTTGGGCTTCCATTTGCATCCTTCTTGCATTCTCTTGCATAACATGACTTGCCATGACATTTCTAGCATCCATTTGATTCATGTGACATCATAAGACATATTGCAAGCATGTTTGATCATTGCATCATGTATATTCCATGTTGTATGCCATGTATGCTTCATAACTTTTCATGTATGTTCATGTTCCTTAACTTGCATCACTTGCATCCATGATCTTGTATGAACATCTCCATGCCTTGCCTCATGTTTGTAGCACTCCATAGCATCATCATCATCATCATCATGCTTCTGGTTTTGTTTCTCATCATGTCATCTCATCCCATTTTGCATTGCATTGCATTTCTTTCCTAACCTTTCAGGTGGTAAGTAACTTTGAGAAGTGAATTTGCCTTCACTTCTCATAACTTCTCTTCATCTCCTTCTCTTGCATCCATGCTGCATTTTTGTATGTGCTTGAGATTGAGCTTGCTCATTCTTCTTCTTCCCACTTTCTTTCTTCAAGTGACTTGACTTCTTGAATGAAGCAAGTCACTTTGCTTCTCTTGGTCCTTTCATCTGCTTCCTGGTGGTTCCATTGAAGATCTTCTCTTGAAAACCTCACAAACTTTAGGGACAACCAAGCATGACAATGATTAGGGTTTTGATTAGTCTCCCCTATTAGTTTTTACCTTTGTGTCTCTTTTGAGTCTTCTCTTCTCACCTCATAATCAGGGACTAAACCCTAAAGGCTTTAAGGCTTTGTGATTAAGCTTATGCCTGCATCCTTATCTTAGGATGGAGTGTATAACTTTAATCCTAAGTGTTAAGCCCTTAATGTGTTTAAATCCTTTAATCAATTCACTTAATAATCATCAAGACATCACACTTGTAACTTGGGCCTTGCATTAGGGTTCTAATTCTTCCTTAATTGGTTAAGAAGGACTAACCCTAGTGTTAATGGACAAGTCCCCCTCAAGTTGTCTTGCAAATCATAAAATTCACTTCATCATACCATTAAATAAAATACACTTAATCAAAGGCTTGTTTTGTCATGAGTTTAATCCCTAATCATGGATTAAGTTGAGGAGCTTTCCTCAGCTTAAACATTCTCATCTATTATCCTTCTATTAGGATGGTGTAATGAGTCTGTTTAATCCCTGATTATGGCTTAACCTCGTTACTTAACACTAAACAAAAACAACAAAAACATCTAAATAATCATAAGTAGGTTAATGATCTTAATCCTACACCATGGTGATTAAGTGTGAGAATCTGACTTCACACTTAAGGTATTCTCATTACCCCTAATCAGAGGGAAGATGTGATGAGTTTACTAAATCCATTGGTTTAGACTTAAGCTCATTAACTTATGACAAACTTTCAAAAGCAATAAAAGACTGAAAACTCAAAAACAAACAATAATCGTCTCCTCCGGGATTCTTTTCTCATCTCCTTCACTCATAAACGAGAACTTGCTTCTTCCGTCTAATGCAAGACAGTTTGCACCTGAGCCAGACAGGTCATACACTTGAGCATAGACAAGTAAGCAGTTCACAAGTCAATTCATCTTTCAGTCTCTTTGGGTCGAACTACGGTGTTCTGACTTCCTCATTGCACGAGAGGATACGTAGGCATAACTTAACAGTTATCGAACAAAAGTCTCTGTATATTCCCCCTCTTTCCAGCTTTATACTTTTAGCCTCATGATCTTGAGCATCTCACTCTTTCCCTTGCACTGACACTTCTCATATTACACTTCATTTCTTTCACACTGACACCTGTACATCCTTTTCCAGCTCTTTATACACAAATTGCACTGACACTACCCCTTTAAAACACAAATCTTTTAAGCGTGGATCCCGTCGAGTACGGCGGACAATCTGGGTGCTAATACCTTCCCAGGTTGTAACCAACCCCCTTTCTCAGTCTCTCTGGTTCGCAACCATCTTATCCATCTTTTCCTAGGTCTATGCAGCATTGCCTTTCCTCCGGGATAAAAATGCCTAGCTGGCGACTCTATTCATCTCCAGTGAGTTCACGGCTGTGTGTTCTCATTGTTCCCCTCGCCGACCGTTCGCGTCTGTACCCCTTTTGACCCGGCTTCATTTGGTGGGAGTGACACTCGTCTGCAATTTCCAACACTCATCTGTGTTTGATTATTTTGCTGCTGCTCGTCTGCATATGTCAACACTCGTCTGTGTTTAAGATTTATTGCTTGTCTGCAATTTCCAACACTCGTCTGTGTTTGACATTTGGTATTGCTTGTATGCTCTTTCCAACACTCGTTTGTGTTTGGTATCCAATATATATATTGCTCGTTTGCATTCCCCAGCACTCGTCTGTGTTTATTATCTATTTGGAGCTTGTCTTCTTTGTTTGGATACTCGTTTGTATCATCCCTAACACTCGTTTGTGTTAGCTTATATATGTATGTGTGGATTTGTTGATTATCCTGGTACTTGTCTGTTTTGCAACTCCAAATGCTCATCTGTGTTTGAATTTCTGGTATTCGTCTGTACTAGTGGCTGATATTCGTCTGTATCATTGCCTGAAGTGCTCGTCTGTGTTTCTTAGATCATCGTCTGATACTCGTCTGTATCATTGACTTCTGGCACTCGTCTGTGTTATCTTGATGATCATCCAATACTCGTCTGTATTGAAGAGGTTTAAAATCCTGACTGTGGGAGTAAATGTCAAAATGGTTACCGGTCCTGGCGTAACGGGTGTATCTGAAGCAGGCTCGTCTGTCTTAAGCACCACTTATTATTGTTGCACCTGGCGTAACAGGTTTGCTCAAAGAAGGCTCGTCTGTCTTATACCATATATCCACGGATAATATATGAAGAGGGTTCGTCTACCTTGATTATGCATGTCTATCCCACAGACTTAAATGCATCATCGGTCCTGGCGTAACAGGTTTATCCGAAGGATATTCGTCTGTCTCAAGTCATATGTTTTGCAAAGTGTTTGAGGGCTCGTATGTCCAGTTCCTGGCGTAACAGGATTGTTCGAAGAAGACTCGTCTGTCAAAGTATTCTGATTCCAGATAACAGTTTCAACTTGGAAGGAGCTCATCTACTTTCTTCATTCACCAAAGCGTCATTTGGTTGGGTTTATTTCCCAGTTTCTGCATTCTTCGTCAGAGTGCAAATTTCAGGTTTTCTTGGTATTCAACCACAGTTTATCTTGAACGGTCGATAGCTCGCGCTACCGTCCTTTTCAGATTAACAGTTGTTTGAATAGGGGCAGCTGTAACACCCCAAATTTGCCCTCTTCATTTTAAGCATCATATCACATCATATTCATCATGAACATATCATTTTCTTAGCATCCTAGCATGGAAAGATGAGGCATAACATTCCTCATGACCTAGCATTAGGCATATGATCATCTGTGGAGGTTCTTGAAGCATTTCAAGCAATGACAAGAGGCTCAATGGTTTGTTACAAGTCTTATGAAGGGTTTACATTGCATTTACAAGTTCAATCTCATTTACAAAAGCTCAGAAGGTTGGAAGATCATCAGGGATTCCAGGATAAGGCAAAGCTCCTACACAATGGTCCTAAACTAGGGTTTGAGATTCAAGTAGGAAAACCTCAATACTTTGGCCATTTCATTTAGGCAAAGTCTTTTACATGTCAAGAGGATCCTAGGTACCAATTTTGGTGAGAAAATTCCTTGTGGAAGTCAAGTATTTCTTCAGTTGCTTGCAAATGAAGTAATTGGTCAACTGTGCCTTAAAAAAGTCAAATGTGGGATTTCAAGGGGTCCAATCCAATTTTTCTAGCCAAGGGATGTTCTTACAATGTTAGAAGAGGTTTGTCAAGTTCAAAGATCAAGAATCATGGGGTTTTGAGGTGTTTTGCAAAATTGGTGCAAAGTTGGTTTTGAGAAAATGCCATTTTTGGCAAGTTTTGCCCTAAAATTCAAGTGAGCTTAACTTGGTGAAACATTCTTCAAATGGACCAAAGTCAAACATGAAAGTTGGATATTAATACCTCCCATTTTCAAAAAGTACAAGTACTTTTTCATAGCCTTTATGGTTAGAAAGCTAAGGCCCTCGAAAATTTCATCCAAATTAGGGCAAACGTTGAAATTTCATGCATGCACCAAAGCCAAATGTCATGAAAATTGATTTTAAGTGTTGGTATGGATCAAATAAGTTCACAATGTTAAAATTCAATGCATTTGGCACACTTTGCTCAAATAAATTCACAAAATTCATTCCAAGTGAGGATTCCATTCCAAAAGTGCAAATTTTGCATGAACATGAAAAGAGTGTGACACTCTAATCTAAGGGCCAGGATTTTGTTTGTTTGAGATTAAGGGCTGGATGGTGAGTGCACATGGGCAGAAGGAAAAGGAAAGCATGAGGTTTACATGCTCTCATCACAAAATTGCAAAAATTGCAAAATCACTAAAACTTTTCATTCTCACGTGCAAATGATCCCATTCTTTCAGCATTGAGTCATGAGATGATATAAAACAAATTAGGGTTTTGTTAGGGTTCAATTCTCTCTTATTGCTCAGTTTCCAAGTTCTTGCACAACTTGCATTTTCTCAAAAATATCATCACACACTTACTCTCTCCAAAAACAAATCATAGATCCTTCATCCTTGGGAGCTCAGGATCATATATCTCACCATTGTGCAAGCTATCTCTGAAGTTTCATCACCTTGCCATTTCAGGGCAGTTGCTTGCAAATCCTCAGATCCATCAAGATTCAAGGCTCTAGTTGCATTTATTTTGCAACTAGAGTTCATTTTGAGTGGTTTGGCTTCATCCTCTGGGCTTCTAACAAGCTTTTTCAAGAACTGCAATCTCAGGTAAGCTTATGAATCTTCAGATCTGGAAATGAAAATGTTTTTGTGCATCTTGATCTTTGATGTTCACTGATCACTCTGCTTGTTTTGGTTTTAAATTTGGTGCATTGTAGAGCTTGTAATATGGATTTTATATTTCATGGTCCCAACTGTTTGTCTTCGATCCGTGAGATACCTTGATCTATTGACTTTTTCATGCCCATTTTTGAACTCAGGGCACCTCAATTACCCAATCTGGAGCTTTTTGTTCATTATTATGATTGTTTGTTCATGCTGTGTAATTTCCGGTGCCGGAGCCCTAGCTCCGGTCACCGGAATCTGGAAATATTGTTTAGGGTTTCATGAGGAAGAAGACAAGTCCTCTGTCCTTGGATCACTTCATATCCACGCACCAGATCATGCCACCTCATTTAATGCGAGGGGCTCCCATTAACGTGCTCTCCTCTTTCTATTTTGTTTCTGAATAACCCTCATGTGTCTCACCCTACAATAACACTCATACTCCCTCAGCTCTCATCCAATTGAAGCGCCACGTCATTTAATGAAATGTTCATAGGATGCGTTGGTCTAATCTGATGGTCATTGTTTTTTTTGTTATTTTCCTCTAAATTTCCACCTTATTTCTTATGCACTTGCGCAGGCTAGTGGGCTCAGCCACTTCTATTCTCACCCCCTGGCATCTGGGCCCAGTTGTTTTGAACTGTATTTCCTGACTATCCACACCCCCAGCTCTCTTTCTCATTTTTATTTCTTTTTTCTTTACTTTATTTTCATATCATTTTGGTTTCTAATTTTTAAAATTACTTCCAAGCTTCAATAAATTCTGAATTAATTCATGGTCATTCAATTGAGTTTTCTCGAATTTTCTATATTTTTCTTTTCCATTTATTTTCATTATCCACGTGTCAATTAATTGTTCATTTTAATTAATTCTTTTTAAGTCCTTTTTGTGCATGCTGCCTTGTTCAATTTCCATAGTGATCATCATTTTGAGTTTCTTGTTGGTTCTTTTTGCTCTGGATTCATAAGAGGATGTAGTTTATGTGTGATTTTTGCCCTGTTTTTTAGAAACTTATTCATTTGGTTTTGGTCTTTGGCTTGTCATTGAAGTTTCCTAACCCTAGTTCATATTTATGTCCTCATTTGATCTATTTGGCTTCTGAATTTCTTCCAATCCTTTTGGCTCATTGTTATATCATGTTTGAAGATCATTTGTCCTAAGTTGTGGAATTTTTGGGTGCATTGTTGATTTAATTTGAATTTTGGTTCATAACTTGTCCCATTTTGCTTCTTTTTGATCATAAGGTCTCTTATTAGCTTAGAAGGGAACTTGTGCCAACTTCTTCCTCTCATTTGGGGTCTCTTTGGGGTATGGGTGTCTTTCGGATCATGGTTTAGGGTTTGTGTCTTGAAAATTGTGTATTGTTTGCCTTTTAAGTTCATCATTTCTTATGTGCATTCACCTCACTCCTTTGATCCTTTCCTCTCATAATGTGATTGTTTGGTCTTATGTTTCTCTTCTCTTCATCTCTCTTGCTTCTTAAGCTCTTCTTTGACTTGTTTTTGTTCTGGTCTTGTGCCTTGGGTTCATATTTTGTGCATTTTTGGTTTGCATCTCATTAAGTGTACCTTACTTTGCCATGTGATTCATGTTGCTTCATAATTAACTTGCATGCTTCTTCTCTCATTCTTTTTTATTGCATTTGCATTGAGCATTTGTATATATGACTTCACTTCTGTTTGTATGATATTGGCATTTCATTAAGTTCATTTTGCTTCACTTGTATGCTTATGTCACTAACCATTTCAGGGGCTATGGTAAGTGAGAGGTGTGGAAGTGATTCCCACATCTCCAAATCTCATCTCTTTTTCTTATTTCTTACTTGTGCTAACCCTTTGTTTGTTGGGCTTAGGCCTTACTCATCTCTCTTCTTCTTTCTTCTTCTTCTCTTCTTCGTTCTTTCCTCTTTAGGATAGAAAACCACATTAACCTTAGGATATCCATGCATGACAACACTTAGGAATCTTTAGTCCCCCATTAGACTTTTTTACCTTTGTGATCCTTTTGGTTTCTTTTTCTCTTCTCATCTCAAAACCCTAAAAGACACTTAATAAAGTTTGAAGTGATACCATGAGCAATAGCCTTATCCCATGAGGTACTTGTAGTCTTCCCATCTTGGGATAGTACAAGTTTACCTTGTGATGCACAAGTCTGATCAAGGTATCTTCTTCATAAAGAAAGTCATAAAAAACACTTCTTCATTGTAAATACCAAAACACTTAATAAGTTAATGAGTTAGTGAGCTTAGGCCCTAATCTCTGGGTTCAAGTTTTGGGGATCTTCTCCTTACTTGAGTGTAGTTGTTCTATTATTCCATCTTGGAATGTAGTGACAAGTTCACATTCCATGGAAAAGAGCTTGAGTTCACTTCCTTGTGACACACTCATAAAAAGCTTCTTAAAAAACACAAACACACAATAAGCGTCTTTCCTTCGGGAATTCTTTTCTCATCTCATTCGCTCTGTACGCGAACTTGCTCCTACTTGTCATTTTGTAAGACGGTTACGCACTCGTCGTCCGAGTCTGCAACACCTGAGCATTGGCATAGGCAGTTCAAGCCTTAATTCACAAGCAATTTCTTTTTCTCCCCTAGTTAGGGGAACTACGGCGTCTCTGGTCCTCATTGTCCTGATGAGGTACGTAGGCAGCGGGGTAGGGCCCGTTCGAGCACAATCTTTATTTTCCCTACATTTTTCTTTTCTCATTCATTTCTCTTCTTAGTTTCTTTTCCAGTTCCAGTTTCTTTTCTTTTCTTTTGCAACAGTTTCATCCCATCACCCTTTGAAGCAGTTTCTTTGCAAGCGTGGATCCCGTCGGGTACGGCGGACGATCTGGGGTGCTAATACCTTCCCAGGTCGTAACTGACTCCCGAACTCAATATCTTTGGTTCGCAGGACCCGTGTCCTTCCTTTTCTTTTCTTCTGGTTTGTGCAGCATTACCATTCCCGATACTTCGGGATAAAAATGTCTGGCTGGCGACTCTATTCTTTTCCGCGCCACTTTCGCGTTTGTACCAGGATGGAATTCCGAGGAACGACAATTATCTTTGAATTAGGGTTCATAAATTTCACATTTTTTAACCCTAACTTGAAAAATTCATTTCTGCCTAACCATGATGAGTTTGAACTTGATTCTTTTTGCATTGTTTCACATATTGTATCTAGTTTCTAGGTTATTTATCTCATATTTTTTCATTGCATTTTCAATTTAATTTGCATTTTCCCCTTAGAATCCCCAAAAAAACCTAGTTAACTAAGGAAATTCATAACTTCCTTTAGGTTTAGCTTCTGACCCTCTCCTTTAGGGTGTGATCTAGTATGTGATTAGGGTTTGTTTGAGTTCAATTTAAATTTTTTATCATGATGTATGCTTCTATTTTGGTCATATGCATCTCATGTTGTCTTAAAACCCTAATTTCTCATGTTCATTTGCATTCATCTTTGCAATTCATCATCATATGAACTTTCCATGACATTTCATTCATTTTTATGACATTTGAGACATCTTAAGACATGCTTGAACATTGTTTGATCATTTCTTCATTGATTTGCTATGCATTGCATTGATTACATTTCATGAACATCCATGTGTTTTCATGCTTCTAAACATGCTTCCATTGCATCTCATCCTTGCATGATCACTCATAAGCATTATGTATGACTTTGCATCATCTCATAACACATTTGCCTTGCATATACACTTCTGGTTTTGGTCTTTGAATCTTTATTCATCTCATTTCCATTTTCTTTATGTCTTATGCATTCAGACTAATATTTCAGGGGCTTATGGTAAGTTGTTAGGGATGTGGATTTGCCTTTACATCACACCTCTTCTCATCTCTTCATATGCATTATTTATTTGTCTTTGAAGTGAATCTAATTCACTTATGCTCTCTCATTCTTACTTTTTTTCTTTTAAGTTACTTATCTTCTCCAGGAAGTAAGTAACTTATTCTTTCTCTCCTTCTCTTTTCATCTGCTTCTCCTTCCTTGGTGGTCTTTTGAAGATTCTTCCCTTAAGCCTCACAAACCATAGAACATCCAAGCATGATAATCTTAGGGTTGTATATAGTCTCCCCTAGTCTCTTACCTTTGAGTCTCCTTGAGTCTCTTTTCTCATCTCATAATCAGAGGCTAAACACTTAAAGATTTAGGACTTTGAATTAGGGTTATGCATGCATCCTTATCTTAGGATGGAGTGTATAACTTTAATCCTTAGTGTTAAACCTTTAATTTGTTTACACCTCTTAATCAAAACACCTAATAACTATTAAGACTTAAGCTCGTAACTTGGTCCTTACATTAGGGTTCCATTTCTTCCTTTGTGGTTAAGAGGGACTAACCCTAGTGTTTAATGGACAAGTCCCCCTCAAGATAAGTCTTACAAACCTAAAACTCATTTCTTAATCTCACCTTTAATTAAAATCCACTTAATAAAGCCTTGTTATATAATGAATTTAGTCCCTAACCATGGATTAAGTTGAGGTATCTTCCTCAACTTAAGTGTTATCATCTATCATCCTTCTCTTAGGATGGTGTAATGAGTTCACTAATCTGTGATTAGAGATTAAACTCATTGCTTAACACTAAACAAAAACCAAAAACATATTAATGATCTTAATCCTACATCATCATGGTAATTAAGTTGAGATGCTTATCTCATACTTAAGTAGGCTCATTATCCCTAATCAGGGAGGATATAATGAGTTTAGAACCCTTGATTTAGGCTTAAGCTCATTATCCTATGAAAAACACCAAAAACAATAAAAAAAATTGAAAACACAAAAACAAACAATAATCGTCTCCTCCGGGATTCTTTTCTCACCACACTCATTCATAAACGAGAACTCGCTTCTTCCTTCTAATGCAAGACAGTTAGCACTCGAGCCAGACGAGTCATACACTTGAGCATAGACAAGCAAGCAGTTCACGGTCAATTTTTTCAGTCTCTTTGAGTCGAACTACGGTGTTCTGACTTCCTCATTGCACGAGAGGATACGTAGGCATGACTTAACAGTTATCGAACAAAAGTATCTTTGTCTTCCCCTTCATTCAACATTCTTTTCTAAGCCTCAGTCTTGAGCACCTCACCCTTCTCTTTTGCACTGACACTCTGTACATTTCTCCCTAGCTTTTTACACACAGTCAACACATACACTACCCCTTTTAAAACACAATCAAGTAAACATGGATCCCGTCGAGTACGACGGACGGTCTGGATGCTAATACCTTCCTAGGTCGTAACCAACCCCCTTTCTCAGTTTCTTTGGTTCGCAACTTTCTTATCCATACCCTTCCAGGTTTATGCAGCACTGCCTTTCCTTTGGGATAAAAATTCCTAGCTAGCGACTCTATTCAACCTTCAACCTTTTCTCTTCGTCGACGGTTCGCGTTTGCACCGGGATGCAATGTCCGGGGAGCAACACCTACTATCTAACAACTATACATCAACAGTGTGCAAGAACAATCCTCTTTCAAGCACTAACCCTTACATCTAACAATCCTGGATCGTAAGTCGATACAAGAAATAATCTTTGAATTAGATGAAATGTAGGAATGTTGAAGTCTTGTAATATCAAGCAATGTTGATCTTCTCCTTTTATATTTCTCACTCACAAACAATGGATATTAGTGTTCACTAAAGTTTATGGAAAATGAGTTTAGTGCACTTTAGAAAGTTTTAGATTTTTGAGTAAGAGAAAGTTTCATAAAATTGTGTAGGAGGATAGTTTAAATATTATGCACAAAATAGTTTAAATATGATACAAGATACCTCTTGGAAAATTTACAAAATATGAAAGGATGTCTCATTTCATTTTGAAAAAGTATAAGACAAAATTCAAAATTTGAATAAATCAATTTATGGATTTTGAACAGTGGTAACCGGTTACTACCCCATGGGTAACCGGTTACTTGCTATAACGTAAAAAATATTTTTCAGAAAAAAGTTGAAGTAACCGACTACTACCTACACGGTAACTGGTTACTTGATCAGAAATCAGAAAAATTCTTTTAAGATTAAGATCAGTAACAAGGCATGCACAAAGATTTGTTTTAGACAATAACAAGTGTGAGTGCATCCTAAATTTTAACACTTAATAGACATTATTGGTTCATGAGAAATAAGTTATACCTTCCAATGAGAAACCTTGTCTTTATGAACTCTTTTTGAATGACGCTTGAACGATCCTTTTTGCTTGCTTTCAAGACTTGATAAATTTGTTGTTATCATCAAAATATGATTTGAGAGGCTTGCTTCTACAAAAACTTCCACATCTCCCACTTCTTTTCACATGGGTTCATGTGGCGGGCATCATGAGGTGATGGTGGGCGCCACCTTCACACTTCGTTTTCCCTCCCAAAAGAAGTTGGGGGGCACTTCAGTCTTTCCTCTCTTATTCCTCAGCATATAAATAGAAGGCCTTTAGTTCATTTCTCTTCATCCAAACATAGTTATCTTAAGCATATATCAGTTGTAAAAGTAGTAAACGCTTCACATCGGAGTGTTACTACAATTGAGTGATCCAGTCTGTATGGGTTTGTGTGATTAAGTCTTGGAGCACTTTGGAAGGAAGTTAATTCGGCCGCCATTTTAATTCCAGTTCGTATTTTATTCAACCCTCTGATTGGAGTAGGTTTTCATTGCTTTAACTTTTGTCTATTTATTTCCCGCATTTCCTTACTTTCGTTTATTTCCTGCACTGCTTTACTTTCCTTTATTTCCCGCACCGCTTTACTTTCCTTTAATTCTTGCACTCGCACTTTACTTAATTTATTTTCCGCACTCGCACTAAATACCTTTTATGAAAAATATTAAAATGAACTTTTACTTTACCATGTCTAGCTAATTTTATAATGGTTAGAATGTAAGGATCATAATTGAATCGATAATCTGTACATTTGTTTTTAGAAACACTTAAGGGCTATTTTGACTTTCAATATAAGTTTTCCTATTTTTTTAAAGTTCTGTTGGGTAAGATCGAAAGTCGTCTGACGTCTATTCAAACTTAATTGTTTTTAACTATTTCAAAAATAGAGAAAGCGCTTTGTTTAGTTCATTAGGAGTTTTTAATTCAAAAAGAAAGGAGATTTTAAAACTATCTTCAGACGCGTTAAGAATTTTAGAGTCTGGTTCGTAAGAACTTCTTTTTGTTAGAAAATCCAGGTCAAAATACTTTTCAACTTAGCTAAGATACTACATTTCTTTAAAATAGTTTTACTACTCTAACACAATGCACGCCTTTTTATCCGTGACAATAAGAGGGTTTTATTAGGGAGTACAACTCGGTTCTAATTACGCGAAAGCGACAATTCCTGTTAAATTGGTTCTTCTCAAAGTAGAAAACATTGCCCATAAGTAGTTCTATTAGCAAGTACTTAATTATCAATTGATTATGTGAATTACATCGAACCTGTCTTTATCAATTAACTTTATCACTTTATTTATCATTGCACACTACTTGAAACTACTATTTTCAATAGCCTTAGATACACACCATAACAATAGATAATGATAGATTGACATTAGGTCTTTGTGGATTCGACAATCTTTTATATTACTCTGACGCGTTCGTACACTTGCAAAAAAACACGCATCAAACACCATGAATGAATGCCAAAACATCCATTTTATTAATTAATTGATAGTGCATAACGAAATAATGAAAATCCCTTATAATGAGCTACTATGCCTCGGGCAAGACATGGAGCTTTCATACAAAGAATAAAATCACAAAACAATTAGTCTTGGTGCTAGGTAACAATGATGATTGCTTCGGATGAACAATTATTGAGTACGACCCCTTGGACACATGGCTTTATCCACCCATCCATCTCGCAGTCACTATCAATTGTCTCCTCTTGAACAACGTAGATATTGCCATGATCCACCCAACCAGCACTAGTGAAAGTGATTGGGCCTTTTCGATCTCTAGCCTGCTTGACATTGGTTGACCAGGATTATAACAAATCCTAAACATGTCTTCTTTCTTGGGGATCTCTACCATTTTTCCCCAACCTTCTTTAACCCCTGATTCCACAACTTTCAGATCTTACTTGTAAGATGCGATGGACACACCCTTCTTCTTTTCTTCTGAAAGGGAAGCTAATGATGACGTAGCCTCAGTTCTGACTAGCTCAAAAGCCTGGCAAGGAGTTTCATATATCTCTCCATCCATCTCCACATATTTGAAAGAAGATAGATGACTAATGAAAATGTCTTCCTCCCCACATACTGTGACAATTTTCCCTTCCCAGACAAATTTTAGCTTCTGGTGGAGAGTTGAGGATACAGCCCTGGCGGCATGGATCCAAGGACGTCTGAGTAAACAACTATATGTAGGATGGATGTCCATGACATAAAAGGTTGTGTTGAATACATGTGGTCCTGCCTTGATTGGTAACTTCACTTCTCCGAAAATGGACCTTTTGAAGCCATCAAACGCCCTGACCACCAAGTCACTCGGCCTGAGCACCACTCCATAATCCAACTTGATTAACGCCTTCTTTAGAAGCACATTCAGGGAGGACCATGTATCAACAAGCATGGCCCCTTTGCATTCCATCGAAATGTGAAAAGCTCTATTGTGACTGCGACCCTCAGCAGTTAGATCCAGATATGTAAACCCTAATTTGTGGCTAGCGTTCATGCTAGAAACAACCGTCTCGAGTTGGTTTACCGATATTTCTTGTGGCACATAAGCATTGTTCAGGATTCTTAGCAAAGCATTCCTATGAGATTCAGAACACATCAATAGTGACAAGATAGAGATCTTAGAGGGTGTCTGTTGCAAATGATCGACTATCTTATAGTCTCTCTTATTTATGATCCTCAAGAATTCCTCAACCTCATTATCAAAGTAATGTTTGGATTTGGCACAAGAACATCATTTGTCACAGCTTGTTTTCCCTTGGCCTTAGCCGGGGCCCCTGCATCATCATTCGGTGGTACTGCGTCGTTGCTCAAGGTCTGAGGCGCGAATAATCGTCCACTTCTCGTGAATCCACTGAATCCCACATTTTCAACCTGCTGTGGAGTTGCGCTGGAGGTGGTTAAATTTTGTTTATGGTCGTACAATAAACCTTTTCCCTATATTACCATGGAAGAACTTTCTCGCTTTGATACGGCATAGGACCTGCAATGGTGAACGTGATTGGTGTCACCCTGGCTGGCGCCAGAATTTCGACTGGGGTATAATAGACAGTGACCGTAGAAACTTCATCTTCTTTCACAACCCGGTCAAACTGGATGCTTCCTTCATTAATCCTCTTCTGAATTCCTGACTTCAACCTATCATACCCATTGGTAGATCCTTCACATTCGGGACAAACTTCCCCACAGTCGGGGAATATACCTTTCTTTGCCAAACAACCCTTTACTTCTAGTAGTGGAATCTTCAAAGAATTAACATCATAAACCAAATTCAAGATATCACCATCATCTATAGCTCCCACGGTTCTTCCATGCAAAGGCATGGGATTTTGCAAGACATTCAGGGTAGGATCAAATTTTATTGCTTTGGAATCCATTATATCCTGAATAACATGCTTGAGGGCCTTACAATTTTCGATAGTATGACCTAGAGCTCCGGAATGGAACTCGCAATGAACATTGGCGTCATATCCCTCTAGAATTTTCCCCGGCCTTGGAGGCTGCAAAGTTCTAAGCTGAATCATTTGTAACTGGAGGAGATTATGTAAGAGTTGAGAATATGACATTGGTGGTGTTTCAAACTGTCTATCCCTCAGCTTGGGTGGTTAGTACGGCTTGGGAGCCATTTGTTGATAATTTGTTGACACGGCTGTTGCGGCTGTTGTATCTGTTGTGGAATGGTAGCAGCAGGGATGGTAACAAAAGCGGCTTGGTAGTAGGAATTCTGGTTTCCTCTTTTCCTCTGAGCGTACATTACTCCAGTTTCCCCTTCTCTCTTCTTTACAAATGGCTTCTTAACCCCATAAGTAGAAGCTCCGCCATTTTGGATCTTACCATGTTTCATCCAATTCTCAACTCTTTCACCGGTCAATATAATATCAGAAAAATCACTGGACGAACAACCTGCTAGACGTCCCATGAAATGTCCGGGGAGGATATCCATGAACAAATCCACCATTTCTCTTTCAAGTAGGGGTGGTTGCACCCTTGCTGCCAACTCGCGCCACCTCTACGCGTACTCTTTGAAGCTCTCAGAGTTTTACTGGGATAGGCTCTATAGTTGGGTCCTACTCGGGGCCATGTCGATATTGTACTGATATTTCTTGAGGAACACTTCTTCGAGCTCCTTCCAGTTGTGCACATCAGTTCTCTCTAGCTTCATGTACCACTCAAGAGAGCCTCCGGACAATCTGTCTTGGAAAAAACAACATCCATAGTTTCTCATCTCTGGTATAAGCATCTATCTTGCGATAATAAGCCTGAAGATGAGTTTTAGGGAAAGAACTCCCATTATATTTATCAAATGCAGGGGCCTTGAATTTTGGAGGAATGATCAATCCTTGCACCAATCCCATATCAGAAACATCAATAGCCAGGGTATCTCTGCACTCAAGAGCTCTGACTTTTACTGCTAGCATCTGAAAGTCCTGAAGATTACCTCCCATACTGAATCCTATGTCCTTGTTCAGTAGTGAGAACTGGTCATCTTGACAATCCTCCAAATTATGACTCGGAATACGAATACCCTCCGGAGTGGGAGGTCTGTTACCCCTAACAGTGGCATTAACCGGGTTACCTTGCGCATCAAAAGTAACTCCGACGACTGGAGGCTCTACCTTCGGTGGATCAATTCTTTGAACGGAAACTCTCAACTCTTGTTGTCCTTGGGCCATTCCCTGTATCATATTCATAAATTCCCCCATCCTCATATGGAGCTCACTCAGTTCAGCTTGAATGGTGTCCATGACGTTTCTTTGATTGCAGTGGGTGGCGTACTCGTGAAGATGGCGCTTTGCAATCATGGCAATCCTTCTTGTGTATACAAATAAGTTAAGAAACCATATAACCTGCAAAGAAAAAAAGAATGCAAATGATATGAATGCATGCAATGCTGTGTTCTTTCATTCTCAAGGTTGTTTACGTTCCCGTTCCGGTATTTAGAAATATCCAGATGGCCTTTGTAAATTATGACTTTCGGGAAGAGACTCTCATATGAAGCTCATATTATATAGTTGTGAAGAAATGGTGCTTGGTATAACATCCCAAAATTTTCCACCACATTTTGCATAACACCTAGCATAACAATTAGCATACTCAAAGTCATATCACAACCAAAAACATTGCATCATATTCATCATAACTGAGGTGAGGCTTGTGATCAGTGGCTGAAGCAATTAAGGGCCATACAAAAGCAACAAAAGGGGCAATATGTCTTCAAAACATTGTGCAAAGGGTCACAAGAGTCCTATGGACTAATTTTGATCAAGAAATTGTGAAGAAAAAAATATTATCAATACATACGAGTTTTGTATCGATACATGCTTCATTATGTATCGATACATTCGTGGTATGTATCGATGCATGATTGAATTAATTTGTTGGAAATAACCAAAGCTTTAGTATGCATCGATTCATACATCTATGTATCGGCTCATACATGTTATATAACTAAGATGTATCGATACATACACATTTCGTATCGATACATAAGCCTGTTTTTTCTGTTTTTTTTAGTTTCTTCTCCCTCACCATTTCCCTCCACTTTTTCCTTTCCTTTCCTTTGCATTGTTCCACACTCTTCACATTTCCTTTTCTCTTGGATTACTCTACCACATTCTAGAGTCTTCTACAACCTTCCAAGGAATATTCCAAGGAATATTCTAAGGAATATTCCAAAGAATACTCTAGAACTCTCTAGAGCCCTAACTAACTCCAAACCTAACCTAACTCCTAAGCAACCTCCATTCCCAAACCTCATGCCAAGCCTACACATTATATAAACCCACTTCATCCCAAAGCTAAAGGCTCTCTCATTTTTTTCACTATTCTTCACCATTTTCACTTCATCTCTTTCATTATTCTCCCAAACTTTTCCACCATTTTCAACCTCTCACCAAACCTTCTACATAGAAGTTCTTCAAATTCTTCATTGGAATTTGAAGAACTTGAAGCTAAAACCTCCATTAATCATCTCATTGTGAAGCTTATTTGAAGAATCAATTCTGATTTTGGAGGAGTTTTGAGCTTATTGGAGGTTATTGATCAAGTGTTCATCAAGAAGCATCATCAACCACATTTATTTTGCGCGTTCGCGGATCGAAGCTTCAACTCTCCGGTTTTCTTCTCCATTTGCATTCCGATCTACATTGCAACACTCACCGAAGCAATCCTCCGCTTCGTAGGTTGGTGATCTAAATCTGCTTCTCGATTTAACTTATTCTCTTCATCTCGCCATGACGGCATTCTTCGTATGTTTATCGTTGTGTATGCACTTGACCGTTTAATTTCGTCTTGATTATGATTTGATCACTTTGTTTGTTCTTAGTTAGAATTATAGCTTATTCTAGGTGCCATTAAGGTTTAGATTATGGCTTTTAGGTGTAAAATTTGTGTTCATTAGATAATAGTTGCATTAGGAGCTTTAGGAAATAAGTCGATTGCAAGAAGTGTTTTTTCCCTCTTTTTCTTGGGCATTACTTCTCCCTTTACCACCATAGATTGATAGGTCTAGATTTTATGGAATCTTTAGGTCCATTTTCAGTACCTTATTCCTCCATTTCGAGTCATTTTGACATGCTTTCGTCCCCTTTGCATATTCTTGCATTCTACTTGTTAATTGTGCCTAATTGACTTGTATATCATTGTTGTCATGTTCAAGACTTTCATTTAGCATGCTTACATGTGTTTAACATTATATTTTGACTTCATCTCCATGATCCATAAACATTGGCATGATTCATGATTGCATTACATGATGTATGATGCATGAGCATAAATGTGCATTTTCTTGCATTCTTGTTTGCATTGTTGATTGCATTTCCATGTGATCTTAATGTTGTTTTTTGTGCCAACTAACATGTTTTAATTAATGATCCTTGTTGACACATGCAAATATTCCATGTTATGATTATGTGATTAAATACTTGAAGTGCATAATTATGTTCATTTTTTTGTATACCTTTTGTTCATGAGCATCCATAGAAATATTATGTTCATCCAATCATGCATGTTGATGTTTGTTAATCATGATATGTGAAGTATTTGCATTAGTTGTTATCCATCTTGTGCATAAAAATGAGCCAAATCTGCCTTCTTTTTCATAGTTGTTTTTAGAAGCAGTAGCTGTTAAAAGTGTGTTGTTTGTTACATGTTCATAATTTTTACACCTACTTTCATGTTGTTTGATAGCTGTTGAATGTTGTTTGTATTGTGTGATGTCTTTCATAGCTGATTGTGTGTTTAAGTGTTGTAAATAGCTGTTGAATTTTAGTTTAGCATAGTGTAGGCACCCCTAAACTTAAAATTGAGTCTAGTTTAGTTCCAAGTTGCCTTAGGAATTATTTGGTATGTGTTTACCTCATTCCTTTTTATTAAATGTACACCACTAACCCTTGTTTTGTAGAGAGGTTGAGGTATATTTCCTTACACCTTATCCTTTTAATTCTTTTATGCATTTCCTTATGCATTTATTTCCTTTACCTTTCATGTTTGTGTTTGGTAGGATTGAATAAATAACTTAGGGTTAGAAATCGCATTAACCATTAGGACCTCCTTTTGCATTGAATAAATAACTTAGGATTGGTCTTAGTCCCCCTTAGTTTTTGTCCTTTTCCGACTTGAGTCTTCTTCTCTCATCTTCAAACAAAAATCCAACAAACATATAATAAAGGATTGAAATAGCCTCTTATATATAGCCTTATTCCATGGGGCACTAATATTCATTCCATCTTGGAATAGTGTGAGCTTGTCTAGCATGAAGTACAAGTCTAATCATGAGGCTACCTTCACAAACGATAAACTCAAAACACTTATCATAAAAGACAATCAACAAAGACATCACGTCTTCTCTTCTCATCTCTTAATCTTTGCGGACGAATGTGACTTGCCTCAATAGTTCAAATAGCGATACAGTAAACACCCTCGAGTCAGAGCTGGTAACACCTGAGCTAGAGCTATGGCAACGTCATCCTAAAAAACACAAACAAGTTCCAACCTTAGTTAGGCGAACTACGTCGACTCTAATCCTCATTTTCTCGATGAGGTACGTAGGCAGCGGGGTAGGGCCCGTTCGAGCACATTCTTTATTTTCCCTACATTTTCCCCCTTTCTTTCCATTTTCTTTTCCAATTCCCTTTCTCATTTCAGTACCAGTTCCAGTTAGTAATTCTTTCGTTCAACAACATCTTATTTCTCACCCTTTGAAACAGACAAACAAGCGTGGATCCTGTCGGGTACGGCAGACAATCTGGGGTGCTAATACCTTCCCAGGTCGTAACCGACTCCCGAACCCAGATCTTTGGTTCGCAGGACCTTGTCCTTTACTTCTTCCTCAGGTTTGTGCAGCATTACCCTTCCCGTTCCTTCGGGATAAAAATGCCTGGATGGCGACTCTACCTTTTCCGTGCCACTTTCGCGTTTGTACTAGGATGAAAATCCTGGGAGCGACAGCTGGCGAATCTGTTGGGTAAGGAACCCATAATTTCTGGTTTCCCCTTTGAGAGTCAATCCTAGCACTTGTCTATTTTTGTTTCTTTGGGTGTTTATTTGTTTTCTGATGTGTGCTTTAGTTTAGCTTTACAGCTTTACTTTATAGCTTTATTTACTGCTTTCGGTATTTATGTTCACATGCAACATATATTGGACTGTGTTGGTTTCATTTTTTCTATGGGATGGGATTTGTTACTGTGAGATAAGCCAAATACCCGGGTTGAGTGCACCTAGGACTTAGAGTGGTTCCACTTTGGCTTCATGGCATTTAGTTATGTTGGTATTAGTGAGTTCCACGCCTTGACTTGCGACCTTCTCGGGAATGTATTGATGCTGGAATATTTCTGGAGAAATACATAACCTTGATAGTTATGTGCAGTCAGGGGACCAATCATTGAGAACCTTTGAGGAAACATCCCTCTCCAGTGATGACAGTGGAAGATCACATTTGTTGGCAAATCCACTAGCATCCGAGGGCCCACTGGGAACTCGCATAGGATGGCACGGTTCTCTCATAGGAACCTAGTCAAGGAAAATTGTTCGTATGAAGATAGTATTGTACCCTTCGGGATGAATGTACTATTGTTTCTCGATTCAGTGCTTAAAGTTGGGGACTTATGAGGGATGCTTGTTTCCCCCGTACTCAGCTGAGACCTCCCTGGGTAGTATATAATGCCAAACCGATTTCCTGATTTGGTCATGAGCCATTTCTCAAAAATGGTGAACGTATTATTGATATCCGGCTTTGAGAGTCCGTGATGTTGACACGGAGTAGCATACCCGTGAGATGGGAGGGGTTTACAAGTTTGCAGGAACCCTGAAACTTCCAACATACTCGCTTTGTCATCATTGTTCAGTATTATGGTCAGGTCTTACATGGTCCTTTGGTCCTGAGATCCGGGATTTTGGTGGTACTGTTATCATGACTCTTCAATATCACATGACTGTCTTCTCAGCACCAACATTAGACTAGTGATTGCCAGACCTCTGATCATATGCCAGTGCATTGCATAACATCCTCTGCATGCTTGCATTACTAACACATGCTTACTCATTTGCAGGGTCGCATGTCGCGTCCTCATGAACATATCATACACATTTACTGCATGATTTGCATATTTTGCATTTTACAGGTTATTCAGACTTCCTAACTTATTCAACTTCAGGCAATATAGTCGGTCAACACGTTCATCGGTATCTGATGGGCTAAAGACGTGTCTACTTATGCGTCTAGCGGTATCTTACTGCAAGTGCACAGCCTATCGAAGTAATATTTAAGATTATCGATCCACAGGGATTCTATGGTTACTTAGTGCTAGATGAACTTTCTAGTTTAGCTAAGGCGAATGGTTTTCACGATTTTTTGTTGGTTTTTAAGACTATTAAAGGCGGAGTAAAATTTAAGTTTTAATTAAGTAATTCTAAGGCGGTCGGTATGTAATTATATTAACTTAGGTGGGTCAATCTAACCTAGGCTTATTTAAGATGTTCACTTAATCTATTCGGTAGGGATTACCAGTTTAAATACCCTCAACTCACACTCTCGTGGTCTTATATCAGATCTTATCCCTAAAGCCCTATGCCTGCTCTCGCTAGCCCATAAGTGTTTAGAGGTAATTTTTGGAAACTAAGTAATTCTAATTTATCTTAAAGCGCTCTCGCTGTGTTTAATTTAAATGCCTAACTTTAGTTATCTGGTTAAAATCTCACACTCTCGTGGTCTTGACCTAACCTAATACTCTTTTCTTACTCTCGTAACAAAAATGTCTATTTAATTAAAAAAGTCTCAGCCAGAAATGTTAAGTGATTAATTATTTTTAGCCTATGGTTATATTTTACCGGTTAAGTTTGTTCTAACTACATACCGCCCTAAGGTGTTTAGCTACTCATCGATGTTGAACCAGACAGAGACAGAAAATTAAATAATAAAATACTCATGGCAGGAAAATAAATAAACATTATAATTAATTAAATTGCAATATAAATAAAAACCTGGTTAACAATATCAGAGAGACTCCTTCTTCCACAAACCGGAAAGCTCGGAGTTGGCGAAATCAAAATTAAACGAATGCTGAAGGTTTAGAAAAAATAAATAACGTATAACAATTTCCTGATGTTGGAAATTGTTATATGGCGGGGTTGGATACAATAAAACGAAACAGAAAATAATGCAGAAATAAGAACGGGTCGTAAATCAGTTCGGCAGAGCTTCCGCAGGAAATTGAATAGAAAAATGCTCTGTCCATTCTTCATGAACTTGGTGCTATTTATAGAACTTCAATTGGGCTGGATTTTTGGACTTCAGTTGAAATGGGCCTTGCTATTTTTGGGGAGAAAATGTAGGTAGTGGCAACAAAATAGGACACCATCTCTTCACGTAATGCCTTCACGTTGCCTTGGTCAAAAACCTAGAATAATCATTGTCACGGTCGTGACAATGCCTTTACGCTCGTGACTTGTGACTTTTAAGTGTCACGGTCGTGACACATGTCTTACGGTCGTGATGCTCCATTTTGGGGTGTCACGGTCGTGACACCCTTGTAACGGTCGTGACTGCTGCAAAATATGCAGTTTTGCAGAGAGCTTCATTTCTTTATCTTTTTATGACCGATTTTGTTCCTTTTTCTCTTGATTCATGATTTGGCTCCATATAGTGATGTACCTGCAAAACGGTAAGAAAAACTCGAGAAATCGAGTATTAAAACGATAATTATTCAATAAAACGCCAATGAAACTTAGCAATATAATCGATATGTTTTCTCGTTATCAAACTTCCCCAAACTTAAACCTTTGCTTGTCCTCAAGCAAATAGTCGGTTGAAAATCGGCGGACAAGATGTCATTCACGCATACTCCTAACAAATCCTACGAGGGATCGCTTTTGTTGGATAATCCGATACTTTGATATTACACTACCGATACACTAATGGCACAAGCAACAAGCTATGTCGTCGACTTCCCGTTAAATGAGCCAATCTGCAATTACTTTACGATTTCACCTAAAGTTTTTCGATCTTATTTCGCCCGGTTTCATTCTAGCGCAATCACATTAAGCCCTTTGCCTTAGCACGCACGTAGTGGAGTAGCCGGTTAGCGACTTTGATCCTTTTTGAGCACGGGGTCTGGTACACGAGTGTGGTAACCCTACATTTTGTATCCGATTTGGAGGTTGTGGGGGATCGAGCCGTAGCACGCCCTACCGAGTTCAGAACCAGTACCTCTGAACTAACCCGCAATGGACTCCTTCTCATATTTCTCGTTTCTTGTATGCGACCGTGTACTTTGGTGCAATTTCTTTTCATTTTGCATCGAGATATGAAGGATCATTATTGATTAGGCATCAAACGCTTATATTCATCGGCTCCCCACGTGGTTTGTGTTCAGACGGTGCTGACTGCTAGTATAAACTACTCGGGGTTACTTTTGAACTGAAACTAGAAGTGTACTCGTAATGGTAATCGGAGATGGAATCGCTTAAGTAGGAAGTCAAAGTTGTCAAGATTGTATTGGTCTTGTTTAATCGTTCTCGGCTTCCTATTTACGATTTCGTAGGTAAGTCGGGTAATGCGAATAATTAAAATTTTTCGGTTATGGCTAAATAAACGGGAAAGTTTGAAACTAAAGAAAATGTCATAAAGATTTTTGCACGCTTCATTAACTTACTAAAAGAAATACAACGGGAATGAAAATACAACGAAAATGAAAAAGTGCGAAGCGGAAAAATGCGGAAATGAAAGGTACCTCTCCCACACTATATCAGACATTGTCCTCAATGTTGTGATATAAATGCGGTTAAAGTACAGTACAAACGACAAAAACTAAAAACAAACAGAAGAAAAACTAAAACTATGGCTGCTGAGGACCGCGGGGTCGGCTTCTGGTACGGGAGCGGCGTCTGGAAGGAGTCGCTTCAGGATCAGAACCGGTGCTGGTGGTCCCAGTGATGTCGATACGCAAGGCTTCTAACTCGCCAAAAATCGCGTCAAACCTCTCATTAGTAGCTGCCTGGTTTGCTGCAATAGTGCCGAGCAAAGCATCGTACTGCTCCTTATGCCTACGCTCCAGTGCGGCATTCATCTGGTTCTGCTGATGAATCGCACGGAGGACGTCCTCAAGTGTGATGTCCTGTGCAGGAGGCTGTCGGGTAGATGTCTCTGGTATATCCTGGACAGGCTCACCTGCATCCATAGCGTCCTGCATCTCATCCGCAGGGAGATCTGCCTGATCATGAATAGGAGCGTGGTCAGCAGCATCAGGTAGAACAAAGAGCCAGTTGGCTCGGCTGGATGGGTCGATGCGGTCGCGGGACGGCAAAGTGATATGATGAAATATGGTGCCATGGACAACAGGGCTATACCTGCCATCCTCTCGCTGCGCAATCAGGTGAGCGGACCTGCAATAACTCTTGGTGAGGAATTCAGCGGCTAGGTAAGGCTGATTAGCGATCGCGTCACCAAGCCCCAACTGAATGGCGAGGGTGGTGACGATGCCGCCTATGAAGAACGGGGTGGAGCCTCTGTGTGCAATGGCCTGGATGTGGTAGAGCATGAAAGGGGCAGCGCTGATCGGCTCGTCATTAAGAGCACAATGCAAGAATAGAAGCTCCTTGGAGTTGAGCTTATGGTTGCTCTCTCGAGCGAAGATGGTGTTGCAGATGACTCTGTGGAAATAGCGGATGGCCGGATTGTGGATGTGCGTGGCGTTGAGGCTTTGGAAGGCTGATGCACGGGTGTTGGTTAAATCGTGCCATAAAGTGAAAGCTTGTTCACTAAAGTTATCGGGCACGCGACGGTGAGCTTCAGTTCCGTGATGGAAGCCTAACAACTCAGCGATCCTGTCTTGCGAGAGGTTGAATTCTTGGCCATGCAATCTAAATTTCGCAAAACCGGTGAGCTGACTCAGAGAACCGGTGCCGGTGACGTAACTGAAGGAACTCAAGAACTCCAGTGTCAGAAGTTCGAAGGTTGGCTGAGGTTGACTGCAAAGGTCCCAGAGCCCGACTTTTTGGAGCAGGTTCGTAACACTGGCAAGCATTCCGAGTTCTCTCAAACACACAGTGTCGATGTAATGCGTAGGTTGCACACCGCGGTTTTGGAATCGGAGAAATCGTTCTCTTTGAGTTTCTCCAGCATCACCTTCTCTAAAAGTGATAGAATCCATTGCATGCAAGAGCTTAAAGTGAAGAGTGAAGATTTTTGAAGTTTTTGTGAAAAAATGGTAAAATGAGATAAATAATGATTCGGGATAAATGATGGAGAGTGAGAATGTGGTAGGTTGTGATAATGGGGGGTTAATGAGATTAAAGCTCGTAATGGGGGGGTTACGGAGGTTAGGAAGAAGATGGGAAGTTTTTTTAGGGAGTTATGGAGGAGAAGAAGAAGAAGGGGCACGAAGAGAAACAGTTCTGTTTCTCACGATTTCTGGTATAGGGGTCGTCACGGTCGTGACAGGGGTACGACGGTCGTGACACTCAAAAAGAGCGTGTCACGATCGTCATGGGGCAGTGACGACCGTGAGGCTTGCTACGTTAAATAATTTCCAGAAAAACACTTTCTCACTTGTTTTACATAATTTATATCAATGTATTTTCTTCACTAACTCTCATATTAATTTATAGATACCACATAGTGCATAAGTTCAACACAGTAATTCAATAACTTGCAAGGCATGAGAGATTTGTATATATAATGAATAAATGCAAGCATAAAAGTGCATAGAATGAAAAATACATAAATTGCTAAAATTGGAGAAATTTTGGAATTAAAGATGCATTGCATAAAGTACTTGAAAATGAAATTACATAAATGGAAAAACGATAAGAAATTGTTGCGAAAAATAAATCTAACTAGAAACGAAAACAATGAGAAAATAAACTAAATCACTTATAACATTATCAAAAGCGTTTCTTCAAGTCTTCGATGGCGGAGTTCAAGTGATAGAATTGTTCGCAGCTTATGTCAGTCAAACCTATAATGTCCAATTGCATGCTCTTAATATCTTCTTTAAATAAGTTAATGTCAGTTTGGTAAGCATTGAGAGTGTTCATGATGTTTTGTAAGTTGTTAGCATACTCTCCTTGATTCACTTCAGGGGTTTCATAAACTTCTTCAGTGTGGTCAATGTCATGGTAACCAGGAGGCGTCTCAGAGTCAGTTTCGACATCGGTCATTGTATCATCTTTTATTTTATACGACTGAGGTGTTTCAGGAGTGGGTGGATAATCAGGTGGGTTTAACTCATAAAGCCAGTTATCCTTATTATGAACACTTACTTTAGCATGGTTAGGCAATGTGAACAGGGTTACTACTTCGTTCCGGATTAGGTACTCAAAAGGTGGATGTCCTAAATTCCTTATGATATGTCTATTGAAGCAGAAGTTAAGATCCATAGGACGGATGTTACCTAAACGGTTGCACCTATGCAATTGGTACCTAAGTCCTATGGCATCAGCAATCATGGTTACAAGACCTCCTACTAAGATAGGTAATTCAGGTTCTTCTTGGATACGGGTGAAGGTTTGCATCATGAAAGGTACACCATTAACAGGCTGTCCATTAGTGAAACATGACATAATAAATATTTCATCTTTAGAAACTCCGGTAATGTTTTCTTCTTTTCCAAAGAATGTGTGGGCTAGGAATTTATGGAAGTAACGGAGGGCAGGATTATGGATCTCATCATTATTCATGTTATTTGGTTCAGGGTGGTAGTTTCCGGTTAAAGTTCCCCAAAAGAAATCTAGCTCAATATCCATCAATTCTACCTGTGTGGTAGTGAATGCAAATGGTCCACTAGGGAATCCTAACAAGTCAGCTAGTTCTTTATGGTTAAAGTCATATTCTATTCCAAACAGGCGGAAACTAATAAATCCTTTCCTAAATCCAAAACCGCGCTCAGGTAGGTAAATTAAGGAGCTAAGGAACTCAAGAGTGAGCTCGTGGTAAGTCACAAACTTATGTTGGATCAATGCATTCTCCCATCCGAGTCGGTTAAACAAGTACATGATGCTATCATGTATACCTAAGGTTTCCATAGTCCGATCATCCGGGTACAGGGTCAAATCCATTTGCCTCTGTGATAATTCTTCAAATTTCATTCTTTGGTTCCTACCTCTAAATTTGGTTTCCATATGGTTAATTGGTTGGTTAGCCATGGCCAGTGCAAATATGGAGGAAACAAATCAGGAGAAGAAGGAAAGTGGAAAAGACTTTTAGAAAATCTGTAAAAAGTGATTTAAAATAAATATAAGAAAATGAAATGCATAATGTAATGGCAATAATAGTAATATAAAAGAACTATAAAATGACAAAACAATTAAACAAATAGTAAAACTATAAATAATAAAAATGATAAAGAGAATAATTTAAATAATTTGATAAGTAAATGGGTTGCCTCCCACTAAGCGTTGTTTTTATCGTCTAAAGCCTGACGTAATGCTTAAGTTTAGATTAATCAGGGGAATTAGTGGACAACTCTAAAAGCTTTAGATTATTCGCATAATCTCTATTTTCAACTTTATGATAATGTTTTAAACGTTGTCCGTTTACTATGAATGGTTCACTATTCCTACCCTTAATTTCTATTGCTCCACTCGGGAATACTTTAATTATTTCAAAGGGTCCTGACCATCTAGATTTTAATTTTCCAGGAAAGAGCCTAAGTCTTGAATTAAAGAGGAGTACAACGTCTCCCACACTAAATTCTTTCCTAGATAGGCGTTTATCATGCCATCGCTTAGTTCTTTCTTTATATATCTTAGCATTCTCATAAGCATCTAACCTTAATTCTTCTAATTCGTTAATGTCTAGGATTCGCTTTTCTCCTGCAGCATTATAGTTTATATTGAGAGTTCTAATCGCCCAATAAGCTTTGTGTTCTAGTTCTACTGGTAGGTGACAAGATTTTCCATAAACGAGTTTGAAAGGTGTAGTACCTATGGGTGTCTTGTAAGCGGTCCTATAAGCCCATAAAGCTTCATTAAGTTTAGATGACCAATCTTTCCGAGATATGGCGACAGTCTTTTCTAAGATTTGTTTAATTTCTCTGTTTGAGACTTCGACTTGTCCACTTGTTTGTGGGTGATATGGTGTAGCCACACGGTGTCTTACTCCATACTTAGATAGTAATTTGTCAAATATTTTTGAGATGAAGTGCGAGCCACCGTCACTTATGACGAGTCTAGGCACACCAAATCTGGGAAAGATTATATTTTTGAAAAGCTTTATTACTACTCGTGTATCGTTTATAGGAGAAGCTATGGCTTCAATCCATTTCGAAACATAATCAACAGCTACGAGTATGTAATTATTACCGAAAGATGATGGGAATGGTCCCATGAAATCTATTCCCCAAACGTCAAAGATTTCTACTTCTAATATTCCTTTTTGAGGCATTTCATCTCTTCTTGAAATATTGCCAGTGCGTTGACACCGATCGCAATTTATAACAGCGATGTGGACATCCTTCCATAGATTTGGCCAGAATAAGCCGGCTTGCAAGATTTTTGCACAAGTTTTGGAAGTGCTTGCATGTCCACCATAAGGAGATGAATGGCATTGAGCAATGACATCTTCTATTTCTTCTTCGGGAATACATCGGCGAAAGATTCCATCTGGTCCTCTTTTGAACAATAATGGTTCATCCCAATAGTAATGTTTCAGATTATGAAAGAATTTCTTTTTCTGCTGATAGGTCAGGTTGGGTGGAAGAGCTCCTGCAGCTAGATAGTTGACGATGTCAGCGTACCATGGCAGTCCTACAGTTGTCTGGATTGTTTCCACGGATTCTGGTTCATTTATATCTAACTGAGCTAGGTCGCTTCCTAATTGTGCTATCAGCTGTTCATACGGAAAATCATCGTTAATCGGCACTTGTTCAGGTTTAATACCTTTTATTCTAGATAAATGGTCCGCTACGACGTTCTCAGTACCTTTCTTATCTTTTATTTCTAAGTCAAACTCTTGTAAGAGTAAAATCCATCTCAAGAGTCTCGGTTTAGCATCTTTCTTAGTTAATAGATATCGGATAGCAGCATGGTCTGTGTAAATGATTATTTTCGCTCCAACTAGGTAAGAACGGAATTTGTCAAGCGCAAAGACAACTGCTAACAATTCTTTTTCGGTAGTGGCGTAGTTCATCTGGGCAGAATCTAAAGTTCTACTGGCATAGTAGATCGCATGAAGTTTCTTTTCCTTTCTCTGGCCTAGAACTGCGCCTACAGCATAGTCACTCGCATCACACATGATTTCAAAAGGTAATCTCCAGTCAGGGGGTTGCATGATTGGTGCGGTGATGAGGGCTGTTTTTAGAGTTTCGAATGCTTTAAGACAATCTTCGTTGAATATGAACTCAGCGTCTTTCATTAATAAACCAGTAAGAGGTTTAGTAATTTTCGAGAAATCTTTGATGAATCGTCGGTAGAAACCGGCGTGTCCTAAAAGGCTTCGTATTTCTCGAACGGTTCTAGGGGGTTGAAGATCTTTTATGACTTCAATCTTAGCTTTATCAACTTCAATTCCCTTGTCAGATATTACATGACCTAATACGATTGCTTCGTTGACCATAAAATGACATTTCTCCCAGTTAAGCACAAGGTTTACTTTTACACATCTTTCTAATACCATTTCTAAGTTCGATAAACATCCTTCAACACTTCGCCCGCATACAGAGAAGTCGTCCATGAACACTTCCATGATGTTGTCTATAAAATCTGCAAAGATTGACATCATACATCTTTGAAAGGTTGCAGGAGCGTTGCATAATCCAAAGGGCATTCGTCTATAAGCGAACGTTCCATAAGGGCATGTGAATGTGGTCTTCTCTTGATCATCTGGGTGGATAGGGATTTGGAAAAATCCTGAGTATCCGTCAAGATAACAGAAGTAAGAATGCTTGGCTAATCGTTCTAACATTTGATCTATAAAAGGTAGTGGGAAATGATCTTTTCGAGTGGCTTTGTTTAGTTTACGATAATCTATGCACACTCTATATCCCGTCACTACTCTTTGCGATATCGATTCGCCTTGAGCGTTTTTCACAACAGTGATACCTCCTTTCTTTGGCACTACATGTATTGGACTAACCCATTCACTATCAGAGATTGGATATATTATTCCGGCATCTAATAATTTCTTAACTTCCTCTTTTACTACAGTGCTAAGGGTTGGGTTAATTCTTCTTTGAGATTCTCTGGAGGTTCTGCAATCTTCTTCTAGCAGAATACGATGCATACAAACTGAAGGACATATTCCTTTGAGATCAGATATGTTATATCCTAATGCAGTCGGATATTTCTTCAAAACATCTAAAAGTTTCTTTGTTTCTATAGTTCCTAAACTGGAATTTACTATAACTGGTCTTTTACATTCAATGTCTAAGAATTCGTACCTTAGGTTATGAGGTAAAGTTTTTAATCCTAATGTAAGTTTATCTTTACTTGGCATAGGATCTGGTGTAAGCGCTAAACTTTCGCTTAGACTATCATCCTGATACGGTTTTCGCCAATTATCATCTTCGAAAATCGGAGGGATTTGAATTTTCATTATCTCAGAATAAGTGGTCTCTTTTAGTTCCATTTCTCTTACACATTCGTCAATTACGTCCAATAGATAGCATGTATCCTCTATAGCTGGTGATTGTAAGAATTGTGTTAAAATGAATTCAACTTTCTCTTCACCCACTTCAAAGGTTAGCTTTCCTATTTTTACGTCTATTATAGCTCCAGCAGTGGCTAAGAATGGTCTTCCTAGTATGATAGGTGTAGTGGAGTCCTCAGAGATGTCCATGATTATAAAATCAGTAGGGATATAGAATTGTCCTATACGTACTGGGACGTTTTCTAGTATGCCTACAGGATATTTGACAGAGCGATCGGCTAGTTGAACTGACATTTTAGTTGGTCTTAGGTCACCCATGTCTAGCCTTTTGCATATTGTTAAGGGCATAACACTGATACTGGCTCCTAAATCGCATAGAGCTTTGTCAATGACGAATTTTCCTATTACACAGGGTATAGAGAAACTTCCTGGATCTTTTAGCTTAGGAGGCATTTTATTCTGAATTATTGCGCTACACTCGGCAGTAAGTGTAACTGTTCCGTTATCCTCTATCTTTTTCTTATTGGATAAGATTTCTTTTAAAAACTTAGCGTACGAGGGTATTTGAGTGATTGCTTCTGTAAACGGAATAGTAATATTCAACTGTTTCAGAAGTTCAACAAATTTCTTAAATTGACCCGTCGTCTTGGAATTTATTAATCTTTGAGGGTACGGAATTGGTGGTTTATAGGGTGGTGGAGGCACATAAGGTTGTTCTTTCTCCACTACTTCTTGATTATCATCTTCCTTTTCTTCTGGATCATTCACCACTTCAGTCGGTTTATCCGGTTTTTGGTACATGGCTGGATTGTCAAGTCTTGGATCGGTAGGTCCGTCAAGTTCCTTGCCACTTCTTAATATCACAGTGTTAGCATGTCCTTTCGGATTTGGTTGAGGTTGTCCAGGGAACACTCCAGCTGGTGCAGCAGTAGGTGCTTGTTGTTGAGCTACTTGTGAAATCTGAGTTTCCAGCATTTTGTTATGTGTAGCTAATGCATCTACTTTGCTCACTAATTGTTTAATCTGCTCATTAGTGTGAATGTTTTGGTTTAAAAAGTCCTTGTTTGTTTGAGATTGGTTAGCTATAAAGTTCTCCATCATCAACTCAAGGTTCGATTTTCTAGGGATATTAGGAGCAGTCTTTTGATATCCTGGTGATATAGCTGGTGCTTGACCTGGCGCGTATAAAGCGTTGTTATTCTTATAGGAGAAGTTCGGATGATTCTTCCAACCTGGGTTATATGTATTTGAGTAAGGGTTTCCTTGAGCATAATTCACATGATCCGTGGGAGTTCCTGTCAATAGTTGACAATCAGAAACTTCGTGTCCTGAAACTCCACATAACTCACAGTTAGGTGTTACTGCAGCCACGGTGGCTGTTGGTGTTATGGCCAAGTTGTCGATCTTTTGGCTTAGTTGGTCAAACTTCGCATTGACTTGGTCCATACTACTTACTTCGTACATACCTCCCTTTGTTGGTTTCTCAGTTGCGACTCTCTCGCTTCCCCAAAGGTAATGATTTTGAGCCATACTTTCGATAAGTGCATAGGCATCATTATATTCTTTGTCCATCAATGCACCGCCCGCGGCAGCGTCAATTGTCATTCTTGTATTGTACAAGAGTCCATTATAGAAGGTATGGATGACCATCCATTCTATTAATCCATGATGTGGACAAAGTCTCAATAGATCTTTATAGCGTTCCCAAGCTTCGAATAATGATTCACTTTCTCTTTGCTTAAATCCGTTGATCTGAGCTCTCAGCATAGCTGTCTTGCTAGGTGGAAAATATCTGTTCAAGAAAACTCTCTTAAGCTCCTCCCACGTAGTTACTGAGTTCGAAGGCAGAGATTGAAGCCAAGCTCTTGCTCTGTCTCGAAGCGAAAAAGGAAATAAACGTAGTCTAATAGCTTCTTGGGTAACTCCATTGGCTTTTACAGTATCTGCATATTGCACAAAGATCGAAAGATGAAGATTTGGATCCTCGGTAGGATTTCCGGCGAATTGATTTTGTTGCACGGCTGATATCAACGAAGGTTTTAGTTCGAAATCGTTTCGGTTGATAGCCGGCGCTGCAATGCTTGAATGCGGTTCAGCTTGCGAAGGACTGGCGTAATACTTGAGTGGATGAGTTTGTTCTTCAGCCATCTCTGCGTCCTTTGATGTTACGACTGGTTTAGGCGGATCTGATTGAAGATCTGGAATACTGTAACTTTTTTCGTAATCGAATATACGTCTTCTTACGTGTAAGAAGCGTTCCGATTCAGGGATTAGAGGTTGCAAGTCTTCGCTTTTAGAGCGAGTACTTGGCATACACTCGGAAATTAAATTAAATTAAGTAGTTGATACCTTAGTCTAGACAATGCTACCTAAATGCACTAGTGACTAAATTAAGGAATCCCCGGCAACGGCGCCAAAAACTTGATGGGCTAAAGACGTGTCTACTTATGCGTCTAGCGGTATCTTACTGCAAGTGCACAGCCTATCGAAGTAATATTTAAGATTATCGATCCACAGGGATTCTATGGTTACTTAGTGCTAGATGAACTTTCTAGTTTAGCTAAGGCGAATGGTTGTCACGATTTTTTGTTGGTTTTTAAGACTATTAAAGGCGGAGTAAAATTTAAGTTTTAATTAAGTAATTCTAAGGCGGTCGGTATGTAATTATATTAACTTAGGTGGGTCAATCTAACCTAGGCTTATTTAAGATGTTCACTTAATCTATTCGGTAGGGATTACCAGTTTAAATACCCTCAACTCACACTCTCGTGGTCTTATATCAGATCTTATCCCTAAAGCCCTATGCCTGCTCTCGCTAGCCCATAAGTGTTTAGAGGTAATTTTTGGAAACTAAGTAATTCTAATTTATCTTAAAGCGCTCTCGCTGTGTTTAATTTAAATGCCTAACTTTAGCTATCTGGTTAAAATCTCACACTCTCGTGGTCTTGACCTAACCTAATACTCTTTTCTTACTCTCGTAACAAAAATGTCTATTTAATTAAAAAAGTCTCAGCCAGAAATGTTAAGTGATTAATTATTTTTAGCCTATGGTTATATTTTACCGGTTAAGTTTGTTCTAACTACATACCGCCCTAAGGTGTTTAGCTACTCATCGATGTTGAACCAGACAGAGACAGAAAATTAAATAATAAAATACTCATGGCAGGAAAATAAATAAACATTATAATTAATTAAATTGCAATATAAATAAAAACCTAGTTAACAATATCAGAGAGACTCCTTCTTCCACAAACCGGAAAGCTCGGAGTTGGCGAAATCAAAATTAAACGAATGCTGAAGGTTTAGAAAAAATAAATAACGTATAACAATTTCCTGATGTTGGAAATTGTTATATGGCGGGGTTGGATACAATAAAACGAAACAGAAAATAATGCAGAAATAAGAACGGGTCGTAAATCAGTTCGGCAGAGCTTCCGCAGGAAATTGAATAGAAAAATGCTCTGTCCATTCTTCATGAACTTGGTGCTATTTATAGAACTTCAATTGGGCTGGATTTTTGGACTTCAGTTGAAATGGGCCTTGCTATTTTTGGGGAGAAAATGTAGGTAGTGGCAACAAAATAGGAGACCATCTCTTCACGTTGCCTTGGTCAAAAACCTAGAATAATCATTGTCACGGTCGTGACAATGCCTTTACGCTTGTGACTTGTGACTTTTAAGTGTCACGGTCGTGACACATGTCTTACGGTCATGATGCTCCATTTTGGGGTGTCACGGTCGTGACACCCTGTAAACACCCCAAATTTGCCCTCACCCATTCACACCATGGCTTGTGATCATTTCATATGAATAAACACAATCATATCACCTCATATTACATTTTTGATCCACTGCATAGTTTCAAAGTCATCTGCATCTAGGGTTTGTGATCTGAGCAATCCAAGAGCTTCTTGAGCCACTTCAAAGGCCACCAATCAATTCAAAGGGATCCATGTGTGTTCTTATATCATACTACATCCTCTCAAAGTCAAGAATGCAAAAGAATCACAAGAACTGGGATTGGAATGGATGCAGAGCCAAGTTTGACTGCACAGTTGACCTAAAATTAGGGTTTTGGTTTCAGAGGCCATAACTCCAATTTTTTTGGTCATTCTTGTTTCCATTGGTCTCTATATGGTATAGGGAGTATGCATATCAAGTTTCATGAAGAAATTCCATGGGGAAGTCATCTGATCAAGGGTTGACTTTTCAGACAAGTCAGTGTAAAATCAGGGCATCTGAGGCCCCCAATGACCCAACCAATGGTTGATCTTCATCATTTTGAGTGTATATGATCTTTATTTGATCATGGAAGAAGGTTGAAGTTCACAAAATTCAAGAATTTGAAGTTTTTGCAAAGTTGACTTTTTAGGGCATGGTTGACTTTTCAAGGATATGTCATTTTAGGTCATTTTTCAAGCCTTGATTTTTGATCCAAGAAAGCTTCAAATGGAAAAACCTTGGTCATGAAAGTTGTAGATCACATTTTTCCCTTTTCAAAAAGTACAAGAACATGATCAAATTCTTCTTGGATCAAAAGTTATGGTGTGACAAAGTTGGCAAAAATCATTGATTTTCAAGATGTGCACTAAATGGAAAATTTGCAAAATCATGTTTCAAGGCAAGTTGTAACTTCTAGTTAGCATCAAACCATTACACAAACATTCTATGTGACATAAAAGTAAGAATTGAACCAAAATGCTCATGTTTCATGGCTTATGGAATGAGAAAATCACATGTGAACCAAAATGAGCCAACTTGCAAAACTCATGATCACACTTCCTACCACTTGCTACATTGGATGCTGAGCTTTGCTAGCCCTTCCCCTCACCCTTGCTGCGCCAGCCCCATGCTTGTACTAGCCTAGAACCAAGCCATACCTCTCTTACACAAAGAGTGGACTTTTGGCAAAAGTGAACTTACCAATCAATAAAGGCCATGTCAAATCATCTGACCTATAGGATTATTTTATACTATCCTTTGGCAAGCAAAACATATCAAGAAGCCAAGCTGAAACACATCACAAGACACCATACACAAAGACACCTCATTTTGCAAAACTCTTCGAATCTGCCTCCATAAGCCTCAAACACTCAAACCATTTTCATACCTCAACTCATCATGCCTCATTAAGCCCAAACCACCAAAGAGCCAAGCCTGAATCAAGCAAGAACACCACTTCTCCATTTTCACTCCAACTTGCAGTTTCTTTCGAAACTCACTCCACAGCTCACCAACATCCAAATAAACTCCACAAACCTTCTCCACTCATCATCTGGATCCCAAACAACCCTTCACCAGTGCCAGAAACATCCTGAACCACCATCACCATTTTCAACTGAGCTTGAGCAGAAGCTGCTCAAACTCCTCAACCAGCCAGCTTAAACTCTTTCTAAGTATTCAAGCATCACTAGAGGGTCAAGTGGAGTGGATTACACCAAGAGGGGAGGTCAGAAAGTTGCTGGAGTGAAAGCTTCGAATCTCAGGTAGCTCAAGAAATATTTTTCCAGAAATCATTTTTTAAGTTCTAAACTTGTTCTCCATGCTTCACTGGTTATCCTGATGCTCTTAGTTTTGGAAATGGTGATGAAATGAGAATGTAATTGCTTCCTGAAACTTTTTTGCCCTAGTTCTTGTTTGCTTCGATTCAGCCTTTCATGGAAAAATAAATTTGTTTTGTTTGAGGGTTATGATTCGTGAGTGAGTGGGAAGCATTTCTGTTCATTTAGATTTCATTTTCGTAACGTGTAGAGTGAGTTTGAGGTTTTGGGTGAACGGAGAAGATGACCGGAACACTGTTCCGGTCATCTGAGAGTGTTTAACGGCGTAATTAGGGCATAAGCATTTAATTAGCTGATTTTGAATTTGAACCGTAGGATTTGGCGCCAGGTCTCTTCCCGCGCGTGTAACTTTGAATCCAGGCCCTAGGATGTGTTGACTTTTATTTAATTCAGTTTAAATCCATTTTTTATTTCATTTTCTTTCATTTATTTGCATAATTTATTAAAAATAGCAAACTTGTTTAAAAATTATGAAATTTTTTATCCTGAGTTTCATTAATTTTTATGACACAAAAATATTTTTAATTTTATTTTTAGCATTTAAAAAGTATTTTTAAATATTTAAAAGATTATTTTTATTTGATTAATGAGAATTAATTTATTAAAAATACTTTTAGGTATTTAAAAATCACCAAAAAATTCATGAAATGTTCTAAAACATTTAGAAACATTGTCCAACCTTCAAACCAAATTTCTTTTTTGATCTTGATGCATTTTGAGAATTTTTCATTGAATTAAAATCATTTTTGTGCATTATTTTGATCCTAAGTTCAAAAAATCATTTCTGCCTATCCATGAAGAGTTGGACATTGATTCTTCTTGCATTGCATTGTGTTTAGCATGTAGTTTTTGAGATAAAATGGTCATGATTTGATCTTTCATTTTCATTTTGTTTGACATTTTTCTTGTTTAGGAACCCTAAAAACCCTAAAAACTTGTGAAAATCATAACTTAAGATTGGTTAAGAGTTGAGACCTCTCCTTTGGGCAATGGTTTAGTATGGGATTAGGGGTCTTTTGTGTGGAATTTTCCATTTTTTATCTAAGGGTTTGCTTCTGGTTTTGGTTTGTGTTTGATGTTTGATTCATAAACCCTAATTTGGGCTTCCATATGCATCCATCTTGCATTCTCTTGCATAACATGACTTGCCATGACATTCCATGCTTCCATGTGATTCATTTGACATCATAAGACATATAGAAAGCATGTTTGATCATTGCATCATGTATTTGCCATGTTGTATGTCATGTGCACTCCATAACTTTTCATGTGTTTTCATGGTTCCTAACTTGCTTCATTTACATTCATAAGCTTGTATGATCATTTCCATGTGCTGCCTCATGTTTGTAGCATCTCATAGCATCATTAGCATCATGCATATGCTTCTGGTTTTGTTTCTCATCATGTCATTCCATCCCATTTTGCATTGCATTGCATTTCTTTTCTAACCTTTCAGGTGGTAAGTGAACTTGAGAAGTGAATTTGCCTTCACTTCTCATAACTTTTCTTTTCATCTCTCTTGCATCCATTGCTGCATTTTTATATGTGTTTGAGTTTGAGCTTGCTCATTTTTCCTCTTCCAACTTTCTTTCTTCAAGTGACTTGACTTCTTGAATGAAGCAAGTTGCTTTGCTTCTCCTGATCCTTTCATCTGTTTCCTGGTGGTTCCATTGAAGACTTCTCCTGCAAACCTCACAAACCTTAGGGACAACCAAGCATGACAATGATTAGGGTTTTGATTAGTCTCCCCTCTTAGTTTTACCTTTGTGTCTCTTATTGAGTCTTCTCTTCTCACCTCATAATCAGGGACTAAACCCTAAAGGCTTTAAGGCTTTGTGATTAAGCTTATGCCTGCATCCTTCTCTTAGGAGGGAGTGTATAACTTTAATCCTAAGTGTTAAACCCTTAATGTGTTTAACTCCTTTAATCAATTCACTTAATAAGTATCAAGACATCACACTTGTAACTTGGGCCTTGCATTAGGGTTCTAATTCTTCCTTAATTGGTTAAGAAGGACTAACCCTAGTGTTAATGGACAAGTCCCTCTCAAGTTGTCTTACAAACCCTAAAAATCACTTCATCATCATATCACCAAATAAAATCCACTTAATCAAAGGCTTGTTTTGTCATGAGTTTAATCCCTAATCATGGATTAAGTTGAGGAGCTTTCCTCAGCTTAAACATTCTCATCTATTATCCTTCTATTAGGATGGTGTAATGAATCTGTTTAATCCTTGATTATGGCTTAATCTCATTACTTAACACTAAACAAAAACACCAAAAACATCTAAATAATCACAAATAGGTTAATGATCTTAATCCTATACCAAAGGTGATTAAGTGTGAGAATCTGACTTCACACTTAAGGTATTCTCATTACCCCTAATCAGAGGGAAGATGTGATGAGTTTACTAACCCATTGGTTTAGGCGTAAGCTCATTAACTTATGACAAAATCCAAAAACAATAAAAGACTGAAAACACAAAAACAAACAATAATCGTCTCCTTCGGGATTCTTTTCTCATCACCTTCACTCATAAACGAGAACTTGCTTCTTCCGTCTAATGCAAGACAGATTGCACCTGAGCCAGACAGGTCATACACTTGAGCATAGGCAAGTAAGCAGTTCATCAGTCAATTCATCTTTCAGTCTCTTTGGGTCGAACTACGGTGTTCTGACTTCCTCATTGCACGAGAGGATACGTAGGCATAACTTAACAGTTATCGAACAAAAGTCTCTGTATATTCCCCCTCTTCCAGCATCTTTCTCTTAGCCTCATTATCATGAGCAATTCATTCTCATTCTTACACTGACACATCATTTATACACTTCACACTCCTTTTACACTGACACCTGTACATCCTTTTCCAGCTCATTTATACACAAATTGCACTGACACTACCCCTTTAAAACACCAATCTTTCAAGCGTGGATCCCGTCGAGTACGACGGACAATCTGGGTGCTAATACCTTCCCAGGTTGTAACCAACCCCCTTTCTCAGTCTCTCTGGTTCGCAACCGTCTTATCCATATCTTTCTAGGTTTATGCAGCATTACCTTTCCTCCGGGATAAAAATGCCTAGCTGGCGACTCTATTCATCTCCAGTGAGTTCACGGCAGTGTGTTCTCATTGTCCCTCTCGCCGACCGTTCGCGTCTGTACCTTTATTTGGGCCGGTCCCATCTATCGGGAGCGACAACTTGGCGACTCTGCTGGGGACCATTATACTGTAACCAGGGCTTCTGGTTCTTTTTATGGGTTCCTCCTAGCGTTTGATTGATTTGTGTTTATTGGGGTGTTATGTGCTTATTTGTGTTTGTATATGTTTTATTTATTGCTTTATGTACAGTTTGTTTTATTACTTTCTTTACTGCTTTACATATATCATACTGTCATGTTGTCTGGCTGGATCTGGTTTTGCTTTGGTGGGTGGGGTTCTATTGAGAGTTAAGGTCCTATACCTGGGACCTGAGTGACACCTAGGCTAGAGTGAATCATATTCTTTCCCATTCCATCTCGGTCTGGTGCGGGAATATGAAACACGGTTCAGATATGGGTTTCTTCTTGAGAACTCTGTGTTGCAGATTTCCTGCAATGCTAGGGCTATCTGGGAAGCCTGCTAAGTCTGGATGACCTTTAGTTTTGACCTTCAGAAACTGAGGTGAATTAGAGGAGGAACTTTTATGGTTATTGTAAACACTGTGCCTCCGGGTTAGAAGTGTTTACACTTCTCATAACTGATCCAAGTCTGAGGATCCTTGTTTTAGAACACCACCTGTGAGGGGGTTGGGCTGTTTACAGGTTTGCAGGTACCTTGACCTCAGAATACCCTGTTACTTTGACTTGATTAAGAATACTCCATGTTGGAACAGTTCTTGTGATTCTAAAACCCTGGACATGTGGCTCTTTATTTGAGTCCCCCACCTTGGTTACTGGATTTATAGACCTCCAACTGGAATTCTTGAACACACTTGGACCTATATCAGGGCATTTGATCAGATCCAGCTCAGTCACAGACCCTTGCATATCATTTGCATACATAAACATTGCATCATATTGACATTTGCTTATTTGTGTTTCAGGGTATCCACTTTCATCTTTGGTTTTGGTTTTGACCCCATCTTCAGCATTGACCCATCTTCACCAGCATCTGCTTCAGTTATCACCTGCACCAGCCAACCAGTGGCTCATTCTTCAGTGTTATCATCAGCACCTGTCACCACTCATCTTCAGCATCATGGCTCCTAAAAAGAGCAACATCACCTATCACTTCTTCCAGCCAGAGTTATCTGACATCAGGAGGATTCAGACCCTGATCACTCCAGATCACATACCATTGTTCAGGGAACACTATGGGGATATACTTGATATGGTTATGGATCTGGACCCTTCACAGAGAAGCCTGATCCACACTTGCATTCAGTTCTATGATCCCCCACTGAGATGCTTCACTTTTCAGGACTTTCAGCTAGGCCCTCTATTGGAAGAATACTCATCATTGGTTGGTCTGCCTATCAGGGGTGGAATCCCTTTCAACCCTGAGATGGTCTTTCCTGGTAATGGAGAAGTAGCAAAGGCTTTGCATCTGGAACCTGTTCTGATTGAGCAGCATATGACTTCCAAGGCTGGAATCCCTGGTTTCCATCTGGACTTCTTGATCTCTCAAGCTACCCTGAAAGCCTCTTTAGGGGAGTGGAAAGCTGTCTGTGCCTTATTGGCTTTGAGCATATATGGAATTGTATTGTTTGCAGATGAGCCTCGATTCATTAGCAAGAATGCAATCCATCTATTCATCTTGAAGAACCCAGTGCCCACTTTATTGGGGGATCTCTACTATTCAGTGCATCAGAGGAATGAAAATCAGAGGGGAAGATTAGTGAGGTGTTGTGCTCCATTGTTCCATACTTGGCTTCTCAGGCATCTACCCAGGACAGATGCATTTCTGAACCCCCATCAGCAGAGCAACTGGGCTAAGAGACTCACTGCTCTAACTTCGGCCGATATCAGATGGTGCACTCAAAGCACCAAGGGTAGGGATATCATCACCAGCTGTGGGCATTTCCCCAATGTGCCCCTAATAGGAGTT
Source organism: Lathyrus aphaca (assembly GCA_963966055.1). Classification (NCBI taxonomy): domain Eukaryota; kingdom Viridiplantae; phylum Streptophyta; class Magnoliopsida; order Fabales; family Fabaceae; genus Lathyrus; species Lathyrus aphaca. The sequence goes on from OZ014523.1 coordinate 111,308,185, forward strand.
AAGGGTAGTATCAATTACAACCCTCTGCTGTTTAGAAGACAACTAGGCTATGCCCTGGTCCACACTCCTAAGGCACAGGACTTGTTGAAACTCTTTATTGTGTGAACAAGATTAATCTGGCTATTGTTAGGCAGGCAGCCTGGGCCTGGGATAATGTTCAAACCAAGGGAATAACCATTTTGGGGAAGTGCAACAATGTGGCATCAGCACAATATTATGAATGGTCCCGTGCCAGGGCCCAATTCTCCGGAATGCCCTTTACCATAGAAGATGTGCCTGAATCATCCTCAGCACCACCCCCTGCCACTGTCAGCTTGGGGGAGTTTGAGAGCTTGAAGGAAAGAAATGAAAAGTTAACTCAGGCCTTGCAGAAGACCCTCCGGGAAAGAAGTGAGGGTAGGATGGAGATTGAGAGGTTAGAAAAGTTGAGAGTGGAGCATCTGACTAAGATTGAGAAGTCTGGGGATTATATCAAAAAGTCTAAGGCTGGAGAACAAATTCTGAAGAATGCTTGCAAAGAAGCCCAGTTCCAGAGAGCAAGGACAGACTTATATCTGAAGGAGAGTCAGGCTAGTTGGGTCAGGATCACCGAGGCTCGTACTCTGGAAGATAAGAGGGTCCAAGACAAGATGGAGCAACTGGAAGCTAGTGCAAAAGAACAGCAAGAAGCCCTGGCAGCAGCCCAGAGGGAGATATCAGAGCTAAAGATCAAAGCTGGAGTGAAGAGGTCAAAAGACCAAAGTCAGCACAAGAAGCTAGCAGCAGCTGTTACGACCCGGAATCTCCTCATCAGGAATCTCACGGAGCGTCCGGCTGATCATGTGACCGAAGCACTTCTCAAGGAAGTTCGTGAGGATGAGTTTGGTCTTGGTGTTTGACCATTTGTTTGTTGTTGCTTTCATTCCATGTACTTTTATTTTCCTGCAATGTATTTTGACCCCTCGGAGGGCTTGTGCTTGTAAACAAACTATGTACCATTTGCTTTTGTAATATATGTATTAGTTTGTTCCATCCGAGTTTCACTTCAAAAGCAACATCAATAGCATCTTCAAGGGTCTGGAAGGGTCAAAACTGAACGCCAAACCGGATACCTTGAGGACAAATAAGCATAACTGCATTGCATGCTAACCCTTTTGTTTGTTTTGTAGGTTTTTGTTTTATTGCCACTAACTCTGTTGTGATGTTCAGGAACTATTGCTCGGCGCCGAGTATTTCCCCTCAACCGTCCGCACCGTTATCCGACCCGTAACAACCTTCCGGGCATTCAAATGGATCAGATGCAGCAGGACCTTACTGAGGTCAGAAATCAAATGGCAAATGAAAGGCTAGAGATGAGGAATCAAATGACTCAGTTTATGGAAGTGATGAACAACATGGCTCAGAGCCAGGAAAGATTGAGGGCCATGGTGGAAAGGCAGAATCAAGAAGATCCACATATAGGAACTGCCGGCACTAGCAACAATGAAAGGGTCCAACCTCATGTTAGCCCCCCTGTATTTGGACCACACCTCCATCCTGAGGTCAACATCCCTGCAAATGTTCAAGGGACCGCCACTGCAGCCAGGGTACTTCAAGAAGACCCCCAAGAGGATCAGTTTACAGTAATGGATGCTGGGGAAGAAGCTTATGATAGAAGGTTGGATGAGATAGCTGAGAAATTGAGGTCCTTAGAGTCTCAAAACTCTCTGGGTTTCGACGTCATGGACATGGGCTTGGTAGACGGGGTCAGGATCCCCCATAAGTTTAAGCCTCCTTGTTTTGAAAAATACAATGGGACTTCCTGCCCCCGGACTCATTTGCAGTCATTTCTGGGAAGGCTGAAGGCCTATACAATGGATGAGAAGCTCTGGATGTTCTATTTCGAAGACAGCTTGACTGGAGCGTCAAGAGAATGGTACTCTCACTTGACAAGGGCAACTATTAGATGCTGGAAGGACTTGGCAGAAGCCTTCATCAGACAGTATCAGTACAACTTAGACATGGCACCCAACAGGACTCTCCTAATGGGAATGTCACAGTCGTCAAGGGAAAGTTTCCGAGAATATGCCCAGAGATGGAGGCAATTGGCTGCTACTGTTCAACCACCTATGTCTGAAAGGGAAATGGCAGATATGTTCATGAACACCCTTCAGGGGACTTACATTGACAGGCTGGCTGCTTTCTCTTCCACTAGCTTTGCAGATGTTGTCATAGCGGGGGAGAGAATTGAAAGCCTATTGAAGATGGGCAAGATCTCAGACAATGGTGCAAGCTCATCCAGTAACACAAGAAAGCCTTTTGCAGGCCCGAGAAGAACTGGCGAGACCAATGCCATCCACACCAACAGGGGCAGGCCCCAATATGTTCACAGATCAGTGGCAGCAGTCACCATTCCTGCTCCAGCTCATCCTCAACCAGTTTATCAACCTCCGCAACAAAACTATCAGCCACAACCTCAGTACCATCAACAAAATCAGTATCCTCCGAGAAATTACAACAACAGCAACACCAACAACAACAGTCAACAAAGGCCATTCCAGCAGAGGCCATCTCAAGCCAATAGGGTGATCGATCCGATCCCTATGCCATATGCTACCCTGCTGCCACAACTCCTGAAACTCAACCTAGTTGAGCTAAGGACGCTGGCACCTCCGGATCCCAACAGTCTACCCAGGAACTATGACTCCAACGCCAGATGTGCCTTCCATTCAAATGCACCTGGCCACAGTACAGAAAAGTGCAGAGCCCTGCACATGAAGGTACAAGACCTGGTAGACTCAAAAGCTCTGAATTTCGCACCACCACCCAATGTCAATAAGAACCCGATGCCAAACCACGGTGGTCCCAGAATTAACGCTATTGAAGAAGACAAGTCATCTTATTTAATAACCAGTGTGGGTCAGATCCGGACGCCGTTGGTAGAAATCAAGGCTCAACTCCTGGAATGTCAAATGTTCCCGGGGTGCGAGTTGGGGTGTGCTTACTGCAATATCTCAGTAAATGGGTGCGATAATTTGAGGAATGGCATAGATGACCTCATTCGGAGTGGCCAACTTCAGATCACCACATCATTTCCTACAAACCCAGCAATCTCATCCGCAACAATTCCAGAACCTCCTACAACTGCAACAACTATTGTTCCTGACAATTCTTCGGCTTCATCAACAAGTACTTCATCTGTCATTTCAACTGATCAGATATCAACAAATTTTTCTTCTACAACTCCAGCATCACTCCATTTTGAAACTCCTACAACAACAACATCCATCCTGCCACCAATGTCTCCTACAACACCAGCAACAAATCATGAAGATGTCTCGACTGTCACAATATTTTATGATCCTGAAAACAACTCTGTCTACAACTCAGAAGGTGCTGCTCCCATCAGAGCACCAGTTACAATTTATTATGATCCACAGACTATCACAGTTCCTTCAGCAGCTGCAGTCAGTCCAGTCACTATCACGGTGCCTGGACCCGTACCTTATGAAAGCAGCAATGCCATTCCCTGGCATTACGGCTCTGACCTGTACTGTGAAGGGCAAAGAATCACTTTTGAATCATCAACCCCTGCACCACAAGTAGACAATGTGGGAAGAGGCGGAGGCTTCACTCGAAGCGGACGTCTTTTCGCTCCACAAATTCAGAGACCCACTGCCGAAGCAGAAGCTGCTGCTAAGGCAAAAGGAAAAAGCTTGGTGCAGGAAGAGCAGACTGTTAAAGAAGCCTTGAAGACACCCTTTGACCAAGAGGTTGATGAGTTCATGCGAATCATCAAAAAGAGTGATTATAAAGTAGTGGATCAGCTTCACCAGACGCCTTCCAAGATCTCAATCCTATCATTGCTTATGTGCTCCGAGGCCCATCGGAATGCACTACTCAAAGTCTTGCACGCAGCTTACGTGCCTGAGGAGATCACTGTCAATCAGCTGGAAGCTGTAGTTGGAAATGTTAATGCTAGTCACGGACTAGGGTTCACCAATACTTATTTGACAACGGAAGGCCGTAACCATAACAAAGCCTTGCACATAACCATGGAATGTAAAGGTGCTGTCCTTTCCCATGTGCTGGTAGACACAGGGTCGTCCCTCAATGTCTTACCTAAAAAGGCCCTGGTGAAGCTAGAATACGATGGATTGGCATTGAGACCCAGCAACCTGGTGGTAAGAGCCTTTGATGGTTCAAAGAGATCGGTTCTGGGAGAGATTGAATTGCCCATAACGATTGGCCCGCAGACCTTCAAAACTACCTTCTACGTGATGGATATACAGCCTGCCTACAGCTGTCTATTGGGTAGGCCATGGATTCACGCCGCTGGCGCCGTGACCTCTACCCTTCACCAGAAGTTAAAATACGAGTGGGAGGGTCAAATCGTTACAATCTGTGGAGAAGAGGATATTTTTGTCAGCCACCTGGCTACCTATAAGTACATTGAGATGGATGGGGAGATCCATGAAACAATGAGCCAGGGGTTCGAAGCCTTGAATGTGAATGAAACATCTGCTGTACTTGGTACTTCAATATCATCATACCAACAAGCCCGGAAGGTTGTTGAGGGAGGAAACGCCCAAGGCTGGGGCAAACTGCTATCGGTGGAGAAGAAAGAGGACAGATTTGGGTTGGGTTACAAACCAACTCAACAAGATCAAGCAGAGGCTGCAAGGGAGCCCAACTTTGTGAGTGGGGGGATGCTCACCCCTGATGCTGTCAACTGTCTGGAAGACGAGCTGGAAGAAGAACGCAACCTGGAAAGATGGATTCGTCCAAAGATCCCGGGGAGCAGTATCTCAAACTGGTCTTCCCAGGAAATTATAAGAGTTACTCATGCAGAGTAATTATTATTTCCTGTATTTTTATAGCATGCATCAAAGTCTTGCATCTTGCCCAAGATGACAAGACTCATTTTGTAATCGGGCCATCTGTACTTTTTGTGCAAACAAGATTAATCAATGAAATATCAGACATCTTTTTGCAAATGAGTCTTTTTCTTTTCCGCTCACTGTTTTTCCATTTTTCTTTTTGTACAAAAAATAAATGGCAGTGTTTTCAAAATGACAACTTTATTTCACTTTTCTAAAACAAGATTAAAATCAAATCACTAAAATGAACAAACTGAACCTTTGCAGAAGGTGCCTTCCAGACAGCACCGACAACAGCACGGTTATGACTTCGTATGACTTTGACAATCCAATCAATCAAGCTGATGAAGGGGTTGAAGAAGAGTATGAGCTTCCTGAAGAGCTAGCCAGGTTGTTGAGACAAGAGGAAAAGGTTATTACTCCTCACCAGGAGGAGGTTGAAGTGATTAATCTTGGTACAGATGAAGACGTGAAAGAGGTTAAAATCGGGGCCTGCCTACAAGACTCAGTGAAGAGACAACTGGTTGACCTGCTTCAAGAATATGTGGACGTGTTCGCTTGGTCTTATCAAGATATGCCAAGGTTGGATACCGACATTGTCGTGCACAAGCTGCCTTTGAGAGAAGAATGCCCGCCAGTTAAGCAGAAACTGCGCCGTACTCGCCCAGACATGGCTATGAAAATCAAGGAGGAGGTACAAAAGCAATGGAACGCCGGGTTCCTTGCTGTGACTAGCTATCCACCGTGGGTTGCTAACATAGTACCTGTGCCTAAGAAAGACGGCAAAGTAAGGATGTGTGTTGACTACCGGGATCTGAACAGAGCCAGCCCGAAAGATGATTTCCCTTTACCTCACATTGACGTATTGGTGGATAATACGGCTCAGTTCTCGGTATTCTCCTTCATGGATGGATTTTCAGGATACAATCAGATCAAGATGTCACCTGAAGACATGGAGAAGACAACCTTCATCACACCCTGGGGCACGTTTTGCTACAAGGTAATGCCATTTGGGCTCAAGAATGCCGGCGCAACATATCAACGGGCTATGGTGACATTATTCCACGATATGATCCATAAGGAAATCGAGTGTTATGTGGATGACATGATTGCCAAGTCCCTTACAGAGGAAGACCACCTGGTAAATCTGCTAAAGCTATTCAAGCATCTGAGGAAGTACCAACTAAAGTTGAACCCCAACAAATGCACGTTCGGGGTGCGATCCGGTAAGCTGCTGGGATTTATTGTAAGTGAGAAAGGGATTGAAGTTGACCCTGATAAAGTCAAAGCCATTCAAGAAATGCCTGCACCGAAGACAGAGAAGGAAGTTCGAGGGTTCTTAGGTCGATTGAACTACATCTCAAGGTTCATATCCCACCTTACAGCAACCTGCGAACCCTTGTTCAAACTGCTAAGGAAAGAGCAAACGGTCAGGTGGAATGAAGACTGTCAGAAGGCTTTTGACAAGATCAAAGAATACTTACAAGAACCTCCAATCCTTATGCCTCCAGTTGAAGGAAGACCTCTGATAATGTACTTGACAGTATTAGAAGAGTCGATGGGGTGTGTGTTGGGCCAGCATGACGAGTCTGGTCGAAAAGAGTATGCAATTTACTACCTAAGCAAAAAGTTTACCGACTGTGAATAACGTTATTCACTGCTCGAGAAAACTTGTTGTGCTTTAGCGTGGGCTGCTCGCCGACTAAGGCAGTATATGTTGACCCACACTACCTTGTTGATATCCAAAATGGACCCAGTCAAGTACATTTTCGAGAAGCCAGCACTTACCGGACGGGTTGCAAGATGGCAGATGATTCTCACAGAATACGACATCCAGTACACCTCTCAGAAAGCCATCAAGGGCAGTGTACTATCTGAATATCTTGCTGAGCAACCCATTGATGACTACCAGCCTATGAGGTTTGACTTCCCTGATGAAGACATCATGTTCATAAAAGCAAAAGATCATGAAGAGCCTATTCACACTGAAGGGCCCGACCCGGAAGAAGAATGGACTATGATGTTTGATGGGGCTGTTAATATGAATGGCCGTGGTGTTGGTGCAGTACTCATTACACCTAAGGGAGTTCACATGCCTTTCTCGGCGGAACTCACTTTCAACTGCACTAACAACGAAGCTGAATACGAAGCTTGCATTATGGGTCTTGAGGAAGCCATTGACCTCAGGATCAAGACATTGACCGTATTCGGAGATTCCGCTTTGGTAGTCAATCAAACCAACGGCAAATGGTACACCCACCAGGATCATCTAATACCTTACAGGGATTATACAAGGAGGTTATTGACTTTCTTTACAACAGTCAAGCTTGAGTATATCCCTCGGGACGAGAATCAGTTCGCAGATGCTCTTGCTACCATTTCATCCATGATCAAAGTTCAGACTGCCAACTTTGTACCTCAGATTTCGGTGTCCAGACTTGATAGACCAGCATATGTATTTGCAGCAGATGTTGTTAAAGATGATAAGCCTTGGTTTCATGACATTAAATGCTTCTTGGAGGATCAAACATACCCACCTGGGGCATCATCCAATGATAAGAAGACATTAAGAAGGCTTGCTGGTAGTTTCTTCCTGAACACTGATGGGTCTTTATACAAAAGGAACTTTGATATGGTACTCCTCAGATGTGTTGATAAGACAGAAGCAGACTTGTTGATGCATGAAGTGCACGAAGGATCCTTTGGTACCCATGCGGGAGGGCATGCCATGGCTAAGAAATTGCTAAGATCAGGTTATTACTGGATCACGATGGATGCTGACTGTTGTGCCTACGCCAGAAAATGCCATAAATGCCAGATTTATGCAGATAAGGTGCATGTGCCTCCCAATCCCTTGAACATCATGTCTTCACCATGGCCCTTTGCCATGTGGGGCATTGATATGATTGGCAAGATCGAGCCAACTGCTTCAAATGGCCACAGATTCATCCTGGTCGCCATTGATTATTTCACCAAATGGGTCGAAGCAGCTTCATATGCAAACGTCACAAGACAAGTGGTAGCCAGATTTCTGAAAAGAGATATCATCTGTCGATATGGAGTTCCCGAGCGAATCATTACTGATAATGGTTCCAACTTGAACAACAAAATGATGGCAGAGCTGTGCCGGGACTTCAAGATCCAACATCACAATTCTTCTCCTTACAGGCCAAAGATGAATGGCGCTGTTGAGGCAGCCAATAAGAATATCAAGAAGATTGTGCAGAAGATGGTAGTCACTTACAAAGATTGGCATGAAATGCTACCATTTGCCTTGCATGGGTACCGCACGTCGATCAGAACATCCACTGGGGCAACACCGTATCAGCTTGTGTATGGTATGGAGGCAGTCCTACCTGTTGAAGTTGAATTACCCTCCTTGCGAGTACTGATGGATGTTAAACTGAGTGAAGCAGAATGGGTTCGGGCCCGATACGAACAACTGAGTCTGATCGAAGAGAAAAGATTGGCTGCAATTTGTCATGGGCAGTTATATCAGAAGAGAATGAAGAAAGCCTTCGATCAGAAAGTCAGGCACCGAGAGTACCAAGTAGGAGATCTTGTGCTGAAAAGAATTCTTCCTCCTCATACAGACCACAAGGGCAAATGGACTCCGAACTATGAAGGACCATTCGTGGTAAAGAAAGTTTTCTCTGGTGGAGCACTGATGCTTAGCACCATGGATGGTGAAGATTTCCCGTCCCCTGTGAATTCAGATGCAGTTAAAAAATACTTCGCATAGAAATGACCCGCTGGACGTAAAAACAGAATGTAAGTCCAGGCAAAAATAGGGCATCCCGGCGAGTCAAAAACAGAATAAAAGGCTCGGGCAAAAATAAGGGAAATAAACAAAAAATGTACACCCGCTGAGTTGAAAAGCCACATTGGACAGCTCAGGCAAAAATGGGTATCCCGATGGATTGAAAACCCGAAAGGGCGATCCATGCAAAATAAGGGAATAAGCGAACAACTGCATTCTGAATTCGTCTGTATCACTTACAACTTGGTAAGCTTCGAAAGGATCAAGCTTCAATCAGAATCAACTTTCTTCAGAAAGCCAGATGAAAAGAACGTCAAATGTCATACGAGTCATAGTGAAGAGGAAGCTCCTTAAAGCGTCATCAACACTGCCAGCATTTTGTTTCTCAATTTATAACAATCTCCTCCTTTCAGGAGATATGTTTCTTTGACTGTATCTCGCCAATTCAGGGCGTATGAATTAATAAAATCAGATTTTCAGTCATGTCTCGTTTTGTACATTTTCATTTTTGCAAAAATGTCTGATATCTTAAAGAAACACTGATTGCATAAGAATACAGATGTTTTATCTTCAAATAAAAAACATGCTTGCAGGAAATATGCTTACTCTCAGAAGTATTTAAATTCCTATGACGGAATCCAGTAAGGGATACCTCGGGTTTGTTTTGTGCGTTTCTCTATCTCTTTTCAGGGTTGCAGGTATCCAGAGTGCAACTTGGGGCATGAAAGCCTCATCCCAGCAAGCTGGCAAATCAACACTCAATTTTAGCACCCGAAGTGCTCTCTCCCCAGCTGAGTTGCCTCTCATAACTTCCCCCAGCGGAGTTGCCATTTATTACTTATCTCCATCAGAGTTGCTAAGCATCCTAGAAGGCACCCACATCCCCGGCTGAGGCAAGGATCCTCTTCAACAGAATCCCAAGGGAGGTCTCTCAATGATCTCTTTCTCCCCAGCCGAGTTGCCATCTCGCCCTCAGCCGAGTACAAAAGTCAGGGTACCATCTCCCCACAGAGTTCCAGCCTCTATCCAGAAGAGCAGTGCATGAAGATCACAACAGAGTGAAGAAAGCTTCTACAAACCCCAGCTGGGTCTCTCATTTGTAAGGATAGGTCTATCAATGGCCCATATCCCCAAACAGATAGCCTCTCATCAGATCTACCAATGATCTCATCCCCAGCTGGGATGTCCATTTCAAACGGACCAATCAAAGATCTTCGCAGCAACGGGACTCGGATCCCGGTTGGGTATCTTTGCACAATCCTAGCATTAGCATCATATTCGCCCACAAAGCGTAGCATTCCGTTTTAACACGGAGCATTACGGCAAAAATCCAACTCATAGCATAATCATAAGCCATGTGGTGAACCAACACTTGTGAATAATGACAGTTCATCAACGTACAGAAAAATCCCCACCAGAATCCCCAGCAAAAGCAGCTGCCTCACAATTCACAAACACCAGTATATACTCTTTTTTGACACCCGTCCGTGTCATACCCCAGCGGAAAGCCAAAGACATCATCTTTGCACTCACCTACTTGTATATACACTTTCTCGACACCCGTCCGTGTCGCATCCCCAGCGCAGTCGCCTACACTTTTACAACCCACATACTTGTTCATATTATACTTTTCTCTTGACACTCGTCCGTGTCACTCTCCCCAGCAGTTAAACACTCATCTATACAATACTCATACTCATGTTACACCCATACAAATACTCGTCCGTATTTTGTATATACCTTACATATCCCCTCAGATTCAACACTAGTCCTTGTTCTTTGTTAACTCGTTGGTACTCGTCCGTACCATCATCTCAGAACATGCGTCAAGCGTTTGTTTCTATCATGATACTCGTCCGTATCATAGTCTTAAGGATGCTCGTCCGCATCTTTAATCCATACACCGTGTCAAACACTCATGTCTTCTTGAATTTAGACACTCGCCTGTGTCTACTTTTCCCCAGAAGAATCCTTTCAGATCCAACACTCGTCCGTGTTCTTTAACCAGTTGATGCCCGTCCGTATCATCATCTCTGAACACGTGTCAGTATTTGTTTCTACCCGATACTCATCCGTATCATAGTCTTAAGGATGCTCGTCCGCATCTTTAATCTATACACGAATACCAAACACTTATACCTTTTGTTTTCTTGGATGTAAACACTCGTCCGTGTTCACTATTCCCCAGTAGATCGCCAACAAAGCAAATTTTCCTTTTTTATCTGACACTCGTCCTGTGTTATGATAAACCTTGAGAGCAGCCGTACCCTGCTAGGTGGTCGTCCTCCACCTCTTGATGGTCGTCCTCCGTCATGCTCATCCGATGGCCGTCCCCATCGTTGATTTTAGCAGCCGTCCCCTGCTAGGTGGTCGTCCTCCACCCCTTGATGATCGTCCTTCATCATTTTATCCAATGGCCGTCCCCATTGTTGATTTTGGTTATCTGACATTCGTCCTATGTCATGATAAACCTCGAGAGCAGCCGTCCCCTGCTAGGTGGTCGTCCTCCACCTCTTGATGGTCGTCCTCCATCATGCTCATCCGATGGCCGTCCCCATCGTTGACCTTTTATCCGATGGCTGTCCCCATCGTTGATATTTTCGGCAGCCGTACCCTGCCAGGTGGTCTTCCTCCACCTTTGATGGCCGTCCCCATCATATTTCCTTTATTCCCCAACAGAGCAGCCGTCCCCTGCTAGGTGATCGTCCTTCACCTTTGATGGCCGTACCCCATCATCTGTTTATTTCATTTATTCTTTAACCCGATGGCCGTCCCCGTCGTGGTCCATTTTCCTTTTTAGCCCGATGGCCGTCCCCATCGTTGGTTACTTTGCTTTATGAACTTGATGGCCGTCCCCGTCATGTTTCATTAATTCCCAGAGAATCTTACTTTACCTCGATGGCCGTCCCCATCATAATTTGATTTTCCCCAGCTAGTCGGCTGTCCCCGTCTTGGCTTGACCTTTTATCCCCAGCACGTCGGCCGTCCCCGTCATTGTTTTGTTTCCCGCACTTTACGATATACTTTATTCTCGTTTACAATCTATATCCCTTTTCTTCTTCATTCTGTGAGTGCAAATTTTGGACCGTCTTTGGTATTCAACCACAAGTTATCTTGTTTGCCTGCTAAGCCATTGCTTACATCCTGCACAGCTAACTCATGTTTGAATAGGGGCAGCTGTAAACACCCCAAATTTGCCCTCACCCATTCACACCATGGCTTGTGATCATTTCATATGCATAAACACAATCATATCACCTCATATTACATTTTTGATCCACTGCATAGTTTCAAAGTCATCTGCATCTAGGGTTTGTGATCTGAGCAATCCAAGAGCTTCTTGAGCCACTTCAAAGGCCACCAATCAATTCAAAGGGATCCATGTGTGTTCTTATATCATACTACATCCTCTCAAAGTCAAGAATGCAAAAGAATCACAAGAACTGGGATTGGAATGGATGCAGAGCCAAGTTTGACTGCACAGTTGACCTAAAATTAGGGTTTTGGTTTCAGAGGCCATAACTCCAATTTTTTTGGTCATTCTTGTTTCCATTGGTCTCTATATGGTATAGGGAGTATGCATATCAAGTTTCATGAAGAAATTCCATGGGGAAGTCATCTGATCAAGGGTTGACTTTTCAGACAAGTCAGTGTAAAATCAGGGCATCTGAGGCCCCCAATGACCCAACCAATGGTTGATCTTCATCATTTTGAGTGTATATGATCTTTATTTGATCATGGAAGAAGGTTGAAGTTCACAAAATTCAAGAATTTGAAGTTTTTGCAAAGTTGACTTTTTAGGGCATGGTTGACTTTTCAAGGATATGTCATTTTAGGTCATTTTTCAAGCCTTGATTTTTGATCCAAGAAAGCTTCAAATGGAAAAACCTTGGTCATGAAAGTTGTAGATCACATTTTTCCCTTTTCAAAAAGTACAAGAACATGATCAAATTCTTCTTGGATCAAAAGTTATGGTGTGACAAAGTTGGCAAAAATCATTGATTTTCAAGATGTGCACTAAATGGAAAATTTGCAAAATCATGTTTCAAGGCAAGTTGTAACTTCTAGTTAGCATCAAACCATTACACAAACATTCTATGTGACATAAAAGTAAGAATTGAACCAAAATGCTCATGTTTCATGGCTTATGGAATGAGAAAATCACATGTGAACCAAAATGAGCCAACTTGCAAAACTCATGATCACACTTCCTACCACTTGCTACATTGGATGCTGAGCTTTGCTAGCCCTTCCCCTCACCCTTGCTGCGCCAGCCCCATGCTTGTACTAGCCTAGAACCAAGCCATACCTCTCTTACACAAAGAGTGGACTTTTGGCAAAAGTGAACTTACCAATCAATAAAGGCCATGTCAAATCATCTGACCTATAGGATTATTTTATACTATCCTTTGGCAAGCAAAACACATCAAGAAGCCAAGCTGAAACACATCACAAGACACCATACACAAAGACACCTCATTTTGCAAAACTCTTCGAATCTGCCTCCACAAGCCTCAAACACTCAAACCATTTTCATACCTCAACTCATCATGCCTCATTAAGCCCAAACCACCAAAGAGCCAAGCCTGAATCAAGCAAGAACACCACTTCTCCATTTTCACTCCAACTTGCAGTTTCTTTCGAAACTCACTCCACAGCTCACCAACATCCAAATAAACTCCACAAACCTTCTCCACTCATCATCTGGATCCCAAACAACCCTTCACCAGTGCCAGAAACATCCTGAACCACCATCACCATTTTCAACTGAGCTTGAGCAGAAGCTGCTCAAACTCCTCAACCAGCCAGCTTAAACTCTTTCTAAGTATTCAAGCATCACTAGAGGGTCAAGTGGAGTGGATTACACCAAGAGGGGAGGTCAGAAAGTTGCTGGAGTGAAAGCTTCGAATCTCAGGTAGCTCAAGAAATATTTTTCCAGAAATCATTTTTTAAGTTCTAAACTTGTTCTCCATGCTTCACTGGTTATCCTGATGCTCTTAGTTTTGGAAATGGTGATGAAATGAGAATGTAATTGCTTCCTGAAACTTTTTTGCCCTAGTTCTTGTTTGCTTCGATTCAGCCTTTCATGGAAAAATAAATTTGTTTTGTTTGAGGGTTATGATTCGTGAGTGAGTGGGAAGCATTTCTGTTCATTTAGATTTCATTTTCGTAACGTGTAGAGTGAGTTTGAGGTTTTGGGTGAACGGAGAAGATGACCGGAACACTGTTCCGGTCATCTGAGAGTGTTTAACGGCGTAATTAGGGCATAAGCATTTAATTAGCTGATTTTGAATTTGAACCGTAGGATTTGGCGCCAGGTCTCTTCCCGCGCGTGTAACTTTGAATCCAGGCCCTAGGATGTGTTGACTTGTATTTAATTCAGTTTAAATCCATTTTTTATTTCATTTTCTTTCATTTATTTGCATAATTTATTAAAAATAGCAAACTTGTTTAAAAATTATGAAATTTTTTATCCTGAGTTTCATTAATTTTTATGACACAAAAATATTTTTAATTTTATTTTTAGCATTTAAAAAGTATTTTTAAATATTTAAAAGATTATTTTTATTTGATTAATGAGAATTAATTTATTAAAAATACTTTTAGGTATTTAAAAATCACCAAAAAATTCATGAAATGTTCTAAAACATTTAGAAACATTGTCCAACCTTCAAACCAAATTTCTTTTTTGATCTTGATGCATTTTGAGAATTTTTCATTGAATTAAAATCATTTTTGTGCATTATTTTGATCCTAAGTTCAAAAAATCATTTCTGCCTATCCATGAAGAGTTGGACATTGATTCTTCTTGCATTGCATTGTGTTTAGCATGTAGTTTTTGAGATAAAATGGTCATGATTTGATCTTTCATTTTCATTTTGTTTGACATTTTTCTTGTTTAGGAACCCTAAAAACCCTAAAAACTTGTGAAAATCATAACTTAAGATTGGTTAAGAGTTGAGACCTCTCCTTTGGGCAGTGGTTTAGTATGGGATTAGGGGTCTTTTGTGTGGCATTTTCCATTTTTTATCTAAGGGTTTGCTTCTGGTTTTGGTTTGTGTTTGATGTTTGATTCATAAACCCTAATTTGGGCTTCCATATGCATCCATCTTGCATTCTCTTGCATAACATGACTTGCCATGACATTCCATGCTTCCAGGTGATTCATTTGACATCATAAGACATATAGAAAGCATGTTTGATCATTGCATCATGTATTTGCCATGTTGTATGTCATGTGCACTCCATAACTTTTCATGTGTTTTCATGGTTCCTAACTTGCTTCATTTACATTCATAAGCTTGTATGATCATTTCCATGTGCTGCCTCATGTTTGTAGCATCTCATAGCATCATTAGCATCATGCATATGCTTCTGGTTTTGTTTCTCATCATGTCATTCCATCCCATTTTGCATTGCATTGCATTTCTTTTCTAACCTTTCAGGTGGTAAGTGAACTTGAGAAGTGAATTTGCCTTCACTTCTCATAACTTTTCTTTTCATCTCTCTTGCATCCATTGCTGCATTTTTATATGTGTTTGAGTTTGAGCTTGCTCATTTTTCCTCTTCCCACTTTCTTTCTTCAAGTGACTTGACTTCTTGAATGAAGCAAGTTGCTTTGCTTCTCCTGATCCTTTCATCTGTTTCCTGGTGGTTCCATTGAAGACTTCTATTGCAAACCTCACAAACCTTAGGGACAACCAAGCATGACAATGATTAGGGTTTTGATTAGTCTCCCCTCTTAGTTTTACCTTTGTGTCTCTTATTGAGTCTTCTCTTCTCACCTCATAATCAGGGACTAAACCCTAAAGGCTTTAAGGCTTTGTGATTAAGCTTATGCCTGCATCCTTCTCTTAGGATGGAGTGTATAACTTTAATCCTAAGTGTTAAACCCTTAATGTGTTTAACTCCTTTAATCAATTCACTTAATAAGTATCAAGACATCACACTTGTAACTTGGGCCTTGCATTAGGGTTCTAATTCTTCCTTAATTGGTTAAGAAGGACTAACCCTAGTGTTAATGGACAAGTCCCTCTCAAGTTGTCTTACAAACCCTAAAAATCACTTCATCATCATATCACCAAATAAAATCCACTTAATCAAAGGCTTGTTTTGTCATGAGTTTAATCCCTAATCATGGATTAAGTTGAGGAGCTTTCCTCAGCTTAAACATTCTCATCTATTATCCTTCTATTAGGATGGTGTAATGAGTCTGTTTAATCCTTGATTATGGCTTAATCTCATTACTTAACACTAAATAAAAACACCAAAAACATCTAAATAATCACAAATAGGTTAATGATCTTAATCCTATACCAAAGGTGATTAAGTGTGAGAATCTGACTTCACACTTAAGGTATTCTCATTACCCCTAATCAGAGGGAAGATGTGATGAGTTTACTAACCCATTGGTTTAGGCGTAAGCTCATTAACTTATTACAAAATCCAAAAACAATAAAAGACTGAAAACACAAAAACAAACAATAATCGTCTCCTTCGGGATTCTTTTCTCATCACCTTCACTCATAAACGAGAACTTGCTTCTTCCGTCTAATGCAAGACAGATTGCACCTGAGCCAGACAGGTCATACACTTGAGCATAGGCAAGTAAGCAGTTCATCAGTCAATTCATCTTTCAGTCTCTTTGGGTCGAACTACGGTGTTCTGACTTCCTCATTGCACGAGAGGATACGTAGGCATAACTTAACAGTTATCGAACAAAAGTCTCTGTATATTCCCCCTCTTCCAGCATCTTTCTCTTAGCCTCATTATCATGAGCAATTCATTCTCATTCTTACACTGACACATCATTTATACACTTCACACTCCTTTTACACTGACACCTGTACATCCTTTTCCAGCTCATTTATACACAAATTGCACTAACACTACCCCTTTAAAACACCAATCTTTCAAGCGTGGATCCCGTCGAGTACGACGGACAATCTGGGTGCTAATACCTTCCCAGGTTGTAACCAACCCCCTTTCTCAGTCTCTCTGGTTCGCAACCGTCTTATCCATATCTTTCTAGGTTTATGCAGCATTACCTTTCCTCCGGGATAAAAATGCCTAGCTGGCGACTCTATTCATCTCCAGTGAGTTCACGGCAGTGTGCTCTCATTGTCCCTCTCGCCGACCGTTCGCGTCTGTACCTTTATTTGGGCCGGTCCCATCTATCGGGAGCGACACACCCTTGTAACGGTCGTGACTGCTGCAAAATATGCAGTTTTGCAGAGAGCTTCATTTCTTTATCTTTTTATGACCGATTTTGTTCCTTTTTCTCTTGATTCATGATTTGGCTCCATATAGTGATGTACCTGCAAAACGGTAAGAAAAACTCGAGAAATCGAGTATTAAAACGATAATTATTCAATAAAACGCCAATGAAACTTAGCAATATAATCGATATGTTTTCTCGTTATCAGTATCCAACAAAAAGAAACCGAGTAAGAATGGTTGAATGAATGTAGAACGATCTCAATTTGCTCCGAAAGAGAATGGATCAGTTCATAGAAATGATGACCGACATTGCTCAGAATCAAGAGCGTCTCAGGTTGATGGTTAAGCAACCCCAGGAAAATGCTAATAATGCTAACACCAGAACACCGAATTAGAATGTGGATCCTAACATTGCCTGTAAGGAGAGCTAAATCCAAATAGGACTGCAACCCGTTATGTGCTGATATGGGTAATATGAATGAGATCAATGACCACATGTATGAAGAGCTGGCAGAGAATATTAAAGCCATGGAATTTCAGAATTCCCTAGGCATCGATGTAACTAGTCTTGGGTTAGTTCCAGGAGTCAGAATCCCTCCTAAGTTCAAGGCGCCGTCATTTGACAAATACAACGGCAGCACGTGCCCTAGAACTTACATTCACGCATATTTTGGAAGGATCTCGGCTCACACTGATGACAAGAAACTTTAGGAGGGATTCTGCTAAAGTTGAACATGGTCGAGCTTCGTACAATGAGAGCTCCTTCTCCTAATAATCTACCTCTGAATTTTGATGCAAATGCCAAATGTGAATTCCATTCGGGTGCCTAGGGGCACAATATTGAGAAATGTTGGGCTTTTCAGAATAAGGTACAGGACTTAATTGACTCCAAAGCGATCAACTTCACTCCTCACCCAAATGTACTCCAAAACCCAATGCCTAATCACAACGGAGCCGGTGTCACGGTTGTTTTACCGGATGGTCAACATTAAGTTAGAATCTTCAATAAGCAAATAAGTCCATAAGTATTGAGATACTCTCAGCAATGGCAACTGTTTGTTTGTTTTTCTTCAATGCATTGTCTTCCCTATTGAGGGGAACTGCGTCGCTCTGATTCTTCATTGGTCATGGGTCAATGGAGATACGTAGGCAGAAGATCGTCAGGTCTTTCCGAGCAACCTTATAAGACAACTTTACTCTCCAACTTCACTCTTTCCTTTAGACATCTCGTGTCAGAGTCAGAATAACTAGAAGAAGAGGTATGATTGCCATGGTTGGGTATACGGCCGCAACATGAAGATTACAAGTCTGTGAGAAAGTTATTAATCACTAAAAGTATCCAAGACTGACAGGTCCAGATGGAGTCAAGCCTCCTTAACAACGGCAATGTTCAGCTTCTTTACTGCATTTCCATATGTAGTTCCTTTTATTTGCAAAACATTTGTATACATGTATGAAAGTTGTTTGCTTTTGAATGTTATCAATAATAAAACTCACATGTTTTTCTTGAAGTAATTCATTCGCATTTACTTATAATTTTTCATGTGTACATCGCAATACCAATTTTCGTGCTTAAACTCTATGAAGGAGAATGGCAAAATAAAATGCAAGAATCTCTAATTGTTTGCTCTTGAATAACACCATATTGATGATGTACATGCTTTGTTTCAAATCCCTAAACACCAGAGATATAAGGGAGATAGACCCTCGCTAACCCCTTTGAGCCCTGAAGTAGGAGTTTCTTTTTGCATGAAAAAACTCGTACGTTTAACCCAGGGGCAGGGTAGATGTCAGCTAGTCGGACCAAGCGTTCAGGCTTTCATTAAGGAGTGTATTTAAGGATCCATTACATTCCACTATGCTAATCAAAAGGTCCAAAGACCAGAAACCACAATGGTTATCCATATCAAGAGGTCCAAAGATTAAAAACCACAATGGTTATCCTTCATCGACCAAAGAATGAGGCAGTCACAACCCTCGCAAAGCAATCAAGACAAACAGTGTCACACAATTTATTAAAAAAAAGAGAGAAATAAAAATCTCGTTAAGTCAAAACTTGAAAACAAGCGACTTTGGCAAATATTAGGGCATCCCGCTGGACTCCACAATAAAAAATTCACAAGAATCAGTCCAGGAAAAAGTTAGGGGTAAGCAAAATAACGCAAAAAGCGAAAGAAAAAAAGGATTACACAAGAAATATCCTCGAGCAAGAACAAAGTCATATGGCACAGACACGAAAGACAAAGGGGTGACTGACTCTAAACAATAACATGATTGGTGCTTGAACTGTTAGTCTCAATGGTTCCTCAACCATCACAAAACCCTTATGAAAGGTGAGCGCTTGCGAAAATTAGCTGAACATAGAAATGGAGAACATCACGAAGAGGGGTGGGCACATTTAAACTTCGAGCATATATCCTTTGTTTCTATAACCGTGAACCAGGCCACGATACAACCCTCAAAAGTCCTAACTGAAGCAGGGTTATTTTGAGAGCGTACTACCACGAGGCCGCGTTCCTGACTCCTATGAGTTGTGCTAAAAGATACTTGTTGGTATTGCATGTACATACTTTCATTTATTAAAAAACGAGGTCGTATCTTAACCAGTGATTTGTTCACAAAGGTTTGCGACCCCTTTTCAAAACTTTAAGATTAACATGTGTGTTGCATTAGAATTTCCATTCTCAGAATAAACATTTTATGCCTGCATACATTTCTTTGGCATCATAAAAAGCTCACATGCGGAAATTAAATCCAGAAGCTTAAGCTTGCCAAGTTGAGAAGTTTAAAACTTCTGAAAGACAGTCACGTCGAGGTTCACTTTTCCGAGAAAGCTCCATTGAGTAAGGACTTTCCCAACCAGTCATGGTAAGAGCTAGCCAATCCGTGGAAATTATGTCGAGTAATCTCCTCAAGATTCAGCCAACCTGGGGAAATCACCTCGAGATTCAGATCTATCCTATAGAAATTAGTCAAAGACTCATATTGGGGAAAGTCAGCCCAATCACACGAGGATTCATTCTTTCCCGAAGACAGATAATCGGAAGTTCAGAATACTGGGATGTCGCTCCCCGGACTTTCGTCCCGGTGCAAACGCGAACTGTCGAGGCGAAGAGAAGGTTGAGGTTGAATAGAGTCGCCAGCTAGGAATTTTTATCCCGAAGGAAAGGTAATGATGCATAAACCTAGAAAGAATTGGATAAGACGGTTGCAAACCAAAGAGACTGAGTAAGGGGGTAGGTTACGACCTGGGAAGGTATTATCACCCAAATCATATGTCGTACTCGACGGGATCCACGCATACCTGGTTGTGTTTTAAAAGGGGATAGTGTGTGTGCTAAACTGTGTATAAAAGGCTAGGGAGGAATGGATGTACAGAGTTTCAATACAAGAAGAAGGTGAGTGCTCAAAACTGAGACTGAGGAAAGAGAGCTAGAAAGAGGAATGTGGGGAGACAAAGAGACTTTTGTTCGATAACCGTTAAGTTATGCCTACGTATCCTCTCGTGCAACGAGGAAGTCAGAACACCGTAGTTCAACTCAAAGAGACTTAGTGTTTTTGTTGTGAACTGCTTGCTTGTCTATGCTCAAGTGTGTGACTCGTTTGACTCGAGTGTTAACTGTCTTGCATTAGACGGAAGAAGCGAGTTCTCGTTTTCAGAGTGAATGTGATGAGAAAAAAATCCCGGAGGAGAAGTTTATTGTTTGTTTTTGTGTTTTAAGCTTTTTTATTGTTTTTTGTGTGTTGCATAATATAATGAACTTAAGCCTTAATCAAGGGTTTGCAAACTCACTATATCATCCCTGATTAGGGATAATGAGTATGCTTAAGTATGAGATGGATATCCCAACTTAATTACCCTAAAGATACAGGATTAAGATCATTAACCTACTTGTGATTATTAAGTGTTTTTGGATTTTTGTTTTGTGTTAAGTAATGAGTTTAATCTCTAATCCGGGATTAGTGAACTCATTACACCATCCTAAGAGAAGGATAATAGATGATAGCACTTAAGATGAGGAAGACTCCTCAACTTAATCCATGGTTAGGGATTAAAATCATTATATAATAAACCTTTATTAAAGTGGATTTTAATTAAAGGTGGGATTAAGAAATGGATTTTATGTTTGTAAGACTAAACCTGAGAGGGACTTGTCCATTGAACACTAGGGTTAGTCCCTCTGAACCAATAGGCAGAGATGTAAACCTAATATAAAGCCCAAGTTACAAGCTTAAGTCTTAATGATTATTAGGTGTTTTGATTAGGAGGTGTAAACAACTTAAAGGTTTAACACTAAGTTTTAAATTTATACACTCCATCCTAAGATAAGGATACAGGCATAACCCTAATTCAGAGTCTTAAAACTTTAACTGTTTAGCCTTGATTATGAGATAAGAGGTAGAGACTCAAGGAGACTCAAAGGTAAAAAAACTAGGGGAGACTATGTACAACCCTAAAGTTATCATGCTTGGATATTCCTAGGGTTTGTGAGGCTTATAGAAAGATCTTCAAATGGCCACCAAGGAAGAAGAAGCAGATGAAAAGAGAAGAGAAAGGAGAATAGGTTACTTACTTCCTGAAGAAGTTAAGTAACCTAAGAGAAAGAAAGGGAGCAAGAGAGAGCATAAGTGAGTCAATATAACTTCAAATACAAATAAATATGCAAATTAAAAGATAAGAAGAAGTTGGATGTGGAGGCAAATCCACATCCTAAACAACTTACCTGAAGCCCCTGAAAAGTTAGTATGAATGCATAAGATGTGAAACAAAAGGAAATAAGGCAAATGAAGATGCAATGATCAAGACCGGAAATGAAACAACAATGAAAATGTGTTATGAAATGATGAAAAGACATGTACAATGTTTATGCATGATCATACAAGAAGTGGGATGCAAAGGAAGGCATGTTAGAAGCTTGAAATCACATGAATACACATAAGAAGTAATGAATGCAAAACATACCAAATGGATGCAACAATGATCAACCAATGTTCATACATGTCCTAAGGTATCTAATTTGACATACAAATGCATGAGATGTCATGACAAGTTCGTATGATGAAGGTATGCAAAGATGAATGCAAATGAACATGGCAAATTAGGGTTTTAAGAAAGTATGAGATGCACATGTCCACAACAGAAGGATAACACATGATAAAAATTTGAAAATGCAACCAAATGAACCCTAAGCACACATAAGATCACTCCCCAAAGATGGAGGTCAGAAACTATACCAAAGTCAAGTTATGGTTTTTCTAAGTTAGGTTAGGGTTTTGGGTACTTCTTCATGCAAAATGCCAAACAAATAGAAAATGCAATACAAAAATATGAGTTAAATGCCCTAGATACTACATGAAAAGTATGAAAGAATGCAAAAAGAACCATGTGCAAACTCAACTTGGTTTATTAGAAATGGATTTTTGAAGTTAGGGTTAGAAAAATAGGAAATTGGAAACCCTAATTCATGGTTAATTGTCAAAACATGATCAAACCCTAAAATAAATTTGTAATATTAGTTTGTAAATTGTTATAAATGTTTATGGATGCTTCATGAATTTTTTTTTGTGATTTTTAAATCCCTAAAAGTATTTTTAATTAATTAAAATGAATTATTTAATTAAATAATACAATTAAATGATTTAAAAGTATATTTTTAATGCAAAAATTACAAATAAATTTTTTTTTGGTTTCTTAAAAATATTTAAAGTGAAAGTGCAAAAGATTATATTTTTATAAAATGATTTACTATTTTAAATAAATATGAGAAAACAAAAATGAAAAAAATAAAATAAAAATGAAAAGTAATTGAAAAGGATGGCTCAGATTGCGTGTGGGCTAGATCAAAGGCTGAGGATGCAAGTCAGTTTGACTGAAGGTATGAGAATCCAAGGGTCCAGGTTCAAACTTATGATACGCGCGTTATCCAAGGGTTGATATTCATTCTGAGTTAATTAATTAGGTTTAATTTAATTAATTAGAAATTAGGGTTAATGACACATCTGGGCTGTCCACTCACTAACCTAATCAGGATCTAAGGGCTCACGTTCAATCTGGGCATCCTAACCCTAATCATTTTCAGATGACCGGAACAGTGCTCCAGTCATCTTCTCCGGCCAACCCAAAACCCTATCTTCTTCCCTAGGCCACCCTAAGCCCTCTAACCTGCCCAGAAACACTCCCCACACTTCATGGAACATAAATCAATCATCAAACAACATTTAAAACACATGAATCAAGCAAATCGAAACAAAAATCAAAATACGGGCAAACTTTCAGAACAACATGAAATGGTCATTTCTTGCTCATTTTCAATTCTAAACACATCTAGATGATCAGTGCAACATGAAGATTCATTTTGTAACAAGAAAATGAGGTTCTGAGAAAACATTTCTTGAGTTATACCTAAGCTGGAGACCTTCGAAAGTGAGCTTTCAGAGCCTCCCTCTTGTGCAAATGGACTCCTTTGAACCTCCTGATGCTAATAGAATGCTTGAATGGAGTTTAAACTGGCTGTTTTGTGAGGTTCAGTTCTGATATGTCAGAAATGGAGGTTTTTGTGTGTTATGTTTCAGGCCATTGTGAGGGGTGGGATTTGTTCTATAGGTGATGTGTGGTTGATTGGTGAAGAAATTTTTGAATTTTGATGGTTGGATTGGAATAATCAAAGAGAGGAAGTTTTTGGGAATTTTTGTGCAATCTGAGTATGTGTGTGTTCTGAGCTCTTGTGTGTTGTGTTTTATGATCTTTAGGCAATGCATAAACAATTGGAATGAGTCAGAGAAGTAGATATCCACTATGGGAATGGCATGGCTCAATTGGCCAAAAAGTCAAAAGTTATGTACTTGAGGTATGGGCTATGGCAGAGCTGATTTGAGGGCTTGATCTGCCTCAGTTGGCTTCAAGGAGCACCCTAGGATCAAATGTTGTGAGCTGTAGGGCTTGGATCAAGAGTTTGTATGTGTTTTGCATTTTCACAACTTTGAGAATTCTTGAGATGCAAGTCATGAAAATCCTTGGTTCTTGGCACAATTTTGGTCTAAACAAGTTGCATTATATTTCTATGATGTGTAGAAGTGCATTAGAGGTCATGAGAAGGCTTGGAAAGCAAAATTGCACATTTCCCTCTTTGACATGAACTTGAAAATTATGTGATTTTTTCAAACTTTGATCCATCATAACTTGAGTTCTAGGATGAATCAAGAGGAGTTCTTGTACTTTTTTAAAATGGGAAGATCCAATCTACAACTTTCATGTTTGAAAAAATTTCATTTGAAGCCTTTTTGATCAAGAAAGAGGAGGTTGAAAATCTTTCCCAAAATGGAAAGTTTACATTACAAGTCATGTCCAAAAATGGCAACTTTGCAAATGGCTCAAAATTCTCCAATCTTGTGAACTTCTAACCCTTCCCAAGATCAAATAACGATCATAGGACCTCAAATTGATGAAGATGGCCCTTTGGTTCCCTTGATGGAGGCCTCATATGCCCTGATTCTGACTTTTCTTGCACAACAAGTTACCATTTGATCAGATGACTTCCACAATGAATTTTTGCTTCAAATTTGATACACATGCTCCTTATAACATATATAGACCAATAGAATCAAGAATGGCCAAAAAAATTAAGTTTAAGGGCCTCAAACCCAAAACCCTAATTTCTGGTCATCTGTGTAGGAAACCCTAAGCCTGCCTAGGTAGCTGTGCAATCCTCTGAGATTTTGTGACTTTAAAGCAAACTTGGAGGTATAATATGATCATAGAACACTCATGGACCCTCTTGGCATGCTTCATGGCCTCTGAGATAGCTCAAACCACTTATAAGATTCATTTGATCACAAACCCTAGTTATGCAACTTATGCAGTGAAATAACTATGCAGTGTGAAATGGTATGCTTATACAATGCAATATGAAGGATCACAAGCCAAGATGTGAGAAAAAAGAGAGGAAAATTTGGGGTGTTTATAGCTGCCCCTATTCAAGCATGAGTTAGCTATGTAGGATGTAAGCGCCTGGCTTAATAAACAAACAAGATAACTTGTGGTTGAATACCAAAACAGTCCAAAATTTGCACTCTTTATTATAAGAAGAAAAGGGATATAAATTGTAATAGACAATATAGACTGAATATCAAATGGTAGCGATGGAGGACGGCCATCGAGCAGAGGACGACTGCTGGGGATAAAAACGGTGAGAAATGCACTGACGGGGACGGCCATCATGCTGGGAAATAAAGAATCCGCGGCGGGACGGCCATTGGGTAATGTGATGAAGGACGATCATCAAGATAAAGAAGAAAACCACGACGGGGACGGCCATCGGGTAAAGGATGAATGAAACAATGATGAGGGATGGTCATCAAGAGGTGAAGGACGATCACCTAGTAGGGGACGACTACTGAAAAGATCACAACATAGGACGGATGTCGGATAGAAAGATCAATGATGGGGACGGCCATCGGACAACATGATGAGGGACGGTCATCAAAATAAATGATGAGGGACATTCATCAAGAGGTGAAGGACGATCACCTAGAAGGGGACGGATGCTCTATTAGGGATTATCTCAACATAGGACGAATGCCAGAGAAAAAGATCGACGATGGGGATGGCCATCAGATGAATGATGAGGTACGGTCATCAAAAGGTGAAGGACGATCACGTAGCAGGGTACGGCTGCTGAGGATTATCGCGACATAGGACGAATTCCAGATAAAAATATCGATGATGGGGACGGCCATCAGATGAATGATGAGGTACGGTCATCAAAAGGTGAAGGAAGATCACCTAGCAGGGTACGGCTGCTGAGGATTATCGCGACATAGGACGAATGTCGGATAGAAAGTTGTTTTGTTGGTGACTTCTGGGGGTAGATAAACACGGACGAGTGTTTAAGCGCTAAAAATAAAATGGTATAAGTGTTTTGACAAGTATCCTTAGGACCACGATACGGACGCGTATCGATAGAACCAAACAACGATGCGTGTTTAAGGAGTGATGATACGGACGAGTATCAACTGTTTGAACAAGGAACACGGACGAGTGTTGATCTGCTGGGGAGATGCGTAAGATATGGACGAGTATCAAAGAATTATGTATAAGTAGGATACGTACGAGTATCAGAAGGATTGTGTATAAGTATGTACAAGTATTTGTATCGAGCGTGCAAAAGGATATTTTGGCTTTTATCTGCAGGGGATAAGTTTTTTTGTGTATTGTTGGAGGAATGATTTTGGTATTTGCAGGTGACTGGCTAAAACCTGGCTTATGATCATGCAAATGTTTGATTTTTGTCGTAATGCTCCGTATTAGACGGAATGCTACGCTCTATTTGGGGAGGAATGATGCAAATTCTATGATTATGCAAATGAGAGAAACGAGATCCGAGATCTGAAATCTGCTGGGAGAACGGATCACTAGGCGATCTGTGGGGAGAAAGGATCACAGCATGATCTTTCTGGAGAACTCTGGGGGAAGAACTCTGTGGGGATCCAATGCTGGGGATGAGAAGATCTGGCAACTCGCTGGGGAAAAGTGATTTAGGCATTGCTTTGGAGATCCTGCTTGGGGAGGAGAGAACTTCTGGGAAGTAATCTGTCGGAGGATCAGCTTTGTAAGGGATACTCTGAGGGGATAAAAAGCTTTGTGGGGAATACTTTCGTCAAGTAGTCCTTCTGATGATGTGACTGCCGGCTTGGCTGGGGATATAGTGTCTGATATGCCCCATGCTGTGAAAGGTTGTCCGCCTTGAGTACCTGCAACCTGTTAAACAAAGGAAATGCACAAGTGCCCTGAGGTATCCTAAACCGGATTCCGTCATAGGAGTTAGGTTCGCTTAAAAGCACATATTTCCTGCAAGCATTTATTGAAAATGGCTTATATGTTTTCATGCAAATGTTGTATTACGAACTTTGGACATTTTGCAAACAAAACAAAAAGGTACAAAACAAAGTGTGAATGAATATTTGACTTTATTGAATTATGTGCCCTGAATAGGCGAGTACAGTGAGGAAGCTAATCCCTAAAATGAGGAGATTGCTATAAAATTGAGAAAATAAAAGTATCACATTTGGCAATGTTGAAGCTGACGCTCCAATGAGCTTCCTTTGATATGACCTGTATGATCTGAACGCTCTTCTTATCTTGCTTTCTGAAGAACGTTGATTCTGACCGACGCTTTGTCCTTTCGAAGCTTGCCATGTTATGTGAGTGATACAGACAAATTCAGAATGCAGTTGTTCGCTTATTCCCTGATTTTGCATGGATCGCCCTTTCGGGTTTTCAATCCACCGGGATACCCTTTTTTGCCATAGCTGTCCGATATGGCTTTTCAACTCAGCGGGTGTACATTTTTTTTCAATTTTTCCCTTATTTTTTCCCGAGTCTTTTATTCTGTTTTTGACTCACCGAGATGCCCTATTTTTGCTTGGACTTACATTCTGTGTTTATGTCCAGCGGGTCATTTATGTGAAGTATTTTTTAACTGCATCTGAATTAACAGGAGACGGGAAGTCTTCACCATCCATGGTTGCGAGCATCAGTGCTCCGCCTGAAAAGACTTTAGTTATCACATAGGGACCTTCATAGTTTGGTGTCCATTTGCCCCTGTGGTCTTTATGAGGAGGAAGGATCATTTTCAGTACAAGCTCTCCCACTTGATATTCCCGAGGTCTGACTTTTTGATCGAAGGATTTCTTCATCCATTTCTGATATAACTGACCATGACAGATAGTTGCTAATCTCTTTTATTCAATCAGGCTCAGTTGGTTATAACGAGATCGGACCCTTTCTGCTTTGGCCAGTTTTACATCCATCATTACCCACAAGGAGGGTAATTCAACTTCAACAGGTAGGGCTACTTCCATACCATACACAAGCGGATAAGGTGTTTCCCCGGTAGATGTTCTGATGGAAGTTCAGTACCCATGCAAGGCGAATGCTAACATTTCATGCTAGTTTTTGTATGTGACTACCATCTTTTGCACAATCTTCTTAATGTTCTTGTTAGCCGCCTCAACAGCGCCATTCATCTTTGGCCTGTAAGGAGAAGAGTTGTAATGTTGAATCTTGAAATCTCGGCATAATTCTGTCATCATTTTGTTGTTAAGGTTTGAACCATTATCAGTAATGATTCGCTCGGGAACTCCATATCGACAAATGATATCCTTTTTCAGAAATCGGACTACCACTTACTTGGTGACGTTTGCATAGGAAGCTGCTTAGACCCATTTGGTGAAGTAATCAATGGCTACCAGGATGAATCTGTGACCATTTGAAGTAGTTGGCTCGATCTTTCCAATCATATCAATGCCCCACATGGCGAAGGGCCAAGGTGAAGATAATACATTCAAAGGATTTGGAGGCACATGCACTTTGTCTGCGTAGATCTGGCATTTATGGCATTTTCTGGCATAGGCACAACAGTCTGTATCCATTGTGATCCAATAGTAACTTGATCTCAACAATTTCTTCGCCATTGCATGTCCTCCGGCATGGGTACCGAAAGAACCCTCGTGTACTTCGTGCATCAGTAGGCCTACTTCCTTTTTGTCAACACATCTGAGCAAGACCGTGTCGAAGTTTCGCTTGTATAAGGAGCCATCAGTATTGAGGAAGAAACTGTCGGCTAGCCTTCTTAATGTCTTCTTATCATTAGACGATGCCCCAGGTGGGTACTTTTGAGTTTCCAAAAAGCATTTGATGTCGTGGAACCAAGGTTTGTTGTCAATGACAGTGTCCATAGAGAAGACGTATGCCGGTCGGTTTAGTCTGGATACTAAAATCCGAGGTACATAGTTAGCAGTCTGTACTTTGATCATAGATGAAATAGTAGCCAAGGCATCTGCAAACTGATTTTCATCTCGAGGGATGTATTCAAGCTTGACTGTTATAAAGAAAGTCAACAATCTCCTCGTATAGTCACAGTAGGGAACCAAATGCTCTTGATGAGTGTACCACTTGCCATTAGTTTGGTTGATCACCAAAACCGAATCTCCGAATACATTCAAGGTTTTGATCCTGAGGTCAATGGCTTCCTCAAGACCCATGATACAAGCTTCGTACTCTGCTTCATTGTTAGTGCAAGCAAAGGTGAGCCTTGCTGAGAAAGGCAGATGGACTTCTTCGGGTGTAATAAGCACTGCACCAACCCCACGACCGTTACAATTAACCGCCCCATTGAAGATCATAGTCCATGCTTCTTCTGGATCCAGACCTTCAGTGTGAATAGGCTCTTCACAATCTTTTGACTTTAAGAACATGATGTCTTCATCAGGGAAATCAAATCTCATAGGCTGGTAGTCATCAATGGGTTGCTCAGCCAAATAGTCAGACAATACACTGTCCTTGATGACTTTCTGAGAGGTGTACTGAATATCATATTCTGTTAAAATCATTTGCCACCTTGCAACCCTTCCGGTAAGTGTTGGCTTCTCAAATATGTACTCATTGGGTCCATCTTTGAGATCAAGAAGGTAGTATGAGTCAACATATATTGTCTTAGTCGGCGAGCAGCCCACGCTAAAGCACAACAAGTTTTCTCGAGCAGTGAATAACGTTGTTCACATTCGGTAAACTTTTTGCTTAGGTAGTATATTGCATACTCTTTTCGACCAGACTCGTCATGCTGGCCCAACACACACCCCATCGATTCATCTAATACTGTCAGGTACATTATTAGAGGTCTTCCTTCAACTGGAGGCATGAGAATTGGAGGTTCTTGCAGATATTCCTTAATCTTGTCAAAAGCTCTTTGACAATCATCGTTCCACCAGACTGTTTGTTCCTTTCTTAGTAATTTGAACAAGGGCTCGCAGGTTGCAGTGAGATGAGATATGAACCTTGAAATGTAGTTAAATCTACCTAATAATCCTCGAACTTCTTTCTCAGTCTTAGGTGCAGGTATTTCCTGAATTGCTTTGACTTTGTCGGGATCAACCTCAATTCATTTTCCGCTCACAATAAAACCCAGCAGCTTACCAGAACGTACCCCGGATGTGCATTTGTTGGGATTCAACCTTAACTCATACTTCCTCAGACGCTTGGACAATTTCAACAGGTTTACCAAATGGTCTTCTTTTGTGAGGGACTTGGAAATACTGTCATCCACGTAGCACTCGATTTCTTTATGGATCATGTTGTGGAATAATGTTACCATAGCCCGTTGATATGTTGCACCAGCATTCTTCAAACCAAACGACATTACTTTGTAGCAGAACGTGCCCCGTGGTGTGATGAAGGTTTTCTTTTTCATGTCTTCAGGTGACATCTTGATCTGATTGTATCCAGAAAATCCGTCCATGAAGGAAAATACCGAGAACTGAGCTGTGTTGTCTACCAATACATCAATGTGATGTAATGGGAAGTCATCTTTCGGGCTTGCTCTGTTCAGATCCCGGTAATCGATACACATACGCACCTTGCCATCCTTCTTAGGTACAGGTACAATGTTAGCAACCCACGGCGGGTAACAAGTTACAGCAAGAAAACCCAGCGTCCCACTGCTTTTGTACTTCCTCTTGGATTTTCATGGCCATGTCCGGGAGAGTACAACGCAATTTCTGTTTGACTGGCGGGAAATCCTCTTTTAATGGCAACCTGTGCATGACAATATCTTTATCCAAACCCGACATATCTTGATAGGACTGTAAACACCCCAAATTTGCCCTCACCCATTCACACCATGTCTTGTGATCATTTCATATGCATAAACTCAATCATGCCATCTCATATCACTTTTTTTTTTATTCACTGCATAGGTTCTAAGTCATCTGCATCTAGGGTTTGTGATCTGAGCAATCCAAGAGCTTCTTGAGCCACTCCAAAGGTCAACAATCACTTCAAAGGGGTCCATGTGTGTTCAAGCATCATATTATATCCCCTTAAAGTCAAGAATGTCAAAGAATCACAAGAACTGAGAATGGTATGGAAGCAGAGCCAGGCCTGACTGCACAGATGACCTAAAATTAGGGTTTTGGTTTCAGAGGCCATAACTCCAATTTTTTTGGTCATTCTTGTTTCTATTGGTCTCTATATGGTATAGGGAGTATGCATATCAATTTTCATGAAGAAATTCCATGGGGAAGTCATCTGATCAAGAGTTGACTTTTCAAGCAAGTCAGTGCAAAATCAGGGCATCTGAGGCCCCCAATGACCCAGCCAAGGGGTGTTCTTCATCATTTTGATTGTATATGATATTTATTTGATCATGGAAGATGTTTGAAGTTTACAAAATTGAAGAATTTCAAGTCTTTTGCAAAGTTGACTTTTTGGGCAAGTTTGACTTTTAATGAAATTGTCATTTTAGGCAACTTTTTCAACATTTACTTTTTGATTCAAAAAAGCTTCAAATGGAAAAACTTTGGTCATGAAAGTTGTAGAATAGATCTCCCATTTTCAAAAAGTACAAGAACATGACCTAATTCATTTTGGATCAAAAGTTATGGCTTGTCAAAGTTGGCAAAAATCACAAAATTTCAAAGTTTCTACCAAAGAGGTATTTTGCAAAATGACTTGATCAAGTGTTCTAAAGCTACCAAATGCACTTCTAATCCACACAACATGATCATGTGACATCTAAAGTTCAGAATGGACCAAAGAATTACACATTTTTATGGTTTATGGAACAAGATTTTTCATAAGAGGCAAAAGTGAACCAAGTTGCAAAACTCATCATAGCTCCTCATCCACTTGCTGGCTAGCTTGCTGATCAATCCTAGGCCTTTCCTCACATCATGCTGCACAGGACATGCCTTTTGTACTCAGCTAGCAAGTAGCCCATGCCCTTCTTACACAACTTTGACATTTTGGCAAAAGCACCCATACCAATCAATAAAGCACATGTCACTTCTTCTGACCAATGGCATTTGTTTATACAAAGAAAATGCAAGCCAAACACAACAAGAAGCAAGCCTGAAGCCTCCCATAACACAGCATTCTCATTTTCACCCTCTTGAGCAAAATCATTCGAAACTCATCACACAGGCCACAAACACACAAACAAACTTCATAAACCAACTCAATACATCTTCCTGGTCACAAAGCACCCTTCAAAACAGCCTGAAACTCAAAGAATCAAAAACACGATTTCCTCACTTCACTGAACAGAACTTGTTCAATCTCTCAAACCAGCCCTTTTAAACTCCAACCAAGCATTGCAAGCTTCTCAGGAGGTTCATTAGAGGCATTTTGGATCAAAGGGCCAGCCAGAAAGTGTCAGAAATCAAAGCTCCATTTCAGGTGAGCTCAAGAACATTTTTTCCAGAAACATGTTTTTAAGTTCTTAAATGATTCTCTATGTTCCACTGATCATGCTGATATGTTTTGTTTCGAAAATGATTGAGTATTGAGTATGTATGTTGTTCCTGAAACTTTTTGACCTAAACCCCTTTTGATTCGATTCAGCCTGGATACGAAAAATAAATGCATTTTGTTTGTTGATTCGTGTTGTATGATGTGTGGGGATGGATTCTGGGCAGAAAGATTTTGTTTTAGATGCCTAGGGAGTAAGATTGAGATTCTCAGGGGAGAGTGTGGCCAGAGAAGATGACCGGAGGTCATTTCCGGCCACCTGAAAGTGATTAGTGCATTAATGAGGATTAGGGCTAGGTTTGAATTCTGAGCGTAGGATGGGTTGACTGGCATTGACTCCCGCGTGAATGAACGCACCAGATTTCACATTAAAACCCTAATCATAATTATTTAATTTAATTAAGTCAGATTAGGTTAATTGGGGAAGTTTGAATCTCAGCCCTAGGATCACGCGCGAAGTCTTTCCCTCCTTCTCCAGTTTGAATGCAGGCCATTGGATGCGCTGACTTTTCTTTTAATTCATTTTTATTCTCATTTTATTTCATTTAATTTGTACATTTATTTTAAAATAGCAAAACAATTTCAAAAATTCTGAAAATTTTTATACACACTTTTATTAATTTTCAGAAACCAAAAACATTTTTATTTTTATTTTTTGCATTAAAAAATATTTTTAAATCATTTAAAAGTTTATTTTTAATTAATTAATGAGAATTAATTAATTAAAAATACTTTTAGGTATTTAAAAATCACCAAAAAATTCATGAGACCTTCATAATCATTTAGAAACATTGTCCAACCCTCAAACCAAATTTCTTTTTTGATCTTGATGTCTTTTGAGAATTTTTCATGGAATTAAAATCATTTCAAGACATTATTTTGATCCAAACTTCCAAAAATCATTTCTGCCTAACCATTAAGAGTTGGACCTTGATTCTTTTTGCATTGCATTGTGTTTAGTATGTAGTTTGTGAGATTAAATTGGCATGATTTGATCTTTCATTTTCATTTTGTTTGGCATTTTTCTTGTTAAGGTTCCTTAAAACCCTAGGAAACTTAGAAAATTCATAACCCTAATTAGGTTAAGAATTGGAACCTCTCCTTTGGGCAGTGAGTTAGTATAGGATTAGGGTCCCTTTGAGTGCATTTTCAATTTTTTATCTTGGTGTTTGCTTCTGATTTTGGTTTTTGTTTGATGCATTGATCATAAACCCTAATTTGAGTTTCTTTTTGCATCCATCTTGCATTTGCATTCATACCGTGACTTGCCATAGCATTTTGTGCATCCATTTGATCCATTAGACATCTTAAGACATGTTAGAAGTATGTTTGATCATTGCATCATGTATTGGCTATGTTGTATGTCATTTGCATCTCATAACTTTTCATGTGTGATCATGGTTCTAAGCTTGCTCCATTTGCATCCATTTGTTTGTGTGATCATTATCATGCCTTGTTTCATGTTTGTATCATCTCATAGCATCATTATCATCTCATATATGCTTATGTTTTGGTTTGCATCATGCCATTTCATCTCATTTTGCATTGCATTGCATTCCTTTCACTAACTTTTCAGGTGGTAAGCAACTTTGAGAAGTGAATTTGCCTTCACTTCTCACAACTTCTTTTCATCTCTTTCATGCATCCTTGCTGCATTTTACTTTGTGTTTGAGATTGAGCTTGCTCATTCTTCTTCTTCTCACTTTCTTCCTTCAAGTGACTTGACCTCTTAAATGGAGCAAGTGACTTTGCTTCTCCTGATCTTTTCATCTGCTTCCTGGTGGTTCCATTGAAGATTTCTCTTGTTAACCTCACAAACCTTAGGAACAACCAAGCATGACAATGATTAGGGTTTTGTTTAGTCTCCCCTCTTAGTTTTACCTTTGTGTCTCTTTGAGTCTTCTCTTCTCACCTCATAATCAGGGACTAAACCCTAAAGGCTTTAAGGCTTTGTGATTAAGCTTATGCCTGCATCCTTCTATTAGGATGGAGTGTATAACTTTAATCCTAAGTGTTAAACCCTTAATGTGTTTAACTCCTTTAATCAATTCATCTAATAATCATCAAAGACATCAAGCTTGTAACTTGGGCCTTGCATTAGGGTTCTAATTCTTCCTTAATTGGTTAAGAAGGACCAACCCTAGTGTTAATGGACAAGTCCCCCTCAAGTTGTCTTACAAACCCTAAAAATCATTTCTTCATCATATCATTAACTAAAATCCACTTAATAAAGGCTTTGTTTTGTCATGAGTTTAATCCCTAATCATGGATTAAGTTGAGGAGCTTTCCTCAGCTTAAACATTCTCATCTATTATCCTTCTATTAGGATGGTGTAATGAGTCTGTTTAATCCTTGATTATGGATTAATCACATTACTCAACACTAAACAAAAACACCAAAAACATCTAAATAATCACAAGTAGGTTAATGATCTTAATCCTACACCAAAGGTGATTAAGTGTGAGAAGATGACTTCACACTTAAGGTATTCTCATTACCCCTAATCAGAGGGAAGATGTGATGAGTTTACTAACCCATTGGCTTAGGCTTAAGCTCATTTTCTTATGACAAAATTCAAAAATCAATAAAAGACTGAAAACACAAAAACAAACAATAATCGTCTCCTTCGGGATTCTTTTCTCATCATCTTCACTCACAAACGAGAACTCGCTTCTTCCGCCTAATGCAAGACAGTTAGCACCTGAGCCAGACAGGTCATACACTTGAGCATAGACAAGTAAGCAGTTCACAAGTCAATTCATCTTTCAGTCCCTTTGGGTCGAACTACGGTGTTTTGACTTCCTCATTGCACGAGAGGATACGTAGGCATAACTTAACAGTTATCGAACAAAAGTCTCTGTATATTCCCCCTCTTTCCAGCTTTATTCTTTTAGCCTCATCTTCTTGAGCATTTCATTCTTGTTCCTACACTGACACATCATTTATACACTTCACACTCCCTTTACACTGACACCTGTACATTTTGTTTTCCAGCTCTTTTATACACAAATTGCACTGACACTACCCTTTTAAAACACAAATCTTTTAAGCGTGGATCCCGTCGAGTACGGCGGACAATCTGGGTGCTAATACCTTCCCAGGTTGTAACCAACCCCCTTTCTCAGTCTCTCTGGTTCGCAACCGTCTTATCCATATCTTTTTTAGGTCTATGCAGCATTGCCTTTCCTCCGGGATAAAAATGCCTAGCTGGCGACTCTTTTCATTCCCTGTGAGTTCACTCCTGTGTGTTCTCACACCCTCCTCTCGCCGACCGTTCGCGTCTGTACCCCATTTGACCCGGGTGTCATTTGGTGGGAGCGACAGCTTGGCGACTCTGCTGGGAATTCTTATACTGCAACCAGGGCTTCTGGTTCTTTTTGTGGGTTCCTCCTAGCGCTTGATTGATTTGTGTTTACTGGGGTGTTATGTGATGTCTGTGTTTGTATATTTGTTTTATTTTTGCTTTATGTACAGTTTGTTTACTGCTTTCTTTACAGCTTTACATATATCATACTGTCATACTGTGCTGGCTGGATCTGTTTTGTTGCTTTGGTGGGTGGGTGTTCTATTGAGAGTCGAGGTCCTATACCTGGGACCTGAGTGACACCTAGGCTAGAGTGGTTCATGTTCTTTCCCATTCCATTTCGGTCTGGTGCGGGAATATGAAACACGGTTCAGATATGGGTTTCTTCTTGAGAACTCTGTGCTGCAGATTTCCTGTAGTACTAGGGCTATCTGGGAAGCCTGCTAAGTCTGAATGACCTTTAGTATTGACCTTCAGAAACTGAGGTGAATTAGAGGAGGATTCTTTATGGTTATTGTAAACACTGTACCTCCGGGTTAGAAGTGTTTACACTTCTCATAACTGATCCAAGTCTGAGGATCCTTGTTTTAGAACATCACCTGTGAGGGGGTTGGGCTATTTACAGGTTTGCAGGTACCTTTGACCTTAGCATACCCTGTTACTTTGTTTTGATTAAGAGTACTCCATGTTGGAACAGTTCTTGTGATTTTTAACCCTGGACATGTGACTCTTTATTTGAGTCCCCCACCTTGGTTACTGGACTTATGAACCTCCATCTGGATTTCTTGAACATACATGGACCTGTATCAGAGCACTTGATCAGATCTGGCTCAGTCACAAACCCTTGCATATCATTTGCATACATCATCATTGCATCATTTTAACATTTGCTTATTTGTTTTTCAGGGTATCCATACTTTATTTTGGCCTGGTTTTGACCCCATCATCAGCTTAGACCTATCTACTTCAGCTCTCTGCTACCTGCTTCAGTCACCTGCATCATCAGTATCAGCCTGTCAGTGGCCCATCTTCAGTATTTTTCTCTATCATCAGCACCTGTCTCAGCTCTTCTTCAGCAACATGGCACCCAAGAAGAGCAACATCTCATATCATTTCTTTCAGCCTGAGCTAGCTGACATCAGGAAGATTCAGACCCTGATTACTCCAGACCATATACCACTATTCAGAGAACACTATGGAGGCATATTTGATGTGGTTATGGATTTGGACCCTTCACAAAGGAGCTTGATTCATACTTGCCTACAGTTCTATGATCCCCCTCTGAGGTGCTTTACCTTTCAGGATTTTCAGTTGGGGCCTTTATTAGAGGAGTATTCATCATTGGTTGGTGTACCTATCAGGGGTGGAGTCCCCTTCAACCCTGAGATGGCTTTTCCAAGTAATGAAGAAGTGGCAAAGGCATTGCATCTGGAACCAGTTCTGATTGGGCAGAATATGACTACCAAGGCTGGAATCTCTGGCCTACATTTGGATTTCTTGACCTCTCAGGCTATTCTGAAGGCCTCCTTGGGGGAGTGGAAGGCAGTCTGTGCTTTATTGGCCCTTAGCATATATGGGATCATATTATTTGCAGATGAGCCTAGGTTTGTTAGCAAGAATGCAATCCATCTTTTCATTCTGAGGAACCCAGTGCCCACTTTACTGGGAGATTTCTACTACTCTGTTCATCAAAGGAATGAAAAGCAAAGAGGAAGATTGGTGAGGTGTTGTGCTCCCCTTTTCCATACCTGGTTGCTCAAGCACTTGCCCAAGACTGATGCATTCTTGAATCTTCACCAGCCAAAGAATTGGGCTAGAAGACTCACTGCTTTAACTTCAGTTGACATCAGGTGGTGCACTCAGAGCACCAAAGGCAGGGATATCATTACTAGTTGTGAGCAGTTCCCCAATGTACCCCTGATAGGAGTGAAGGGTTGCATCAACTACAACCCTCTGCTATTCAAAAGACAACTGGGCTATGCATTGGTCCACACTCCTAAGGCACAAGACTTGGCTGAGACCCTTTATTGTGAGATCAAGCCTAACCTGGCTATTGTCAGGAAAGTATCCTGGGCTTGGGACAATGTTCAAACCAAGGAGGTGACCATTCTTGGGAAATGCAACAATGTAGCCTCAGCACAGTACTATGAGTGGTCTCATGCCAGGGCACAGATTTCTGGGATGCCCTTCACTATTGAGCATGCACCAGGGCCATCCACAGCACCACCTCCTGCCACTGTCAGCTTAGAGGAATTTGAGAATTTGAAAGAGAGGAATGAGAAACTGACTCAGGCTCTGCAGAAGACCCTCTGGGAGAGGAGTGATGGTCGGCTGGACATTGAGAGGTTAGAAAAGCTAAAGTTGGAGCATCTGGCCAGGATTGAGAAGTCAGAGGATTACATCAAGAAGTCTAGGGCTGGAGAGCAGATCTTGAAGAATGCCTGTAAGGAAGCTCAGCTCCGGAAAGCCAGGACTGATTTGTATCTGAAGGAGAGTCAAGCTAGGTGGGTCAGGATCACCGAAGCTCGTACTCTGGAAGATAAGAGGACTCAGGACAAGATTGAGCAGTTGGAGGCTAGTGCAAAAGAGCAACAGGAAGCCCTGCTAGCAGCCCAGAGAGAGATCTCAGAGTTGAAGATTAGAGCTGGTGTGAAGAGGTCAAAGGACCAGAGTCAACACAAGAAGCTAGCTGCAGCTGTTACTACCAGAAATCTCCTTATCAGGAATCTCACAGAGCGTCCAGCTGATCCTGTGACTGAAGCACTTCTCAAGGAAGTTCAGGAGGATGAGTTTGGTCTTGGTGTCTGACTTTTGCTTATTGTTGCTTTCATTTCATGTACTTTTATTTTCTTATGTTGTATTTTGACCCCTCAGAGGGCATGATTTGTAAGAAGCAAACTATGTATCGTTTGCTTTTTGTAATATATGTATCAGTTTGTTTCATCTGAGTTTCTTTCAAGCAACATCAACAGCATCTTCAAGGGTCTGGAAAGGTCAAAACCAAGTGCCAAGCCGGATACCTTGGAAACAAATAAGCATACTGCATTGCATGCTAACCTTTTTTTGTTTTGTAGGTTTGTTTTGTTTTTGTTACTAACTCTGTTGTGATTTCAGGAACTATTGCTCGCCGACGGGTGGTCCCACTCAACCGTCCACACAGATATCCTACCCGCAATAACCTTCCGGGTATACAGATGGACCAGGTACAGCAAGACCTTACAGAGGTCAGGAACTAAATGGCCAATGAGAGACTGGAAATGAGGAATCAGATGACACAATTTATGGAGGTGATGAATGGATTGGCACAGAGCCAAGAGAGATTAAGAGCCTTGGTAGAGAGGCAGACTCAGGAAGATCCCCATCTAGGGACTGGTGGGACAAGCAACAATGAGAGGGTTCAGCCTCATATCAACCCACCAGTATTTGGACCCCACCTTCATCCAGAAATCAATATCCCTGCTAATGTACCAGGGAATGCTACTACAGGTAGAATACTACAAGAAGACCCCCAGGAAGATCAGTTCACAGTGATGGGAGCTGGGGATGAAGCCTATGACAGAAGGCTAGATGAAATTGCTGAAAAATTAAGGTCCTTGGAATCTCAAAACTCTTTGGGATTCGATGTCATGGACATGGACTTAGTGGACGGGGTCAGGATTCCCCACAAATTTAAACCACCGTGCTTTGAGAAGTACAACGGGACTTCCTGCCCACGGACCCACTTGCAATCTTTTCTGGGGAGGTTGAAGGCATATACCATGGACGAAAAGCTATGGATGTTTTATTTTGAGGATAGCTTAACGGGAGCTTCGAGGGAATGGTACTCACATCTGACTAGAGCCATCATCAGATGTTGGAAAGACTTGGCTGAGGCCTTTATCAGACAATACCAGTATAATTTGGATATGGCACCCAACAGGACCCTCCTGATGGGAATGTCGCAGTCATCCAGGGAAAGCTTCCGGGAGTACGCCCAGAGATGGAGACAGCTGGCTGCTGCTGTCCAGCCACCTATGTCAGAGAGGGAGATGGCTGATATGTTTATGAACACTCTCCAAGGGACATACATTGATAGGCTAGCTGCCTTTTCTTCTACCAGCTTTGCAGATGTCGTTATAGCTGGAGAGAGAATTGAGAGCCTATTAAAGATGGGCAAAATTTCTGACAACGGTGCCAGCTCATCCAGCAACACAAGGAAGCCTTTTGTGGGCCCAAGAAGAACTGGTGAGGCCAATGCTATCCATACCAGCAGGGGCAGACCCCAATATGTTCACAGGTCTGTAGCAGCAGTCACCATTCCCGCTCCAATTCATCCACAACCAGTTTATCAACCACAGCAACAAAATTATCAGCAACAAACTCAGTACCCTCCTCAGAGAAACTACAACAACACCAACAACAACAATCAGCAAAGACCGTTCCAACAGAGACCTTCTCAGGCCAATAGGGTGATTGATCTGATCCCTATGCCCTATGCTACATTACTGCCACAACTCCTAAAACTCAACATGGTTGAGCTAAGGACGTTGGCACCTCCAGATCCTGCCAGTCTACCCAGAAATTATGACGCCAACACCAGATGTGCTTTTCATTAAAATGCACCTGGCCATAGTACAGAGAA
Source organism: Lathyrus aphaca (assembly GCA_963966055.1). NCBI lineage: Eukaryota > Viridiplantae > Streptophyta > Magnoliopsida > Fabales > Fabaceae > Lathyrus > Lathyrus aphaca. Next base: position 111,348,232 of record OZ014523.1, read on the forward strand.
GTGCAGAGCCTTGCACATGAAGGTACAAGACCTGGTAGACTCTAAAGCTCTAAACTTTGCACCACCACCAAATGTTAACAAGAACCCTATGCCAAACCATGGTGGCCCCAGGATCAATGCTATTGAAGAAGATAAGCCGTCTTACTTGATAACCAGTGTGGGTCAGATCCGAACACCCTTGGTAGAGATCAAAGCTCAACTCCTTGAATGTCAAATGTTCCCCGGATGCGAGCTAGGGTGTGCTTATTGCAACATTTCAGTGAATGGTTGTGATAACTTGAGAGATGGCATAGATGGCCTCATCCAGAGTGGCCTGCTTCAAATCACAACATCAATACCTACCAATCCAACAATCTCCTTAACAGCAGTTCCCGAGTCTTCTACAACTACAACAACCATTGTTCCAAACAACTCTTCAGTTTCATCAACAAATGTTTCATCTGTTACTTCAGCGGACCAAATATCAGCAAACATCCCTTTTACAACTTCAGCACCCTTTCATTCAGAATCTCCTACAACAACAACACCCATCCATTCAACAATGTCTCCTACAACTTCAGCAGCAAATGTCTCAACGGTTACAATTTATTATGATCCTGAAAATGATTCTGCCTACAACTCACAAAATGCCACTCCTATCAGAGCACCAGTCACAATATACTATGATCCACAGACTATCACGGTCCCTTCTGCAGCTGCTATCAGTCCAGTCACTATCACAGTGCTTGGACCAGTACCTTATGAAAGCAGTAATGCCATCCCTTGGCATTACGGCTCCGATTTCTACTGCGAAGGAAAGAAAATCACTTTGGAATCATCAACTTCTTCACCACAAATAGATAATGTGGGAGGAGGCGGAGGCTTCACTCGAAGCGGATGTCTCTTTGCCCCGCAAATTCAAAGACCCACCGCTGAGGCAGAAGCTGCTGCCAAGGCAAAAGGGAAGAGCATGGTGCAAGAAGAGCAAATTGTTAAAGAGGCTTTGAAAACACCTTTTGATCAAGAAGTTGATGAATTCATGAGAATCATCAAGAAAAGTGATTACAAGATAGTGGACCAGCTTCACCAGACGCCTTCCAAGATCTCCATTCTATCATTGTTAATGTGCTCCGAGGCTCATCGGAACGCGCTACTAAAGGTCTTGCACGCAACTTATGTGCCAGAAGAGATCACAGTCAATCAGTTGGAAGCTGTGGTTGGGAATGTTAATGCTAGTAATGGACTAGGATTTACCAACACTGATTTGACTACGGAAGGCCGCAATCACAACAAGGCTTTGCACATTACCATGGAGTGTAAGGGTGCAGTTCTTTCCCATGTACTGGTAGACACAGGATCATCCCTCAATGTCTTACCTAAAAAAGCCCTTGTGAAGCTAGAGTATGAAGGATTGGCATTACGCCCCAGTAACTTGGTAGTGAGAGCCTTTGACGGTTCTAAGAGATCAGTTATGGGAGAAATTGAGTTGCCTATATCGATTGGCCCACAAACTTTCAAAACGACCTTCTACGTGATGGATATACAGCCTACCTACAGCTGTCTATTGGGTAGACCATGGATTCACGCCGCTGGCGCCGTGACCTCAACCCTTCACCAGAAGTTAAAATTCGAGTGGGAGGGCCAAGTCGTTACTATTTGTGGAGAAGAAGACATTTTTGTTAGCCACCTGGCTACATACAAATACATTGAGATGGATGGGGAGATCCACGAAACGATGAGTCAAGGGTTTGAGGCCTTGAACATAAATGAAACATCTGCTGTACCTGGAACCTCAATGACATCTTATCAACAAGCCCGGAAGGTTGTTGAAGAAGGGACTGCCCAAGGCTGGGGCAAGTTGCTGCCTGTAGAAAAGAAGGAGGATAGATTTGGGTTGGGTTACAAACCAACTCAACAAGATCAAGCAGAGGCTGCTAAGGAGCCCAACTTTGTTAGTGGGGGGATGCTCACCCCTGATGCTGTCAACAATTTGGAAGACGAGGATGAAAGCGACCGCAACCTGGAAAGTTGGATACGTCCAAAGATCCCGGGGAGCAGTATCTCAAACTGGTCTTCCCAGGAAATTATAAGAGTTACTCCTACAGAGTAATTATTATTTCCTGTATTTTTATAACATGCATCAAGTCTTGCATCTTGCCCAAGATGACAAGACTCATTTTGTAATCGGGCCATCTGTAATTTTTGTGCAACAAGATTAATCAATGAAATATCAGACATCTTTTGCAAATGAGTCTTTTTCTTTTCCGCTCACTGTTTTTCCATTTTTCTTTTTGTACAAAAAATAAATGGCAATGTTTTCAAAATGACAACTTTATTTCACTTTTCTAAAACAAGATTAAAATCAATCACTAAAATGAACAAACTGAACCCTTGCAGAGAGTGCCTTCCAGACCGCACCGACAACAGCACGGCTATGACTTCGTATGACTTTGACAATCCAATCAATCAAGCTGATGAAGGGGTTGAAGAAGAGTATGAGCTTCCTGAAGAGCTAGCCAGGTTGTTGATACAAGAGGAGAAGGTTATCATTCCTCATCAGGAGGAGGTCGAAACGATTAATCTTGGTACAGATGAAGATGTGAAAGAAGTTAAAATCGGGGCCTGCCTACAAGACTCAGTGAAGAGACAACTGATTGACCTGCTTCAAGAGTATGTGGACGTGTTTGCTTGGTCTTATCAAGATATGCCAGGGTTGGACACCGACATTGTTGTGCACAAGCTGCCTTTAAGAGAAGAATGCCCACCGATTAAACAGAAACTGCGCCGCACTCGCCCAGACATGGCTATGAAAATCAAGGAAGAGGTACAGAAGCAGTGGGACGCCGGGTTCCTTGCTGTGACTAGCTATCCACCGTGGGTTGCTAACATAGTACCTGTGCCTAAGAAAGACGGCAAAGTAAGAATGTGTGTTGACTACCGGGATCTGAACAGAGCTAGCCCAAAAGATGACTTCCCATTACCTCACATTGATGTATTGGTGGATAATACGGCTCAGTTCTCGGTATTCTCCTTCATGGACGGATTTTCAGGATACAACCAGATCAAAATGTCACCTGAAGACATGGAAAAGACAACCTTCATCACACCCTGGGGCACGTTCTGTTACAAGGTGATGCCATTCGGATTAAAGAATGCCGGTGCGACATATCAAAGGGCTATGGTAACATTATTCCACGATATGATACATAAAGAAATAGAGTGTTATGTGGATGACATGATTGCCAAGTCCCTCACTGAAGAAGACCACCTGGTAAATCTGCTAAAGCTGTTTAAGCGTCTGAGGAAGTACCAACTGAAGTTGAACCCCAACAAGTGCATATTCGGGGTGCGATCGGGTAAACTGCTGGGTTTTATTGTGAGCGAGAAAGGGATTGAAGTTGACCCTGATAAAGTCAAAGCCATTCAAAAAATGCCTGCACCAAAATCTGAAAAAGAAGTTTGAGGGTTTCTAGGTAGATTGAACTACATCTCAAGGTTCATCTCCCACCTTACAGCAACCTGTGAGCCTTTGTTCAAATTGTTGAGAAAAGAACAGACGGTCAGGTGGAACGAAGAATTCCAGAGGGCTTTTGACAAAATCAAGGAATACTTGCAAGAACCTCCAATCCTTATGCCTCCAGTTGAAGGAAGACCTCTAATATTGTACTTGACAGTATTAGAAGAGTCGATGGGGTGTGTGCTGGGCCAGCATGACGAGTCTGGTCGAAAAGAGTATGCAATATACTACCTAAGCAAAAAGTTTACCGACTGTGAACAACGTTATTCACTGCTTGAGAAAACTTGCTGTGCTTTAGCGTGGGCTGCTCGCCGACTGAGACAGTATATGTTGACCCACACTACTTTATTGATCTCCAAAATGGACCCCGTTAAGTACATATTTGAGAAGCCAGCTCTTACCGGACGGGTTGCAAGATGGCAAATGATCCTCACAGAATATGACATTCAATACACATCTCAGAAGGCCATCAAGGGCAGTGTATTGTCTGATTATCTTGCTGAGCAACCCATTGATGATTACCAGCCTATGAGATTTGACTTCCCTGATGAAGACATCATGTTCATAAAAGCAAAAGACCATGAAGAGCCTGTTCACACTAAAGGGCCTGACCCGGAAGAAGAATGGACTATGATGTTCGATGGGGCTGTTAACATGAATGGTCGTGGTGTTGGTGCAGTACTCATTACACCTAAAGGAGTTCATATGCCTTTCTCGGCAAAACTCACTTTCAACTGCACTAACAACGAAGCTGAATACGAAGCTTGCATTATGGGTCTTGAGGAAGCCATTGACCTCAGGATCAAGACATTGACTGTATTCGGGGATTCAGCTCTGGTAGTTAATCAAACCAGCGGCAAATGGTACACCCACCGGGATCATCTGATACCTTACAGGGATTATACAAGGAGGTTATTGACTTTCTTTACAATGGTCAAGCTTGAGTATATCCCTCGGGATGAGAATCAGTTTGCAGATGCTCTGGCTACCATTTTGTCCATGATCAAAGTTCAAGCTGCCAACTTTGTACCTCAAATCTCAGTATCCAGACTTGACAGACCAGCATATGTGTTCGCAGCAGATGTTGTCAAAGATGATAAGCCTTGGTTCCATGACATTAAGTGCTTCTTGGAGGACCAAACATACCCACCTGGGGCATCTCCCAATGATAAGAAGACTTTGAGAAGGCTTGCTGGTAGTTTCTTCCTGAACACTGACGGTTCCCTGTATAAGAGAAACTTTGATATGGTACTCCTCAGATGCGTTGATAGAACAGAAGCAGACTTATTAATGCATGAAGTGCACGAAGGATCCTTTGGTACCCATGCAGGAGGACATGCAATGGCCAAGAAGTTGCTAAGATCAGGTTATTATTGGATCACAATGGATGCTGACTGTTGTGCTTATGCCAGAAAATGCCATAAATGCCAGATTTATGCGGATAAAGTGCATGTGCCTCCCAATCCTTTGAATGTGATGTCTTCACCTTGGCCCTTTGCTATGTGGGGTATTGACATGATCGGTAAGATCGAACCGACTGCTTCGAATGGCCACAGATTCATCCTGGTCGCCATTGACTATTTCACCAAGTGGGTTGAAGCAGCTTCGTATGCAAACGTTACAAGACAAGTGGTAGCCCGATTTATGAAGAGAGACATCATCTGTCGGTACGGAGTTCCCGAGCGAATTATTACTGATAATGGTTCCAACTTGAACAACAAAATGATGGCAGAGCTATGCCGGGACTTCAAAATTCAACACCACAATTCTTCTCCTTACAGGCCAAAGATGAATGGCGCTGTTGAGGCAGCTAATAAGAATATCAAGAAGATTGTGCAGAAGATGGTAGTCACCTACAAAGACTGGCATGAAATGCTACCATTTGCCTTGCATGGGTACCGCACGTCAATCAGAACGTCCACTGGGGCAACACCGTATCAGCTTGTGTATGGTATGGAAGCAGTCCTACCTGTTGAAGTTGAATTACCCTCCCTACGGGTGTTGATGGATGTTAAGCTGAACGAAGCAGAGTGGGTCTGATCCCGATACGAGCAACTGAGTCTGATTGAAGAGAAGAGATTGGCTGCAATCTGCCATGGGCAGCTGTATCAAAAAAGAATGAAGAGAGCCTTCGATCAGAAAGTCAGGCACCGAGAGTACCAAGTAGGAGATCTTGTGCTGAAAAGAATCCTCCCTCCGCATACAGACCACAGGGGCAAGTGGACTCCAAATTATGAAGGACCATTTGTAGTAAAGAAAGTTTTCTCTGGTGGAGCACTGATGCTCAGTACTATGGATGGTGAAGACTTCCTGTCCCCTGTAAATTCAGATGCAGTTAAAAAATACTTCGCATAAAATGACCCGCTGGACATAAAAACAGAATGAAAGTCCAGGCAAAAATAGGGCATCCCGGCGAGTCAAAAACAGAATAAAGGACTCGGGCAAAAATAAGGGAAAATAAACAAAAAAATGTACACCCGCTGGGTTGAAAAGCCGCATTGGACAACTCAGGAAAAAATGGGTATCCCGATGGATTGAAAACCCGAAAGGGCGATCCATGCAAAATAAGGGAATAAGCGAACAACTGCATTCTGAATTCGTCTGTATCACCTACAACTTGGTAAGCTTCGAAAGGATCAAGCTTCTTTCAGAATCAGCCTTCTTCAGAAAGCAAGGTGAGAAGAACGTCAAATGTCATACGAGTCATAGCAGGAGGGAAGCTCTTTGAAGCGTCGACAACATTGCCAATATCTTATTTCCCAATTTGTAGCAATCTCCTCATTTCAGGGGATATGTTTCTTTGACTGTATCTCGCCAATTCAGGGCACATGAATTAATAAAAATCAGATTTTCAGTCATGTTTCGTCTTGTACATTTTTATTTGCAAAAATGTCTGATGTCTTAAGAAAAACGGATTGCACGAATACAGATGCTTTTCTTTTTAAAAAAACACATGTTTGCAGGAAATATACTTACTTTCAGGAGTGTCTAAACTCCTATGATGGAATCCAGTAAAGGATACCTCGGGATTACTTGTGCGTTTCCCTATCTTTGCAGGATTGCAGATATCCAGAACGCAACTTGGGGCATGAAAGCTTCACTCCAGCAAGCTGGCAAATCAACACTCATTCTTAGCACTCAAAGTATTTTCTTCCCAGCTGAGCTGCCACTTGTTGCTTCTCCCAGCCGAGTTGCCAATCATTCTTCCTCAGCCAAGTACAAAAGCCAGGGAACCGCCTCCCCACAGAGTTTCAGCCTCTATCCAGAAGAGCAACGCACGGAGGGATCACAACAGAGTGACGAAAGCTTCTACAAACCCCAGCTGGGTCCCTTATTACCAGGATGGGTCTATCAGTGACTTATTCCCCCCAAACAGATACATCTCATCAGATCTCCCAATGATCTCATCCCCAGCTGGGATGTCCATTTCAAACAGATCGGCCAGAGATCTTCAGAGCAACGGGATCCGAATCCCGGTTTGGTATCTTTGCATAATCATAGCATTCGCATCATATTCACCCATAAAGCGTAGCATTCCGTCTAATACGGAGCATTACGGCAAAAATCAAACATATTGCATAATCATAAGCCATGTTCTGAATCAAACACTTGTGAATATTGACAATCCGTCAAACGATATACAGAATACTCCCCCAAAATCCCCAGTGGAGATTCCCCAGCAAACACAGTTGCCTTACATTCCCAAACATCAGTATACTCCTTGTGGCACCCGTCCGTGTCATATCCCCGGCAGAAAGCCAAAGACATCCTCTTTTCACTCACATATACTTATATATTTTCCTTGACATCCGTCCGTGTCATTTTCCCCAGTGCAGTAGCCTAAACACTTTATATGTCAGATACTTGTTTATATTATACTTTTCTCCTTTCGACACTCGTCCGTGTCGCTCTCCCCCAGCAGATTGAACACTCATTCAAACTTACTTATACAGATACTCGTCTGTATCTTGTATACACTATCACCGCAGAATCAACACACGTCCGTGTTCCTTGTTAACCAGTTGATACTCGTCCGTATCATCATCTCGGAACACGTGTCAGCATTTGTTTCTACTCGATACTCGTTCGTATCATAGTCCTAAGGATGCTCGTCCGCATCTTTAATCTATACACAACATCTAAACACTTATACCCTTTATTTCTTGGATGTAAACACTCGTCCGTGTTTACTATTCCCCAGTAGATCGCCAACAAAGTAAATTTTCCTCTTTTATCTGACACTCGTCCTGTGTCATGATGAACCCTGAGAGCAGCCGTCCCCTGCTAGGTGGTTGTCCTCCACCTCTTGATGGTCGTCCTCCATCATGCTCATCCGATGGCCGTCCCCATCGTTGATCTTTTCCATCCGACATTCGTCCTATGTCGTGATATTTAGCAGCCGTCCCCTGCTAGGTGGTTGTCCTCCACCTTTTGATGATCGTCCTTCATCAGTTTATCCAATGGCCGTCCCCATTGTTGATTTAGGTTATCTGGCATTCATCCTATGTCAAGACAAACCTTGAGAGCAGCCGTCCCCTGCTAGGTGGTCGTCCTCCACCTCTTGATGGTCGTCCTCCATCATACTCGTCCGATGGCCGTCCCCATCGTTGACCTTTTATCCGACATTCGTCCTATGTCGCGATATTTTCGGCAGCCGTACCCTGCCAGGTGATCGTCCTTCACCTTAGATGACCGTCCCTCATCTTATCCCCAACAGAGCAGCTGTCCCCTGCTAGGTGATCGTCCTTCACCTTTGATGATCGTACCTCATCATCTGTTTATTTCATTTATTCTTTAACCCGATGGCCGTCCCCGTCGTGGTCCCTTTTCCTTTTCCTGATGATCGTCCTTCATCAGTTTATCCCGATGGCCGTCCCCATCGTTGGTTACTTTACTTTATGAACTTGATGGTCGTCCCCGTCATGTTTCATTAATCCCCAGAGATTTTTACAGCTTTACTTGATGGCCGTCCCCATCATAATTCTTTTTATCCCCAGCATGTCGGCCGTCCCCGTCATTCCTCTTTACCCAGCAGTCGTCCTCTGCTCGACGGTCGTCCTCCGTCGCCCACACTTTGCAATATACTTTATTTTCTTTTACAATCTATATCCCTTTTCTTCTTCATTCTGTGAGTGCAAATTGTGGACTGTCTTTGGTATTCAACCACAAGTTATCTTGCTTGCCTGTAAAGCCGTCGCTTACATCCTGCACAGCTAACTCGTGTTTGAATAGGGGCAGATGTAAACACCCCAAATTTGCCCTCACCCATTCACACCATGTCTTGTGATCATTTCATATGCATAAACTCAATCATGCCATCTCATATCACATTTTTTTTTTATTCACTGCATAGGTTCTAAGTCATCTGCATCTAGGGTTTGTGATCTGAGCAATCCAAGAGCTTCTTGAGCCACTCCAAAGGTCAACAATCACTTCAAAGGGGTCCATGTGTGTTCAAGCATCATATTGTATCCCCTCAAAGTCAAGAATTTCAAAGAATCACAAGAACTGAGAATGGTATGGAAGCAGAGTCAGGCCTGACTGCACAGATGACCTAAAATTAGGGTTTTGGTTTCAGAGGCCATAACTCCAATTTTTTTTTCATTCTTGTTTCTATTTGTCTCTATATGGTATAGGGAGTATGCATATCAATTTTCATGAAGAAATTCCATGGGGAAGTCATCTGATCAAGAGTTGACTTTTCAAGCAAGTCAGTGCAAAATCAGGGCATCTGAGGCCCCCAATGACCCAACCAAGGGGTGTTCTTCATCATTTTGATTGTATATGATATTTATTTGATCATGGAAGATGTTGGAAGTTTACAAAATTGAAGAATTTCAAGTCTTTTGCAAAGTTGACTTTTTGGGCAAGTTTGACTTTTAATGAAATTGTCATTTTAGGCAACTTTTTCAACCTTTACTTTTTGATTCAAAAAAGCTTCAAATGGAAAAACTTTGGTCATGAAAGTTGTAGAATAGATCTTCCCATTTTCAAAAAGTACAAGAACATGACCTAATTCATTTTGGATCAAAAGTTATGGCTTGTCAAAATTGGCAAAAATCACAAAATTTCAAAGTTTCTACCAAAGAGGTATTTTGCAAAATGACTTGATCAAGTGTTCTAAAGCTACCAAATGCACTACTAATCCACACAACATGATCATGTGACATCTAAAGTTTAGAATGGACCAAAGAATTACACATTTTTATGGTTTATGGAACAAGATTTTTCATAAGAGGCAAAAGTGAACCAAGTTGCAAAACTCATCATAGCTCCTCATCCACTTGCTGGCTAGCTTGCTGATCAATCCTAGGCCTTTCCTCACATCATGCTGCGCAGGACATGCCTTTTGTACTCAGCTAGCAAGTAGCCCATGCCCTTCTTACACAACTTTGACATTTTGGCAAAAGCACCCATACCAATCAATAAAGCACATGTCACTTCTTCTGACCAATGGCATTTGTTTATACAAAGAAAATGCAAGCCAAACACAACAAGAAGCAAGCCTGAAGCCTCCCATAACACAGCATTCTCATTTTCACCCTCTTGAGCAAAATCATTCGAAACTCATCACACAGGCCACAAACACACAAACAAACTTCATAAACCAACTCAATACATCTTCCTGGTCACAAAGCACCCTTCAAAACAGCCTGAAACTCAAAGAATCAAAAACACGATTTCCTCACTTCACTGAACAGAACTTGTTCAATCTCTCAAACCAGCCCTTTTAAACTCCAACCAAGCATTGCAAGCTTCTCAGGAGGTTCATTAGAGGCATTTTGGATCAAAGGGCCAGCCAGAAAGTGTCAGAAATCAAAGCTCCATTTCAGGTGAGCTCAAGAACATTTTTTCCAGAAACATGTTTTTAAGTTCTTAAATGATTCTCTATGTTCCACTGATCATGCTGATATGTTTTGTTTCGAAAATGATTGAGTATTGAGTATGTATGTTGTTCCTGAAACTTTTTGACCTAAACCCCTTTTGATTCGATTCAGCCTGGATACGAAAAATAAATGCATTTTGTTTGTTGATTCGTGTTGTATGATGTGTGGGGATGGATTCTGGGCAGAAAGATTTTGTTTTAGATGCCTAGGGAGTAAGATTGAGATTCTCAGGGGAGAGTGTGGCCGGAGAAGATGACCGGAGGTCATTTCCGGCCACCTGAAAGTGATTAGTGCATTAATGAGGATTAGGGCTAGGTTTGAATTCTGAGCGTAGGATGGGTTGACTGGCATTGACTCCCGCGTGAATGAACGCACCAGATTTCACATTAAAACCCTAATCATAATTATTTAATTTAATTAAGTCAGATTAGGTTAATTGGGGAAGTTTGAATCTCAGCCCTAGGATCACGCGCGAAGTCTTTCCCTCCTTCTCCAGTTTGAATGCAGGCCATTGGATGCGCTGACTTTTCTTTTAATTCATTTTTATTCTCATTTTATTTCATTTAATTTGTACATTTATTTTAAAATAGCAAAACAATTTCAAAAATTCTGAAAATTTTTATACACACTTTTATTAATTTTCAGAAACCAAAAACATTTTTATTTTTATTTTTTGCATTAAAAAATATTTTTAAATCATTTAAAAGTTTATTTTTAATTAATTAATGAGAATTAATTAATTAAAAATACTTTTAGGTATTTAAAAATCACCAAAAAATTCATGAGACCTTCATAATCATTTAGAAACATTGTCCAACCCTCAAACCAAATTTCTTTTTTGATCTTGATGTCTTTTGAGAATTTTTTATGGAATTAAAATCATTTCAAGACATTATTTTGATCCAAACTTCCAAAAATCATTTCTGCCTAACCATTAAGAGTTGGACCTTGATTCTTTTTGCAATGCATTGTGTTTAGTATGTAGTTTGTGAGATTAAATTGGCATGATTTGATCTTTCATTTTCATTTTGTTTGGCATTTTTCTTGTTAAGGTGCCTTAAAACCCTAGGAAACTTAGAAAATTCATAACCCTAATTAGGTTAAGAATTGGAACCTCTCCTTTGGGCAGTGAGTTAGTATAGGATTAGGGTCCCTTTGAGTGCATTTTCAATTTTTTATCTTGGTGTTTGCTTCTGATTTTGGTTTTTGTTTGATGCATTGATCATAAACCCTAATTTGAGTTTCTTTTTGCATCCATCTTGCATTTGCATTCATACCGTGACTTGCCATAGCATTTTGTGCATCCATTTGATCCATTAGACATCTTAAGACATGTTAGAAGTATGTTTGATCATTGCATCATGTATTGGCTATGTTGTATGTCATTTGCATCTCATAACTTTTCATGTGTGATCATGGTTCTAAGCTTGCTCCATTTGCATCCATTTGTTTGTGTGATCATTCTCATGCCTTGTTTCATGTTTGTATCATCTAATAGCATCATTATCATCTCATATATGCTTCTGTTTTGGTTTGCATCATGCCATTTCATCTCATTTTGCATTGCATTGCATTCCTTTCACTAACTTTTCAGGTGGTAAGCAACTTTGAGAAGTGAATTTGCCTTCACTTCTCACAACTTCTTTTCATCTCTTTCATGCATCCTTGCTGCATTTTACTTTGTGTTTGAGATTGAGCTTGCTCATTCTTCTTCTTCTCACTTTCTTCCTTCAAGTGACTTGACCTCTTAAATGGAGCAAGTGACTTTGCTTCTCCTGATCTTTTCATCTGCTTCCTGGTGGTTCCATTGAAGATTTCTCTTGTTAACCTCACAAACCTTAGGAACAACCAAGCATGACAATGATTAGGGTTTTGTTTAGTCTCCCCTCTTAGTTTTACCTTTGTGTCTCTTTGAGTCTTCTCTTCTCACCTCATAATCAGGGACTAAACCCTAAAGGCTTTAAGGCTTTGTGATTAAGCTTATGCCTGCATCCTTCTATTAGGATGGAGTGTATAACTTTAATCCTAAGTGTTAAACCCTTAATGTGTTTAACTCCTTTAATCAATTCATCTAATAATCATCAAAGACATCAAGCTTGTAACTTGGGCCTTGCATTAGGGTTCTAATTCTTCCTTAATTGGTTAAGAAGGACCAACCCTAGTGTTAATGGACAAGTCCCCCTCAAGTTGTCTTACAAACCCTAAAAATCATTTCTTCATCATATCATTAACTAAAATCCACTTAATAAAGGCTTTGTTTTGTCATGAGTTTAATCCCTAATCATGGATTAAGTTGAGGAGCTTTCCTCAGCTTAAACATTCTCATCTATTATCCTTCTATTAGGATGGTGTAATGAGTCTGTTTAATCCTTGATTATGGATTAATCACATTACTCAACACTAAACAAAAACACCAAAAACATCTAAATAATCACAAGTAGGTTAATGATCTTAATCCTACACCAAAGGTGATTAAGTGTGAGAAGCTGACTTCACACTTAAGGTATTCTCATTACCCCTAATCAGAGGGAAGATGTGATGAGTTTACTAACCCATTGGCTTAGGCTTAAGCTCATTTTCTTATGACAAAATTCAAAAAGCAATAAAAGACTGAAAACACAAAAACAAACAATAATCGTCTCCTTCGGGATTCTTTTCTCATCATCTTCACTCACAAACGAGAACTCGCTTCTTCCGCCTAATGCAAGACAGTTAGCACCTGAGCCAGACAGGTCATACACTTGAGCATAGACAAGTAAGCAGTTCACAAGTCAATTCATCTTTCAGTCCCTTTGGGTCGAACTACGGTGTTTTGACTTCCTCATTGCACGAGAGGATACGTAGGCATAACTTAACAGTTATCGAACAAAAGTCTCTGTATATTCCCCCTCTTTCCAGCTTTATTCTTTTAGCCTCATCTTCTTGAGCATTTCATTCTTGTTCCTACACTGACACATCATTTATACACTTCACACTCCCTTTACACTGACACCTGTACATTTTGTTTTCCAGCTCTTTTATACACAAATTGCACTGACACTACCCCTTTAAAACACAAATCTTTTAAGCGTGGATCCCGTAGAGTACGGCGGACAATCTGGGTGCTAATACCTTCCCAGGTTATAACCAACCCCCTTTCTCAGTCTCTCTGGTTCGCAACCGTCTTATCCATATCTTTTCTAGGTCTATGCAGCATTGCCTTTCCTCCGGGATAAAAATGCCTAGCTGGCGACTCTTTTCATTCCCTGTGAGTTCACTCCTGTGTGTTCTCACACCCTCCTCTCGCCGACCGTTCGCATCTGTACCCCATTTGACCAGGGTGTCATTTGGTGGGAGCGACAAGGACCAAGCGAACACATCGACATATTCTTGCAGCATAATGATAAGTTGTTCTTTTACTAGAGCTTGCAGACTGACTCCAATCTTCACCTCTTTCACATCTTCCTCGATACCAAGATTGATAGTGAAATTCTGTGATCAGGTATGAGATGTCCTAAGAGATGTCCCAACACTTAATAGGACATTTGACAAATTTAACCAAAACTTAAACAGCAAGAAAAGTAAACAACACAGAAGTTTGTTAACCCAGTTCAGTGTATAACCACACCTACATCTGGAGGCTACCAAGCCAGGAGGAAATCCACTATTAGTAATATTAATTCTAGACTTAAACCACTCTGTTTAATCTATCACTTAATACTTACCCAATGCAATTTCTACCTAAGACTCACTTAGATAAGAGTACCCTACTCACTCCCCCTCAATCACCCAGTGATCAAGTTTACAAGTTTACTGAAATTGAAGACATCCTTCAAACAAAACAGCTTGATCTTACTTAACAGTTTCAATCAAGTCACAAATGCACTTTTGCTTAAAAGCTCATAAAGTGGTACATAAAAACAACCTGCTATTAAAACACTAGACACCCTATTTGGTCTTCTGAAATTCGTACTCAATTCTATGAGTTTCTGTTGTTTAAATAGGTATCTGAATTTTGGGCTTTCTGTAGAATGATCCAGCCCTAATGTGCAGCAACTGTCACCTTGAATTTAGGGTTTGTTACCTCCTATATTCTAGGTGCATTAGGTCTTCTGTTTTAATCTGAATCTTCAATTTAAAACTCCCTACAGATGCGCCTTGTTCTGTTTTTATCCAGCATTAATTAATCCCAGATAGTTCTCCTTAAATATCTCTGATCTGTTAATCAATAATTAATTCTGGTAGCAGGTCTGAGATGTCTCAACATCTGTTGGGACATCCTGACAAAACTGAACTTAGTCATTTACACAATGTCCCAACATCTGATGAGACATCCTGAAATAAGTTCACATACTCTGTTTGCTAATGTCCCAACATCTGATAGGACATTCTGAACTGAATTTAGCATTTCTTGTTTGGTCAAAAATTCTGCCAATTCTTAAACATCTACAAACTCCCCCTTTGGCTAATTTTTGGCTAACATCTTTCCTGGTTTTCAGAGTGCAGCAGAAGTTCTTTTTATCATAGTATATCATTACTTTTCTGTTGATTTTTATTTGAGATTACTCCCCCTCAAACAAATATGTGTCCAGTCTTGTTTCAACAGAAATACACACTGATTCAGTTCAGACAGAAACAAACAGATTTCATTCATTTAAACAGCAATTACATTTGATGTTACATTTGATGTTGTTCTCCCCCTTGGTAGACACAAAATTAGGGGCCAAAGACACTATTTCAGTCATTACATTGCTGTCATTACATTTGCCTCACAAACATTTGATCACTCATAATCATCACTCTCAGTTCCTTCTTTCACTTCAGTGTCTTCATTCTTAGCAGCCTCACTTTCTTCAGCAGCCTCACTGTCTTCACCAGCTTCACTGTCTTCATCAGTTGCAACATTCTGATCTTCTTCACTTTCCAATCTTTTAATTATTTCTTCAAGCTTTTGCTTTCTAGCTTCAAGTTCTTTGCAGGTAATTTTGAGTTCAGCAATTAAGGCTTTCTTGGAGATTGGATTCTTAGCAGAGGAGGGACCAGCAGATGTCCCAGCAGGTGTTTCAACATCTGCAGCATGGTGACTGAGAAATAATTTGTAGTGAAAAGCCAGGGGGCTCTCTCTTTTGCATGCTGTATCCTTGTCAGTGAGAATGCCCGGGTATTGATTGAGCACTATCCCACACAGCAATGATGGAAAGGCTATTGGAAGCTTTGTTGCTGTAGAGATGGCATGCTTCATAGTCTGATCAAAAATATATGCTCCATAATCCATCTTGATTTGAGTCCCCACAGCAAAGATGAATCTGGCCAGACCAGTTGAGATTGATGAAGTGTGATTGGTAGGCACCCAGTTTGCAGTTCCAATCCTGTTAAGCATGGCATACTTTCTAGTAAGCATGCTCACAGAGAGCTTTCCCTTCACAGGCCAAGCTTTGACCTGGTTTGCAGTGATCACCTTACAGATTTGATTATCTGTTTTCCCTAGCTCCTTGGGTCCATCTGTTTCTCTTCCTAGATACTCATTGATGATTTGAGGAGAAAACTGTACACATTTACCTCTAACAAAAACTTTTCTAAACTCAGAGGACTTACCATTTGAGCAATCCTCCTGAAGATTCACAATGAACTCTTTGACAAGAAGTTCATAACAGGGAGAGAACTCTGAGACTGTCTTGAATAGTCCTGCAGCAGAGATTAGGTCAATGAGTTCTGTGCACTCAAGTGCATTGCTGCTTAGTTCTCTTTCCAAAGCAACCCTTCTTTGGTACACATATTTCCATCTGTTGACACTGGAGACATGATGGAAGGATATATTGTCCAAGGGAGCTTCTGGAACAACAGTTGAAGCTCTAGCTGGTGCTGGTTTCTTCTTGGGAGGAGATGTTGGGACATCTGATCCAACATCTGAATCTGATGGTGTTGCAGCTTTTCTCTTCTGGGTTTGAACCTTGCTCCATGGTTTTGCTGGACCAAAAGTGGCTTTAGCCTTGCCTTTCTTTGGACTAGCCTTCTTCTTCTCAGGAATGACAGGTTCATCTTGCATCTTTCCTTTCCTGGACCTTAGCCTTTTGGCTATGCTGGGTTTGACAAATGCTATGATTTCTGCATCAGAGTCCTGCTCCAGATTGACTACTGGAGGGGATTGAGCAGACTCCTCATCAGCTTGTTGATCAGCAGAAATTTGATCTTCATTTGATTCTTTAGCCTGTTCCACAGAAACTTCTTTATCACTTTCACTTGAGGTTTTATCCTCAATTTGTTCAACATCAGATGAGTTCTTTTTCTTGTCTTCAGATGTTCCAACATCTGTTGGGACATCTTGTTCTGCAGCAGTGTCCTTTGTAGCTTGAGCTGGTTCTTCTTGAGGTGCAGGAATGGTGTTCAAAGGAACAGAGATCCCTTTCACCACTCTTTGTTCAGAAAAGACTTGGTTAACAATCTCCTTGATGGAATCATCAACATATTTGGAGTATCTTGTAGACATGTTAGCAGGAGAGGGAATGCCTTTTAGCTTTGCTTCTGATTTGATCTTTACATCTCTTTGGTGTTCTTGCCTTTTTAGTGTGAGAGGCGCTTCCCCTGAGCTCGTCCAATGGTGTTGATGGCATTGGCACAACAGAGATTGGAGTGGCATGAACCACGTCTTCCTTGTTGAGAATTTCCTCAGCTGTTTTAGGGTTTTGAGACATTGTAGAGGAAGAAGGATGAACAGCTTTAGGGTTTATGATTTCTGAAGAATTGAGAGTTAATGTAATTCGCTTGTGATGATATGATGAGAATCTTGATAGCTTCTTATAAGTAGTTACTAAATAATTAGCCGTTACAGTCCAAATGATTAAGAATGGAATTCCCAAGGATCTTGTCCAGACTAGCTTTGCCATCTGGAACTTATGCCATGCAATGTCATATGACATGTTGGCACATCTCATTAACTGCTAAATATCACATAAACATATTCCAAGTTTGCCCCTTAAGTTCTCAAATTGTGTAGCATCCAATGCTTTGGTAAAGATATCAGCTAATTGCAGATCTGTAACAACATGCTCCAATGAAATCACCTTCTCTTCTACAAGATCTCTGATGAAATGATGTCTGATATCAATATGCTTTGTCCTGCTATGTTGAATAGGATTTTTAGATATGTTGATTGCACTTAAGTTGTCACAGTACAATGTCATGACATCCTGTGGGACATTGTACTCAGTGAGCATCTGCTTCATCCAAACCAACTGAGAACAACTGCTACCTGCTGCTATGTACTCAGCTTCAGCTGTAGATAAAGATACACAATTCTGCTTCTTACTGAACCAAGAAATCAGATTGTTTCCTAGAAAGAAGCATCCTCCTGAAGTGCTTTTTCTGTCATCAGCACTTCCTGCCCAATCAGCATCACAGAAGCCAGTGAGAATAGGTTTGCAACCATGAAAGTACATTATGCCATAGTCACAAGTACCATTAACATATTTAAGGATTCTCTTGACTTGATTGAGATGACTGACTTTTGGATCAGCTTGATATCTTGCACAAACTCCTACTGCAAATGCAATGTCTGGTCTGCTAGCAGTCAAGTATAACAAGCTTCCAATCATGCTTCTATATAAACTATGATCTACATTCTCACCCTTTTCATCTTTAGTCAGCTTTAAATGTGTAGGAGCAGGAGTTCTTTTATGAGAAGCATTTTCCATTCCAAATTTCTTCACTATGTTCTTGGAGTACTTGCTTTGTGAGATGAACATTGAGTCTTCCATTTGCTTAACTTGCAGACCAAGAAAATAGGTTAATTCACCTACTAGACTCATTTCAAATTCAGCTTCCATCTGCTTGACAAAATGTTTGACCATCTTATCAGACATCCCACCAAACACAATGTCATCAACATATATTTGTGCAATCATGACATTTCCTTCTTCATCTTTAACAAACAGGGTTTTATCAATCCCACCTTTTCTGTATCCTTGCTTGATAAGAAATGTGGTAAGTCTTTCATACCATGCCCTTGGAGCTTGCTTCAGACCATAAAGTGCTTTCTTGAGTTTGTATACATGATTTGGACAGCTTGGATCAACAAATCCTTTAGGTTGTTCTACATATACCTCTTCATTAAGATAACCATTAAGAAAGGCACTTTTCACATCCATTTGAAATAGCTTGGACTTTAAGATACAAGCAATTCCCAACAGTAGTCTTATTGATTCAAGCCTTGCTACTGGTGCAAAGGTTTCATCAAAGTCTACTCCTTCAATTTGAGTGTATCCTTGAGCCACAAGTCTAGCTTTGTTCTTTGTAACAATTCCTTGTTCATTTGACTTGTTCTTATACACCCATTTTGTACCAATCACATTTATGTCATTTGGTCTAGGAACAAGATTCCACACTTCATTCCTTGTGAATTGACCTAATTCCTCTTGCATAGCACAAATCCAGTATTCATCAGTGAGAGCCTCCTTGATGTTTTTAGGTTCTATTTTGGACACAAAACAAGAACCTGAAATCACTTCTCTTGATCTAGTGCTCACACCTCTGTTGGGATCACCAATTATTAAATCTTTGGGATGATCCTTCTGAATTCTGATGGAGGGAGGTTTGCTTGAATCTTCTGACCTTGTATCATTTTGAGTGAAGTTATATTGATCATTCTTTTCTTCAGCTTCAATCTTGATATCAGCAGATGTTCCAACATCTTCTGGGACATCTGTAGGAGCATCATCAATTATCACATTTATGGACTCCATGATAACATTTGTTCTGTAGTTAAATACTCTATATGCTCTGCTGTTTATAGAGTATCCAAGGAAAATTCCTTCATCACTTTTAGGATCCATTTTTCTCCTTTGCTCCCTATCTGCCAGAATATAGCATTTACTTCCAAATACATGAAAATACTTAACAGTGGGTTTTCTGCCCTTCCAGACTTCATATATTGTGGACAAAGTTCCTTTTCTCAAGGTAACTCTGTTATGGATATAGCAGGCAGTGTTCATGGCTTCAGCCCAGAAATACAGAGGTAGCTTTTTAGCATGTATCATAGCTCTTGCAGATTCTTGAATAGTTCTATTTTTTCTCTCAACAATCCCATTCTGTTGAGGAGTGATAGGAGAAGAGTATTCATGATTGATTCCTTCTGAAGAGCAGAAATCTAAGAATTTTTTATTCTCAAATTCCTTTCCATGATCACTTCTAATTCTGATCACACAGCTGGATTTTTCCCTTTGTAATCTTTGACATAATTCCTTGAATACATCAAAGACATCTGACTTTTCTTTAATGAAATTTATCCATGTATATCTTGAAAAGTCATCAACCACCACATATGCATACCTCTTACCACCAAGGCTTTCAACTTGCATAGGTCCCATGAGATCCATATGTAACAATTCCAAAACTTTGGAAGTTGTCAGATGTTGGAGCTTTGGATGGGACATCTTGGTTTGTTTGCCTATTTGACATTCACCACAGATTTTGCCATCATCAATCTTCAGTTTAGGGATACCTCTTACAGCATCCATAGATATGATCTTCTTTATGCCTCTGAAATGAAGATGACCTAGCCTTTGGTGCCATAGTTTTACTTCTTCTTCTCTAGCTAGAGAACAAGTTGAAGTGGGACTGAAGTCTAGTGGCTCCCACATGTAACAGTTGTCTTTAGACCTTGCACCTTTCATGACAACTTCTTGCTCTTGGTTAGTCACTATGCATTCAGTTTTTGTAAAGTTTACACTGTATCCTTGATCACATAGTTGACTTATACTGATCAGGTTAGCAGTTAAACCTTTAACAAGCAGCACATCATCTAATCTTGGAACATCTTGACAATCCAAGGTTCCAACTCCCTTGATCTCTCCTTTAGCTCCATCTCCAAAGGTAACATACCTGGATGAATATGACTTTAAGTTTACTAGCAAATTCTTCAATCCAGTCATGTGTCTTGAGCATCCACTGTCAAAGTACCAGTCTTCTTTAGCTGATACTTTCAATGATGTATGTGCTATGTATGCAGTACTTTTCTTTGACCAGATGAGTTGAGATTTCTTTTGATGCCTCTGCTCTGAGTGTTGTTCAGCTGATCTCCAAGCTTGATTGTTGATCTTGTTCTTGGGTATGTGACTTTGATCAGTCTGAATGTCAGCTTTTGGTCTCCAAACTTTCTTGATTACTTCTGTCTTTTGCTTAGGAGATTGCTGATTTCTATGCAGCACTTTCTTGGTACCTTCTACTTTCTGCTTGGAAGGTTGCTGACACATCTGATTTGGATATCCATGTAGCTTATAACAGTAAGGTTTGATATGCCCAAATCTTCCACAGTGATGGCATCTCCATCTTTGATACTTCTTCTTCATTTTATTCTTTCCAGAATGTTGAGACATCTGTTGGAACATTATGTTTGTCTTTGTGTTCTGATGTTGAAGCATCTGTTGGGACATCTTGTTTGACTGTGTAATTTTTGAAGTACTTTTGCTAGAGCTGGCTTCATCTCTGTTATATCCCAGTCCACTTTTGTCCCCTGAATGTTTATTATTGCAGAGAATAGCATCCAGTGTATTTGAGCTGCTGTTCATCATTCTAACAGATTTGGACATATGTTCCAGCTTAGAATTGAGAAGAGTTACTTCACTTTTTAAGGTATCAATGATTACTTGATCACTTGCTTTTTCTTCTTCTAGTACTTCATTCTGCTTCTTTAGCTTAATGACCTCACTGCATACTTCAGTACTACTCTTGTACAGATCCTTGAAGGCTTGCTCAAGATCTGCATAAGTAAGCTCTCCACAGCTGGAATCACTATCATATTCACACAGTCCAGCTAAAGCAGTAATGTGCTTAGCTGATTCTTCTTCTGAATCTCCTGAGTCTTCATCAGACCAGGTCACAGAGAGTCCTTTCTTTTGCCTCTTTAAGTAGGTAGGACATTCAAACTTGATATGTCCATATCCTTCACATTCATGGCATTTGACTCCTTTATCTTGACTGGTCTTTTCAGCATACTTTACTCTTTTGTTAGCATCATAAGGTCTTCTGTTCTCAGAGTTTGTGTTTCTTCCACTAGGTTTGGATTTTCCTTCCATTCCTCTGAGAATCTGTTTGAATTGTCTTCCAATCAGTGCAAGATTTTCTGATAAGCTTTTATCATTTGCTGATTCATCATCTTCTTCTTCATCTGTATTTGAAACCAAGGCTATGCTTTTGTTCTTTTTAGCATGTGTGTCATTCATTCCCATCTCAAAAGTTTGAAGGGAACCAATGAGTTCTTCAGTTTTCATAGAACATATGTCTTGAGCTTCTTCTATTGCTGTGACTTTCATGTCAAATCTTTTTGGCAAAGATCTGAGAATCTTCCTTACAAGCTTTTCATCAGTCATCTTTTCTCCCAAGGCTCCAGAAGTATTGGCTATATCCAAGATGTTCATGTAGAACTCATGAATTGATTCATCTTCCTTCATTCTCAAGTTTTCAAACTTGGTGGTGAGAAGTTGAAGTCTTGACATTTTTACTTTTGATGTTCCTTCATGAGTTGTCTTGAGGGTATCCCACACATCTTTGGCCAGCTCACAATGATGCACCAGTCTGAAAATATTTCTATCAATGCCATTGAATAAAGCATTTAGGGCTTTTGAGTTGCCTAGTTCTGAATCTTCTTCCTCTTTACTCCATTCTTCTTCAGGTTTCAGAACTATTGATCCATCTTTGGTGTCTTGAACAGGATGTTTCCATCCAACATTTACTGCTCTCCATGCCCTGTTGTCAAGAGACTTTAAGAATGCAATCATTCTTGGCTTCCAGTAGTCATAATTAGAACCATCCAGTATAGGTGGTCTATTTACTGACCCTATATCTCTGTCCATGTTACAGAATTTGTTTTCCCTAGATCTCACCCAGTATAAACAGGCAGGGTGCCTGCTCTGATGCCAATTGAAATTCTGTGATCAGGTATGAGATGTCCTAAGAGATGTCCCAACACTTAATAGGACATTTGACAAATTTAACCAAAACTTAAACAGCAAGAAAAGTAAACAACACAGAAGTTTGTTAACCCAGTTCAGTGTATAACCACACCTACATCTGGAGGCTACCAAGCCAGGAGGAAATCCACTATTAGTAATATTAATTCTAGACTTAAACCACCCTGTTTAATCTATCACTTAATACTTACCCAATGCAATTTCTACCTAAGACTCACTTAGATAAGAGTACCCTACTCACTCCCCCTCAATCACCCAGTGATCAAGTTTACAAGTTTACTGAAATTGAAGACATCCTTCAAACAAAACAGCTTGATCTTACTTAACAGTTTCAATCAAGTCACAAATGCACTTTTGCTTAAAAGCTCATAAAGTGGTACATAAAAACAACCTGCTATTAAAACACTAGACACCCTATTTGGTCTTCTGAAATTCGTACTCAATTCTATGAGT
The DNA here is from genome assembly GCA_963966055.1 of Lathyrus aphaca. Lineage (NCBI taxonomy): Eukaryota > Viridiplantae > Streptophyta > Magnoliopsida > Fabales > Fabaceae > Lathyrus > Lathyrus aphaca. The sequence continues at coordinate 111,371,010 of OZ014523.1, forward strand.
TTCTGTTGTTTAAATAGGTATCTGAATTTTGGGCTTTCTGTAGAATGATCCAGCCCTAATGTGCAGCAACTGTCACCTTGAATTTAGGGTTTGTTACCTCCTATATTCTAGGTGCATTAGGTCTTCTGTTTTAATCTGAATCTTCAATTTAAAACTCCCTACAGATGCGCCTTGTTCTGTTTTTATCCAGCATTAATTAATCCCAGATAGTTCTCCTTAAATATCTCTGATCTGTTAATCAATAATTAATTCTGGTAGCAGGTCTGAGATGTCTCAACATCTGTTGGGACATCCTGACAAAACTGAACTTAGTCATTTACACAATGTCCCAACATCTGATGAGACATCCTGAAATAAGTTCACATACTCTGTTTGCTAATGTCCCAACATCTGATAGGACATTCTGAACTGAATTTAGCATTTCTTGTTTGGTCAAAAATTCTGCCAATTCTTAAACATCTACAGATAGTCTCAACCTCCTCCTGATGAGGAGCAATCACCTTTTCCTATTGTCTCAATAACCTGGCTAACTCTTCAGGTAAATCGTAGTCTTCTTCAACCCCTTCATCTGCTTGATTAATCGGATTATCGAAGTCATACGAGGTCATAGCAGTGTCGTTGTCGGTGCAATCTGGAGAGCTATCTCTGCAAGGGTTGATATTTGGTTCATTTTAGTGATTGATTTTATCTTTTTTAGAAAAAGTAACTGACGTTATTATTGAGAAAAACATTGCCATTTATTGTTTTATGCGAAAATAACAAAAATGAAAAGACAGTGAGCGAAAAAGATTGTTTGCAAAAAGATGTCCATTGTTCATTAATATTCGATTTGCACAAATACATATGGCCCTATTACAAATTGAGTCCCGACATCTTGGGCAAGGTGCAGGACTTTGATGCATGCTTAAAATAGGAAATAATAATTACTCTGCAGCAGTAACCCTTATAATTTCCTGGGAAGACCAGTAGAGGACTTGTTGGCCCGGGACTCTTGGACGAATCCAGCTTTCCAGGTTGTAGTCGCTCTCAGCCTCGTCTCCCAAAGTGTTGACAGCATCTGGGGTCAGAATTCCCCCACTTATGAACTTTGGCCCTCCAGCAGCCTCCTCTTGAACTTGTCGGGATGATTTGTAACCCAAACCGAATTTGTTTTCTTTCATTTCCACCTTCAGCAGCTTGCCCCAGCCTTGGGCATTCCCTTCTTCCACAACCTTCTAAACCTGCTTGTAGGAAGCAATTGAGGTACACATCCTCTCCTCTTGGGATGCAGCAAACACCTCAGTTGTAGCTTCGTTGACATTCAAAGCTTTAAAACCTTGGCTCACGGTTTCATGGATTTCTCCATCCATTTCTATGTACTTGTATGTAGCCAGGTGACTGACAAAGATATCTTCTTCTCCATAGATAGTGATAATCTGACCTTCCCACTCATATTTTAACTTCTAGTGAAGGGTTGATGTTACCGCGCCGGTGGCATGGATCCATGGCCGACCCAACAAACACCTGTAGGCAGGCTGTATGTCCATCACATAGAAGGTAGTTTGAAACACTTGTGGGCCAATTACCACGGGCAGCTCAATCTCTCCGAGAACCGATCTCTTAGAACCATCAAAAGATCTGACAACTAGGTTGCTCAGACGGAGTGCAAGACCAACATACTCCAGCTTGACTAAAGCTTTCTTTGGCAACACATTGAGTGATGATCCGGTATCACCAAGGACATGAGAGAGTACAACACCTTTACATTCCAAAGTGATATGCAAAGCCTTGTTGTGGTTACGCCTTTCCGTAGTCAAGTCAACATTGGTGAAACCTAGTCCATGACTAGTATTGACATTTGCGATCACTGATTCCAACTGATTGACGGTGATCTCTTCAGGCACATAAGCTGCGTGAAAGACCTTGAGTAGTGTGTTCCGATGAGCCTCGGAACACATGAGCATAGATAGTATGCAGATCTTTGAGGGTGTTTGGTGGAGCTGATCCACAACTTTGTAATCACTTTTCTTGATAATCCTCATGAACTCGTCCACATCCTGATCAAAGGGCGTCTTCTGAGTTTCTTTTGCAGCTGGTGCTTCTGGTACCACACTTTTGCCTTTTGCTTTGGCAGCAGTTTCTGCTTCAGGATTAATTCTTGGAAACTGTGAAGCAAAGAGACGTTCACTCCGAGTGAAGCCTCCGCCTCCCCCGACATTGTCAATTTGTGGTGTAGAAGTTGAAGAGTCAAGGGTAACTTTCCTTCCATGGAGGTAAATATCTGAGTCGTAGTGCCAAGGCACGACACTGTTGCTGTCATAAGGAATTGGCCCAGGAACCGTGATTGTTACCGGACTAATTGCAGCAGAAGAAGGAGTTGTGATAGTCTGTGGATCATAGTAGATGGTGACAGGGAGTTGTCGCTCCCACCAGATGAAGCCGGGGCCAAATGGGGTACAGACGCGAACGGTTGGTGAAAGGAGATGCGAGAACACACAGGAGTGAACTCACAGGGAATGAAAAGAGTCGCCAGCTAGGCATTTTTATCCCGGAGGAAAGGCAATGCTGCATAGACCTAGAAAGATACAGATAAGACGGTTGCGAACCAGAGAGACTGAGAAAGGGGGTTGGTTACAACCTGGTAAGGTATTAGCACCCAGATTGTCCATCGTACTCGACGGGATCCACGCTTAAAAGATTTGTGTTTTAAAGGGGTAGTGTCAGTGCAATTTGTGTGTAAAAGAGCTGGAAAAGGATGTACAGGTGTCAGTGTAAAGGAAGTGTAAAGTGTGATATATACAGTGTCAGTGTAAGAACAGAGTGAGATGCTCATGATAATGAGGCTAAAAGAATGATGATGGAAGGAGGGGGAATATACAGAGACTTTTGTTCGATAACTGTTAAGTTATGCCTACGTATCCTCTCGTGCAATGAGGAAGTCAGAACACCGTAGTTCGACCCAAAGAGACTGAAAGATAAATTGACTTGTGAACTGCTTGCTTGTCTATGCTCAAGTGTATGACCTGTCTGGCTCAGGTGCTAACTGTCTTGCATTAGACGGAAGAAGCAAGTTCTCGTTTATGAGTGAATGAGATGAGAAAAGAATCCCGGAGGAGACGATTATTGTTTGTTTTTGAGTTTTCAGTCTTTTATTGCTTTTGAAAGTTTGTCATAAGTTAATGAGCTTAAGCCTAAACCAATGGATTTAGTAAACTCATCACATCTTCCCTCTGATTAGGGGTAATGAGAATACCTTAAGTGTGAAGTCAGCTTCTCACACTTAATCACCTTTGATGAAGGATTAAGATCATTAACCTACTTGTGATTATTTAGATGTTTTTGGTGTTTTTGTTTAGTGTTGAGTAATGAGATTAAGCCATAATCAGGGATTAAACAGACTCATTACACCATCCTAATAGAAGGATAATAGATGAGAATGTTTAAGCTGAGGAAAGCTCCTCAACTTAATCCATGATTAGGGATTAACTTCATGACAAAACAAAGCCTTTATTAGATGTATTTTAGTTAATGATAAGATGATGAAGTGATTTTTATGGTTTGTAAGACAACTTGAGGGGGACTTGTCCATTAACACTAGGGTTAGTCCTTCTTAACCAATTGAGGAAGAATTAGAACCCTAATGCAAGGCCCAAGTTACAAGCTTGATGTCTTGATGGTTATTATGATGAATTGATTAAAGGATTTAAACACATTAAGGGTTTAACACTTAGGATTAAAGTTATACACTCCATCCTAATAGAAGGATGCAGGCATAAGCTTAATCACAAAGCCTTAAAGCCTTTAGGGTTTAGTCCCTGATTATGAGGTGAGAAGAGAAGACTCAATGAGACACAAAGGTAAAACTAAGTGGGGGGACTAATCAAAGCCCTAATTATTGTCATGCTTGGTTGTTCCTAAGGTTTGTGAGGTTTACAAGGAAGATCTTCAATGGAACCACCAGGAAGCAGATGAAAGGATCAGGAGAAGCAAAGTAACTTGCTTCATTTAAGAAGACAAGTCACTTGAGGAAACAAAGTGAGAAGAAGAAGAATGAGCAAGCTCAATCTCAAACACATAACAAAATGCAGCAAGGATGCATGAAAGAGATGAAAAGAAAATGTGAGAAGTGAAGGCAAATCCACTTCTCAAAGTTGCTTACCACCTAAAAAAGTTAGTGAAAGGAATGCAATGCAATGCAAAATGGAATGAAATGGCATGATGCAAACCAAACCCAGAAGCATATATGAGATGATAATGATGCTATGAGATGATGCAAACATGAATCAAGGCATGAGAATGATCATACAAACATGTGGATGCAAATGAAGCAAGTTTAGAACCATGAACACACATGAAAAGTTATGAGATGCAAATGACATACAACATGGCAAATACATGATGCAATGATCAAACATGCTTTCAACATATCTTAAGATGTCTAATGAACCAAATGGATGCACAAAATGCTATGGCAAGACATGGTATGAATGCAAATGCAAGATGAATGCAAAAGGAAGCCCAAATTAGGGTTTATGATCAATGCATCAAATAAAAAACCAAAATCAGAAGCAAACATCAAGATAAAAAATTGAAAATGCATTCAAAGCAACCCTAAACCTATGCTAACTCATTTCCCAAAGGAGAGGTTCCAACTCTTAACCTAATTAGGGTTATGAATTTCCTAAGATTTCTAGGGTTTTAGGGTACCTTAACAAGAAAAATGCCAAACAAATTGAAAATGAAAGATCAAATCATGCCAATTTAATCTCAAAAACTACATGCTAAATAAAATGCAATGAAAAAAGAATCAAAGTCCAACTCTCAATGGTTAGGCAGAAATGATTTTTTGAAGTTTGGATCAAAATAATGCCTTGAAATGATTTTAATTCCATGAAAAATTCTCAAAAGACATCAAGATCAAAAAATAAATTTGGTTTGAGGGTTGGACAATGTTTCTAAATGATTATGAAGGTTTCATGAATTTTTTGGTGATTTTTAAATACCTAAAAGTATTTTTAATTAATTAATTCTCATTAATTAATTAAAAATAAACTTTTAAATGTTTTAAAAATATTTTTCAATGCAAAAAATAAAAATAAAAATGTTTTTGGTTTCTGAAAATTAATAAAAGTGTGTATAAAAATTTTCAGAATTTTTAAAAAGGTTTTGCTATTTTAAATTAAATGGAGAAATTAAATGAAATAAAATGAAAATAAAACTAAATAAAATGGAAAGTCAAACAGATCAGTGGCTGGTATTCAAATGAAATGCGCGCGTGTTGACTGGCGCCAGATCCAAGGGTGGAGATTCAAACTGGCCAGATTAATTATAAACTTAATTAATTAAGGTAATGATGTGGATTAGGGTTAAGTGAAGCAATCCAGGCCATTGAATGCACGCGGGAATTGACCAAGTCAGCTCATCCAACGCTCAGGATTCAAACTCTCATTAATTACAGGGATTAGCCCTAATCATTTTCAGGTGGCCGGAGAAGACCTCCGGTCGTCTTCTCCGGTGGGACTCCCACCTGAAAATCCCTAAAATCCTCAAAACCTCACAAAAATGAAAACTAAAAGCCCAGAAATCATTCCCACACCTCACTGAACCAAAACCCCCACTCAAATCTCATTTATCTTTCATCAATCAGCTGAATCGAAACAAAACATTTTTTAGGGCAAAAGTTTCAGAACAAGATTAAATACTCATTTCTCAACCATTTTCAAAACTAAGAACATCAGAGTGATCAGCAAAGCATGAGGAACAACTTAGAAACTTAAAAATTCATTTCTGGAAAAAAAGTTCTTGATATACCTGAGCTTTGAGCTTTCTCAATTTGCAACTTTCTGACCCTCTCTCTTCGTGCAAACTACTCCTCTTGGTCCCCTGATGAAGTCCTGATGCTTAGAAGAAGTTTGTAGTGGCTGGTTTGGAAGATGGCAGAGGTTCTGCTCAAGGTGAGGTGAGAATCGTATTTGTGATTCTGGGAGTTTAAGGCAATGGTGATGGGTGCTTGGTGATCAGGAAAGAGTGTTGAGATTGTTTGTGAAGTTTGTTTTTGTGTTTGAGGCTTGTGCTGGCAGTTTCGAAAGCTTTTGCAAATGAAGGTGAAAAATGAGAATGCTGAGTTGTGGAGTGTTTCAGGCTTGCTTCTTGTTATGTTTGGCTTGCATTTGATTAGTATAAACAATTGGGATTGGTCAGAAGATGTGATGTGTGCTTTATTGATTGGTATGGGTCCTTTTGCCAAAATGTCAAAGTTGTGTAAGAGAGGTATGGGCTACTTTCTAGCCAAGTACAAAGAGTGTATTCTGCGCAGCATGATGAGGGGAGATGCCTAGGGTGGCTCAGCAGGCTAGCAAGCAAGTGGGTTGTGTTCTATGATGAGTTTTGCAACTTGTCTTACTTTTGATCTTTATGAAATATCTTGCTCCATAAGCCATAAAACATGTGATTCTTTGGGTGCAATCTGACTTTTAGGACTTGTATGATCATGTGGTGAAGTTTAGAAGTGCATTTGACAGCCCAATTTTCCTTGACATATGAATTTGCAACTTTGCCTCTTTGGTGCATAACTTGAAATTTAGTGATTTTTGCCAACTTTGACAAGCCATAACTTTTTATCCAAAATGAATTAGGTCATGTTATTGTACTTTTTGAAAAGGGAATGATCCATTCTACAACTTTCATGACCAAAGTTTTTCCATTTGAAGCTTTTTTGAATCAAAAAGTAAAGGTTGAAAAAGTTGCCTAAAATGGCAATTTCATGAAAAGTCAAACTTGCCCAAAAAGTCAACTTTGCAAAAGACTTGAAATTCTTGAATTTTGTGAACTTCTAACATCTTCCATGACCAAATAAAGATCATATACAATCAAAATGATGAAGAACACCCTTTGGTTGGGTCATTGAGGGCCTCAGATGCCCTGATTTTGCACTGACTTGCTTGAAAAGTCAACTCTTGATCAGATGACTTCCCCATGGAATTTCTTCATGAAAATTGATATGCATACTCCCTATACCATATAGAGACCAATAGAAACAAGAATGACCAAAAAATTTGGAGTTATGGCCTTTGAAACCAAAACCCTAATTCTAGGTCATCTGTGCAGTCAAGCCTGGCTCTGCATCCATACCATTCTCAGTTCTTGTGATTCTTTGACATTCTTGACTTTGAGAGGATATAATATGATGCTTGAACACACATGGACCCCTTTGAAGTGATTGATGACCTTTGGAGTGGCTCAAGAAGCTCTTAGATTGCTCAGATCATAAACCCTAGATGCAGATAACTTTGAATCTATGCAGTGAATCAAAAATGTGGTATGAGATGCTATGATTGAGTTTATGCATATGGAATGATCACAAGCCATGGTGTGAATGGGTGAGGGCAAATTTGGGGTGTTTACAGCTGCCCCTATTCAAACATGAGTTAGCTGTGCAGGATGTAAGCGACGGCTTAACAGGCAAACAAGATAACTTGTGGTTGAATACCAAAGACAGTCCAAAATTTGCACTCACAGAATGAAGAAAAAAAAGGGATATAGATTGTAAAAGAAAATAAAGTATGTTATAAAGTGAGGGCGACGGAGGACGACCGTCGAACAGAGGACGACTGCTGGGTAAAGAGCAATGACGGGGACGGCCGACATGCTGGAAAAGTGCGGAAAATAAAGCAATGACGGGGACGGCCGACATGCTGGGGATAAAAGGGGTTATGATGGGGACGGCCATCAAGCAAAGCTATGAGATTATCTGGGGATCAATGAAAAATGATAGGGACGGCCATCAAGTTCATAAATCAAGGTAAGCAACGATGGGGACGGTCATCGGGCTAAAATGATGAAGGACGATCATCAGGAAATGGAAAAGGGACCACGACGGGGACGGCCATCGGGTTAAAGAATAAATGAAATAAACAGATGATGAGGTACGGTCATCAAAGGTGAAGGACAATCACCTAGCAGGGGACGGCTGCTCTGTAGGGGTTAAGATGAGGGACAGTCATCTAAGGTGAAGGACGATCACCTGGACAGGGTACGGCTGCCGAAAAATATCGCGACATAGGACGAATGCCGGATAAAAGGTCAACGATGGGGACGACCATCGGACGAGCATGATGAAGGATGATCATCAAGAGGTGGAGGACGACCACCTAGCAGGGGACGGCTGCTCTCAAGGTTTGTCATGACATAGGACGAATGCCAGATAACCAAAATCAACAATGGGGACGGCCATTGGATAAAATGATGAAGGAAGATCATCAAAAGGTGGAGGACGACCACCTAGCAGGGGACGGCTGCTAAATATCACGACATAGGATGAATATCGGATAAAAGATCAACGATGGGGACGGCCATCGGATGAGCATGATGAAGGACGATCATCAAGAGGTGGAGGACGACCACCTAGCAGGGTACGGCTGCTCTCAGGGTTTATCATGACACAGGACGAATGTCAGATAAGAAGAAATTTTTGCTTTGCAGGCAATCTACTGGGGAATAGTAAACACGGACGAGCGTTTACATCCAAGAAATAAAAGGTATAAGTGTTTAGATGTTTGTGTATAGATTAAAGATGCGGACGAGCATCCTTAAGACTACGATACGGACGAGTATCAGGTAGAAACAAACGCTGACACGTGTTCAAAGATGATGATACGGACGAGTATCAACTGGTTAACAAGGAACACGGACGAGTGTTGAATCTGAGGGGACTCTTCTGGGGAATAGTAGACACGGACGAGTATCTACATTCAGGAAGACACCAGAGTGTCTGACACAGTGTATGGATTAAAGATGCGGACGAGCATCCTTAAGACTTTGATACGGACGAGTATCAGGTAGAAACAAACGCTTGACACATGTTCTGAGATGATGGTACGGACGAGTACCAACTGGTTAACAAAGAACATGGACTAGCTGAATCTGCGGGGATATAAGTGGTGTATACAAGATACGGACGAGTATCTGTATAAGTGTGAGTGTGAGTGATGTATAGATGAGTATTCAAACTGCCGGTGAGGGTGACACGGACGAGTGTCAAAAGGAGAAGAGTATAGTATAAACAAGTATCTGATGTACAAAGTGTTTATGTTACTGTGTTGGGGAAAATGACCTGGACGGACGTCAAGGAATTGTGTATGTAAGTATCTGAGAGTGCAAAGGGGATGTCTTTGGCTTTCTGCTGGGGATATGACACGGACGGGTGCCACAAGGAATATATACTGGTGTTTGTGAATGCAAGGCAACTGTTTTAGTTTTAGCTTTCCGCTGGGGATTCTGGGGGGTATTCTGTATATTGTTGTTGGATTGTCATTATTCACAAGTGTTTGATTCAGAACATGGCTTATGATTATGCAATATGTTTGATTTTTGCCGTAATGCTCTGTATTAGACGGAATGCTACGCTTCGTGGGTGAATATGATGCGAATGCCATGATTATGCGATGATACCAATCCGGGATTCGGATCCCGTTGCTGTGAAGATCTCTGGTTGATCTGCTTGAAAAGGACATCCCAGCTGGGGATGAGATCATTGGTAGATCCGATGAGATGTATCTGTTTGGGGAAATGGGTCAATGATAGACCTATTCCAGTAAATGAGAGACCCAGTTGGGGTTTGTAGAAGCTTTCGTCACTCTGTTGTGATTCCTTCATGCGTTGCTCTTCTGGATAGAAGTTGAAACTTTGTGGGGAGATAGTTCCCTGGATTTAATACTTGGCTGGAAAGGAATAGTAGATGGCAACTCGGCTGGGGAAGAAGAAAGATCACTGAAAGATCTTCCTAGAAGTTTCTGCCGAGGAGGATACTCGGCAACTCAGCTGGAGATACGGGCACCTTCTGGTACTGCCCTGTTGGAGAAGTGATGCCTGACAACTCAGTTGGGGAGAAAACATTTTGAGTGCTGAGACTGAGTGTTGATTTGCCAGTTTGCTGGGATGAAGCTTACATGCCCCATGTTGCGCTTCGGATACCTGCAATCCTGCAAAGATAGAGAAACGCACAAGTAATCCCGAGGTATCCCTTACTGGATTCCGTTATAGGAGTTTAGACACTTCTGAGAGTAAGTATATTTCCCGTAAGCACGTAGTTTTCAGAAGAGGAGCATCTGTATTTATGCAATCAATATTTTAAAGACATCAGACATTCTTTGCAAATAAAAATGTACGAGACATCGGGTAACTGAAAAATCTGTTTTTATTAATTCAAATGCCCTGAATTGGCAAGATACATCAAAGGAACATATCCCCTGAAATGAGGAGATTGTTACAAATTGAGAAACAAAATACTGGCAATGTTGTCGACGCTTTAAAGAGCTTCCCCTTTGCTATGACTCGTATGACATTTGACGTTCTTCTCGTCTTGCTTTCTGAAGAAGGCTGATTCTGAAAGAAGCTTGACCCCTTCGAGGCTTACCAAGTTGTAAGTGATACAGATGAATTCAGAGTGCAGTTGTTCGCTTATTCCCTTATTTTGCATGGATCGCCCTTTCGGGTTTTCAATCCATCGGGATACCCATTTTTGCCTGAGATGTCCGATGTGGCTTTTCAACTCAGCGGGTGTACACATTTTTTTATTTTCCCTTATTTTTGCCCGAGTCTTTTATTCTGTTTTTGACTCGCCGGGATGCCCTATTTTTGCCTGGACTTACATTCTGTTTTTATGTCCAGCAGGTCATTTTTATGCGAAGTATTTTTTAACTGCATCTGAATTCACAGGGGACGGGAAGTCTTCACCATCCATAGTACTGAGCATCAGTGCTCCACCCGAGAAAACTTTCTTTACTACAAATGGTCCTTCATAATTCGGAGTCCACTTGCCCCTATGGTCTGTATGCGGAGGGAGGATTCTTTTCAGCACAAGATCTCCTACTTGGTACTCTCGGTGCCTGACTTTCTGATCGAAGGCTTTCTTCATTCTTTTTTGATATAACTGCCCATGATAGATTGCAGCCAATCTTTTTTCTTCAATCAGACTCAGTTGTTCGTATCGGGATCGGACCCATTCTGCTTCGTTCAGCTTAACATCCATTAGTACCCGTAGGGAGGGTAATTCAACTTCCACAGGTAGGACTGCTTCCATACCATACACGAGCTGATACGGTGTTACCCCAGTGGATGTTCTGATTGACGTGCGGTACCCATGCAAGGCAAACGGTAGCATTTCATGCCAGTCTTTGTAGGTAACTACCATCTTCTGCACAATCTTCTTGATATTCTTATTAGCTGCCTCGACAGCGCCATTCATCTTTGGCCGGTAAGGAGAAGAATTGTGGTGTTGGATCTTGAAGTCCCGGCACAGCTCTGCCATCATTTTGTTGTTCAAGTTAGAACCATTATCAGTAATGATTCGCTCGGGAATTCCATATCGACAGATGATATCTCTCTTCAGGAATCGGGCTACCACTTGTCTTGTAACACTTGCATAGGAAGCTGCTTCAACCCACTTGGTAAAATAGTCAATAGCAACCAGGATGAATCTGTGGCCGTTTGAAGCAGTCGGTTCAATCTTGCCAATCATATCAATGCCCCACATAGCAAAGGGCCAAGGTGAAGACATCACATTCAAAGGATTGGTAGGCACATGCACTTTATCCGCATAAATCTGGCATTTATGGCATTTTATGGCGTATGCACAACAGTCGGCATCCATTGTGATCCAATAATAGCCTGATCTTAGCAACTTCTTTGCCATTGCATGCCCTCCTGCATGGGTACCAAAGGATCCTTCGTGCACTTCACGCATTAACAAGTCTGCTTCTGTCCTGTTAACGCATCTGAGGAGTACCATATCAAAGTTTCTCTTATATAGGGAACCATCAGTGTTCAGGAAGAAACTACCAGCAAGCCTTCTTAAAGTCTTCTTATCATTGGGAGATGCCCCAGGTGGGTATGTTTGATCCTCCAAGAAGCACTTAATGTCATGGAACCAAGGCTGATCATCCTTGTCAACATCTGCTGCGAATACATATGCTGGTCTGTCAAGTCTGGACACTGAAATCTGAGGTACAAAGTTGGCAGCTTGAACTTTGATCATGGATGAAATGGTGGCCAGAGCATCCGCAAACTGATTCTCGTCCCGAGGGATATACTCGAGCTTGACTGTTGTAAAGAAAGTCAATAACCTCCTTGTATAATCCCTGTAAGGTATCAGATGATCCTGGTGGGTGTACCATTTGCCGTTGGTTTGATTAACTACCAGAGCTGAATCTCCGAATACAGTTAAAGTCTTGATCCTGAGGTCAATGGCTTCCTCAAGACCCATAATGCAAGCTTCATATTCAGCTTCGTTGTTAGTGCAGCTGAAGGTGAGTTTTGCCGAGTAAGGCATGTGAACTCCTTTAGGTGTAATGAGTACTGCACCAACACCACGACCATTCATATTAACATCCCCATCAAACATCATAGTCCATTCTTCTTCCGGGTCAGGCCCTTCAGTGTGAACAGGCTCTTCATGATCTTTTGCTTTTATGAACATGATGTCTTCATCAGGGAAGTCAAATCTCATAGGCTGGTAATCATCAATAGGTTGCTCAGCAAGATAACCAGACAATACACTGCCCTTGATGGCTTTCTGAGATGTGTATTGGATGTCATATTCCGTGAGGATCATTTGCCATCTTGCAACCCGTCCGGTAAGCGCTGGCTTCTCAAATATGTACTTAACTGGATCCATCTTTGAGATCAATAAAGTGGTGTGGGTCAACATATACTGTCTCAGTCGGCGACAGCCCACGCTAAAGCACAGCAAGTTTTCTCGAGCAGTGAATAACGTTGTTCATAGTCGGTAAACTTTTTGCTTAGGTAGTATATTGCATACTCTTTTCGACCAGACTCGTCATGCTGGCCCAACACACACCCCATCGACTCTTCTAATACTGTCAAGTACATGATTAGAGGTCTTCCTTCAACTGGAGGCATAAGGATTGGTGGTTCTTGTAAGTATTCTTTGATCTTGTCAAAAGCTTTCTGGCAGTCTTCATTCCACCTGACCGTTTTCTCCTTTCTCAACAATTTGAACAAAGGTTCACAGGTTGCTGTAAGGTGAGATATGAACCGTGAAATGTAGTTCAATCGTCCTAGAAACCCTCGAACTTCTTTTTCAGACTTCGGTGCAGGCATCTCTTGAATGGCTTTGACTTTATCAGGGTCAACTTCAATCCCTTTCTCGCTCACAATAAAACCCAGCAGCTTACCAGATCGCACCCCGAATGTGCACTTGTTGGGGTTCAACTTCAGTTGGTACTTCCTCAGACGCTTGAATAGCTTTAGCAGATTTACCAGGTGGTCTTCTTCAGTGAGGGACTTGGCAATCATATCATCCACATAACATTCGATTTCTTTATGTATCATATCGTGGAATAATGTCACCATAGCCCGTTGATATGTTGCACCAGCATTCTTCAGTCCAAATGGCATCACCTTGTAACAGAACGTGCCCCAGGGTGTGATGAAGGTTGTCTTCTCCATGTCTTCAGGTGACATCTTGATCTGATTGTATCCTGAAAATCCGTCCATGAAGGAGAATACCGAGAACTGAGCCGTATTATCCACCAATACATCGATGTGAGGTAAAGGGAAGTCATCTTTCAGGCTGGCTCTGTTCAGATCCCGGTAGTCAACACACATCCTTACTTTGCCGTCTTTCTTAGGCACAGGCACAATATTAGCAACCCACGGTGGATAGCTAGTCACAGCAAGGAACCCGGCGTCCCACTGCTTTTGTACCTCTTCTTTGATTTTCATTGCCATGTCTGGGCGAGTACGGCGCAGTTTCTGTTTAACCGGTGGGCATTCTTCTCTTAAAGGCAGTTTGTGCACAACAATGTCGGTGTCCAACCCTGGCATATCTTGATAAGACCAAGCAAACACATCCACATATTCTTGAAGCAGGTCAATCAGTCGTCTCTTCACTGAGTCTTGTAAGAAGGCCCCGATTTTAACTTCTTTCACGTCTTCATCTGTACCAAGATTAATCGTTTCGACCTCCTCTTGATGAGGAGTGATAACCTTCTCCTCTTGTCTCAACAATCTGGCTAGCTCTTCAGGAAGCTCGTAATCTTCTTCAACCCCTTCATCAGCTTGATTGATTGGATTGTCAAAGTCATACGAAGTCATAACCGTGCTGTTGTCGGTGCGGTCTGGAAGGCACTCTCTGCAAGGGTTCAGTTTGTTCATTTTAGTGATTGATTTTAATCTTGTTTAGAAAAGTGAAATAAAGTTAACATTTTGAAAACACTGCCATTTATTTTTTTGTACAAAAAGAAAAATGGAAAAACAGTGAACGGAAAAGAAAAAGAGACTCATTTGCAAAAGATGTCTGATATTTCATTGATTAATCTTGTTGCACAAAAATTACAGATGGCACGATTACAAAATGAGTCTTCTCATCTTGGGCAAGATGCAAGACTTGATGCATGCTTAAAATATACAGGAAAGAATAATTACTCTGCAGGAGTAACTCTTATAATTTCCTGGGAAGACCAGTTTGAGATACTGCTCCCCGGGATCTTTGGACGGATCCAACTCTCCAGGTTGCGGTCGCCTTCATCCTCGTCTTCCAAGTTGTTGACAGCATCAGGGGTGAGCATCCCCCCACTAACAAAATTGGGCTTCTCAGCAGCCTCTGCTTGATCTTGTTGGGTTGGTTTGTAACCCAACCCAAATCTATCTTCCTCCTTTTCTACAGGCAGCAACTTGCCCCAGCCTTGGGCAGTCCCTTCTTCAACAACCTTCCGGGCTTGTTGATAAGATGTCATTGAGGTTCCAGGTACAGCAGATGTTTCATTTATGTTCAAGGCCTCAAACCCTTGACTCATCGTTTCATGGATCTCCCCATCCATCTCAATGTATTTGTAGGTAGCCAGATGGCTAACAAAAATATCTTCCTCTCCACAAATAGTAACGACTTGGCCCTCCCACTCGAATTTTAACTTCTGGTGAAGGGTTGAGGTCACGGCGCCAGCGGCGTGTATCCATGGTCTACCCAATAGACAGCTGTAGGCAGGCTGTATATCCATCACGTAGAAGGTCGTTTTGAAAGTTTGTGGGCCAATCGTTATAGGCAACTCAATTTCTCCCAGAACTGATCTCTTAGAACCGTCAAAGGCTCTCACTACCAGGTTACTGGGACGTAATGCCAATCCTTCATACTCCAGCTTCACAAGGGCTTTTTTAGGTAAGACATTGAGGGATGATCCTGTGTCTACCAATACATGGGAAAGAACTGCACCCTTACACTCCATGGTAATGTGCAAAGCCTTGTTATAATTGCGGCCTTCCGTAGTCAAATCAGTGTTGGTAAATCCTAGTCCATTACTAGCATTAACATTTCCAACCACAGCTTCCAACTGATTGACTGTGATCTCTTCCGGCACATAAGCCGCGTGCAAGACTTTTAGTAATGCGTTCCGATGAGCCTCGGAGCACATTAGCAGTGATAAAATGGAGATCTTGGAAGGTGTCTGGTGAAGCTGGTCCACTATCTTGTAATCACTTTTCTTGATGATTCTCATGAATTCATCAACCTCTTGATCGAAAGGGGTTTTCAAAGCTTCCTTAGCAACTTGCTCTTCTTGCACCATGCTCTTCCCTTTTGCCTTTGCAACAGCTTCTGCTTCGGCACTGGGTCTTTGAATTTGCGGGGCAAAGAGACGTCCACTTCGAGTGAAGCCTCCGCCTCCTCCCACATTGTCCATTTATGGTGAAGAAGTTGATGATTCGGGGGTGATTTTCTGTCCTTCGTAGTATAGATCAGAGTCGTAATGCCAAGGGATGGCATTACTGCTTTCATAAGGTACTGGCCCAGGCACTGTGATAGTGACCGGACTGATAGCAGCTGCAGAAGGGACCGTGATAGTCTGTGGATCATAGTATATTGTGACTGGTGCTCTGATAGGAGTGGCGCTTTGTGAGTTGTAGGCAGAATCATTTTCAGGATCATAATAAATTGTAACTATTGAGACGCTTTCATTGTTTGTTGTTGATGTTGTAGGAGACACTGTTGAATGGATGGGTGTTGTTGTTGTAGGAGATTCTGAATGAAGGGGTGCTGAAGTTGTAGAAGGGATGTTTGTTGATATTTGGTCCGTTGAAGTAACAGATGAAGCATTTGTTGACGAAACTGAAAAGTTGTTTGGAACAATGGTTGTTGCAGTTGTAGAAGACTCGGGAACTGTTGTTAAGGAGATTGCTGGATTGGTAGGTATTGATGTTGTGATTTGAAGCAGGCCACTCTGGATGAGACCATCTATGCCATCTCTCAAGTTATCACAACCATTCACTGAAATGTTGCAATAAGCACACCCGAGCTCACATCCCGAGAATATTTGACATCCAAGGAGTTGAGCTTTGATATCTACCAAGGGTGTCCGAATCTGACCCACTCTGGTTATCAAGTAAGATGGTTTGTCTTCTTCAATAGCATTGATTCTGGGGCCACCATGGTTTGGCATAGGGTTCTTGTTAACATTTGGTGGTGGTGCAAAGTTTAGAGCCTTAGAATCTACCAAGTCCTGTACCTTCATGTGCAAAGCTCTGCACTTCTCTGTACTATGGCCAGGTGCATTCGAATGAAAAGCACATCTGGCGCTGGCGTCATAATTTCTGGGTAGACTGGCAGGATCTGGAGGGGCCAACGTCCTTAGCTCAACCAGGTTGAGTTTTAGGAGCTGTGGCAATAACGTGGCATAAGGCATAGGGATCGGATCGATCACCCTATTGGCCTGAGACGGTCTCTGTTGAAATGGTCTTTGCTGATTGTTGTTGTTGTTGTTGTTGTAGTTTCTCTGAGGAGGATACTGAGTTTGTTGCTGATAATTTTGTTGCTGTGGTTGATAAGCTGGTTGTGGATGAATTGGAGCGGGAATGGTGACTGCTGCCATAGACCTATGAACATATTGGGGTCTGCCTCTGTTAGCATGGATAGAATTGGTCTCACCAGTTCTTCTTGGGCCCACAAAAGGCTTTCTTGTGTTGCTGGATGAGCTGGCACCGTTGTCAGAAATTTTGCCCATCTTCAATAGGCTCTCAATTCTCTCTTCGGCTATGACGACATCTGCAAAGCTGGTAGAAGAAAAGGCAGCTAGCCTATCAATGTATGTCCCTTGGAGGGTGTTCATAAACATATCAGCCATCTCCCTTTCTGACATGGGTGGCTGGACAGCAGCAGCTAGCTGTCTCCACCTCTGGGCGTACTCCCGGAAGCTTTCCCTGGATGACTGTGACATTCCCATCAGGAGGGTCCTGTTGGGTGCCATATCCAAGTTATACTGGTATTGTATGATAAAGGCCTCAGCCAAGTCCTTCCAACACCTGATGGTTGCTCTGGTCAGATGAGAGTACCATTCCCTTGAAGCTCCTGTTAAGTTATCCTCAAAATAAAACATCCATATCTTTTCATCCATGGTATATGCCTTCAACCTCCCCAGAAAGGATTGCAAGTGGGTCCGTGGGCAGGAAGTCCCGTTGTACTTCTCAAAGCACGGTGGTTTAAATTTGTGGGGAATCCTGACCCCGTCCACTAGGCCCATGTCCATAACATCAAAACCCAAGGAGTTTTGAGACTCCAAGGACCTTAATTTTTCAGCAATTTCATCCAGCCTTCTGTCATAGGCTTCCTCCCCAGCTCCCATCATTGTGAACTGATCTTCCTGGGGGTCTTCTTGCAGCACTCTGCCCGTAGTAGCATTCCCTTGTACATTAGTAGGGATGTTGATCTCTGGATGAAGGTGGGGTCCAAATACAGGTGGGTTGATGTGAGGCTGCACCCTCTCATTGTTGCTTGTCCCACCAGTCCCTAGATGGGGATCTTCCTGAGTCTGCCTCTCTACCTAGGCTCTTAATCTCTCTTGGCTCTGTGCCAATCCATTCATCACCTCCATAAATTGTGTCATCTGATTCCTCATTTCCAATCTTTCATTGGCCATTTGGTTCCTGACCTCTGTAAGGTCCTGTTGTACCTGGTCCATCTGTATACCCGGAAGGTTGTTGCGGGTGGGATATCTGTGTGGACGGTTGAGTGGGAACACCCGACGTCGAGCAATAGTTCCTGAACCACAACAGAGTTAGTAACAAAACAAAACAAACCTACAAAACAAACAAAGGTTAGCATGCAATGCAGTATGCTTATTTGTTTCCAAGGTATCCGGCTTGGCACTTGGTTTTGACCTTTCCAGACCCTTGAGGAAGATGCTTGTGATGTTGCTTGAAAGAAACTCAGATAAAACCAACACATATATTACAACAGAGTAAATGATACATAATTTGTTTTTTTACAATACATGCCCTCCGAGGGGTCAAAATACAACATAAGAAAAGAAAAGTACATGAAATGAAAGCAACAACAAGCTAAAGTCAGACACCAAGACCAAACTCATCCTCCTGAACTTCCTTGAGAAGTGCTTCAGTCACAGGATCAGCCGGACGCTCTGTAAGATTCCTGATGAGAAGATTCCTGGTAGTAACAGTTGCAGTTAGCTTCTTGTGTTGACTTTGGTCCTTTGACCTCTTCACACCAGCTCTAATCTTCAACTCTGAGATCTCTCTCTGGGCTGCTAGCAGGGCTTCCTGTTGCTCCTTTGCACTAGCCTCCAACTGCTCAATCTTGTCCTGAGTCCTTTTATCTTCCTGAGTACAAGCTTCGGTGATCCTGACCCACCTAGCTTGACTCTCTTTCAGATACAAATTAGTCCTGGCCTTCTGGAACTGAGCCTCCTTACAGGCATTCTTCAAGATCTGTTCCCCATCCCTTGACTTCTTGATGTAATCCTCTGACTTCTCAATTCTGGCCAGATGCTCCACCTTCAGCTTTTCTAACCTTTCAATGTCCAAGCGACCATTACTCCTCTCCCAGAGGGTCTTCTGTAGAGCCTGAGTCAACTTCTCATTTCTCTCCTTCAAATTCTCAAATTCCTCTAAGCTGACAGTGGCAGGAGGTGGTGCTGGGGAGGGTCCCGGTGCATCCTCAACGGTGAAAGGCATTCCAGAAATTTGAGCCCTGGCATGGGACCACTCATAGTACTGTGCTGAGGCCACATTGTTGCATTTCCCAAGAATGGTTACTCCTTTAGTCTGGACATTGTCCCAAGCCCAGGATGCTTGCCTGACAATGGCTAGGTTAGGCTTATTCTCACAGTAAAGAGTCTCAGCCAAGTCTTGTGCCTTAGGAGTGTGGACCAATGCATAGCCCAGTTGTCTTTTGAATAGCAGATGGTTGTAATTGATGCAACCCTTTACTCCTATTAGGGGTACATTGGGGAACTGCCCACAACTGGTAATGATGTCCCTGCCTTTTGTGCTTTGAGTGCACCACCTGATATCAGCTGAAGTTAAAGCAGTGAGTCTTCTAGCCCAATTCCTCTGCTGGTGAGGATTCAAGAATGCATCAGTCTTGGGCAAATATCTGAGCAACCAGGTATGGAACAGGGGAGCACAGCACCTCACAAATCTTCCTCTTTGCTTTTCATTCCTTTGGTGAACAGAGTAGTAGAAATCTCCCAGTAAGGTGGGCACTGGGTTCCTCTGGATGAAAAGATGGATTGCATTCTTGCTAACAAACTTAGGCTCATCTGCAAATAAAATAACCCCATATATGATAAGGGCTAATAATGCACAGACTGCCTTCCATTCTCCTAAAGAAGCCTTCAGGGTAGCCTGAGAGGTCAAGAAATCCAGATGTAGGCCAGGGATTCCAGCCTTGGTAGTCAGGTTCTGTCCAATCAGGCAAGGTTCCAGATACAATGCCTTTGCTATCTCTTCATTACTTGGAAAAGCCATCTCAGGGTTGAAGGGGACTCCACCCCTGATAGGTACACCAACCAATGATGAATACTCCTCTAGTAAAGGTCCCAACTGAAAATCCTGAAAAGTGAAACACCTCAGAGGGGGATCATAGAACTGCAGGCAAGTATGAATCAAGCTCCTCTGTGAAGGGTCCAAATCCATAACCATATCAAGTATGCCTCCATAGTGTTCTCTGAATAGTGGTATATGTGTCGTACCCCGAAAAATACGACCTCACGCAATCCGAAAGGACGGGAGCCGCGCGCCGGACAGACTGAAGAGTCGCCACCTAATTCTATTTATTCCCGAAGAGGGAAAGGGAAGATATAGATACAACCCGGGGAGAGAAGGATGAGGACAAAGGTCAACGGAACCATTGCCTGGGTTCGGGAGTCGGTTATGCAGGGGGAAGGTATTAGCACCCCTTACATCCATCATACTCGATGGGAACCATCTAAGTTAACGCACTCGAAAGGATGTCTATGCTTAAACGAATTGCTTGCTAGAGGGAAATGAGTTGAATTATAAGTTAGATTGAACCTAGGTGCTCGACAAGGATTGAGATCCTCGTGCCTACGTACTCCCGTGTGCAATGGGAAAGTCAGAGCCTCGTAGTTCGGCCTACTAAGGGTAATGGTTGTTCAATTTTATTACCTTTCGTCGATGAAAGGGTTTAGGAGTTGAAATGCACTAAAGACTATGGATAGTTTATCTCGCCCAACAAGACGAGTGTCCTGCGTCGAAATAATCGGAGCGAGTAACAAAAGCTCGTTATCCCCCTTTCTACCGCTTAAGGCTCGTGGCGTACAGATCTTCTCGTATTTATTAAAGTGTTTTTATTTCCTAAAGCCGCTTGACGTTGGATCAAGGGTTTGGATCTAATCGAAACGTTTTTGGTATTTTGAGGTTAAAGGGTAAATGCAACTTGGAGGTTATTTTTGTGGTTTGTCAGCGAGGCACGAATCGCTCGGCTCGCAAGGAGAGGTGAATCCTAATAAACGAATAACTGAAAAATAAAGTGCAAGTGTGCAAGTGAGATCGCTTGGCGTTGGACCAAGGATTCGAAATTAAAATGCGAGAAATAAAAGTGCGTACAAATTAATGGGAGAGGGATACAAAATAAATACAGGGGATTGCGAGAAATAAAGAGGTCTCGTTGTAATTAGCCCAAGAGAAAGCGTGTGTGCAGTGTGTTTGAACTATTCGAAGGCGTTCGGCCTGTTTGATCGGGACACAACTATTTGAAGGCGTTGGACCTTTTTCGAGCGCAACTATTCGAAGGCGTTGGACCTTTTTGGGACGCGACAAAATTTTGTTCGTGAACTGCCTTAGAATCGGTTCAAAATGGGAACCATTCTATAAGGAGTCGAATCGTAATTTGAAATGCGAAATTAAATGAATAAATTAAATTGAATCGCAAAATATTAAATAAATAATAAATTGAATAACTAAACAAATTAAATAATGAATAAAATGAATTGAATTATATTACAAGTGTTTTTGTTCAAAATAATAGAATAAAATAAAAGAGGGCCTCATATTGACCGCTCATCACCGATTAAATGTAATCGGGCGAAAACGGCCTTTTATAATATCATCGGCCCTAAAAAGAATTTAAAATTAAATTTAAAAATGAAGAAATAAGAAAGAAACAAAATGATCTAATTTAAAAAAAGAAAATAGAGTTTGTTAAATAAGAGCAAGATCAAAGGAATAAAACTACTTATAAACAAGATATACACTATAACAATTAAATTAAGTAAGATTTTTATTTAAAAAAACATCTAAGGGGGAGGGTTTGCGCTGAAAAAATGAGTAATAATATGACAAACAAATAATTTGTATGCTCAGTAGCCCAATTTGGATAACAATAACAAACCATGTCTATTTAAAAAAAATGAAAACTAAGAATGGGTACACTGGTACATAGTGTGTTTAAAAGTGAGATCTTAAGGACTTAAGGCATAGTTTAATACAAAAAATTATGATAAAAGAAATAAAAATGAAAAAATGTGACCTAGCCACCAGTATGGGCATCATCGGTCAAAAATAAATGTAGAATATATATAAAAAAAATAAAAACATAAAAGAAGAAAAGACGTATGCATCATATCAGCAAACAACACAAAAGCAGAAACAAACCCCTGCTCTCATAAAGAACATAAACAACTCCTACCTCAAAACGAAGACTCGCTTTCCTCTCTCAAACAAATCGCCGGTGGATGACGATTTCTTTCACTTTCGCTCTGAATCGTCTCTCCCTCTGGGCTTGCGCTTTCGATTTCCGTGCTTATGACGGCTCTGTCTCAGACTCGCTCTCCTTCACAATTTGAGGCTCGCGCGTTCTCAGCCTCCGTCGCGGATGGGTCTTGGTTGTTCGGTGATGGCTTGCGGTTTGGGCTTTGGCCGGCTTCAGTTTTGTTCACGCTTCCGCCTCAAAATCCATGGCGGTGGAAGGTTCACCGTTCGTCACTATTGTGCGAGGCGGATGGTGGTGGGTTGCGATTTGCGGCCGGTTGAGATAGTGGTGACGGATTAAAGCTTTGAGATGGTGTTGCGGGAAAGGTGTTGGGGTTTTTGGTTATCTGTTCTCAGCTTTTTTCGAATTTTTTCTCAGGTTTGGTCTAGTGAAGGCTCACAGGGAGGATTCGCTGCATTTTTAGGTTTGGTTTCGAGTTTTCGTCCTCGCGGTTCTGTTTGAGCGGAGGTGAGTTATAGTGAGTTTCGGTTGGGGTGTGCTGTTTGGAGCGGGTTTGAGGTCTCAGAGGTTATGGAAGGTGGATGTATGAGATTAAGGAAATGGTTGGTGAAGGTGAGATAGTTTGGTTGATTTCGGTGAAGGTGTTCTGAGCGTGGTTTCACGGCAATGATTTGGAGGAGGTTTTGTGACTGAGTTTTACGGTGGGTCTGCAGCTTCTCCGGTTTGCTTCTCGCTCGGTATCGGTCATTTCGCAATTTTGGAAGGTGGTTTCATGATGTTCACACAGTTTGCGTTTGGATAGAGGTCGCGTTTTCACGGTTTGAAGATGTTTCTCTGTTTTTTCAATTTCGGATTTGGCGGTGTTTGGATGTTGTTTGGTTATGGTTGGAAAATCTGTATTGTGTGAAGATGAGGGATGGTGAAGGGTTGTTGTTTTTGTGTGATGAAAAAGAATAGTTTGCTTAGTTTTTTTGTGATTTTTGATTGAAGAAGTATGAAAAGAGAGAAAACAATTGCTGATTTGCAGAAAGAAGAAAAAAATATGGCCAATATGGTGTTGAATGAGGCCGTTAAAATATTGAGGAGGAATTTTGTGAGCTGTCAAAGAAAATCAGTGAGGCTGCCTTGCGGATTGTGTGGAATTTAATAGTTGTTGTAGTAGTGGAATTGTAGGATGGAAAGCTGGAAATTTTTGTACGATTTCATGTGTGTGTAAAATGAATTTGTGTGGTCCCTGTGTGGTGGACAGGCTGTATAGTGTACGGGAAAAAAAATTTGTTGGTATTTTGGCAGATAAAACAAAAAAGGATGGTGGTCTTACAGAAGGATCTGTTGCGATGTAGTGCTGGGACTTGTTCATTTCATTTTACAGCCAATGCCTTTATTTTTCATGTATCATTGTTAAGCTTATGAAGAAAAGATGCTGATTTTGGGAATAATAGTAAATATGGTAATAATAAATATAATGACAATAATAGTAAAAAAACAACAACAATGAAACTAATAATAATAAAAATGGATAATGATTAAAAAGTAATAAATGAGACAAAATGTTGAAATATTTTTTTATAATAATTTTTGGAAAGTTGAATTTAATAATAAAATAAAAAGATAATGAAAGATTTTTTGATTTTTTTTATTTAAACATTAATAAATGGATTTTAAGAAAGATAAGCTTATGTAAAATGATTTAAAAATTTATATACATATATATTATTTTTGATAATGACTAAACAATAAAATATTATAGTTACACTAATGCTAAAAGGAGAAGAAGGTTTGACAAAAAAAAAATTTTTAAAAAGGAAATAAATGTATTTTCTGAATTCTTTCGAATACCTAACAGAAAAAGAAAACGGGACATACATTTTTATATTTTTTGAATATTAGTTAAACAGCAAAAGAGATTAATGCATACTTTTTTTGAAATTTTTTAATATCAGACAATAAAATAATACATGTTTTTTTTTAACCCCTTTTTTTTTTAAATATTTGTTACCGATAAATAAAATGTACAAGTAGGACAAATTTGGGGTACGACGGATGCCCCTATCGAATTGGCTTAGACCGAGTAAGATGAACTGGCTCGCGTTCAGTCTTTCAAGGTATAAGATAATTAGATATTAACAGACTCCAAATTTGTCCGACAAAGAAAGACATTGTGAAAATAGCGAATGAAATAAACCGGAAATAATGAATGACACGGCATGAAACGAATTGACAAAATAAATCACTTATCACCAGAGGATGATGAGGCAAATAACTGAAAATAAAATCGTTATCACCAAAAAGGATGATAAAGACATCCGACACCAAAAGGATGACTGAAAATTAAATAATCGCTATCACCAAAAGGATGATAAGGCGACCCCGACACCAAAAGGATGTTGAGAACAGAAAATTAAACAATCGCTATCACCAAAAGGATGATAAGGCGACCCTGACACCAAAAGGATGCTAAGAACAGAAAATTAAACAATCGCTATCACCAAAAGGATGATAAGGCGACCCCGACACCAAAAGGATACTGAGAAACAAGAACTAAATGATCGCTATCACCAAAAGGATGATAAGGCGACCCCGACACCAAAAGGATGACGAGTAACAAAAAATTAAACAATCGCTATCACCAAAAGGATGATAAGGCGACCTCGACATCAAAAGGATGAAGAGAAACAGAAAATTAAACAATCGCTATCACCAAAAGGATGATAAGGCGACCTCGACATCAAAAGGATGACGAGAAATCAGAAAATTAAATAATCGCTATCACCAAAAGGATGATAAAGCGACCTCAACACCAAAAGGATGCCGAGTAATCAGAAAATTAAATAATCGCTATCACCAAAAGGATGATAAAGCGACCTCAACACCAAAAGGATGCCGAGTAATCAGAAAATTAAATAATCTGGAAAATAAATATCCACCGGGGACGTCCCCTGAATAACACTTAGGAATATCTTTGGAATCTTTGGTTGGCCCTGGATCCTGACTTCTGCTGGGGAAATGCCTGGAATCTTGGATTGATCCCGGATCCTGAGTTATGCGACTATGCTTGATTGTTTTGAAATGGTATTCCATAACGATGGAGATACGATGTAAATGTTTATGCACTGAGAATGTTGGGGATAATAAAAGGTCTGATTTATTGAGAATATGCAAATGATGCATATGCTGTAAATGATCGATGTAAATGATGCGTATGATTGCATATGATGCACAATGATGCATATGAGTGATTGTAAGGTGCCAGCTTGGTGGACTTTTGGTCTGGTAGTTGCCAATGGTAATTGGACTTTTGGGTGGGTGGAGGGACTGATTTCCCGACACTCGATCTTCGACGATGTATGATCAGAAGATAGATCTGAAAATTCCAAGTTTGGTTATCTGCTGGTGAGCAAAGCGACTTAATTGACACATGAAGACTGATTTTGCTTTGAATGATTGCCAATGTCTGGCAAGGTCTGCTTGTTCAGCTGGGGAGAAGAGAGAGGAAGATTTGCTCCTTGTCTGCTTGCCCCTGCCTGTAGGGTATTTGAAATAAATTTGATGGGGAAGCTTTGACAACGGCCACGAAATGACCTGCCCCTGCTTGAGCTGTTTTCGAAATAAATTGCCCCTGATTGGGCTGTTGAAGAAGTATTGATTCAAATTCCTCTTTTGATTGCCTCTTGTTGGGATTGTACTGATGTCGAGCACTGAATTGCAATTAAATTATTCATACACAAATGGTAGTGTTAATGTAAAGTTCATGTAAGTTTTGAAAAAGTCAATTTATTTGAATGCTGTGAAAGTGTAACGAATGGACTGTTAGTCCGAACGAGGTGCTGATTTAAAAAGTGTGTGAAAGATGCAGCAAGAATAATGTGCAATCGAGATTGAAGATTAGAAAATATATGGGAGTCAATTTACGCAACCTCGTCGGTAGCATGCTTTCAGAATAAACCGCGCCTCAATTAGGACTTTTGAGGGTTATAATGTGGTCTGGTTAATGGTTTGAGAAACGAAGGATAATAAGCTCAAAGTTTGATTTGTACCCATCCCTTCTTCGTGATGTTCTCCAGTCCTAAGTTCAGTTAACTCTACACATGCATTTGTTTTGACTTTGCAAGAGTGAAGGTGAAGCTTTAAAGTTCGCTTGGAAATGGCAGTCATCTTATTTTGCTGGTGACCCTTTGATTTTTTTTTCACTGATATTTGTTTTGTTTTTGCTGAGGATTCGAGTTCCTCTTTTGATTTCTTCTACTAAGTCTCCCTTTGGGTGCTCAACTCAGTGTTTTTCTTTTTCTTTTCTTTTTTTTTTGAATGTTGTGACTGCCAAGTCATTTGCTGATGGTCCTCCGACGGGATGTCTCATCTTGCAATTCGAAGGTGTAGTCATGTTAACTGAACAACTACCCTGCCCCGGGTTAAATGTAAGGGTTGTATCCGAAAGAAACTCCTACTTCTAGGCTCGAAGTGGTTGACTAGGGATTAACTCCTTATATCTCCAGTGTTTGGGGATTTGAACAAATGCCTATACATCATTGACGAGATTTTTATCCGAAAGCATACCGCAACAGTTATGGGTATTTTGTTTTCATCATCCTCCCTCAAATATTTGCTAAAGTGAAGTGAGGAAATATTTTTTGTGATTTTTGTGATAAATGATACATAATGAGCGAATGCGAATAAATTGATTCAAAACATGCATAAACATAACATTAACATAACCAAGTACAGATAACAATGTTCAAAGCAAATAGTACTTAACAAACATTACAAAACAACAGGAATGCAGAAATCGTAAATGGCACTGGCTGCCTTGATTTGAGAAATGAACTTCTCTTGATTGAATACTTCAAAGTTGGAGACTACTCAGCTTTGGTCTTCGGCAACTTCTTCGAAAGCATTTGTTGAGGGGCCACTTGCGGCGACACTGGATTGCTCTGGATATTCAGACCCTTCTGAGTAAAGGTGAGTTCCTTAGAATTAATCATATCTTGAACCACATGCTTGAAGGCGTGGCAATTCTCAATCGTGTGACCTGGAGTGCCTTTGTGATACTCACAGCGGGCATTGGCATCATAATTCCGGGCCTTGCCAGCCTGAGATGGCATATCTCTCAACGTAAGAGATCCTTTTGTCATTAACTGATTAAAGATTTCGGCGTATGGCATAGGAAAAGGATCAATGTGCCTATCATATCCTCTTCGTTGATATGGTGGACGCTGTTGAGGAGCGCGTTGTTGTTGTTGACCGGGCTTTTGTTGATAAGCTGGTTGCTGGTATGGATAAGCCGATTGCTGGCATGGTCTAGGTCCATATTGCGCAGCTGCAACTGGAGGATAAGGACACGGTTGATAAACCATCGGAGGCGAAAGCAGAGCTTGAACAGCTGGAGGAAAAGGCATTGAAGGAACAGGCTGATGAGACACAACCATTCTGGCCAAGGCTTGCATGGCCTCATGAATACGATCAATCTTGCCCTTGATTGAGTCAATATCTCCCTTCATAGCAGCTTGTTCTTGTCGAATCTGATCCATCAGTCCTCTAGTGTTGGCTCAAGTTGAATACGGGCGTCTAACTCGATACGGGCGTCGGAAAACCAGCTTGATTTACTGAAGATGAAGGAACATGAAAATAAGTTTTCGGATTTTGGAATGAAATGCAAGAAATGATGCAAATGAAATGATATGCAATGTCAGCATCCAGGATCATAAGATCAGGGTCTCACGAGTCCAAGGTACAGATGAAAGATACTCTGATCAAGAATTCACTGGGTAAACTCTAAAGTTTTGGGGATCCCAAAGTTATCAATTCATATGGTTGTTCATCACATGCGCCATAAGCATGACGGTTGATTGACTCCGCCATATGAATCTATTTTGGGTGAGATCTTCGTATCGACAACCCACGAGAGCAAATTTTCTCGGGAGTCCATACTACGTGATCACCGACACTAGGTTTAAAACAAAGTCCTGGAGTTATGGAACTTTCTCAACTGTTTGATGCACGTGTCAATTTCATACATTCTTGACAGTTAATCAACTCCATTGAGTAAGTCTATTCCAAGTGAGGTTTTCGTACCGAGCCACGCGAGGGTGAACCCTGGTGCCCAATACTACGCAACCATCAACCGATGTTTTAACCAAAAGGTTCTAAAGGTCCTCAGAGTCGACGACCCTAATGAAAATAACTGAGCACACACGTCAAAAGCTTGACGGTCGTCATTGTTCTCATTAGAATCTACTCCAAGTGAGGTTTTCGTATCGACAACCCACGAGAGAGGTTCTCTCGGGAGTCCATACTACACAACCTCGCTAACTTATGTTTGTACTCGCAAGCCCGGGTATAGAGCTTTTCCCTCAAGTTTCTTTTGCAAAGTATCGATCCAAATTATAGTACCATGGAGCCACAAGATATATAAAATGGAATGCGATAAAGAAAGCGATAAAAATAAACAAGCAAGGCATAAAAACAAACATCCAAACAAGCACAAAAACCTAGACTAGGCTCGACTCACATAGGGGTGAACCAGTCCCCAGCAGAGTCGCCAGCTGTCGTACCCCGAAAAATACGACCTCACGCGATCCGAAAAGACGGGAGCCGCGCGCCGGACAGAATGAAGAGTCGCCACCTAATTCTATTTATTCCCGAAGAGGGAAAGGGAAGATATAGATACAACCCGGGGAGAGAAGGACGAGGACAAAGGTCAACGGAACCATTGTCTGGGTTCGGGAGTCGGTTATGCAGGGGGAAGGTATTAGCACCCCCTACATCTATCGTACTCGATGGGAACCATCTAAGTCAACGCGCTCGAAAGGATGTCTATGCTTAAACAAATTGCTTGCTAGAGGGAAATGAGTTGAATTATAAGTTAGATTGAACCTAGGTGCTCGACAAGGATTGAGATCCTCGTGCCTACGTACTCCCGTGTGCAATGGGAAAGTCAGAGCCTCGTAGTTCGGCCTACTAAGGGTAATGGTTGTTCAATTTTATTACCTTTCGTCGATGAAAGGGTTTAGGAGTTGAAATGCACTAAAGACTATGGATAGTTTATCTCGCCCAACAAGACGAGTGTCCTGCGTCGAAATAATCGGAGCGAGTAACGAAAGCTCGTTATCCCCCTTTCTACCGCTTAAGGCTCGTGGCGTACAGATCTTCTCGTATTTATTAAAGTGTTTTTATTTCCTAAAGCCGTTTGACGTTGGATCAAGGGTTTGGATCTAATCGAAACGTTTTTGGTATTTTGAGGTTAAAGGGTAAATGCAACTTGGAGGTTATTTTTGTGGTTTGTCAGCGAGGCACGAATCGCTCGGCTCGCAAGGAGAGGTGAATCCTAATAAACGAATAACTGAAAAATAAAGTGCAAGTGTGCAAGTGAGATCGCTTGGCGTTGGACCAAGGATTCGAAATTAAAATGCGAGAAATAAAAGTGCGTACAAATTAATGGGAGAGGGATACAAAATAAATACAGGGGATTGCGAGAAATAAAGAGGTCTCGTTGTAATTAGCCCAAGAGAAAGCGTGTGTGCAGTGTGTTTGAACTATTCGAAGGCGTTCGGCCTGTTTGATCGGGACACAACTATTTGAAGGCGTTGGACCTTTTTCGAGCGCAACTATTCGAAGGCGTTGGACCTTTTTGGGACGCGACAAAATTTTGTTCGTGAACTGCCTTAGAATCGGTTCAAAATGGGAACCATTCTATAAGGAGTCGAATCGTAATTTGAAATGCGAAATTAAATGAATAAATTAAATTGAATCGCAAAATATTAAATAAATAATAAATTGAATAACTAAACAAATTAAATAATGAATAAAATGAATTGAATTATATTACAAGTGTTTTTGTTCAAAATAATAGAATAAAATAAAAGAGGGCCTCATATTGACCGCTCATCACCGATTAAATGTAATCGGGCGAAAACGGCCTTTTATAATATCATCGGCCCTAAAACGAATTTAAAATTAAATTTAAAAATGAAGAAATAAGAAAGAAACAAAATGATCTAATTTAAAAAAAGAAAATAGAGTTTGTTAAATAAGAGCAAGATCAAAGGAATAAAACTACTTATAAACAAGATATACACTATAACAATTAAATTAAGTAAGATTTTTATTTAAAAAAACATCTAAGGGGGAGGGTTTGCGCTGAAAAAATGAGTAATAATATGACAAACAAATAATTTGTATGCTCAGTAGCCCAATTTGGATAACAATAACAAACCATGTCTATTTAAAAAAAATGAAAACTGAGAATGGGTACACTGGTACATAGTGTGTTTAAAAGTGAGATCTTAAGGACTTAAGGCATAGTTTAATACAAAAAATTATGATAAAAGAAATAAAAATGAAAAAATGTGACCTAGCCACCAGTATGGGCATCATCGGTCAAAAATAAATGTAGAATATATATAAAAAAAATAAAAACATAAAAGAAGAAAAGACGTATGCATCATATCAGCAAACAACACAAAAGCAGAAACAAACCCCTGCTCTCATAAAGAACATAAACAACTCCTACCTCAAAACGAAGACTCGCTTTCCTCTCTCAAACAAATCGCCGGTGGATGACGATTTCTTTCACTTTCTCTCTGAATCGTCTCTCCCTCTGGGCTTACGCTTTCGATTTCCGTGCTTATGACGGCTCTGTCTCAGACTCGCTCTCCTTCACGATTTGAGGCTCGCGCGTTCTCAGCCTCCGTCGCGGATGGGTCTTGGTTGTTCGGTGATGGCTTGCGGTTTGGGCTTTGGCCGGCTTCAGTTTTGTTCACGCTTCCGCCTCAAAATCCATGGCGGTGGAAGGTTCACCGTTCGTCACTATTGTGCGAGGCAGATGGTGGTGGGTTGCGATTTGCGGCCGGTTGAGATAGTGGTGACGGATTGAAGCTTTGAGATGGTGTTGCGGGAAAGGTGCTGGGGTTTTTGGTTATCTGTTCTCATCTTTTTTCGAATTTTTTCTCAGGTTTGGTCTAGTGAAGGCTCACAGGGAGGATTCGCTGCATTTTTAGGTTTGGTTTCGAGTTTTCGTCCTCGCGGTTCTGTTTGAGCGGAGGTGAGTTATAGTGAGTTTCGGTTGGGGTGTGCTGTTTGGAGCGGGTTTGAGGTCTCAGAGGTTATGGAAGGTGGATGTATGAGATTAAGGAAATGGTTGGTGAAGGTGAGATAGTTTGGTTGATTTCGGTGAAGGTGTTCTGAGCGTGGTTTCACGGCAATGATTGGAGGAGGTTTTGTGACTGAGTTTTGCGGTGGGTCTGCAGCTTCTCAGGTTTGCTTCTCGCTCGGTATCGGTCATTTCGCAATTTTGGAAGGTGGTTTCATGATGTTCACACAGTTTGTGTTTGGATAGAGGTCGCGTTTTCATGGTTTGAAGATGTTTCTCTGTTTTTTCAATTTCGGATTTGGCGGTGTTTGGATGTTGTTTGGTTATGGTTGGAAAATCTGTATTGTGTGAAGATGAGGGATGGTGAAGGGTTGTTGTTTTTGTGTGATGAAAAAGAATAGTTTGCTTAGTTTTTTTGTAATTTTTGATTGAAGAAGTATGAAAAGAGAGAAAACAATTGCTGATTTGCAGAAAGAAGAAAAAAATATGGCCAATATGGTGTTGAATGAGGCCGTTAAAATATTGAGGAGGAATTTTGTGAGCTGTCAAAGAAAATCAGTGAGGCTGCCTTGCGGATTGTGTAGAATTTAATAGTTGTTGTAGTAGTGGAATTGTAGGATGGAAAGCTGGAAATTTTTGTACGATTTCATGTGTGTGTAAAATGAATTTGTGTGGTCCCTGTGTGGTGGACAGGCTGTATAGTGTACGGGAAAAAAAAATTTGTTGGTATTTTGGCAGATAAAACAAAAAAGGATGGTGGTCTTACGGAAGGATCTGTTGCGATGTAGTGCTGGGACTTGTTCATTTCATTTTACAGCCAATGCCTTTATTTTTCATGTATCATTGTTAAGCTTATGAAGAAAAGATGCTGATTTTGGGAATAATAGTAAATATGGTAATAATAAATATAATGACAATAATAGTAAAAAAAACAATGAAACTAATAATAATAAAAATGGATAAAGATTAAAAAGTAATAAATGAGACAAAATGTTGAAATATTTTTTTATAATAATTTTTGGAAAGTTGAATTTAATAATAAAATAAAAAGATAATGAAAGATTTTTTGATTTTTTTTATTTAAACATTAATAAATGGATTTTAAGAAAGATAAGCTTATGTAAAATGATTTAAAAATTTATATACATATATATTATTTTTGATAATGACTAAACAATAAAATATTATAGTTACACTAATGCTAAAAGGAGAAGAAGGTTTGACAAAAAAATTTTTTTTTTTAAAAAAGGAAATAAATGTATTTTCTGAATTCTTTCGAATACCTAACAGAAAAAGAAAACGGGACATACATTTTTATATTTTTTTGAATATTAGTTAAACAGCAAAAGAGATTAATGCATACTTTTTTTGAAATTTTTTAATATCAGACAATAAAATAATACATGTTTTTTTTAACCCCTTTTTTTTTAAAATATTTGTTAGACCGATAAATAAAATGTACAAGTAGGACAAATTTGGGGTACGACAATATAGTCTGGAGTAATCAGGGTCTGGATCTTCCTGATGTCAGCTAGCTCAGGCTGAAAGAAATGGTAGGAGATATTGCTCTTTTTGGGTACCATGTTGCTGAGGAAGAGCTGAGACAGATGCTGAGAATAACACTGAAAATGGGCCACTGACAGGCTGGTGCAGGTGGCTGAAGCAGGTAGCTGATAGCTGAAGTAGATGCTGATGAGGATAGGTCTATGCTGATGAAGGGGTCAAAACCAAGCCAAAATAAAGTATGGATACCCTGAAAAACAAATAAGCAAATGTTAAAATGATGCAATGATGATGTATGCAAATGATATGCAAGGGTTTGTGACTGAGCTGGATCTGATCAAGTGCTCTGATATAAGTCCATGTATGTTCAAGAAATCCGGATGGAGGTTCATAAGTCCAGTAACCAAGGTGGGGGACTCAAATAAAGAGTCACATGTCCAGGGTTAAAAAATCACAAGAACTGTTCCAACATGGAGTACTCTTAATCAAAACAAAGTAACAGGGTATGCTGAGGTCAAGGGTACCTGCAAACCTGTAAACAGCCCAACCCCCTCACAGGTGATGTTCTAAAACAAGGATCCTCAAACTTGGATCAGTTATGAGAAGTGTAAACACTTCCAACCCGGAGGTACAATGTTTACAATAACCATAAAAGATCCTCCTCTAATTCACCTCAGTTTCTGAAGGTCAATACTAAAGGTCATCCAGACTTAGCAGGCTTCCCAGATAGCCCTAGCACTACAGGAAATCTGCAGCACAGAGTTCTCAAGAAGAAACCCATATCTGAACCGTGTTTCATATTCCCGCACCAGACCGAAATGGAATGGGAAAGAACATGAACCACTCTAGCCTAGGTGTCACTCAGGTTCCAGGTATAGGACCTTAAACTCTCAGTAGAATCCCACCCATCAAAGCACCAAAACCAGATCCAGCCAGAACAGTATGACAGTATGATATATGTAAAGCTGTAAAGAAAGCAGTAAACAACTATACATAAAGCAATAAACAAAATAAATATACAAACACAAATAGCACATAACACCCCAGTAAACACAAACCAATCAAGCGCTAGGAGGAACCCACAAAAAGAACCAGAAGCCCTGGTTACAGTATAAGGATCCCCAGCAGAGTCGCCAAGCTGTCGCTCCCACCAGATGAAGCCAGGGCCAAATGGGGTACAGACGCGAACGGTCGGCGAAAGGAGATGCGAGAACACACAGGAGTGAACTCATAGGGAATGAAAAGAGTCGCCAGCTAGGCATTTTTATCCCGGAGGAAAGGCAATGCTGCATAGACCTAGAAAGATACAGATAAGACGGTTGCGAACCAGAGAGACTGAGAAAGGGGGTTGGTTACAACCTGGGAAGGTATTAGCACCCAGATTGTCCGTCGTACTCGACGGGATCCACGCTTAAAAGATTTGTGTTTTAAAGGGGTAGTGTCAGTGCAATTTGTGTGTAAAAGAGCTGGAAAAGGATGTACAGGTGTCAGTGTAAAGGAAGTGTGAAGTGTGATATATACAGTGTCAGTGTAAGAATAGATTGAGATGCTCATGATAATGAGGCTAAAATAATGATGATGGAAGGAGGGGGAATATACAGAGACTTTTGTTCGATAACTGTTAAGTTATGCCTACGTATCCTCTCGTGCAATGAGGAAGTCAGAACACCGTAGTTCGACCCAAAGAGACTGAAAGATAAATTGACTTGTGAACTGCTTGCTTGTCTATGCTCAAGTGTATGACCTGTCTGGCTCAGGTGCTAACTGTATTGCATTAGACGGAAGAAGCAAGTTCTCGTTTATGAGTGAATGAGATGAGAAAAGAATCCCGGAGGAGACGATTATTGTTTGTTTTTGAGTTTTCAGTCTTTTATTGCTTTTGAAAGTTTGTCATAAGTTAATGAGCTTAAGCCTAAACCAATGGATTTAGTAAACTCATCACATCTTCCCTCTGATTAGGGGTAATGAGAATACCTTAAGTGTGAAGTCAGCTTCTCACACTTAATCACCTTTGATGTAGGATTAAGATCATTAACCTACTTGTGATTATTTAGATGTTTTTGGTGTTTTTGTTTAGTGTTGAGTAATGAGATTAAGCCATAATCAGGGATTAAACAGACTCATTACACCATCCTAATAGAAGGATAATAGATGAGAATGTTTAAGCTGAGAAAAGCTCATCAACTTAATCCATGATTAGGGATTAACTTCATGACAAAACAAAGCCTTTATTAGATGGATTTTAGTTAATGATAAGATGATGAAGTGATTTTTATGGTTTGTAAGACAACTTGAGGGGGACTTGTCCATTAACACTAGGGTTAGTCCTTCTTAACCAATTGAGGAAGAATTAGAACCCTAATGCAAGGCCCAAGTTACAAGCTTGATGTCTTGATGGTTATTATGATGAATTGATTAAAGGATTTAAATACATTAAGGGT
Source organism: Lathyrus aphaca (assembly GCA_963966055.1). Lineage (NCBI taxonomy): Eukaryota > Viridiplantae > Streptophyta > Magnoliopsida > Fabales > Fabaceae > Lathyrus > Lathyrus aphaca. Next base: position 111,405,997 of record OZ014523.1, read on the forward strand.
TTAACACTTAGGATTAAAGTTATACACTCCATCCTAATAGAAGGATGCAGGCATAAGCTTAATCACAAAGCCTTAAAGCCTTTAGGGTTTAGTCCCTGATTATGAGGTGAGAAGAGAAGACTCAATGAGACACAAAGGTAAAACTAAGTGGGGGGACTAATCAAAGCCCTAATTATTGTCATGCTTGGTTGTTCCTAAGGTTTGTGAGGTTTACAAGGAAGATCTTCAATGGAACCACCAGGAAGCAGATGAAAGGATCATGAGAAGCAAAGTAACTTGCTTCATTTAAGAAGACAAGTCACTTGAGGAAAGAAAGTGAGAAGAAGAAGAATGAGCAAGCTCAATCTCAAACACATAACAAAATGCAGCAAGGATGCATGAAAGAGATGAAAAGAAAATGTGAGAAGTGAAGGCAAATCCACTTCTCAAAGTTGCTTACCACCTGAAAAAGTTAGTGAAAGGAATGCAATGCAATGCAAAATGGAATGAAATGGCATGATGCAAACCAAAACCAGAAGCATATATGAGATGATAATGATGCTATGAGATGATGCAAACATGAATCAAGGCATGAGAATGATCATACAAACATGTGGATGCAAATGAAGCAAGTTTAGAACCATGAACACACATGAAAAGTTATGAGATGCAAATGACATACAACATGGCAAATACATGATGCAATGATCAAACATGCTTTCAACATATCTTAAGATGTCTAATGAACCAAATGGATGCACAAAATGCTATGGCAAGACATGGTATGAATGCAAATGCAAGATGAATGCAAAAGGAAGCCCAAATTAGGGTTTATGATCAATGCATCAAACAAAAAACCAAAATCAGAAGCAAACATCAAGATAAAAAATTGAAAATGCATTCAAAGCAACCCTAAACCTATGCTAACTCATTGCCCAAAGGAGAGGTTCCAACTCTTAACCTGATTAGGGTTATGAATTTCCTAAGATTTCTAGGGTTTTAGGGTACCTTAACAAGAAAAATGCCAAACAAATTGAAAATGAAAGATCAAATCATGCCAATTTAATCTCACAAACTACATGCTAAATAAAATGCAATGCAAAAAGAATCAAAGTCCAACTATCAATGGTTAGGCAGAAATGATTTTTTGAAGTTTGGATCAAAATAATGCCTTGAAATGAATTTAATTCCATGAAAAATTCTCAAAAGACATCAAGATCAAAAAAGAAATTTGGTTTGAGGGTTGGAAAATGTTTCTAAATGATTATGAAGGTTTCATGAATTTTTTGGTGATTTTTAAATACCTAAAAGTATTTTTAATTAATTAATTCTCATTAATTAATTAAAAATAAACTTTTAAATGTTTTAAAAATATTTTTCAATGCAAAAAATAAAAATAAAAATGTTTTTGGTTTCTGAAAATTAATAAAAGTGTGTATAAAAATTTTCAGAAGTTTTAAAAAGGTTTTGCTATTTTAAATTAAATGGAGAAATTAAATGAAATAAAATGAAAATAAAACTAAATAAAATGGAAAGTCAAACAGATCAGTGGCTGGTATTCAAATGAAATGCGCGCGTGTTGACTGGCGCCAGATCCAAGGGTGGAGATTCAAACTGGCCAGATTAATTATAAACTTAATTAATTAAGGTAATGATGTGGATTAGGGTTAAGTGAAGCAATCCAGGCCATTGAATGCACGCGGGAATTGACCAAGTCAGCTCATCCAACGCTCAGGATTCAAACTCTCATTAATTACAGGGATTAGCCCTAATCATTTTCAGGTGGCCGGAGAAGACCTCCGGTCGTCTTCTCCGGTGGGACTCCCACCTGAAAATCCCTAAAATCCTCAAAACCTCACAAAAATGAAAACTAAAAGCCCAGAAATCATTCCCACACCTCACTGAACCAAAACCCCCACTCAAATCTCATTTATCTTTCATCAATCAGCTGAATCGAAACAAAACATTTTTTAGGGCAAAAGTTTCAGAACAAGATTAAATACTCATTTCTCAACCATTTTCAAAACTAAGAACATCAGAGTGATCAGCAAAGCATGAGGAACAACTTAGAAACTTAAAAATTCATTTCTGGAAAAAAAGTTCTTGATATACCTGAGCTTTGAGCTTTCTCAATTTGCAACTTTCTGACCCTCTCTCTTTGTGCAAACTACTCCTCTTGGTCCCCTGATGAAGTCCTGATGCTTAGAAGAAGTTTGTAGTGGCTGGTTTGGAAGATGGCAGAGGTTCTGCTCAAGGTGAGGTGAGAATCGTATTTGTGATTCTGGGAGTTTAAGGCAATGGTGATGGGTGCTTGGTGATCAGGAAAGAGTGTTGAGATTGTTTGTGAAGTTTGTTTTTGTGTTTGAGGCTTGTGCTGGCAGTTTCGAAAGCTTTTGAAAATGAAGGTGAAAAATGAGAATGCTGAGTTGTGGAGTGTTTCAGGCTTGCTTCTTGTTATGTTTGGCTTGCATTTGATTAGTATAAACAATTGGGATTGGTCAGAAGATGTGATGTGTGCTTTATTGATTGGTATGGGTCCTTTTGCCAAAATGTCAAAGTTGTGTAAGAGAGGTATGGGCTACTTTCTAGCCAAGTACAAAGAGTGTATTCTGTGCAGCATGATGAGGGGAGATGCCTAGGGTGGCTCAGCAGGCTAGCAAGCAAGTGGGTTGTGTTCTATGATGAGTTTTGCAACTTGTCTTACTTTTGATCTTTATGAAATATCTTGCTCCATAAGCCATAAAACATGTGATTCTTTTGGTGCAATCTAACTTTTAGGACTTGTATGATCATGTGGTGAAGTTTAGAAGTGCATTTGACAGCCCAATTTGCCTTGACATATGAATTTGCAACTTTGCCTCTTTGGTGCATAACTTGAAATTTAGTGATTTTTGCCAACTTTGACAAGCCATAACTTTTGATCCAAAATGAATTAGGTCATGTTCTTGTACTTTTTGAAAAGGGAATGATCCATTCTACAACTTTCATGACCAAAGTTTTCCATTTGAAGCTTTTTTGAATCAAAAAGTAAAGGTTGAAAAAGTTGCCTAAAATGGCAATTTCATGAAAAGTCAAACTTGCCCAAAAAGTCAACTTTGCAAAAGACTTGAAATTCTTGAATTTTGTGAACTTCTAACATCTTCCATAACCAAATAAAGATCATATACAATCAAAATGATGAAGAACACCCTTTGGTTGGGTCATTGAGGGCCTCAGATGCCCTGATTTTGCACTGACTTGCTTGAAAAGTCAACTTTTGATCAGATGACTTCCCCATGGAATTTCTTCATGAAAATTGATATGCATACTCCCGATACCATATAGAGACCAATAGAAACAAGAATGACCAAAAAATTTGGAGTTATGGCCTTTGAAACCAAAACCCTAATTCTAGGTCATCTGTGCAGTCAAGCCTGGCTCTGCATCCATACCATTCTCAGTTCTTGTGATTCTTTGACATTCTTGACTTTGAGAGGATATAATATGATGCTTGAACACACATGGACCCCTTTGAAGTGATTGATGACCTTTGGAGTGGCTCAAGAAGCTCTTAGATTGCTCAGATCATAAACCCTAGATGCAGATGACTTTGAATCTATGCAGTGAATCAAAAATGTGGTATGAGATGCTATGATTGAGTTTATGCATATGGAATGATCACAAGCAATGGTGTGAATGGGTGAGGGAAAATTTGGGGTGTTTACAGGAGTCTGACTGGAGGTGGCACAAATGCAGGAAGATGACAAACTGATGAGAGAGTGTTGTTGGGATGTTGTTGGTGAGAATGTTGCTGGAAGTTGTTGTTGAGAGAATCTGGAACATGGATGGTTACTGGATCATAATAGATGGTAACCGTTGAGATGTCGTCACTGGTGTTTGTTGTTGTTGTAGCCGATTCCGTTGAAATTATTTTTGCTGTATTTGTAGAAGTGTTTTCTGTTGCAGTTGTAGAAGCTTGAATTGTTGATGTTATCTGTAGGATGCCTTCTCTGATAATACTGCTAATACCATTCTTCATATTTGCACAACCATTGGTAGAAACTTTGCAAGCTTCATAACGGGCCTCACAACCCGGAAACACTTGGCACTTCAATAGCTGAGCTTTTACTTCGGCCAGTGGTGTTTGAATACTTGCAATGTCATCAATCAGAATTGTTGGTTGGTCTTCCTCGATAGCATTAATCCTTGGCCCACTGTGGTTAGGTATTGGATTTTTGGTGACACTCGGAGGAGGTGCGAAGTTTACGGCTTTGGAATCAATCAGGTCTTGGACCTTCATATGTAAGGCCCTACACTTTTCTGTGGCATGGCCGAGAGCATTTAAGTGGAAGGCGCATCTTGCGTTGACATCATAATTTCTTGGAAAGTTGAGAGGATCTGGTGGAGCCAAATTCCTCAGTTCAATCAAGTTGAGTTTCAACAGTTGTGGGAATAACACTGCATAGGGCATCGGAATGGGATCAATTACCCTGTTGATCTGAGATGTCCTTTGTTGAAATGGACGTTGTTGTTGATTATTGTTGTTGTAAGGTCTCTGCTGCTGTTGTGGGAACTGTTGTTGCTGAGGTGCTGGAGTAGGAATGGTGACAGCAGCCACTGACCTTTGTAAATACTGAGGCCTACCTCTGCCAATATGCACTGAATTAGTTTCTCCTGTCCTTCGGGGTCCGGAGAATGGTTTCTTTGTGTTGCTGGAGTTGGCGCCATTATCAGAAATCTTGCCTATCTTCAACAAACTTTCAATTCTCTCTCCCGCTATGACCACATCAGCAAAGCTAGTGGAAGAGAAAGCAGCAAGTCTATCAATATAAGTTCCTTGCAGGGTATTCATGAACATGTCAGCCATCTCCCTTTCTGACATTGGAGGTTGGACAGCAGCAGCCAGCTCTCTCCACCTCTGAGCGTACTCACGGAAACGTTCCCTCGAAGATTGGGACATTCCCATTAGAAGAGTCCTATTAGGTGCCATGTCCAAGTTGTATTGATACTGGCGCACAAAGGCTTTAGCCAAATATTTCCCATTTCTGACGGTGGCCCTGGATAAGTGTGAGTACCATTCTCTGGATGCCCCGGTCAAGCTATCTTCAAAATAAAACATCCATAGCTCCTCATCCATAGTGTATGCCTTCAACCTTCCCAGAAAGGACTGCAAATGAGTGAGAGGACAGGAAGTTCCATTGTACTTCTCAAAACACGGGGGCTTGAATTTGTGGGGAATCCTTACCCCCTCAACCAGGCCCATGTCCATTACATCAAATCCCAAGGAATTATGGGATTCTAAGGATCTTAACTTTTCTGATATCTCGTCCAACCTACGGTCATAAGCTTCATCTGCCCCAGCACCTAGCATTGTAAATTGCTCATCTTGAGGATCTTCCTGTAGAATACCACCTCCAGTATTCCTTTGGCCATTCCCAATGATATTAGCTTCAGGATTGTTGACGGGTCCAAACTCTACCAGAGTCGTTCGCGACTGCTCGCGCTCATTGTTACTAGTACCTCCAATGCCTGCGTGGTTATCTTCCGGGGTTTGCTGCTCGACCAACTCCCTCAATCTTTCCTGGCCCTGGGCCAGTCCAGTCATCACAGCCATAAATTGATTCATTTGAGTCCTCACATCTGTCAGTTCCTATTGTAGCTGATCCATTTGTAGACTCATAAGGTTGCATCGAGTTGGATATTTATGGACTCGGTTGATGGAAAAGACCCTTCTGCAAGCAATATTTCCTGAAACAATCAACAAAGTGAGAAAACAAAAACAAAACACCTGCAAAAACAAAAGGTATGTGGTTAGAATGCAATGCAATATGCCTTTTTGTCTTTCTAGGGTATCCGGTTTGGTTCTTGGTTTTGACCTTCCAGACACCTTGGAGGAGATGAAGATGTTGGAGCGAACGAAACCCACAAGAAGAACCAAAAATACATAAACCATAGAATACAAGTGTAATTTCCAAAATACAACCAGTTCATGAATACAACAAAGCAAAACTCCCATGGTGAGTCGAAATACAACAAGTTCAAGAACAAAACAAAACCCCCATGGTGAGTCCAATACAAAAAACAAGTACAAAGAAAATCAGACATCCAATCAATATGCATCCTCCTTGACTTCCTTCAGGGGAGCATCAGTCACATGTCCAACTGGGTGCTCTGTGATGGTCCTAATGAGAAGGTTTCTGGTTGCGATGGCATTCGTCATCTTCTGATACTTATCTTGCTCTTTGGATCTTTTTAACCCTGCCCGGAGTTTTAACTCTGAGATTTCCTTCTGAGCGGCTAGAAGTGCTTCTTGGCTTCTTCTCTCACTGGACTCCAACTGCTCTATCTTGGCTTGCATATTCTGGTCTTATTTCAAACGAGCCTCAGTTATTCTGACCTATCTACCCTGAATCTCTTCCAGATAATGCTCAGCTCTTTCCTTATGAATTTTTGCCTCCTTACATGCATTCTTCAACACAAGTTCCTCTGCTCGGGCTTTCCTGATGAAGTCTTCAGTCTTCTCATTCTTGGCTATATGCTCGATGTGTATCTTCTCTAATCTCTCAATGTCTAAACGAGCATCATTCCTTTCCCAAAGGGTCTTTTTTAAAGCTTCGGCGAGCTGGGTATTTCTTTCCTTCAGCTTTTCAAACTCTTCCAGGCTCACTGTGGCTATGGGCTCAACTGCTGATGGCCCTGGTACATCCTCCAAGGTGAATGGCATACGAGTAATATGTCCTCTGATGCGCGACCATTCAGTATACTGATTAGAGGCTATGTTATTGCACTTTCCTAGAATGGTAGTTCCTTTAGTCTGTATATTGTCCCAAGCCCAGGCTGCTTGTCGGACAGTGACTTGGTTGTTTTGAACAGCACAATAAAAAGATTTTGCTAGGTCTTGCTCCCTAGGCGGACGTACCAAGGCATACCCCAACTGTCTTTTGAAAAGTAAAGGATTGTAGTTGATGCAACCTTTCACTCCAATGAGAGGCACATTTGGGTATTAACCACAGATGGTTACTATATCTCGACCCTTGGTGTTCTGAGTACACCACCTAATATATTCTGAAGCAAGGGCAATCATCCTCTTAGCCCAACTCCTTGTCTGATGTGGGTTTAAGAAAGCTTCTGTCTTTGGCATATGTTTCATCAACCAACTATAGAAAAGAGGTGCACAACATCTTACCAGTCTTCCTCTCTGTTTCTCATTCCTCTGATGAACTGGGTAATAAAAGTCTCCTAACAAGGTGGGAACCGGGTTCTTTAGCATGAAGATGTGGATGGAATTTTTGCTTACAAACTTGGGCTCGTCTGCATACAAAATGATACCATAAATGCTGAGAGCTAGGAGAGCACATACAGTTTCCCAATTCCTTTTTGCAACGTGCTTCGTAGCCTGAGTAATCAAGAAACCCGGATGAAGGCCTGCGGTTCCAGCTTTGGAAGTCATGTGTTCATCAATGATGGTTACTTCCAGATGTAGTGCTTTGGCTATGTCTTCATTCTTTGGAGGAGTCATTTCAGGATTGAAAGGAATTCCTCTTCGGATGGGGATATCCAACAACATGGAGTATTCTTCCAGCAACGGACCTATCTGAAAGTATGGGAAAGTGAAACAACACAGGGGAGGGTCATAAAACTGCAGACAGGTGTGAATCATGCTCCTTTGCAATGTATCCAGGTCCATGATTATGTCCAAGATTCCACCGTAACTTTCTATGAACAGAGGTACATGACCAGGAGTAATGAGGGCATGTATTTGTTTAATGTCTGCTAAGGGATACTCGAAGAAATGATAGGTGATGTTGCTTTTCCTTGTTGAATCCATCCTGAAGATGTGTGCTGAAGGAGATAACTGAAGAAGTGTTATAGCTGATAGGCTGAGCAGAAGAACAGTCAAAACCAAACCAAGAAAAGTGGATACCCTGTAAAACAAATAGACAAATGTTAGAAATGATGCAATATGATGCATGATGATGATATGCAAGGGTTTGTGATCATGTGTTGGATTATGAGTCGTCCTTTGGTAGAATCCTTGAGTGTTTAGAGTTTCAGATGGAGGCTTGAGAACTGGTAACCGGGTGGGGGACTCAAATAAAGAGTCAACAGTCCAGGGTTACGAAGAATCAGTCCAAAAATAGTACAACCTCATAAACATCCCAGCCCTCTCACATGTATGTACTAGAACAAGGATCCTTAGGTTTGGATTTATCATGAGAAGTGTAAACACATCTAACCCGGAGGGTACAGTGTTTACCTTAATCATAAAGAATCCTTACCTAATTCACCTCAAATTCTAAAGGTCATCTAAAAAGGTCATCCAGACTTAGCAGACTTCCTAGATAACTCTAGCACTATAGGAGATCCGTAGCACAGAGTTCTCAAAAGGAAACTCATGTCTGAACCGTGTTTTCATATTCCCGCACCAGACCGAAATGGAATGAGAAAGAATACGAAACCACTCTAATCCTATGTGTCACTCAGGAATTTGTATTGAGCCTTTCTCACTGGAATATCCCACCTACCAAGGTAAACGAAAATCCAGCACAGTGATGCAATAATAATAATGAAATGCAGAAAGAAGTAAACGAAAGTGATAAAATAATGCGATAAATAAAGTTGTACAAAAAGTGATAAATAAAGCAAAAACACAAACACATATACACATAACACCCCCATAAACACAAACAAACAAGCGCTGGGAGAAACCCTCTCAGGAACTCAGAAGCTCTGGTTGCAAAGTCCCCAGCAGAGTCGTCAAGCTGTCGTTCCCCAGACTTTCGTCCCAGTGCAAACGCGAACTGTCGAGGTGAAGAGAAGGTTGAGGTTGAATAGAGTCACCAGCTAGGCATTTTTATCCCGAAGGAAAGGTAATGCTGCATAAACCTAGAAAGAAGTGGATAAGATGGTTGCGAACCAAAGAGACTAAGTAAGGGGGTAGGTTACGACCTGGGAAAGTATTAGCACCCAGATCGTCCGTCGTACTCGACGGGATCCACGCATACCTGATTGTGTTTTAAAAGGGGATAATGTATGTGCTAAATTGTGTATAAAAGGCTAGGGAGGAATGAATGTACAGAGTGTCAATGCAAGAAGAAGGTGAATGCTCAAAACTGAGACTGAGGAAAGAGAGCAAGAAAGAGGAGAGGGGGGAGACAAAGAGACTTTTGTTCGATAACCGTTAAGTTATGCCTACGTATCCTCTCGTGCAATGAGGAAGTCAGAACACCGTAGTTCGACTCAAAGAGACTTAGTGTTTTTGTTGTGAACTGCTTGCTTGTCTATGCTCAAGTGTGTGACTCGTCTGGCTCGAGTGCTAACTGTATTGCATTAGACAGAAGAAGCGAGTTCTCGTTTTCAGAGTGAATGTGATGAGAAAAGAATCCCGGAGGAGACGTTTATTGTTTGTTTTTGTGTTTTTACCTTTTTTATTGTTTTTGGTGTTTTGCATAAGATAATGAGCTTAAGCCTTAATCAAGGGTTTGCAAACTCATTATATCATCCCTGATTAGGGATAATAAGTATGCTTAAGTATGAGATGGATATCCCAACTTAATTACCCTAATGATACAGGATTAAGATCATTAACCTACTTGTGATTATTAAGTGTTTTTTTATTTTTGTTTTGTGTTACGTAATGAGTTTAATCTCTAATCCAGGATTAGTGAACTCATTACACCATCCTATGAGAAGGATAATAGATGAGAACACTTAAGATGAGGAAGACTCATCAACTTAATCCATGGTTAGGGATTAAAATCATTATATAACAAGCCTTTATTAAAGTGGATTTTAATTAAAGGTGGGATTAAGAAATGGATTTTATGTTTGTAAGACTAAACTTGAGGGGGACTTGTCTATTGAACACTAGGGTTAGTCCCTCTGAACCAATAGGCAGAGATGTAACCCTAATATAAGGCCCAAGTTACAAGCTTAAGTCATAATGATTATTAGGTGATTTGATTAGGAGGTGTAAACAACTTAAAGGTTTAACACTAAGTTTTAAATTTATACACTCCATCCTAAGATAAGGATACAGGCATAACCCTAATTCAGAGTCTTAGAACTTTAACTATTTAGCCTTGATTATGAGATGAAAGGCAGAGACTCAAGGAGACTCAAAGGTAAAAAACTAGGGGAGACTATGTACAACCCTAAAGTTATCATGCTTGGATATTCCTAGGGTTTGTGAGGCTAAGAGAAAGATCTTCAGATGGCCACCAAGGAAGAAGAAGCAGATGAAAAGAGAAGAGAAAGGAGAATAGGTTACTTACTTCTTAAAGAAGTTACGTAACCTAAGAGAAAGAAAGAGAGCAAGAGAGAGCATAAGTGAGTCAAACTCACTTCAAAGACAAATAAAGATTCAAATGAAAAGATAAGAAGAAGTTGGATGTGGAGGCAAATCCACATCCTAAACAACTTACCTGAAGCCCCTGAAAAGTTAGTATGAATGCATAAGATGTGAAACAAAAGGAAATAAGGCAAATGAAGATGCAATGATCAAGACCATAAGTGAAAACATAATGAAAATGTGTTATGAAATGATTCAAAGACATGTACAATGTTTATGCATGATCATACAAGAGATGGGATGCAAAGGAAGGCATGTTAGAAGCTTGAAATCACATGAATACACATAAGAAGTAATGAATGCAAAACATAGCAAATGGATGCAACAATGATCAACCAATGTTCATACATGTCCTAATGTATCTAAGATGACATGCAAATGCATGAGATGTCATGACAAGTTCATATGATGAAGGTATGCAAACATGAATGCAAATGAACATGGCAAATTAGGGTTTTAAGAAAGTATGAGATACACATGTCCACAACAGAAGGATAACACATGATAAAAATTTGAAAATTCAACCAAATGAACCCTAAACACACAAAAGATCACTCCCCAAATATTAAGGTCAGAAGCTATACCAAAGTCAAGTTATGGTTTTTCTAAGTTAGGATAGGGTTTTGGGTATTTCTTCATGAAAAATGCCAAACAAATAGAAAATGCAATGCAAAAATATGAGTTAAATTCCTTATATACTACATGCAAAGTATGAAAGAATGCAAAAAGAACCATGTGCAAACTCATCTTGGTTGATCAGAAATGAATTTTTGAAGTTAGGGTTAGAAAAATAGGAAATTTGGAAACCCTAATTCATGGTTAATTGTCAAAACATAATTAAACCCTAAAATAAATTTGTAAGATGAGTTTATAAATTGTTCTAAATGTTTATGGATGCTTCATGAAATTTTTTGTGATTTTTAAATCCCTAAAATTATTTTTAATTAATTAAAATGAATTAATTAAAATGAATTAATTAATTAAATAATACAATTAAATGATTTAAAAGTATATTTTTAATTCAAAAATTAAAATTAAAAATGTTTTTGGTTTCTGAAAAATATTTAAAGTGAAAGTGCAAAAGATTATATTTTTATAAAATGATTTACTATTTAAATAAAAATGAGAAAGAAAAAATGAAAAAAATAAAATAAAAATGAAAAGTAATTGAAAGGGATGACTCAGATTGCATGGTGGCTAGATCAAAGGCTAAGGATGCAAGTCAGTTTGACTGAAGGTATGAGAATCCAAGGGTCCAGGTTCAAACTTATGATACGCGCGTTATCCAAGGGCTGATATTCATTCTGAGTTAATTAATTAGGTTTAATTTAATTAATTAGAAATTAGGGTTAATGACACATCTGGGCCGTCCACTCACTAACCTAATTAGGATCTAAGGGCACACGTTCAATCTGGGCATCCTAACCCTAATCACTTTCAGATGACCAAAACAGTGCTCCGGTCATCTTCTCCAACCAACCCAAAACCCTATCTTCTTCCCTAGGCCACCCCAAGCCCTCTAACCTGCCCAGAAAAACTCCCCACACTTCATGGAACATAAATCAATCATCAAACAACATTTAAAACACATGAATCAAGCAAATCGAAACAAAAATCAAAATACGGGCAAACTTTCAGAACAACGTGAAATGGTCATTTCTTGCTCATTTTTAATTCTAAACACATCTAGATGATCAGTGCAACATGAAGATTCATTTTGTAACAAGAAAATGAGGTTCTGAGAAAAAAGTTCTTGAGTTATACCTGAGTTAGAGACCTTCGAAAGTGAGCTTTCAGAGCCTCCCTCTTGTGCAAGTGGACTCCTTTGAACCTCCTGAGGCTAATGGAATGCTTGAATGGAGTTTAAACTGGCTGTTTTTATAGGTTCAATTCTGATATGTCAGAAATGGAGGTTTTTGTGTGTTGTGTTTCAGGCCATTGTGAGGGTGGGATTTGTTCTATAGGTGATGTGTGGTTGATTGGTGAAGAAATTTTTGAAGTTTGATGGCTGGATTGGGAGAAACGAAGAGAGGAATTTTTGGAAATTTTTGTGCAATCTGAGTATGTGTGTGTTTTGAGCTTTTGTGTGTTGTGTTTTATGATCTTTAGGCAATGCATAAACAATTGGAATGAGTCAGAGGAGTAGATATCCATTGTGGGAATGGCATGTCTCAATTGGCCAAAAAGTCAAAAGTTGTGTACTTGAGGTATGGGCCATGGCAGAGCTGATTTGAGGGCTTGAGCTGCCTCAGCTGGCTTCATTGAGCACCCTAGGATCAAAAGTTGTGAGTTGTATGGCTTGGATCAAGAGTTTGTATGTGTTTTGTATTTTCACAACTTTGAGAATTCTTGAGATGCAAGTCATGAAAATCCTTGGTTCTTGGCACAATTATGGTCTAAACAAGTTTCATTATGTTTCTATGATGTGTAGAAGTGCATTAGAGGTCATGAGATGGCTTGGAAAGCAAAATTGCACATTTCCCTCTTTGGCATGAACTTAAAAATTATGTGATTTTTGCCAACTTTGATCCATCATAACTTGAGTTCTAGGATGAATTAAGAGGAGTTCTTGTACTTTTTGAAAATGGGAAGATCCAATCTACAACTTTCATGTTTGAAAAAATTCCATTTGAAGCCTTTTTGATCAAGAAAGAGGAGGTTGAAAATCTTTCCCAAAATGGAAAGTTTACATTACAAGTCATGTCCAAAAATGGCAACTTTGCAAATGGCTCAAAATTCTCCAATATTGTGAACTTCTAACCATTCCCACGATCAAATAAATATCATAGGACCTCAAATTGATGAAGATGACCCTTTGGTACCCTTGATGGAGGCCTCAGATACCTTGATTCTGACTTTTCTTGCACAACAAGTTACCATTTGATTAGATGACTTCCACAATGAATTTTTGCTTCAAATTTGATACACATGCTCCTTATAACATATATAGACCAATAGAATCAAGAATGGACAAAAAATTTAAGTGTAAGGGCCTCAAACCCAAAACCCTAATTTTTGGTCATCTATGTAGGAAACCCTAAGCCTACCTGGGTAGTTGTGTAATCCTCTGAGATTTTGTGACTTTAAAGCAAACTTGGAGGTATAATATGATCATATAACACTCATGGACCCTCTTGGCATGCTTCATGTCCTTTGAGATAGCTCAAACCACTTCTAATATTCATTTGATCATAAACCCTAGTTATGCAACTTATGTAGTGAAATAACTATGCAGTGTGATATGGTATGCTTATGCAATGCAATATGAAGGATCACAAGCCAAGGTGTGAGAAAAAAGAGAGGGAAAATTTGGGGTGTTTACATGGGGAAACTATACTCCTGAAGAGTTTAAAGACACCAAGTATTTTGTAAAATCCTCTTAAGGTAAAGTCCGAATAAAAGCAAATGATCCCAAGCACAAGACTACTTGAAATCTTTCCTCCTCAAGAAGAACGCAGTTCAGGTTCGTTATCCCCAATAGGCGCATGCGAGTTATCCCCAATAAAGTCACCAAACTTTTCTTCAGCAGGTTTCCTTGATCTTATTTCCCAGCAGATCTCAAACCAAATCCTTCTCTTCCCCAGCAGAGCAATGAGGATTATCCCTAGCAAGAGTCGTCTTCCCGTAGTGAAGCACTTCTTACAAGAATCCAGGAATCCCTGGCAGTCAGATCAACGGTTTCCCTCCCTACTTAGGTTCGGAAAATTCAGATAGATATAAAGTTCTCCTCAGTAGAGCCTTGGCGAGGCCTTTCCCCAGCTAAGTCGAAAAGTTGCAGATCACCCAGCGGAGTCTTAGGGGTAAGATTCAATCCCCAACAGTTGAGGCATCCCCTAGCAGGGCCTTCAAATCTAAAGTCCAATTTTAATTTTGGCAAAGGTGATAAGTTGAGACAGACTAGTCACACTCTTCTCCAGCTGAATTATCGACAATCATCTGTATTCCCTACAGAGTTAGCAAGGATTTGTTATTTCTGCGTCAGGAATTCCCTTTGTACCTATCCCCCAGTGTCATGGGGCATCATGTCATGCAACTCAACATATGCGTGTTCAATCCAAGGTTGATATCCAAAGTCCACCCGCACTGTGGCAACGTATCTAAAGTTCAACCGTAGATTGGCCAAAGTTCATCCTCTGGGTGGAAAATTCTTAAAGACCAATCGTAGATTGGCGAAAGTCAATCCTCTAGATGGAAAATTTCTAAAGTCCCCCGTAGTGGGCCAAAGTCTCCCGTAGTGAGCAAACGTCCCCTGTAGTGGGCCAAAGTCTCCCGTAGTGAGCAATCTGCCCCCGTAGTGTGGCGAATTTCCAAAGTCTCTCGTAGTGAGCAATCTGCCCCCGTAGTGTGGCAAAATTCTAAAGTCCCCCATAGTGGGAAAACGTCTCCTGTAGTGAGCAAAAGTCTCCCGTAGCGAGCAGCAGCCCCCGTAGTGTGGAAAAATATTAAAGTCCCCTGCAGTGTGGCAAAAGTCTCCCGTAGTGAGCAAAAGTCTCCTGTAGTGAGCAAAAGTCTCCCGTAGTGAGCAGCAACCCCCGTAGTATGGAAAGAAATTGAAGTAGCCCCCGTAGTGTGGCAAGAAATTGAAGTCCCCCGTAGTGTGGCAAAAGTCTCCTGTAGTGAGCAAAAGTCTCCCATAGCGAGCAATATCCCCCGTAGTGTGGCAAGAAATTGAAGTCCCCCGTAGTGTGGCAAAAGTCTCCCGTAGTGAGCAAAAGTCTTCTATAGTGAGCAAAAGTCTCCCGTAGCGAGCAACAACCCCCGTAGTGTGGCAAGAAATTGAAGTCCCCCGTAGTGTGGCAAAAGTCTCCTGTAGTGAGCAAAGGTCTCCCGTAGCGAGCAACAGCCCCCATAGTGTGGCAAAATATTGAAGTCTCCCGTAGTGAGCAGAAGTCTCCCGTAGCTGAGCAATGTGCCCCCGTAGTGTGGAAAATTTTCTGAAAATCTCCCGTAGCTGAGCAATGTTCCCCCTTAGTGTGGCAAATTTTCTGGAAGTCTCCCGTAGCGAGCATAAGTCCCCCGAGCAGGTAGAGTATCCCCGCAGAGTAAGCAAAAGTCCATCCTCAGGGTGGTAAGGTATCAAAAGTCTCCCGTAGCGAGCAGTGGCCCCTATGGTGTGGCAAAGTATTGAAGTCCCCCGTAGTATGGCAAGGCATATTCAGAAGACCACCCGTTGTGTGGCACGTCATTAATAGCCCAGCAAAAGTCCAACCGTAGCGTGGCAAATCAGCAATCTCTCAGCATTATTCCAAAACGTTCACCGGTTCATTATTCTTCACACCAGAGTTCTCCCAAATCAGAGTTCAGGTGGTTAGGTTTATTTCCCTTTTCTTCTTTCACCGAGTGCAAATTTTCTGGTTGTTTGTAGTATTCAATCCATGTATACTTCAAACATCTAATGCAACCGCTATCATTCATTCAAGTCTACAGTGATTTAATAGGGCCAGCTGTAACACCCCAAAATTTGCCCTCTCATTTTGCATAACATCTAAGATAGCATTTTGCATACTCAAAGTCATATCACAACCAAAAACATTGCATCATATTCATCATAGATGAGGTGAGGCTTGTGATCAATGGCTGAAGCAAATGAGGGCCATCCAAAAGCAACAAAAAGGGGCAATATGTCTTCACAACATTGTGCAAAGGGTCACAAGAGTCCTATGGACTAATTTTGATCAAGAAATTATGAAAAAAAAAATTTAAAAAAATTTTAAAAAAATCGTATCGATACATGCTTCATTATGTATCGATACATTCATGGTATGTATCGATGAATGATTGAATTAATTTGCTGGAAATAACCAATGCTTCAGTATGCATCGATGCATACATCTATGTATCGGCTCATACATGTTATATAACTAACATGTATCGATACATATACATTTCGTATCGATACATAAGCCTGTTTTTTCTGTTTTTTTTCAGTTTCTTCTCCCTCACCATTTCCCTCCACTTTTTCCTTTCCTTTCCTTTGCCTTGTTCCACACTCTTCACATTTCCTTTTCCCTTGGATTACTCTACCACATTCTAGAGTCTTCTACAACCTTCCAAGGAATATTCCAAGGAATATTCTAAGGAATATTCCAAAGAATACTCTAGAACTCTCTAGAGCCCTAACTAACTCCAAACCTAACCTAACTCCTAAGCAACCTCCATTACCAAACCTCATGCCAAGCCTACACATTATATAAACCCATTTCATCCCAAAGCTAAAGGCTCTCTTATTTTTTTCACTATTCTTCACCATTTTCACTTCATCTCTTTCATTCTTCTCCCAAACTATTCCACCATTTTCAACCTCTCACCAAAGCTTCTTCATAGAAGTTCTTCAAATTCTTCATTGGAATTTGAAGAAATTGAATCTAAAACCTCCATTAATCATCTCATTGTGAATCTTATTTGAAGAATCAATTCTGATTTTGGAGGAGTTTTGAGCTTATTGGAGGTTATTGATCAAGTGTTCATCAAGAAGTATCATCAACCGCATTTATTTTGCGTGTTCGCGGATCGAAGCTTCGAATCTCCGGTTTTCTTCTCCATTTGCATTCCGATCTACATCGCAACACTCACCGAAGCAATCCTCCGCTTCGTAGGTTGGTGATCTAAATCCGCTTCTCGATTTAACTTATTCTCTTCATCTCGCAAAGACAACATTTTTCGTGTGTTTATTGTTATGTATGCGCTTGACCGTTTAATTTCTTCTTAATTACGATTTGATCACTTTATTTGTTCTTAGTTAGAATTATAGCTTATTCTAGGTGCCATTAAGGTTTAGATATCGCTTTTAGGTGTAAAATTTGTGCTCACTAGATAATAGTTGCATTAGGAGCTTTAGGGAAATAAGTCGATTGCAAGAAGTGTTTTTTCCCTCTTTTTCTTGGGTATTACTTCTCCCTTTACCACCATAGATTGATAGGTCTTGATTTTATGGAATCTTTAGGTCCATTTTCAGTACCTTATTCCTCCATTTCGAGTCATCTCGACATGCTTTCGTCCCCTTTGTATATTTTTGCATTCTACTTGTTAATTGTGCCTAATTGACTTGTAGATCATTGTTGCCATGTTCAAGCCTTTCATTTAGCATGCTTACATGTGTTTAACATTCTGTTTTGACTTCATCTCCATGATCCCTAAACATTGGCATGATTCGTGATTGCATTAAATGATGTATGATGCATGAGCATAAATGTAAACTTTCTTGCATTTTTGTTTGCATTGTTGATTGCATTTCCATTTGATCTTAATGTTGTTTTTTGTGCCAACTAACATGTTTTAATTAATGATCCTTGTTGACACATGCACATATTCCATCTTCATATGATTATGCGATCAAATACTTGAAGTGCATAACGGTGTTCATTGTTTTGTATACCTTTTGTTCATGAGCATCCATAGAAATATTGTGTTCATCCAATCATGCATGTTGATGTTTGCTAATCATGATATGTGAAGTATTTTCATTAGTTGTTATCCATCTTGTGCATAAAAATGAGCCAAATCTGCCTTGTTTTTCATAGATGTTTTTAGAAGCAGTGGTTGTTTAAAGTGTGTTGTTTGTTACATGTTCATAATTTTTACACCTACTTTCATGCTATTTGATAGTTGTTGAATGTTGTTTGTATTCTATGTTGTCTTTCATAGCTGATTGTGTGTTTAAGTGATGTAAATAGCTGCTGAATTTTAGTTTAGCATAATGTAGACACCCTTAAAGTTAAGATTGAGTCTAGGTTAGGTCCAAGTTGCCTTAGGAATTATTTGGTATGTGTTTACCTCATTCCTTTTTATTAAATGTACACCACTAACCCTTGTTTTGTAGGGAGGTTGAGGTATGTTTTCTTACACCCTATCCTTTTAATTCTTTTATGCATTTCCTTATGCATTTATTTCCTTTACCTTTCATGTTTGTGTTTGGTAGGATTCTCCCTTTGTTCTTTAGAATCAACTTAACTTCCTTAGGAAGTAAGTTGCATTCTATTCCTTTTTCTTTTCCTTTTGTTAATTAGGATTAGAAACCACATTAACCATTAGGACCTCCTTTTGCATTGAATAAATAACTTAGGATTGGTCTTAGTCCCCCTTAGTTTTTGTCCTTTTCTGACTTGAGTCTTCTTCTCTCATCTTCAAACAAAAATCCAAAAGACATTTAATAAAGGATTGAAATAGCCTCTTGTGTATAGCCTTATTCCATGGGGCACTCATATTCATTCCATCTTGGAATAGTGTGAGCTTGTCTAGCATGAAGTACAAGTCTAATCATGAGGCTACCTTCACAAACGATAAACTCAAAACACTTCTCATAAAAGACAATCAACAAAGATGTCGCGTCTTCTCTTCTCATCTCTTAATCTTTGCGGACGAATGCGACTTGCCTCGACAGCTCAAACAGCGATACGGTAAACACCCTCGAGTCAGAGTCGGCAACACCTGAGCTAGAGCTATGGTATTGTCATCCTAAAAAACAAAAATAAGTTCCCGCCTTAGTTAGTCGAACTACGTCGACTCTGATCCTCATTTTCCCGATGAGGTACGTAGGCAGCGGGGTAGAGCCCATTCGAGCACATTCTTTATTTTCCCTACATTTTCCCCCTTTCTTTCCATTTTCTTTTCCAATTACCTTTCTCATTTCAGTACCAGTTCCAGTTAATAATTATTTCGCTCAACAACATCTTATTTCTCACCCTTTGAAACAGACAAACAAGCGTGGATCCCGTCGGGTACGACACTAGGGTGCTAATATCTTCCCAGGTCGTAACCGTCTCCCGAACCCAGATCTTTGGTTCGCAGGACCTTGTCCTTTCCTTCTTCCTCAAGTTTGTGCAGCATTACCCTTCCCGTTCCTTCAGGATAAAAATGTATGGCTGGTGACTCTACCTTTTTCGTGCCACTTTCGCGTTTGTACTAGGATGAAAATCCTGGGAGCGACACTTGGAACCCGTGTTAGTGAAAAGATAACAACAAGAGATTCGAACCATATCAAATATCATGAAATGAAGTCTGAAAATAACAACAAATTCCCCGAGGGGTGCCAATTCTTACAGTAAGAAAAACTAGCCAAAGCATAAAGGAATCCCACAACAAGCCTGTGGGTAATCCGGTACAAGCAAAGGAAATTAAGTCCTATAAAACTCCATGTCCTTCAACCTCCAGCTGAGACGTTTGACCACCTGGAATAAGTGAGCAATATCTAGATGACTTGGATCTTTGATAAGTTTTTGAATGAGGAGGTCCCTTTGATAAAAGGAAACGTGGAGTTCACTAATCTGCTGCAAGAAAACCTCTTAATTTTCCTTGTTGGAGCTTGACTCAGGCTTAACTTTCTTGACCTCTGTGTGGACTTTGAGCTCTTCTACCTATTTCTGAGCATTCTCAACCGCTTTTTGTCCTTGTGATATCTTTTGGACATAGTCTATGCGCTGCTTATAGGCTTGCTAGAGTTTCTCTTCTTGTTCACCCAGTAGCTCTTTAAGGTTTTCAATTTTCCACTTGTAATTAGTTTCCACTTTCTTTTGTTTCTTCAGATTGGCCTCCCATTTTGCTTGCCAGAGAGTTATGGATTCGTTGGCTTCATCCAGAGACTTCTTGTCTTTTTGACGCTGACTTGCTTTATGGATCTCAACCAAACCCTTCTTCCTGGAGTAAAGCTCTTTTTCTTCAAAGTCTTTCTGCTTGTCCTTCACTATTTTTCATCTTTCTGAACCCTTTCCTCTAGTTTCTAATTATGGGTCACCATCTTCTGATAGGAACTCTGAACTTCCTGATTCTCTTCCTTGAGTTGTTGGACCAAAGCCTCTAATTTTTTATAATCTTCCAAAGGCACAGTAGCTTTAGGTTCAATCCCTAGAGGAAGAGTTGGTGCAGATAAAGGTATTAAACCCACATGGGCTTTCTTCTTTGACCATGACTCATATTCGGGAAACATATGATTGTTACTTTTACCCAAACATGCCACACCTTTCCTTCAGATGAGTTTCCAAGAACCCGCAACTTTTCTAACCAAAGGAAGATTTCCCTTTACAGGGAAGTAAAAGGTATGAATTAGCTCTGACTCCTTAGGTATGTCTTTAAGTGTGTATTCCAATTACCTTCTCAAGAGAATAGGGTTATAACTGATGCCCCCTGTTACTCCTAAAAGTGGCACATTGGGATAACTCTCACAGTCAGAGATGAAGTTTCTCCCTTTTAGCCTCATGGTAAACCATTTGATGTCCTTAGCAGATAACATGCTCAACCTTTGGGCTCAGATTAGTCTAGGATCCATGAAGGCTTCAATACTAGGTAGATGCCTCATGAACCACTTGTGAAATAAAGGAGTGCAACACCGTACTAAACCTCCCCGTTTTTTCTCGTTCTTATAATGCACTGAATAGTAGAGGTCCCCCAAAAGAGTGGGTACCAGATTCTTCAGCACAAAAAGATGGATGGAATTCATGTCTACAAATTTGTCCATATCTGCAAACAAGATGATCCCATGGATAGAGAGGGCCAAGATAGCACAGACATAATCCTATTGGGTGTCAGAAGCAAGTTCTTCATCCCTTTTAACCAAGAAATCCAGGAAAAAAAACGGGTACTCCTGCTTTGGTAGTACTCATGTTTGCAGTCACCTCAGATAGGCTCAAATAAAGAGCTTTGGCTATGTCAGCATGAGTAGGCCTTGTCATTTCTAGGTTGAAGGGAACCTGATCCTGAAGTGGCACCCCCAAAATCAAAGCATATTCTTCAAGTAAAGGAACCAGTTGGAAATCATGAAATGTAAAGCATCTGAGTCGAGGATCGTAATATTGCAGTAAAGTATGAATTACGCTTCTCTCGGAACTATCCATGTTTACCACCATATCCAGAATATCTCTGTAACTCTCTCTGAAACCTCCAACATACTCTAGGGTAATAAGAGACACCATCTTATTTATCATGTCCACCTTAGTATCGAAGAATTTGTAGTGAATATTCTTATTTCTGGAGTCCTCCATCTCTGAATAAGAAGTTCGACCAGAATTGGGAACAATACACAAACCCTGAGAATTAAAAAAAACATAAATGATTAATGATGTGATGATGTTATGCAAGGCAAGGCATGTGATCAGTGACGTGTCTGTGTTGGTGTTTATCCGAAAATCATGTGTCTGTGAAGAGTCACAATAATCGTATCTCTGTGTAGAAATCCCATAATTAGGAACCAAATGACCATATATAACCAGATCATATCACAAAATAACACTGGCAATGCGGGTATGTTAAAAGTTTAGGGTTTCTGCAAACCTGTAAACATCCCTCCTATCTCACGGGTGTGCTCCAGGTTGACATCAAGGACTCTCAAAGCCGAATAATGATAATATGTTCACCATCTCCGGGAAATGGCTCATGACCAAATCAGGGAGTCGGTTTGGAATTAACACTACTCAGGGAGGTCTCAGCTGAGTCCGGGAAAAAACAAGCATCCCTCATAAGTACCCAGCTTCAATCATTGAATCGAGAAACAATAGTACATTTAGCCCTTGTGATACAGTACTATCGTCATACGAACAATTTGCTTTAACTGAGTTCCTATAAGAGAACCAGACCATCCTATGCGAGTTCCCAGTGGGCCCTCGGATGCGATTGGATTTTCCAACAAATGTGGTTTTCCACTGTCATCACTGGAGATGGTTGTTTCCACTAAGGTCCTCAATGATCGGTCCCCAGATGCACATAACTATCGAGGTCGTATCCTGAAGTGGAGGAAATCCCCATACAAAATATTTCTAAGACGGTCGTAGTCTGGGTGTGGAACACATCGCCACTCATCATGGTGAAATACCATGGAAGTACAATATTTGTCCATGCTAAGTCCTAGGGTGCATTCGAGCCTTAGTTACAAGCTCATCTCACAGTAACCCCATCCCGCCAAAGAAAACCAGCATAGTCCAGACAGTCCAGTAATTTGATGCATGGAAAATAAATACTGAAAGCCGTAAATAAAGCTATAAATAAAGCAGTAAAGCTAAACTAAAGCACACAACAGTAAACAACTAAACACCCAAAGAAATAAAAACAGACAAGCACTAGGATTGACTCTCAAAGGGGAAACCAGAGATTCTGGGTTCAATCCCCAACAGAGACACCAACTGTCACTCCCGGGATTTTAATCCTAGTACAAACGCGAAAGTGGCGCAGAAAAGGTAGAGTCGACAGCCAGGCATTTTTATCCCAAATGAATGGGAAAGGTAATGATGCACAAACCGAAGAAAAAAGGAAAGGACAAGGTCCTGCGAACCAAAGAACTGGGTTCGGGGGTCGGTTACGACCTGGGAAGGTATTAGCACCCCAGATCGTTCATCGTACCCGACGGGATCCACACTTGTTAGTCTGTTTCAAAGGGTGAGAATAAAAATGTTGTTGAATAAAAACCACTACTAGAACTGGAATGATAGAGAACTGGAAAAAGAGAATGAAAAGGTATAGGGAAAATGTAGGAAAAATAAAGAGTGTGCTCGAATGGGCCCTACCCATGCCTACGTGTCTCATGGGAAATGAGAATCAGAGTCGACGTAGTTCGCCTATCTAAGGCGGAAATTTGTTTGTGTTTATTATGAATTAAACTGCTTATGCCTATGCTAAGGTGTTGCAGGCTCGTCTGGTACGAGTGTGTTACCATCTTGTAAAGAGACATGTCGAAGCGAGTTCTCGTTTGTGAGTGAATAAGATGAAAAGAGAATTCTCGCAGGAAAGACGTGTGTTGCTTGTTTACCGCCTTTTAGAAGAAGTGTCTTTGATTTTGGTGTTTGTGAGACATCCTCATGCTAAGACTTGTTCATCATGATAGATACCCTACACCTCGCCCTGAAATGGGACGTATGGAAGTACCCCACGACAAAGTCTCCTGGCGCACAAGAAAGCTCAACCTTTATTAGGTGTTTTGTTTTTCTTTGAGATGAGAAAGAGGGACTCAAGTCGAGAAAGGAAAAACTAGGGGAACTAAGACTCACCCTAAATTATTGTATAATGGGGATCCTATGGTTAATGAGGTTTTCTGATCCTAATGAAGAAGAAGAAATGAAGGGAAAACTAGACAGCAACTTACTTCTCTAAAGAAGTTAAGTTGTTTCTAAAGAGATAAAGGATAAGACAAACACAACTTGAAAGTATAAAGATATAAAGGAAGAAATTATATGTGGGATACCCTCCCATACAAATAGCTTACCTCAAGCCCCTACAAAATAAAGGTTAGTTTAACAATGTATATTTAAAGCATAAAATAAAGCAAAAGCTAAAGTAATGATCAAACTAGTTAAGGAGTAGCACTAAGGGTGCCCTAAGGCTAAATCCTAAAAGAGAAGGATCCTAAATTATAAAAGGCTTCTAAAGTCAGTATCTAAACCATATTAATGTGTTCTAATATTTCAATATCAAACACTAACAAACTATGCCATACTAGGTACTAAACCCTAAAGAAGTTCAAGGTGAAGTTAGATGAAGAAGATTGAATGGAGGTGCAAGGTAAACATGGAATAAAGCATGGTTAAATGTTAAAGTCAGAACCTAACATCAATTAGAAGTGTCTTATAAAGTGAATGAAAGTATATACAAAGTATGGGAATTAATACTCAAGTGTAAGAGATTGAATGGAGAAGGAATGAGAAGAAATGGACAAGTAGTTCCATAAGAAGAAAAGTGACTTGGAATAAATGTCAAACGTGAAAAATGAAGGATGAATATTACATACAAAATCCAGAGGCTAGAAGGTATGATAATATGGAAATTAGAAGTAACAATTAACTACAAATGAACACATGTGAACTATTTAGGGTTATGAGAAAATGAGACTTGAATTAGTAGCAAACATGTTCAAAAGATTAGCAAATGAAATGAATGGTCTTTAGATTTGAAGAAATGATGTGATAAGGGAAGTAAACATCTTATGGAATGTGTAGAAAGTGTATAAAGTGGATACACGACTAACAAAGTAAATTTAGAATGATCAAAGTGAAAGAAGGAGGAGAATTAGGTCCAAAAAAAATACATATGAACAAAGGTGAAACTTATGAATCAAGAAACCCAAATATTCAAGCCAAGGACCTATAATTGAACACAGGGGACTTATAAGTGGCTGATGGTACTCTAATAACTCATGAAAAAGACCTATAATGAATGACATAAATGCCTTACCAAAAATTAGGTTAGAAGGAGGGAAGAAGAAGGCATAAAATGTGACTTGAGAAACAATTTTCAAACAAATGGTTATAGACATGAGAAAATTATGAAATTTGGTATATAAGGTTATCAACCAGAGGCAAATAACACTCTAAAAATACTAAAAAAGATTCACAATTAAACCCTTTCAAATGGATGTGCAAAGTCAAGTTAGGGTTTTGATGAACTAGGCTCAAAGAAGTGGCTCAAAAGGGGACTAAAGGTGACCTAAAAATCATGGAAAAAAATGATTTTCAACACTTCAATATGTACTATGGATAAAGCAAAAATAATGGGATTGATACTATTTTTAGATTGGAAAATATAAAATGGATGAGGCACTGTGTTCATAATGGAAAAAATTCAAAAAGAAATTAAAGGGGAAATTAATTCCAAGATCAAAAATAAAAGAAAAATAAAAATAAAATTTGGGGAAAGTTTTATAAAATGGTGAAAAAGGTGTATGAATTTACTTGGAATTGTTGTAGGTGGTTTACTATTTTTAAAAGTAAAAAATGGAAATGGTATAAAAAAGAAAATTAAAAAGAAGAAGAAATAAGCATGAGGTGCATTCAGCAAGGATTTCATGTTATAAATGCTTTGGGCCTTATGTGTGGAGGTGGTGATAGCAACAATCCATAAGTCCAATACACGTTGTGTCCAAGCTCTTACCATAAACCCTCAGTCAACTTATTGACTTCTCTTAAACCTCAGGATTCATCTAACGCACCTAAACTAAACAAGGCAATTAATCAGGTGGATCAGGTGTGAGACACATGGCAAAAAGGATGAGGATACACACATACCAGCACTCAGGTTCACAAAATATGGCACGTGAATGGCACCCTCTTCATTTATTTGCTGGCAACATATGGGACGTTGGATCACAACAAATCAATGGCCACGTTTTAAAGTTACAAAAGAATTAGGGTTACTATTCAGGTGACTGGAGAAGACTTCCGGTTGTCTTCTCCAGTGAACCTCCAGTGAGCACAACTTCAAACCCCATTAAAATTCAAGCTATGGCTATCAAAATTTTCAGGAGATTATGTACATCAAGAATCTGTCCTCAAAATCCATTTATCACACACATATAAACCAAATTGAAGAGATGAATTTCTGACCTACAAACTGAAACTAAGCACCTAAGGTGCATATCAACTAGCCAGTATCCAACATGCTTCTAGTAAGCTTCAAACAACACAAATCAATCAAAAAATGGTGAAATGAGTAAGTTAAGTTCAAGTTGAAACCTGTAATTGAAGCTCTTCAAATGTTGAAGAAAACTAGAGAGGATGTTCCAATGCTTGTTCTAATTGCTCTTGATCTTCAAAGAGTGAAATAAACACTCTTAAACACTTGAATTCTTGCCAAAGTGTGGAAAATTTAGAAGTGCAGTTAATCTTGTTCTTGAGGATTAAACTTGCTTCATCCATGGAGAGTGCTCCTAGTATGAAGGTGATAATGTATTGATGAATATTGTTTTGGATTGATGAAGAACAATAGGGCTTGGAAGCAAAATGCAGAAAGATTCTTCCAAAAAATCAGAGAGAATTCAGAGCAATTTTCAGTGTGATTTCGAGAAAATGAAAGTTGTCTTGTGCAATTCAGTTAGAGTAGCCTCTTATATGTGTGGTTAATCTCTAACTAACTCAGGTAAGAGTTACAACTGTGGTTGAGTTAAGTTAGAGGTGAGTGAAGCAATGCAATGGTGTGTAGAGCAAATGGAATGAAGCTGAGTGAGTTTGATGGAGTTTGCTCGAGTGTGAAGTTTGCTCGAGTGTGATCAAGTGTGGAGCTACTCATTGCTTATGGTGAGGTCAGATTGATGATAATCATATCAATGCAGCATGTGTGCAAGGCTATGCTTCTCATTTGCTTGAATCTCCAAAGTGATGCATGACAGTTAGCGTGAGCATGCAAGTATGTGATTACTTTCACTCTAAATGATGATGCTTTGTGAACATAACATGTTGAAATGATGCCTACAAGCTTGAACTGAACTAAATTATCTCATGATTCAATTCCTTAGCATACAAGCAAACCAGATGGAAATGGTGATCTTCCATGAAATGAAACTTCAAGCACAAGTCACGAATTTATGAACTTTTTGTGATCAAAATGAAGGGGATGCTCCATAGAACATCTTTGATGTTCACTCCAAGATGAGATATGGCCTCTAAGTCACTCAAATATGTCAATGAAATCAATGAAGTAATACTGCATACATGGGCTTGAAAATATGGGCGTGCCTTAGCCAATATGCCCATGAGATGATCAGTGCAAGCATACCACTTTGAGCCTTCATATCTTCAAAACCATTTATCAAATGAAAATTCTATAAACATGAAAGTTGTAAAGGACATGCCAATGAACAACTTTGATGTTCAAAGAAAATTCATTTGAGGCTTTCTTGATGGAGTAATTCAACTTGACATGTTGCACATCACATGTTTGATGAAATACCTTGCCTGGCGCGCGCGTGTGACTTGTCATGACTTGGTTTTTGCCCTAGTTTGATCAAACTTTGAATGATCATAACTTTCTCAATTTTGATCCTATGAACATGATCTAGATATGGATTTGAAGCTTAGAATGCCCTCTTTCAAACAGTCCAGGTGGAATTTTTGTTTGACTTCTATATTGAGAAAAGGTCTCTCTTTAACATGGCTGCAAAACGGACCAAAACATGCTATTTTTGGAAACCCTAGTTTTCCAAATAAGGCAACTTTTGATTTTCTTGATTCTCGATGATTCCTCCATCATTTCTTCATCAAATTTTGTAAAATGATCACTTGTAACATTAATTTCATGATTTTGATCTCAAAAAGTCAGGAGATAACTTTTTCCTCTGCACAATTGACTTTTCCCCAATTTCTTGATTTTCAAGTAACTGACCAATTGAAGGCCTTATAAAATGATTCAATGGATGATTTTTTAACCCTAGGTACTTTACATCACGTGGAAAACAATGGAATCAAGTTTGAACAAAAATTTCATTGAGAATCCCCATTAATCAGAAGCCCTAATTTTAGCATTTTTGTTAGGAGGTGTTGCACTTCTTTAATTATTTGATCAATTCACCACTTTCAAAGCCTTGAGGAATCATTTGAGATCTTGTGGGATGTTGGGAACCCTTTGAGCCTTGTTGGGAAGCCATGTGACCCTTCCATTGCTTTTGGATGATCACCAATTTCACCAATCATTGATCACATGCCCTATAATGGTCTATCTTTGGAGAGGTGGAACTACCAATCAAGGTAGGACCACAAGTTTTCAATACTATATTTTATGTTATGGATATCCAACCAGCTTATAGTTGTTTGCTGGGACGACCCTGAATACATGCAGCATGGGTTATGTCTTCAACCCTCCACTGAAAGCTCAAATTCATCTGGGAAGGACATGTCGTTACGGTGTGCGGGGAAGAAGACAACTTCATCAGTCACTTATCCTCATTCAAATATGTAGAGATGGACAGAGAGATTGTTGAGACTCCTTGTCAAGCCTTCAAGCCAGTCAGAACCGAGGGTACATCGTCATCAACTGCTCTTTCTGAGGATAAGAAGAAGGGGGTGTCAATTTCATCCTACAAGCAAGCCTTGGAGGTTGTGGCATCAGGTACAAATGAGGGCTGGGGAAAAATGGTTGAAGTCCCAGAGAAAAAGGATATGTTCGGGGTTGGCTACCACCCTGGTCAATCAATGCCAAGCCAGCGCGCGAGAGGTCGGAAAGGCCTGATTACTTTCACGAGTGCAGGATGGGTTGACCATGGCAGCATCTGCGTAGTGCAATATGAAACGGTTGATAATGATTGTGAAATGGATGAGTGGATAAAGCCTTGTGTCTCGGGTGTGCAACTCAACAACTGATCATCCGAACCAATCGTCTCGGTCACTTTACCAGAAGAGTAATTGTTTTATGTTTCTATTCTTTTGTATGAAAGCTCCATGTCTTGCCCGGGGCATAGTAGCTCATTGTAAGGGTTCATTTATTCATAATGCAATAACAATCATCAATAAATGGCATTCACTCATGTTGCTCCTTGTCTTTCACTTTATTTTAATTTTAAAATAAATGGCAATGTTTTTCATATCTCAAGCTCTTTCTAAAATCTAGCATGAATCATCATCCATGCAGATGTACCCCATCGGGTCTCATCAATGAGGATATTGCTATGGCTCATTATAACTTCAACAATCCAATTTACCTAGCCAACGAGGAATGTGAAGAAGATTGTGAATTACCCGAAGAATTGGCCAGACTGTTCAAGCAAGAGGAGAGGGTGATTTAGCCACATGAAGAAGTCGTTGAAGTGATCAACCTAGGTACTGAAGAGGACACAAAAGAGGTCAAGATCGGGGCTGCATTGGAAGAATCTGTAAAGAGTCGTTTGATTTCCATGCTCCGAGAATTTGTTGACATATTTTCCTGGTCCTACCAGGATATGCCGGGGTTGGACACCGATATCGTAGTGCACAAACTGCTGCTTAGAGAAGATTTCCCGCCGGTAAAGCAGAAACTGAGAAGAACTCGACCCGACATGGCTATAAAAATCAAGGAAGAGGTTCAAAAGCAGTTTGATTCCAGATTTTTTGGCTGTGACAAGTTATCCTCCATGGGTTGCAAATATTGTACCAGTTCCTAAAAAGGATGGTAGAGTCAGAATGTGTGTGGATTATCAAGACTTGAATCGGGCGAGCCCTAAAGATGACTTCTCGCTGCCACATATTGACGTGCTAGTTGACAACACTGCCCAATTCTTCGTGTTTTCCTTCATGAATGGCTTTTTAGGATATAATCAAATCAAGATATCGCCAGATGACATGGAGAAGACAACCTTCATTACCCCATGGGGCACCTTCTGTTACAAAGTAATGTCGTTCGGTTTGAACAATGTTGGAGCAACATACCAATGGGCAATGGTGACTCAATTCCACGACATGATTTATCACGAGATCGAGGTCTACTTCGATGACATGATCGCAACGTCACAAATAGAAGAAGAACATTTAGTAAGCCTAGCCAAGCTATTTGACAGGCTTCAGAAGTTCAGATTGAGATTGAACCCGAATAAAAGCACATTCAGGGTACGTTTCAGAAAGTTGTTGGGCTTTATTGTTAGCGAAAGGGGGATTGAGGTCGACCATGCGAAGGTGAAAGCAATTCAGGAGATGCTTGAGCCGAGAATTGAGAAAGAAGTATGTGGCTTCTTAAGGAGGCTGAACTACATTGCACAGTTCATCTCTCATCTAGCAGACACATGTGAGCCTATTTTCAAGCTTCTGAGGAAGAATCAAGGAGTATCTGCAAGAACCTCTGATTCTCATACCTCCAGTGCCATGGAGACCTTTGATCATGTACCTTACAGTGCTCCAGTACATGCTGACTCATAATACTTTATTGATTTCCAAGATGGACCCCGTTAAATACATATTCGAAAAGCAACCTCTAACTGGAAGAGTAGCTCGGTGGCAAATGATTCTGACAGAATATAACATCCAGTATACTTCACAAAAAGCTATCAGGGGAAGTGTATTGTCAGATTATCTTGCCCATCAGCCGATTGAGGATTACCAGCCAATGAGGTTTGAATTACCTGATGAGGACATCATGCTCCTCAAGTCGAAAGACTGTGAAGAACCACTCCCGGAGGAGCGACCAGACCCTGAATCCAAATGGAGTCATAAGTTTGACGGGGCCGTTAACATGAACGGTAGTGGAGTTGGTGTTGTTATCATATCACCGAAAGGGATCCATATGCCCTTCACTACCCAATTGACATTCGAGTGCACCAATAATGAAACAGAGTATGAAGCCTGTATAATGGGGATCGAGGAAGCAATTGGTTTGAGAATCAAGAACCTCAAGATCTTCGGTGATTCAGCTTTAGTTATCAATCAGGTTAACGGAAAATGGCTGGTTCATCATCCTCATCAGATTCCTTACAAGTATTATACCAGAAGGTTGTTAACTTTCTTCGTGAAAGTCAAGCTGCACTATATACCTCGGGACGAGAACCAATTTGCTAATGCCTTGGCAACCTTATCCTCTATGATCATTGTTCACCAGGAGAACTATGTGCCCATAATTAATGTATTTCGTCTTGAAAGACCGACATATGTGTTTGCAGTTGATGATAATAAACCATGGTACTACGATATCAAGTGCTTCCTGAAATCTCAAGAATACCCAGCAGGGGCGTCTAGTAAAGACAAGAAAAACCTTAGGAGGTTGGCAGGTGGGTTCTTCATAAACTGTGATAATGTGCTTTATAAGTGGAACTTTGACATGGTCTTGCTCAGATGCGTGGATAGACACGAAGCAAACATGTTGATGCAAGAAGTTCACGAAGGCTCCTTTCGTACCAACGCTGGAGGACATGTTATGGTAAAGAAGCTTCTCAGGTTGGGATATTATTGGATTACCATGGAATTCGATTGCTGTAAATACTCCCGCAAGTGCCACAAGTTCCAAATTACGCTGAAAGGGTGCATGTGCCTTCACATCCATTGAGTATCATGTCGTCACCTTGTCCCTTCGCCATGTGGGGCATTGATATGATTAGAAAGATTGAGACAACTGGTTCTAACAGTCACCGTTTCATCCTAGTTGCCATAGACTATTTCACGAAGTGGGTCGAAGCGGCGTCTTATGCCAATGTCACTAAGTAGGTGGTAACCCGATTCATCAATAGGGATATCATCCGTCGATATGAAATTCCCAAAAGAATCATTAATGATGATGGTTCTAATCAAAACAATAAGATGATGGTAGATTTGTGTCGGGATTATAAGATCGAGCATCACAATTCTTCGTCGTATCGTCCGAAGATGAATGACGTTGTCGAGGCGGCTAACAAGAACATTAAAAAGATTGTGTAGAAGATGGTTGTGACGTACAAAGATTGGCATGAGATATTGTCGTTTTCATTGCATGGGTACCAAACATTTGTGCGCACCTCAATCGGGCCAACCCCGTTCTCGCTTGTGTATGGTATGGAGGCAGTCCTACCGGTTGAAGTCGAGATTCCTTATTTGAGGTTAATGATGGATGTCAAGCTTGACGAAGCTGAGTGGCTCCGATCCAGGTACAATCAGTTGAGCCTCATTGAAGAGAAACGCCTAGAAGCTATATGCCATGGCAAATTGTATCAACGACGAATCAAACGGGCATTTGACCAGAAAGTACGCCTTCAACTCTACATACCCGACGACTTAGTGATGAAAAGGATCCTTCTTCCTTTAACAGACTACAGGGGAAAATGGACACCCAACTATGAAGGTCCATTCGTGTTTAAAAAGGTCTTCTCAGGTGGAGCCTTAATGTTAACAACTATGGATGGCAAAGACTTCTCTTCCCCTGTCAATGCAGACGCAGTCAGAAAATACTTCGTATAAAGAGACCCGCTAGACAAAAACAGAATAAGAGTCCAGGCAAAAAAGGGCATCATGGCGAGCCAAAAACAGAATAAAAGGCTCGGGCTAAAATTAGGGAAATATTTGAAAAAATGTATACTCGTTGAGTTGAAAAGCCACATCGGATAACTCGGGCAAAAAGGGGTATCCTGGTGGATTGAAAACCCGAAAGGGAGATCCACGCAAAAGAGGGACTAAAATGAATAACTGCGGTCTGCAAGATCTATGACTCGTCATTTTCAATCAAGGACAATCTGAAGGTTAAGGATCAATCCAATCTTTTTCCTCAAAAGCGAAGCATGCAGAGAGTCTTGGGGACATACAAATCATAGTTGGGTCAGAGCTTGATGAAATCTGATTTTAACATTGCCATTATGATAATTTATTTTCCTTTTTTGCAATTTCCTTTTTCTAGGGTTTGCTTCCCATTGTAATGCCTATTCATGGCCATTTTTCAATCAATAAAAGTGTAATTTCATCAAATTTGCTCTCATTTGTTTTTGTTTTTCATCTGTCGTTGATTGATTGCAAAAACGTCCAACAAATTGTGATAAATATTACATTGTGAATACATGAATGCTTTATAATACATGCATAAGAATAAAAATTTGACATATATCTGATGTCTTGGGTGGCCAGGATGGTGATTCAGACCGTGAAATTGGGGCATACAGGCCAAACTAACTCTCCATTTGCAGGCACTATTAGTTGTGTTCATTGACATGTAGTTACATGTGTTGCAAGTAAAGCCATTGCCAGCACAGAACTTCAGGAAGCTTTTCCCATTTAGATCATTGAGAAAAGTTCCTCAACAAGTCTCATCAGACCATCTCTTCTCCAACAGAGCAGCAAAAATGGGTGTACTCCTCGAGCAAAATGGTATTATTATCTCTCATCCCCAACATGAGACGCCTTATATCTCTCATCCCCAACATGAGATGCCTTATATCTCTCATTTCCCAACGAGAGGTAACCAAAACTTTTATCTTCAGCAGGAAGTATTCTCATTGATGTTCTCCATCATCCTCAGGAGATTCGAAAACTGAAATCTTCCCCAGCGAAGTAACAAATGGCTAATATTCTCCCCAGGCAGAGTTTTCCTTCAACGAGGAGTGTCCCCCACCAGAGTCTTCTTATCCCTAGCAGTGCATGAAGATTCGATATTCCCTAGCAGATTTGAAGATTTGGAAGAACCTGAGGGTTTTCTTTCTTACACAACATTCTTTACAGTTTCCCCAGTGAAATTGTCAAATAAAGTCCAATCCTTATTGGTATCTTTTCTCCAAGCAGAAGTAAGTGTATATGAGAGATTCCCCAACAGGTTCCTTCTTCAGCAGAATACCCACACGTCTGTTTCCCCAGCCAAGTCATAAGGATATCACTTCCCCAACGGAGCTTTACGGGTAGCGTTCCTCCCAAATCAAGTTCATCCCCAACAGGGTCTTGGCTCTCCAATCTTAAAGTCCAATTTATTTTTGGCAGTGGTGGCAGTTCAGAGCTATTGTATCATTAACACTATCCCCCGCAAAGTTGCTTTTCCCCACAGGGGTTCATCAAATCAATTCAATGATTATTTCTCCCTAGTAAAGTTGTCAGGGATACTTGTTGTCTCCTCATCAGGGGATTACTTTGAATTTTCATGTAGTAATCATCATTACATTTTCATCCTCTAAAGTGTATCATTTCCATCATTATGGAGCATTACACCATGGAAAAATTCAAACATATGCATACGAAGCATAAGCCAGTTTTGGTACCTTGAATAAAAACCCGAAACGTTATTTCTTTAATCAGACTGAAATATTCCCCACAGAGAACGCCGAGTTCATTCCTCAACACTATTACTCTTACAAGTCAACGTTTTTTATCCCCAATTGAGTATCATCCAAGTTATGATAGTCTCTTTTTAAGCTCACTCAC
This sequence comes from Lathyrus aphaca, assembly GCA_963966055.1. Taxonomy (NCBI): domain Eukaryota; kingdom Viridiplantae; phylum Streptophyta; class Magnoliopsida; order Fabales; family Fabaceae; genus Lathyrus; species Lathyrus aphaca. The sequence continues at coordinate 111,439,816 of OZ014523.1, forward strand.
GGTGTGTCTTGTTCGCTTTATCTCCCAAGTGGGATAAATGCTTTTCGATTCCGTCCAAGTCCGGTTTCATATCTTTGAGTATCATCCAAGTTATGATAGTCTCTTTTCAAGCTCACTCACGACGTGTCGTGTTCGCTTTGTCTCCCAAGTGGGATAAATGCTTTTTGATTCCGTCCAAGTCCAGTTTCGTATCTTTGAGTATCATCCAAGTTATGATAGTCTCTTTTCAAGCTCACTCATAGTGTGTCTTGTTCACTTTATCTCCCAAGTGGGATAAATGCTTTTCGATTTCGTCCAAGTCCGGTTTCGTATCTTTGAGTATCATCCAAGTTATGATAGTCTCTTTTCAAGCTCACTCACGGTGTGTCTTGTTCGCTTTATCTCCCAAGTGGAATAAATGTTTTTCGATTCTGTCCAAGTCCGATTTCGTATCTTTGAGTATCATCCAAGTTATGATAGTCTCTTTTCAAGCTCACTCACGGTGTGTCTTATTCGCATTGTCTCCCAAGTGGGATAAATGTTTTTCAATTTCGTCCAAGTCCGGTTTCGTATCTTTGAGTATCATCCAAGTTATGATAGTCTCTTTTCATGCTCACTCATGGCGTGTCTTGTTCGCTTTGTCTCCCAAGTGGGATAAATGATTTTCGATTCTGTCTAAGTCCGGTTTCGTATCTTTGAGTATCATCCAAGTTATGATAGTCTCTTTTCAAGCTCACTCACGGCGTGTCTTGTTCGCTTTGTCTCCCAAGTGGGATAAATGCTTTTCAATTCTGTCTAATTCCGGTTTCGTATTTTTCAGTATCATCCAAGTTATGATAGTCTCTTTTCAAACTCACTCATGGTGTGTCTTGTTCGCTTTGTCTCCCAAGTAAGATAAATTCTTTTCGATTCCGTCCAAGTCCGGTTTCATATTGTTGAGTTATCATCCAAGTTATGATAGTCTCTTTTCAAGCTCACTCACATTGTGTCTTGTTCGTTTTATCTCCCAAGTTGGATAAATGTTTTTCGATCCCTCCAAGTCCGGTTTCGTTCCATTGAGCTATCATCCAAGTCATGATGCTTTCTTTTCCGATTCAAGGACGGTGTGTCTTTCTTGAGTTGTCATCCAAGAATGGCATTTTTCCCAGTACACTTCATTTCCCACAGAATACAAATTTTCTGGTTTATTCTAGTATTCAATCTCTCCATACCTGGAAGGTTTGAAAGCCATTGCTATCACCCATTCAGGTCTACAGATGATTAAATAGAGGCAGCTGTAACACCCTAAATTTTTCCCTCTCATTTTCATGGCATTAGCATATCCCATTGCATACATACTTCCACATCATGGCACAAATAATTGAATCATAACATTCATAGTTGAGGCATAGGGTTTGTGATCAATGACTGAGAAAATTGTTGATCATACAAAAGCAATAAAAAGGTCACATAGCTTCTCAACATTGTCCAAAGGGTTCACAACATTCCACAAGATCTCATTTGGTTCCCCAAGTCTTAGAAAGAGGTGGATTGATCAAAGAATTCAAGCAGTGCAACACCTCCTAACAAAAAGGGCTGAAATTAGGGTTTTTGATTAAAGAGGCTTCCCAAGGAAATTTTGGTTCAAACTTGGTCTCATTGTTTTCCACATGATGTCAAGTGTCTAGGGTTGAAATATCATCCATTGAATCATTTCAGAGGGTCTTCAATTAGTCACTTACTTGAAAATCAAGAAATTGGGGAAAAGTCAATTGTGCTGAGCAAAAAGTCAACTCCGGACTTTTTGAGGTCAAAATCATGAAATTGAGGTTACAAGGAGTCCATGGACAAAATTTAATCGATAAATGATGGAGGGATCGTAAAAAATCAAGAAAATCAAGACTTACCATTTTTGGAAAATTATGGTTTCCAAAAATGGCAAGTTTTGGCTGTTTTTCGGCCAAGTTCAAGAGAGGCCTTCTCCTAAAATAAAAGTCAAATGAAAATTCCACTTGAGTCGTTTGAAAGAGGGCATCCTAAGATTTAAATCCATAGGTGGAACATGTTCATGGGATTAAAATTGAAGAAGTTATGATCAAGTAAAGTTTGATCAAACTAGGGCAAACTGGGGCAAAAACCAAGTCATGCCTTGCCTCCTGTGCGCGCCTGGACTAGTATTTCTTCAAACATGTGGTGGGAAATAAGTAGGCCTCAATTAATCCATCAATATGACCTCAAATGAAATTTTTTCCAACATCAAAGTTGTTAATTGTTGCATTATCTACAACTTTCATGTTGGAGGATTTTTCATAGGATCAATAGTTTGAGAATTATGAAGGGTTGAAGTCATGTCCCAAACTTGGTCAGTCACAAGCATTTTTGCCCAAGGCAAATTCATGCTATGCAAGCCCATCATGCAGCATTATGTCACATGGTTCTATGATCATTTTGAGCAACTTAGAGGTTTTGTTTCATCATGGGTCAAACTTCAAACTTGTTGTATGCAACATCCCTTTGATTTGAGCACAAGAATCACATTATTTGGTGGCTTGTTCATGAAGAAAGATTCAAGAGAGGATCACAACATGTCATCTGTTTTCTTGCGCAGTAAGGCAAAGCATTTCATGTTTGAATTAATTCATTTCAATTGTCTTGGCTCCATTCAACACGTTTGTGTTCATAAAATGCATTGTATTGGAGCACATGATCATATGACTGCATGATCATTCCAATTATCATGTAGCTTTCTTCAAAGTCAAGGAAAATGGACATAACACTCAAGCCGCTGCATTGGATCAGTTTAGTCACACTACATGACACTCACCCTCATTGTAAGCATCATGAATATCACCACACTTAACCAAATTCGAGCTAAGCCAATTCAGTTCACTCATTGCACTCCACACCCTTCATTTTGACCCTTACACCATGGTTAACTAATTTAACTAGTGTTATAACTGTTAACCCAAGTTGGTTAGCATTAACCATGGATATATAAGCCAATTTTCTAACAAATATACGCACACACAAACACACTTCATTCTGATCAAAATATCACCAAAAGCTTCAAAGATTCTCTATGAATTTTCTCTGTTTTCTCTGATTTTGCACGACAATTTTCTTCGAGGAAGCTTCAATCTCCATCAATATCCTTTATTCTTCCTCAATTCATCATCTTCATCACATTGTGCACAAGTTCCATGGGCCATTCAGCTTGAATCCTCAAGAATCAACCTCTGCATTGTTCTGCATTTTTCAAGTTTCATCAAGATTCAATCACATTTGAGTGTTTATTTCACTCTGGTAAAGCTCAAGGATAAACATCAAGAGCATTTGGATCAGGATCTCTGGTTTTCTTCAACCTTGGTAGCTCTGCAACTCAGGTTTCAACTCATCCATTTTGCTTTCTTTTCATGCTTTCCTTGGTGGTTTTATGATGTTTATGGCCTAATAGAGGTCTGTATTGGACTAGCTAGTTGTTATGCATCTTATATGCTTAGATGCAGAATTTTAGGGTGAAATTGTTTGATTCGATTTGCATTGATTAAGGATGATAAATAGATTATGGACCTAGATTCTTGATGTAGGAAGTGAGACGAACATGTTGGTGGTCTTAGATTGCATTTTCATTAGGTTTTGGATTTGCCCTAACCAGAGGTCACCGGGGAAGACGACCGGAGGTCACCTCCGGTGACCTGAATAGTAGCCCTAACTATTTCCCCAATTTTAAAACGTAGCCCTCAAATCATTTTCATCCAACATTCCATGAGCTGCCAACACATTAATGAGGAGGTTGCACCTCACGTGGCTTCATGAGTGAGTGCTGAGATATCACGCGCGTGTCATCCACATTTGTTATGGTATGCTTCCATCAGGTCCATTGGATAAGTGTACTTGTACTTGTATTGTGTGCGTTAGATCAATCCAATGGTCTTGGTCAAAGTCAATGTTGACTGAATTCCACCATAGAGTCAGTGTACCCAACACATTTTGGTTTGGGCCTCTGAGTGCTATTCAAACCTCCCTTTCAATTGAGCCCATGTTTTTTAACTGAAATCCATTCATTTTCACACCCCTTGCCATTTCTATTTCTTTTTTTTATTTCCATTTCTTTTTCAGTTCCATTTCCATTTTATTAAAATACCAAATGACATCTAAAAATCATGAAATAATTCACACATTATCTTTGACATTTTTTCCAAAATTTTCACATTTTTTTATTTTCATTTTTCATTAATTTATGAGCCAAAATTAATTTTCCATTTAATTTCTTCTTGATTTTTCTTATTCTTGACCAATAGCTCTTCTCCAATTTATTTCGTCCAAATGAAAAATGGTCTTGATACCATTCCTTTTGCCCTAATCATATGACACCTTAAGGTCCTTAAAAGTATTTTTCTCACATTTTTAGGTTATAATTGGACCATTTTTCAACCCATTCTTTGGTCACCATCATTCAAAACCCTAATCCAAACTGTGCCATTTTTTGAGTGAGCTAAACTCCATTTTTTTGTGAGACCTCTTAGAGGTATGTTACCCTCTGGATTATGACTTTGAATTATAATTTTCATAATTTTTTCATGTCATTTGATATTTTTTGAAACCTTGTTCCACAATTTACATTTTAGGGATTCATTTCTTCCTCATACTCATTCCTTTTTGATAAGGAATTTATGACATCCATTTGAGACCTCTAATTTGAGTTCTTAATATCCAATTAGATGCCTTTAAGTCATTTGTGTCCATTATAGGTCTTGTACCTTGAAATGTTTGTGTTATTTGGTCCTTAAGAGTCGTATGTGTTCATGTATGCTTACTTTGCCCTAATTAATATTCTTCCTTCATCTTAACACTTCAAAATCATTTTGTAAGTATGGTATCCATGTTATACCTTGCTTATACATCTTATAAGTTCCCCACGTCCATTTTTACATATTCATTTCAAGTCTTAAGTCCTTTTGCTTCATTTGGCATCCTTTTGTACTCAAAAACCTCAAAATCAAACTTTTTGTTCCTTAACCCTAAAATGCTTCATGTATGTCCTCTTGTGGTCAATTTGTGAGTTTAATCTTCATCTTAACTTTTCATTAAGCCCCTGGTTTTTGTATGGATAGTCCATCCTTTGTTGTTCATGTTTGATTCTTTCTTATAAATATTTCCCTTCTTAAGTGATCATATGTCCATTTCATCTAATTCTTTCTCATTCAACCTTATACTTCAATCTCTTTCACTTGAATCTCTTGGCTCCTATCTTCACCCACTTCTTGAGAAACTTATAAGTAGTGTAGGGTTCTGGTTTTAATATTCATCCTTGATTTCATTCAAGTTTTCTTTTCATAATCATTCAAATTTCCATCTAACTCCTCTTTGAATCTCATTAGGGTTTAGTGACTCATTAGGACATAAATTGTAATTGTTTGATTTCATAATATTATAATTCTTTAATAGGGTTTATCTAATGACTCTAGAAGTTCATTATCATTTATAATCCTTTAGATTTAGGTCTTAACCCTATGAGGCCTTTGGTGCTTTCCCTTAGCTAGTTTGAGCCTTACTTGTGCTTTAATTGTGTTTATCCTTTCAATTTTCATTGTAAAGCTAACCTTTGTTTTGTAGGGAGGTTGAGGCAAGCTTGTTTATATAACTTCTTCCTCATCTTATTTAGGCCTTATAATTTGTTTGCCTTAGCACTTTGTGCTTTGCTTGTATAGGCTTCCCCCATTGTAGAACCAACTTAGCTTCCTTAGGAAGTAAGTTGAGTTCTAAGTTCTCTTTTCTCCTTTTCCTTTTCTTCAATAGGATTAGAAAACCACACAAACCATTAGGATCTCCTTTTTCATGCAATAAACAATTTAGGGTTATGCCTTAGTTCCCTTAGTTTTCCCTTTCTCGATTTGAGTTTCTCTTTCTCATCTCATAAAGAAAATAGTAAAAAAACACCTAATAAAGATTGAGCTTTCTGGTACACCATGAGACTTTGTTGTGGTTTACTTATACACGTCCCATTTCGGGGCGAGGTGTAAGGAATCTACCACGATTAACAAGTCTTAGTATGACAATTTTTCACAAACAACAAAAGCAAAACACTTCTTTAAAAGACAGTAAACAAACAACACTCGTCTTTTCCTGCGGGAATTATTTTCTCACCTCATTCATTTTCAACGAGAACTTGCTACGACTTCTCTTATTGCAAGACACTAACGCACTCGTACTAGACGAGCCTGCAACACCTGAGTATAGACATAAGCAGTTCAGTCATAAACAAAACATAAATAAACAAGTTCCCAGCCTTAGTTAGGCGAACTACGTGGACTCTAATCCTCATATTCCCGATGAGGTACGTAGGCAACAGGGTAGGGCCCGTTCGAGCACATTCTTTATTTTCCTTACATTTTCCCCTTTTCAATCTCTTTACCAGTTCCTTTTCTCATTTCAGTTCTAGTTCTAGTTAGCGGTTTTATTCAGCAGCAGTTTTATCTTTCACCCTTTGAAACAGACTAACAAGCGTGGATCCTGTCGGGTACGGCAGACGATCTGGGGTGCTAATATCTTCCCAGGTCGTAACCGACTTCCAAACCCAAATATTTGGTTCACATTACCTTGTCCTTTCCTTTTCTCTTAGGTTTGTGCAGCATTACCCTTCCCATTCATTCGGGATAAAAATGACTGGCTGGCGACTCTACCTTTTCCGTGCCACTTTCGCGTTTGTACTAGGATGAAAATACCTGGAGCGACATCCTTCGACGTTATGATAGTGGAGCATGGCCTTAAGGTTTTCTATATGATCGTCAGGTTCTGTGGTCCCGTCGTAAATGGCCAAAGGAGGGGCTTTCTCGAGTCTGCGATGAATGCGGGTTTCCATGATTTCGCGACTCAAGGGCCCGCGATTGCCTTTGTTGTTGCTGCTGTTGGACAAGGGATAAGGGGACCGACTTTGGCGAGGACTTCTACTTTGGTGACGGGGGTGTCGGGTATCATCGTATCAAGACTTCTTGGTGCTTTGGTTCCTTTCATCCGGGGAGTGGCATGGTTTCCGAGGAGGAGACCGATTGCGCTTCTATGCCTTTTCTGGACGGGATCCTTCTGGCCTTTCTTGACTTTCTGTGGGAGAAATATCTCTAGAATCTTTCTTCTTGTGTTTTCGAGGAGGAGACCGTGAGCAACGTGGAGAGCTTCAAGTCCCTCTGCGACGATGTTTCCTAGCAGGAGAAGGAGAGCAACGATCACCCTCGAGCTTTTGTATGCACTCATTTTACTGGAAGAGAGTGAGGTTTGCATTGTTGAGCGCGACGCTGAGAGCCTGGGTACTGGCATTGGCTTTCAGCGAGACGGGGATCGATTCGAACACATGATCTCCGTGGGGGGCCGACAACGACTACAAATTGTTGGAGGACGAGGAGGGAGGGTGCCCCTCGTGGTGGTTGGCATCGTGATGGGTTATTCAAAGGTTGTCGGGGTTGTCTCCATCGCTGAGGATGATGGTGACAGGTTCGTTCACAATTTAGTTGAGATGGGAGGCCATGAAGACAAAAATAAATGATGAGAGCTTTGATCTTGGGTTGAAAAGACGTGATCTTGTTCAAGAAAGATGGGGGAAACTGATGTTTTCCACAAACGACGTCACTGTACATAAATAATCCGGACAGGTTTTCGTGGCCTTCAACTGAGCGACCATGCTAGTTGTAGGAGAGGGGCTGGTGTACCTACAAGGTACCCTAACGCTCAAGTAAGTTTCAGTGTGAATTAAACTAAAGCGTAAAGATAATGAGAATGTGTTTAGAATTGAATATCTGACCCCCCAAAGGTGGAAGGTTTTTATAGGGGTATCTGGCCGTTGTTTATGGGGCGCTTGCCTATTAACTACGTTCAATTGCCTCTAATAATCTCTGGGGCAGTTGGTCACATGATATGAGTTAAGTGCGTGTGGGGGAGATCCCCAACGACTATATTCTAACGACTCTATTTCTCAACAGTCACAAGGTTTTGGATCTCTTGTTGGGTTTGTGCCCAGAGTTAAGCTACATTGAGCCTCAATTGGACGCAGGGTACCTGCTAGGCCAGTCCATAACACATTTTAATCCCAAACACAAAGAGATAACATAAAGTAGGCCGAAAAAGGATTTCCTATCGAGAAAATGTCATTTTCCTACCCAAGCATGTTGCATGGCAGAAACAATGACGGGCTGGCTGTCAAAAGGCTGACAGTTGTCAGTTGGTCTGTCACCTCGAATGACTGTTTTCATTTCGACCCGAGGAACATGGGTGCCAATTGTAAACGCATGACACCCATCATCTAGGCCAAAGGCATGACAAATTGACCATTACAAAGGGTGACACCCATCATCTGTACCCAAATTTTGTTTTCTTCTTGCTTTTTCAATCCAAACCAGTCACAAATCTAACATATTCATCATCCTAATGCATTGTATAACTAGATACTAACATATTCAATAGCATGTATTTTGAAGTTTCTCAAGAACGTAAATATGGTATATAGAACAAACAAGCAAGCTCATAGTTGCTCATAATTTCTCTAATCCTAACCAAATGAAAATCATATTCACATCTCAGGTTAGACAAGAAAATGGACACCGAAAAAACATGTCAATTTAACACTCATTGGATCATAATCAACATTCTTGGGAATTTGACTCAAGAATATTAATCATCAAGAAAATACCCTAAAACCCCATCATGGATTATAGGTGCTAAATTCAATCAATTCCTAAGAACCCCAACTTAAATGATGTAGAACCTAAATTTTCTTTGAAAAAGAAAAGGAGATGTTCTTTGAAAAAGAAAAGGAGATGATGATTTGCTTCCTAAGATACTCCTTAGCCTGCTCTTCTTTTAAAAACTGATTTTTTCACATGCAAAGATATTACATCAACAAAGATTGAGTTTTTCCTTTTTTTAATAAGCGAGTTTTCCGTATTCTTCTTCTCTCCATGCCTCTCCCTCTCTTTTCTCCTCTCCCAAGATTTTATTTTTTGATATAGAAAAGTGAAAGAATGACAAGAATGGAGTCTTTCTCCATCACTCTTAATTTAAAATACTTTGGAGGGATTTTGCCATCATACCATGGCATTTAAAATTAACTACTAAAATTGCCATGACTTCTAATCATACTACTAATCCCATATCTTTAATACAAAATTACTTGTTAAAAATGAAAAACATGATTAAGAATTGAGGGTGTTTTAACAATAATAGTTTTTTTAATGATATTAATAACTAGCACTAGATTTAAACTACATTAATCATTCAATAATAATAATAAATGAATTATATCTTTAAATTTCGTGGATCTGATTTTTTTTCTTTCATTTCTCTCTCTCTATCATTAACTTTTATCTCTCTTAATCTTATTATCTTTTAATTAGAGATGTAAAAACAAGAAATAAAAGAAAAACAATAGAGAGATCTTATATTTATAGCGATAAGACTTTATTTATTTTTGTTAATATTTATGATAATGAGCGAGTCTCAAGCGCAGCATCGCACGTGATCAAAACGTTCGGTAGTTGCAACTTGCAATGTGTTCTCCAACCTTCTCTATATATACCCTCTTCTCCAAATCATAGAGTATAAAACGCCCCAATTTTCTTCGCTCCCAAAATTGAACCAGGAACGTTAATTCAAACAACCACTTTCAGAAGAAACAAGAGAAGAACGCTACTCCAAAGTCTCTAACGTCGCTTCCGATTCGTAATTTCAAACCCTAGATCCCTGTTATTTTCATCGAATTCGTATAATTTTCATCATCGTTATCATTATCTTTTCGTTTTTTTTCTTCATTTTTTGTTTCTATGATCGATTCGAGTGTTTAAATCTTAGTTATTCGATGTAGATTGTGTTTTTCAAGGTAGAATGGCGACGTTCGAACTTTACCGTAGGTCTACGATTGGAATGTGTCTTACCGAGACTTTGGATGAGATGGTTCAGAGTGGAACTCTTAGTCCTGAGCTTGCTATTCAGGTTTTGGTTCAGTTTGATAAGGTAGGTTTTGGAGATGATGCTAGGAGATTAGGTTTTTGGATCTGGTTTGATGTTGGTTTTGTTTGATTAATTTTATTTGCATGGTTGATTTGTAGTCTATGACTGAGGCTCTGGAAAGCAAAGTTAAGAGCAAGGTTTCTATCAAGGTAACACTGCTTATTATGTTACTGCTTATTATGTTAGCTTATCTTTTTTTAACAGATGTAGCTTTGATCCTCTGAAAAAAAGCTTGTCTGAAACGGACACTTGCGATTACTTTTAATTTATTAATTTATCAAATTGAAAGCAACACTTGTGATTAACTTTGATTTATTTATTTTTCAAATTATTATCCGTGCCTCATACTTAAATAGTGAAAGGTGTTGAATATTTTATGTGGGGAATGATGTTTAGGGGAGTTTACTCTTTTGTTAGAAATACCAAAAAGGGGCTACACGTAATCGAACATACGACCTCGGTTTTTACCTAACCTTGTGCGTGCCACTGCGCCACATAACAAGTTTAGTCATTAAGCTAATCAAATCATGTATATACATTTATTATCATATAATGTATGTAGTTATATATTAAGACGGAGAAAATTTTAGGGTGGCTGCTGTTTCCATCAGACACATACACACTCACAGAAAGAGTTTTTGCCCAGAGTTTGAGAGTAGCCCTCTGTGTCACATGTGTCGGCCATTCGAATTTTTATGATGTCAAACTTCAAACTAATGAGGGGAAGTTTTCCTGGAGTTACATGCCACTTTAAGTATATGACTAACCACTGCTGTTGGATTTATTTGACTTACACAGACACACATGTACGCCTACTTGAATTTATGTTTGCTTAATTTTATGTTATTATGCAATAAAATAGTTGATAAGATAAAACATAAATTTGTGTTTACAGTTACCTTTCAATCTATAAGAAGTTTCATAGACCTGATCTACAAATTAGAACTTTCAATCTGATCTCTGGGTTGATTAGTCTTTACCTTTCTATCCAATTGGTGAGTGTGTCAAATAATTTTTACCTTTCAATTTGAGTGAAATTTGATAGACTTGATTTCTTTATTTGAATTTTTATTCCAGTAATGGAGTTGATAAAATTTATACTCATTTGTAGAAAGTTATTAGAGGTGGTAATTATGAATTACACCAGTTTCAACGAATCCTAAAGAGAGGGGGAGAAAATGAATTAAATTACTCTAGGAGTAAATCTTTAGTTATACCAAATCCCCACCTTTGATCTTATGGCTAAAAGTATAATTTGATTACACATCACATGGAATTTTTCATGATTCTATTCCTCACTTTTTCACGAAGTTCTTCTGTCAGTCCTCTGAAATTTATTCACAAATTTCCCAGTGCACCTTGCTCTGGCCATGACTTACTCGTAAAGTTTTGTTGTTGATTGCCATAATGGCTTTCGCTATTTACCCATTGCGCTGTCTGCAATTTTTAATATTGGATCGTGATTTGATATTAATAACATTGGGTTGGTGATCCGAGGAGCATTCAACCAAAGTGAATGCATATTTTCTGGGCCACCATTGTAAATCACCCCATTAAAAATAAATATCGGGGACAATATATTAGTTGATCCCTTCTATAATATATGCTCCCTCAGTTCTAATTTATAAGTACCATTAGCGGAAAAACCCAATATCTAAGGCTTCTCTTAAATTATTACTAGATGCATTTATTATTTTTTTCAAACATAACCTGAATTAATACTACTAATTTGTTTTGGCATATTTAAAGTCAATTTTGAATACATCTATACACGGAGGGAGTCAGTAATTGTGTAGACTTGGGTGTATATTATTATGGTTATTAACAATAGAATATTAGTACTAATTCTCATACAATGACTGTAAAGAAATGGCTATTAACATTGTATAGACTTTGTAGAACAAAGAGTGGCATTTATATGTAATTGTGTAGACTTGGGTGTATATTATTATGGTGATTTTAACAGTCAGTGTTTCAGTAACTTTTAAAGAAAGGGACTTAAGTAAATTAGGAGTTTAAAGCTGCAGAATATTTTTCATTGCACACCTTGAAAATGTCCTCTCTTTTTCCTTGAAAAAGACCTCTATTTTCTTCTTTTCTTATTTAGAATTCTCTTGCCTTTTTCTTCTTTCCCCATTTTCCTCCTGTTTTTTGTTCAAGATTCACTGGCAAATTTTGTTCTATGGGGGTTCCAAGGCACAGGGAAATTCAGAAAACTCTAAAATGTTGAAATATCAAATTAGTGTTGAAACGTATAAATTTCTTGCACATAAATTTCCCTTTGAGATCATACCCTCTCCAAGAACACGCCTCTTTTATATTCTTTATTTAGATTCTTTTCTTGGTTATTTTCATGACTTCTGTCCTGGTTGAGTAGAAAAATAGATTTGTTCAAAGTTTAATTTTATGGTTACGCATACTGTTACTTTAAACTTTAACACACTAGATCCACAATTACATTTTTACTTAGTTTTATGGCTCTGAACATTTGAGGTTCATTTGCCAAGTGTGATTGTGAAATCGGCCTATATGTCTTTTTTTTTTTTTTTGTCACGACTTCTATACTTCACTGTTTTGACTACCAATGGTATCATTTACATTATCATTTTTATCATCTCTTCTTGAGGGGATCAGGAAAGACCAAGTACTAAGTAGACTTTATTGAATAGTGAGGTTGAATATACTATGTGTCTCATGTTGAATATGACAACTGTGGTTTTTTTATGTTGCAATTTTATTTGTGGAAATATCCAGTTGCCGACGGGATTGTTGAACATTCTCAAGATGACTATTTAGGGAACAAAAATTGGAAACCTTTGATTTAACCGACCCTAATTACAAAATAGTTTTATCTTGGCAGATTGATATCATTGCCACCCATCCATAAAAAATTTCTTTAGCCGAGCTTTGAATTTTCTAGTATTTTTGTATGTTTTTTGATTCAGAGGACCATTGCAGAATATCAACATAATGGAATTAACTTTAACTATCTTTAATCTGAACCTGTGGCTTTTATTGTGTGGAATTTTACCTGTACCACACCACTGAATAATTATTATTTGCACAATGTCTCCTGTGAATTCTTATTTTTCTCATTGCTTTAACATAGTTTAAGATGGCCAGATAATTTTATGAGTGGAATTCTATGATTCGACACCACTTCTTTCTTTAACCATATCGTTCGAATGCTTGTGAATTTGATTGAATGCATTTTGAAATGAGACTGTTTCTTGTTTCAGAGTTTGAAATATTATTTTTGATGTGTCATATCATGCTCTGCCGATTTGTTTTGTAGCTCTTGTTATTGAACAACTTATGGGATAGTGAATCACCCAACACCCTAAAACATCTTTTTATGTTTGATACTGCATATATACATGATTTGCATTTGTGATTCATGAAGTTTTGTTGAAGGTCAAGTCTTCATAATTAATTATTGTAATTATTTCCCTTTTCTTTTCACTGAATTTTCTTCTTTTTTTTTTTTTTTCAATCACAGGGACATCTCCATACATACAGATTTTGTGATAATGTTTGGACCTTCATCTTACAAGATGCTTTGTTGAAGAATGAAGATAGCCAAGAGAATGTTGGACGGGTTAAAATAGTGGCATGTGACTCAAAGTTGCTCAGTCAGTAAAATGCTCAAATTCTGTCACATTGTCATTGATCTGCTGGTACTAGTGGAATGGTGGCTACAGCATAGTGTTGGTTGCCTTAATATTTGCATGAACTATCTACACTATGTTATTGTAGACTTATAAGGCCTTCAATCTTCATGTCATTAGATAATTAATGTTATATTAAGAACATATCATATGGGAATTGGATGAATCTACTATTGTTTAACCGTATTCCGTTCTATTTTTCCATGAGTTAGTATTTAATGTATGGACTCAAAGGGAGCCAATCCTTTTCTTTATTTATCTCCAGAAAACTATAGTTTGAGAGGTTAGCTAACCTCAAAGCTATAAGCTATTACCACATTCCTTTTTAAATTTCTTTGTTTTTAGTTTTTTCTGTCTGTTTTTTAATACTTTAAAATTGCAGAAGTAAAAATTATATTAGAGTTATGGACAATTACTGATACTGGGTCCACATGATTTCTACGGTCCATATTTTCAATTTTGAACATTTTCAAATCATCTATTTTATGGTTAAGAAATAATAAACATGCAATTTAAAATAATGGTTGACAAATCTAGAATTTCCTCTCTAGTTCACATGAACAAGTCTATTCTCAACAATTCTTCTAATTTCTAACGTATAAATGTAAAATTATAGCTTATAAAATAATTAGGCCCATAGAATATGAATGGAGGCCTAAGTTCTGTGAAAAATGCCAACAAATTGGACACACATGTGGGGATAATGTCAAGTTGGACACACATGTGGGGATAATGTCAAGCCAAAAATATAGAAACCAAAACAGAAAGTTGTAGCCCAGGAAAAGAAGACCACACTTGCTGCTGCACCAGATAAAGCCTTTACTTCCATTAGTGTTGAGGATGAAGGTATTTGGACACCAGCTAACAAGCCATTGAGGGACAAAGGAGATAAAGCCTTTACTTCCATTAGTGCTGAGGATGAAGGTATTTGGACACCGGTTAACAAGCCATTGAGGGACAAAGGAAAAAGTATTGTGAATGCTATTTCTGGTAATATGTGACCTGGCTAAATGGTTTTGCTGCCTTGGAGGTTTTGAATGGCCCACAAGGTGCTAATGATAGGGGTCCATGTTAGCCTTCTGGAATGTTAGGGGGCTTAACAAGGCTGACAACCTTAAGGAGATTAGCTCCCATCTCCTACAGCTACAACCATCTATAGTTATTTTGATTGAAACTAGGGTGAAGGAGAACCAGGCTATGAATGTGAGAAATAAGCTTGGTTTCAAAGGAAAGTATTTGGATAATTACTCCCACCATGCTAATGGCCGTATCTGGATTGAATGGGATGACTCAAAGATGGATATTAGACATGTTAGTAGCTCAAGTCAATTTATTCACTGCAGTGTCCATGATCTAGATGGTAGGTTCAAATTCTGGCTGACAACAATTTATGCCCATAACCAACAAGATAAAAGGAAGATTTTGTGGAAGGACTTGGAGGGATTCATAGGTCTCAACAGGGTACTTGGTGTGCTATTGGAGACTATAATAATGTTGCCAAAGGTCAAGATAGAACTGGGGGCAAACTTGTGACTGAGGTAGAGTTTGTTGATATGCAGAACATGATGGAAACTACTGGTTTGTGTGAGATGGATAGTACTGGGGATTTTTTCACTTGGTCTAGTAAAAGAGCAGGTACTCCCATATACTCTCGAATAGATAGAATCCTTGCAAATGTGGAATGGTTTCAAGAGCATAATGATGAAACTTTGACTATTCTTCCTCTTTCTGTGTCAGATCATGTTATTCTTTTTCTGACTAAGCATGGTCTTGTGCATAGGAAGAAGCAATTCAGGTTTAAAAACACTTGGGTTGATACTGTAGGGTTCTATGATGTGGTGTATAATAGTTGGGCTCAACCTGTTCAATGTACTCCTATGTAGAGATTGTGGACTAAGTTGTAGAGACTAAAACCAGATCTGCTAAAGCTCAATAAGATCACTTCTGATATCCATCAAAAGAAGATCTGGGCTAGGCATAATCTGGACATTGCTTACTTAGATTTTCACTCTCATAAGATGGAGCCTGCCAATATTGAGAGGGTTAAGCAGATGACTGATGATCTTATTAGATTGAATGAGATAGAGGAAAAGAAGATGATGCAAAAAACCAAAATTGATTGGATCCGGCTTGGGGATGGTAACAATGCTTTCTTCCATGCCTATTTAAAAGCCATACATAATTCCAATAGTTTGAGAGTTCTTCATAAGAAGGATGATACCATGCTTACATCTCAGACTGATATTACTCAAGAGATTTTGAACTTTTATGTTAAGCCCATGGGGCAGAAGAGTACAAACCTGAATCATATTGACATCAAGGCTCTTAGAAGTGGTAGCCAGCTGAACATGGAGAAAAGGAGTTCCTGGTGAGTCCTATTACTCTGTAGGATATTGATAAGGCAATTAGTGGCATTGGTGAACTAAAATCCCCTGGAGTTGATGGGTATGGTGCAAAATTCTTCAAGTCTTGTTGGCATACCATCAAATCTGATGTGATTGATCTAGTTATGGAATTCTTTGAACATGATAGATTGTATTACCCTTTCAGTCAAACTGTTGTCACTTTGATTCCTAAACATGATAAAGCTAAGTTTGCGAAGGATTATAGGCCAATTGCAGGCTGCACTATTTTCTACAAAATTGTCTCTAAAATCCTCACTGCCAGACTTGGAAAACTTATGCCCAACATTATTGATCAATCCCAGGTTGCTTTTGTTCCTAGGAAGTATATCCATCATCATATAATGATGGCTTACGAACTCCTTAAAGGGTATGGTAGAAAAGGGGGAGCTCCTAGAACAATGATTCAGCTTGATTTGCAGAAGGCTTATGATATGGTTGACTGGAATGCTTTGAAGAACATCATATTGGAATTAGGCATGCCTGGCAGATTTGTTCATTGGTTTATGACTATGGTTACTATAGTCACTTATTCATTCAATGTTAATGGTGTTCCTTCTGAGATTCTGCAGGCTCATAGAGGCATTAGGCAGGGTGACCCTATCTCCCCCTAGTTTTTGTAATGATGATGGAGTACTTAAATAGACTATTGAAGAAGATGCAACAAGATCATAACTTTAATCACCATGCAAAGTGTGAAAGTTTGGGCATCACCCATCTCACATTTGTTGATGATGTCTTACTCTTATGCAGAGGTGATGTGATTTCTGTTGAAATGATGCTGGTTGTCCTCAACAAATTCTCTGTTTCTACAGGCTTGATTGTAAACCCTAGCAAATGTAAGGTGTTTTTTGGGGGAGTGGATGTGGATACTAAGAAGAAGATCCAGAACATCACTAAGTTCATGGAGGGTAGTCTCCCTATCAGGTACCTTGGGATTCCCTTGACCAGTAAGAGATTAAATGTGAAATACTATCTGCCTCTCATTGACAGGATCATGGTGTTTACCCCTAAAATTGGTAAACAACGAGACTATATTGATCCTAGGACATGTGCTAAACTGGAGAAGATTGTGATGTTGATATATCACGTTTTTGGGAAAGAAAAAGATTCTTGAATCTCTCAACGAGACTCGGATTTAGTTTTAAAAGGAAAACAAAGTAAAAGACAAAAGCTTTTTAAAATAAATCAAAGTAAAGACAAGGCTGAGAATTTTAAAGGATAAAAAAGGCAAGGCTTGAAACTTAAATGAAATTTAAAGACAAGGCGAGGATTGTTAAATTGATGGAAATGTAAAAGAGGATGGAATGGTAAAAGAAAACACAGTAAATTACTGAAAAGATAAATGGCTTTGAAATGTAAAGTGCTTTAAAATAAAGGCTTTGTAAAGATAAATGACTTCAAAAGTAAATAACTTGAAGATAAATTTGACATAAAAGATAAATCGGTGGTGGTGTTTCAATCACGTACATTCTCACTGCACTCATTTCTCTACACGCAAATACTTTGAGTCTACGGAGTTACTAGTACATATGATTTCCACACACTTATTCTAACACTAGACTAGACTAAACTATATATATATATATATATATATATATATATATATATATATATATATATATATATATACACACATTACAAAGTAACCGCTTTCGACGGTTTCTCCTACAACTATCCTAAGATGGTGACACTTGTCCCATCACATGCTGAAGAAGCTTCATCTTGCGCCACTTTTCCCTGTCTTTGAATTGCAAACTCCACGCTTTCCCTCCAAGAATGAACGTGTAAGACCCTTGGTAACTGCCACCTTCATCGAACATATGCTTGGTCGAATCCCCTCAACACTTCGAAAATATTCCAAACTTAGAATTTCACTAAGTATGAAACTTGTAGGTAGTTCGCTTCGACTCTCATTTTTAATTGGTTAAGTCGAAAACCTTACTTTTGGCTTATCACCAGCAAAGTCTCTTACTAAGCCAAGATAACCTCATTATTTGCTAGCGTCGAAATTTAGGGATAACAAATTGCCCCCTAAAAATGTTCTTTTCGACCATCTTGATGAAAAGATCATTTTTGATATTCATCTTTTCAACGCCAACTTAGGTCAGACAAAAGCATGGTTGAAACCACCTACACCATGTTCTAAAAATGTTGTGATTCTTCGCCCATGCAGATGACGTCATGTAATAATGGCAAAAATCCCAAAAGTCCCATCATTCGTTTCTATGGCTTTCTGATCATGAATTTTTTCTTGAAACAATGCACTACAGTATTTTTCATTAACTGCTTCCTCAATGCGTCAGATCCCAAGTGGCACGTGCCCCACCATTGCATGTCTTTATTAAGTGGCTAGACTTTGCAACTTTTCATTGCATACGCCTATAAATAACCTCTTCAGCAAACAAAGAAAACTTTCCAAACTCTTTGCGAATTCATCCCTTCCTTGATAAAGCTCCCTCCTTTCTTTCAAGCACCCCATAAAATGTCCATTTTCCTCACCGACAATGACGTCCTCCAAGACCAACGTTTCTCAAAAGAAAGGTCAGAAATAAAAAACTTTTCATTTTGAACCAACTCTTCCACCATTCAACAACATCTCTGAACTGAAAAGCATCAAAATTCCCTGTTTGCTCATGAAACTTTGGCCAACGAGACAAGGAGCATATACCAATCTCAGGTAATGATTCCATTCCTTGTAAATGACTGTCCTTTTTTCTATTTCTGGTCCATTGGCTGATGTACCTAATACAAATGAAAAACTGAAAGAGTTTTTCCCCTGCTACTGAAAAACTCAACCTTTAGGGCACAAACTCCTCCCTAAATATGACGATTCTTCTTGTGACCCCGTTGCTGAACTAGATGTGAAGTACCTCTATAATGGTACTAGGATGGTCAGAGCTGTCATCTAGTTTGCTAAGTTTGATCTATGGTTAGCTGGGTTAGAGAAGACTAAGGCTGACCATTGGAAAAGAATTAGGATATATGATATTTTAATGCTGAAAAAGATGCATATACCCTACTACTTAAACCTCCTGGATGCCTCATTGTATTTCTGGGACTGTACCCATTATACCTTTAATCTTCCCTGTGGGATGATTACCCCCACACTTTTTGACATAGCCACTATCACAGGGCTTTGACCTGATGGTACTGCTTACAAACCCACCGCTGATGCCGAAGATACTATCGGCTTCAACACATCCAAGTTAACGTACACTCTATTCCTCAAGCACCATTCTAAACCAAAGGAAGAAGTATTTTCTGATAAGGAACATATTGCTTTCCTCACATTTTGGCTGTCTAGGTATGTCTTATGCATCAAGTCTCTTCAGGTGGCGAAGAAGTATCTACCCCTAGCAAACCAGCTTCACAACAACAAGAAGGTTTTCTTGAGTGAGCTCATACTAGCTCTTTACGAGTCTGTCAGTGAGGGAGTGACTCGATTGAGGGACCCATACCACAACTCTGGTTCTATGAGTCCCAGTGGTCCTCTCTGGCACCTTCAGCTTTGGTTGAATGCCACTTTTGAGCCTTTACTTCCCAAGAAAGGGAAAGTCGATGAAGAGTCAGAGGAGATCAGGTTAAGGAGCACTGAGGGCATTCGACTGGCCCAACTTACTCTGGATGACGAAGGCGTAACCCTGAAAGGGGCATACTCTAGTTTTGTGTTGATGTTTGCTCATCAGTATGATTTTTGCGCTATATATGGCTCCCTTTGTTGGTAGGAAGTATGGTCCCAAGTGGTTCACTAGGGCCTTCCCTAACTCTCCTACAGGGAAGCTTCATTTGGATTTTGTTGGAATTTAGGAAGCCTTTTTTATTCCCATATTCTTTGTTTATAGGCTGGATGGAAGGAGGCCGGATATAAGCCTTATTGTTTACCAATCCAATTTGGTTTCAAGGCAATTTGGATTAAGTCAGAGTTTTTCCAAATGTATTTATGATCTAAAAAGCCAAGTCATTTTTCACAATAAAGTTTTCGACGAAGATGATGTTACTAACATCTTTGCCAGATGGGAATCTCAAAAGGCAGTTTTGTCTCCCGTCTTCTTTCGATTTTCAACCCAGTGCACTCATCCTGTCAATGATTGGTGGCGCAAGTATTACAGTGAGAACTTTCTCACTACTGCTGAATATTCTACTCAACTTGATGTTGCTTTTGTTGATGTGCAGGAGAAGGTCAAGAAAAGTAAGTCAGCTCACATCCAAGAGATACAAGCTTTCTAAAAGTACTTTGAAACTATCTATCGACTAGATGATCTTAGTCGAATCGTTCGTGAGGTTGTTGTCACGTTAAAGGATAAATTTTTACAAAAGATGGATAAGTTGAAAATCCCCCCAAACATTCCTCGTGAGAGGCGGTATGAGGAGGCTTATCGACTTTTTCCTCCAAAATTCCCTCGACACTTCGAAAATATTCCAAACTTAGAATTTCACTAAGTATGAAACTTGTAGGTAGTTCGCTTCGACTCTCATTTTTAATTGGTTAAGTCGAAAACCTTACTTTTGGCTTATCACCAGCAAAGTCTCTTACTAAGCCAAGATAACCTCATTAATTGCTAGCGTCGAAATTTAGGGATAACAAATTGCCCCCTAAAAATGTTCTTTTCGACCATCTTGATGAAAATATCATTTTTGATATTCATCTTTTCAATGCCAACTTAGGTCAGACAAAAGCATGGTTGAAACCACCTACCCCATGTTCTAAAAATGTTGTGATTCTTCGCCCATGCGGATGACGTCATGTAATAATGGCAAAAATCCCAAAAGTCCCATCATTCGTTTCTATGGCTTTCTGATCATGAATTTTTTCTTGAAACAATGCACTACAGTCTTTTTCATTAACTGCTTCCTCAATGCGTCAGATCCCAAGTGGCACGTGCCCCACCATTTCATGTCTTTATTAAGTGGCTAGACTTTACAACTTTTCATTGCATACGCCTATAAATAACCTCTTCAGCAAACAAAGAAAACTTTCCAAACTCTTTGCGAATTCATCCCTTCCTTGATAAAGCTCCCTCCTTTCTTTCAAGCACCCCAGAAAACGTCCATTTTCCTCACCAACAATGACGTCCTCCAAGACCAACGTTTCTCAAAAGAAAGGTCAAAAATAAAAAAAATTTCATTTTGAACCAACTCTTCCACCATTCAACAACATCTCTGAACTGAAAAGCATCAAAATTCCCTGTTTGCTCATGAAACTTTGTCCAACGAGACAAGGAGCATATACCAATCTCATGTAATGATTCCATTCCTTGTAAATGACTGTCCTTTTTCTATTTCTGGTCCATTGGCTGATGTACCTAGTACAAATGAAAAACTGAAAGAGTTCTTCCCCTGCTACTGAAAAACTCAACCTTTAGGGCACAAACTCCTCCCTAAATATGACGATTCTTCTTGTGACCCTGTTGCTGTACTAGATGTGAAGTACCTCTATAATGGTACTAGGTTGGTCAGAGCTGTCATCTAGTTTGCTAAGTTTGATCTATGGTTAGCTGGGTTAGAGAAGACTAAGGCTGACCATTGGAAAAGCATTAGGATATATGATATTTTAATGCTGAAAAAGATGCATATACCCTACTACTTAAACCTCTTGGATGCCTCCTTATATTTCTGGGACTGTACCCATTATACCTTTAATCTTCCCTGTGGGATGATTACCCCCACACTTTTTGACATAGCCACTATCACAGGGCTTTGACCTGATGGTAGTGCTTATAAACCCACCGCTGATGCCGAAGATACTATCGGCTTCAACACATCCAAGTTAACATACACTCTATTCCTCAAGCATCATTCTAAACCAAAGGAAGAAGTATTTTCTGATAAGGAACATATTGCTTTCCTCACATTTTGGCTGTCTAGGTATGTCTTATGCATCAAGTCTCTTCAGGTGGCGAAGAAGTATCTACCCCTAGCAAACCAGCTTCACAACAACAAGAAGGTTTGCTTGAGTGAGCTCATACTAGCTCTTTACGAGTCTGTCAGTGAGGGAGTGACTCGATTGAGGGACCCATACCACAACTCTGGTTCTATGAGTCTCAGTGGTCCTCTCTGGCACCTTCAGCTTTGGTTGAATGCCAATTTTGAGCCTGTACTTCCCAAGAAAGGTAAAGTCGATGAAGAGTCAGAGGAGATCAGGTTAAGGAGCACTGAGGGCATTCGACTGGCCCAACTTACTCTGGATGACGAAGGCGTAACCCTGAAAGGGGCATACTCTAGTTTTGTGTTGATGTTTGCTCATCAGTATGATTTTTGCGCTACATATGGCTCCCTTTGCTGGTAGGAAGTATGGTCCCAAGTGGTTTACTAGGGCCTTCCCTAACTCTCCTACAGGGAAGCTTCATTTGGATTCTGTTGGAATTTAGGAAGCCTTTTTGATTCCCATATTCTTTGTTTATAGGATGGATGGAAGGAGGTAGGATATAAGCCTTATTGCTTACCAATCCAATTTGGTTTCAAGGCAATTTGGATTAAGTCAGAGTTTTTCCAAATGTATTTATGATCTAAAAAGCCAAGTCATTTTTCACAATAAAGTTTTCGACGAAGATGATGTTACTAACATCTTTGCCAGATGGGAATCTCAAAAGGCATTTTTGTCTCCCGTCTTCTTTCGACTTTCAACCCAGTGCATCCATCCTGTCAATGATTGGTGGCGCAAGTATTACAGTGAGAACTTTCTCACTGCTGCTGAATATTCTACTCAACTTGATGTTGCTTTTGTTGATGTGCAGGAGAAGGTCAAGAAAAGTAAGTCAGCTCACATCCAAGAGATACAAGCTTTCTAAAAGTACTTTGAAACTATATATCGACTAGATGATCTTAGTCGAACCGTTCGTGAGGCTGTTGTCACGTTAAAGGATAAATTTTTACAAAAGATGGATAAGTTGAAAATCCCCCCAAACATTCCTCGTGAGAGGCGGTATGAGGAGGCTTATCGACTTTTTCCTCCGAAATTCCCTCGATTTCCTACTGCTAATTTTGGAGTGGCACTGGCTCCTCCATTTCCAGTTTGGTTCTTCTATGGGGATTCAATTAAGATCCTTCGACAGCAGTCTCAACCAAAAGCTCAAAGGGTGGTTGCGACTAAGCACACACTGGATAGTTTCAAGGGGAACCTTCATATAGGGCTTGAAGATCTTAACGTCGAATCCAAAATATATGAAGGTTTAAGGTCTTTTATTTCCCTTGACTGAATAATCAATTATTAACTCATGACAATTGCTTTTGGCACTTCCAGCAATTACCAGAAGAACCACTACCAATAAAGGCGTGGTAATACAACCAGAGAACAAAGAAGGCACAAAGGTATCTTATAATCCTTACTTTATATAACTCCTCATGTGTCTGTATTCTAATCTCTGGCCTTTCTGCTAGACAACCAAAAAGCCTTCTGTGTCTCCAAGAAAGGGGAAAAAGACCTCCACCGTTGTCATCTCTGCAGATGATGACGAATCTCCTGAGGATGTGCCCCTCAAAAGGAAGAGGACGACTGTACAATTTCCCAATGTGGTTGGCCAACCATCCTCTAAGGTGGCCAAAATTTTGAAGAAGGCACCCACCTAGGGTGTTTTTGGAGATAGACTTCCCACTTCTATGGTAAAGCCTATTGTCGGTGCTCCTGAGAGTGCCAACTCAAGTCCCGGAGGCGAAGAAAATTAGGTATTTAACTTAATATTCGACCCTTCTCGATTTCTTCTTCTAGCCTCGACTTAGCTTCTTCTATTGTTGAAAGGTTGGTGCAGGTGTTGACTGGCAACCCTTGACTACTCCTCTTTCACCTATAGTTCTTCTAAACAGCCAAGGTGAGCCTACTTATCATCCAACTTCTGATTTTGGCTTTGACCATAGCTCTTTGGATGAAATTAACCAACCCATAACCATGATAGTTGTTCCTCTCCTAACTGTCGAAACTGCACCACATTCTCCTGCTAAGACAACTACTCAACAGTCTCATACTGATGATTCAGAGCGTGATTACGAAAATATGAGCAACAAGGACTTTGCTGGGAAAACCAGCAGACTTGCTAAGGAGATGGATGCAACCTTTGCTGTTGATGAAGAAGAACAAGGAAAATAAACTGAAGAGCCCGCCCCTTCCAGCCCTCAAAGAAAAGAGCCAGAGACTGCGGGTGATCACCTAGATGCCACTCAAGGTCATGTCATGAATGATCATGAGCAAGAAAATGAGGAGGAGGAGGAATAGGATGATAATTAGGGAAAGGATGGAACTGAACCAGAAACAAGGCTTGCAAAGACCCAATACACCTTGCCTGAAGGAGATTCTCAGCAAACTCCTGTCCTCCAAATTCCAACTCCGACAGCTGAGGATCCAATGTCAGCATTGAAACAGTCGAACCCCAAGGAGTACCTAGGCTAAACCTTAGGAAAAGTCTTGGCTTCTCTGAAAGTAGCTCCTTGACAACTCCTGATGATTCTGCTGGCCCAATCCTCAAGAAGATAAAAAATAAATTTTTCAAGAGGGACATTTGTACTACTCTGGGCACGGATCCTACTGCTCACCTCTTCCTGAAAGACGCCCTACAACGACTGGATCTTTCGACGCTTGACCCCAAGGTCACTAAAGCCCTCATATAACTAAACACTATGGTGAACCAAATGTCTGATGATCTTAAGCTAGTTCCCAACGTCGAGGACATTATTTAGAAGACAAGGGTTAAGAGTGGTAATGTTTGGGATCTAGCTAGGGAGGCTGAAAATGAGGTTGAAAGGCTGGAGGGTATCAAGGCTAAGAGGGATAGACAAATTGCTGCCAACAACTCATCCCTTGAGGTCTGCGAAAAGGAGCTTGAAGAACTTCAGAAGAAGATTGATGCGGCTAAGAAGAGCAACTTAGAGCTTAGTCAGTTCGAGGAGGCTGTACTGAATGCTGAGTTAGAGCGCACTCTCAACCTCATTGATAATGCCGAGGTGTTTGACAAAGAGCTTGCTACTGCCAAACTTGACAAGGATTTTTGTGAGAACCGCCTTTTAACCAGTCAACACAATTTTCTTCAGTTGCAATCAAAGCTACCCTTTTAATCTTCGACGACATTTGTCATGTCCCAGGACTTTGCATTTTTTTCTTATGTAATCCTGTTCTTTGGCCCTGTTGTGGCCCTTATGTAATGACAATTTAGGGCCTTGTTGCGTAGGTTATTTTACGCATTTCTTTTTCACTTTCGAATCATATCTCTTTTCTCCATATATATAATGTGTTTGTATTTTATTTAGCCGTTTAATATAACTTTTAAGTTAGTCAGAGAAACTATAACTTAACCTTGGGTCAAAACATTACTGCTTCAGCCTTAATTATGACTTCGGCGTTTCAGATTTCAATGCCTCATACTTATGTGGCACAAGTTCCCAACTTCGGATTGAAGCCTGAACGCCCTTTTAGAATGTTGTTTCCCAAGAAAGACTTCACACGCTTTCTGGTTGCCTTTCATCTGGCCAATTAGCGAGCGGGTCCTTCATCTATAAGTAACCCCCATTAAATCCATCTCTCCATCACAGCAACATGGAGAATTCTGAAAATAAAGTGGATGACACCATTTCCTGCAAACAAAGAAAAAAAACAAAAAGGGAAGAGAAAACTACTCCTCGTGCAAGGGTCGTTACTCATTCCACATCAAAGGGGAATAAGGTGGCATCTCCAACCAAGGAGCCTCCCAAGAATGAGCCACCACCTGAAGATGAAAATGATGAAGACTGGATGGATTATCTTAACTGCCTCACTTGGGAGGATCTTCAAGATTTGGTATTCTTGTTTTCTGGCTATTCAACCATGTTCCTAGGCCCTTGTAGTTGACGGCCTTTCATGGCCCCTTTTTATGATTAATGAAATTTTTGTTTTCTGATATGAATCTCTTGAAGCATAGGTCTATATCTTTTTAAATATTTACCATTTACTTTAAAGACTCTCAAATCAGCTTTAATCTCATGAATCTCATAAGCATTGTTACTAAAAACTTTTGTAATTTAGAAAGGGCCTTCCCATTTGGGTGACCATTTTCCTAAGGATATAATATTTCGATCCATAGGTAATTGTAACACCCCAAATTTTCCCTCTTCATTTTAAGCATCATATCACATCATATTCATCATGAACATATCATTTTCTTAGCATCCTAGCATGGAAAGATGAGGCATAACATTCTTCATGACCTAGCATTAGGCATATGATCATCTGTGGAGGTTCTTGAGGCATCACAAGCTATGACAAGGGTACCAATGGTTTTGTACAAGACCTATGATGAGTCTACATTTAAATTACAAGCTCAAGTCCATTTACAAAAGCTCAGAAGGTTGTATGATCATCAGGGAATCCAGGATAGGGCAAAGCTCCTACACAAGGCACCTAAACTAGGGTTTGAGATTCAAGCATCAAAACTTCATAACTTTGGCCATTTCATTTGGGCAAAGTCTTCTATATGTTAAGAGGATCCTAGGTACCAATTTTCATGAGAAAATTCCATGTGGAAGTCAGGAAATTCTTCAGTTGCTTGCAGATGAAGTAATTGGTCAATTGTGCCCTTAAAAAGTCAACTGTGTGATTTCAAGGGGTCCAACCCACTTTTTCTTGCCAAGGGATGTCCTTAAAATGTTATAAGAGGTTTTGAATGTTCAAAGATTAAGAATCATGGAGATTTGAGGGTTTTTGCAAAATTGGTGCAAAGTTGGTTTTAAGGAATTTCCATTTTTGGCAACTTTTGCCCTAATTTTCAAGTGAGCTTAACATGATAAAAAATTCTTCAAATGGACCAAAGTCAAACATGAAAGTTGGAGATTAAGGGCTCCCATTTTCAAAAAGTACAAGTACTTTTTCATGGGATTCTTGGTTTGTTCTCTAGGCCCTTCGAAAAATGCTGCAAATTAGGGCAAAACCAAAATTCCATGCATGCACCCAAAGCCAATTGATGTGAAACTTAATGTTAAGGCTTGGAACGGATCAAGTTTGGTTCCAATGATAAAATACAAGGAATTTGGCACATTTTTCTCCAAATAATACCCCAAATTCGTTCACTACAAGATTGTTGCTTCAAAAGTGGATATTTTGCAAAATCATGAGGAAAGTGTGATACCTTGATCCAATGGCCAAGACTTGTTGGATTATAATCAAGGGATGGATTTGGATTGCACATGGGCTGAAAGGCCAAGGCAAGCATGAGCATTGCATGCTCTCACACCAAATTGCAAAATTTGCAAATTCACCAAAAACTTGTGATTCCCACGTGCAAACTTCACAATCTTTTCAGCATTGGTTTGTGACTTCATATAAAAGAAGCTAGGGTTTCAGAATTGCACAAATCTTGCTCATTCTCTCATTTCAAACTTCTTGCACAACTTGCAATTTCTCTCATATCTCATCATACACTTGCTTATTTCAAAAACCAGTGATAGATCCTTGATCAGTGCAAGCTAAGGATCATTAATCACACACTCATTCAAGCTTTCTCTCAAGATCAATAACCTTGCCATTTCAGGGCAGGTGTTGGCAAAGCTTCAAATCCAGCCACATTCAAGGCTTTAGATGCATTTATTTTGCATCTAGATTGAAGTAGGAGTGATTTGCATCCATTATCTGGTCTTCTAGCACCTTGTTTCAAGATCTGCAACTCAGGTATGGTTCTAAATCTTAAGATCTGAAAAGGAAATTGATTGTGCATTTTATGATCTGTGATGTTTGCTGATCATGCTGCAAGTTGTAGTTTGTAAAATGGTGCATTGTAGTTTGAGATATTTGAGTTTCTTTTTTCATGGTCACTTCTGATTTTGCTCGATCCATAGGATTCTTTGGTCTAATGAAGATTTCAATGTCATTTTCATGCTCAGCGTGCCCTAATTAGTCAGACTGGAGCTTGTTGTTGATTTTAATTGAGTTTTGTTCATATGATGATGTTTCCGGTGCCAGAGCCCTAGCTCTGGTCACCGGAATCTGCGTTTGAATTCTTAGGGTTTATGTGAGGTTGAAGATGAACCTCAACCATCAGATCTGTCCACCAACGCCTTGGATGTTGCCACGCATGTTATGAGCCCCTCCTCCTTCTCACGTGATTTCTTAATTCTTTTTTAATACACCATGCTGCGCACCTCACACTAGTTATCATGTTCCTCCACTCATAAGCCAGCATTAGGCCACGTCAATTAATGAGGTCTTCCTCCACACGCGCTAGTTCAATCTGAAGGTCCTTGAATTTTCCAGCTTATTTTCATAAAATCCCACCATATGCTTAATAAACCTGCGCAGGATTTGGGCCCCAGACTTGATATTCACACCCCCACAGCCAGTAAGCCCAGTTCATTTTAACTGAATTTCCTGCTATTTCCACCCCCAACCTCATTTCATATTTTATTTCTTTTTCTTTTCATTTTTTTATTTCCATTTTGATTTCCTTTTATTAAAAATACTTCCAATTATCCAAAAATTCCAAATTAATTCATGAGTCTTCATTTGAGTTTTTCCTAATTTTTCATATTTTTCTTTTCCATTTATTCCTATTATCCATGTGTCCATTAATTCTTCATTTCAATTAATTCATTTTTAAGTCCTTTTCGAGCAATCTGTCTTGTTCATTTTCTATAGAGTTCATTATTTTGAGATTTGTGTTCATTCTTTTTGCTCTGGATTCCTAAGATGATGTAGTTCTTGTGTGATTTTTCCCCTGATTTTTAGAAACTTTTTCATTGGGTCTTGGTCCTTTGACTTGTGTTGGAAGTTATTAACCCTAGTTTGTGTTCTTGCCTTTTCTTGACCTACTTGGCTTCTGAATTTCTCCCAATCCTTTTGGCTCATTGTTATATCATGTTTGAGGATCATTTTTCTTGAGTTGTTGAATTTTTAGATGCATTGTTGAATTGATGGGAATTTTTGTTCTCACCTTGTCCAATTTTTCTTCCTTTTGATCATTAGCTCTCTTATAAGCTTAGAAGGGCACTTGTGCCAACTTCTTCTTCTCATTTGGGGTCTCTTTGGGGTATGTGTTCCATCCTGGTCCTAGCTTAGGGTTTGTGTCTTAGAAACTTTTGTGTTTGCTTACCTTTTGTGTTCTTTCTTTCTTAAGTGTATTCACTTCATCTCCTTACTTCTTCCACCTCATTATATGATTGTTTGGTCTTGTACCTCTCTTCTCTTCATCTTTTTAGCTTCTTAAGCACTTCTTTGACTTGTTTTGGTTCTATTTGTGTGCATTGAGTCCATGTTTGTGCATCTTTTCCTTGCATCTTTCTTAAGTTTGCATGTGTTTGTCATTTGTTTCATCTTGTCTCATAATTTGCTTGCATGCTTCATTCCTCATTCTTGTGAGTTGCATTTGCATTAAGCATGTGTACATATCATTTCACTTCTGTTTATATGATGATGGCATGTTATTTTGTTCATTTCATTTCACTTGTATGCATGTTACTAACCTTGTAGGGGCTATGGTAAGTGTGAGGTGTGGAAGTGAGTTCCACATCTCAAAATCTCATCTCTTCTTCTTATGTTTATTTGTACTAACCCTTTTGCTTGTTGGGCTTAGGCCTTTCTCATCTCATCTCTCTTCTTCTTCTTCTCTTCTTCTTTCCTTCTTCTTTTGGATAGAAAGCCACAATAACCTTAGGATATCCATGCATGACAACACTTAGGATTCTTTAGTCCCCCATTAGACTTTTGCCTTTGTGATACTTTTGGTTCTTCTTCTCTTCTCATCTCATAACCATAAGAAAACACTTAATAAAGTTTGAAGTAATGCCTTGAGCAATAGCCTTATCCCATTAGGTGTGCTTGTAGTTTTCCCATCTTGGGATAATACAAGCTTACCTTGTGATGCACAAGTCTGATCATGGTATCTTCTTCACCAAGAAAAGCATAAAAACCACTTCTTCATTGTAAATACCAAAAACACTTAATAAGTTAATGAGTTAGTGAGCTTAGGCCCTAATCTCTGGGTTCAAGTTTTGGGGATCTTCTCCTTACTTGAGTGTGCTTGTTCTATTATTCCATCTTGGAATGTAGTGACAAGTGCACATTCCATGGAAAAGAGCTTGAGTTCACTTCCTTGTGACACACTCATAAAAAGCTTCTAAAAAACACAAACAAACAATAAGCGTCTTTCCTTCGGGAATTCTTTTCTCACCTCTTTCGCTCCGTACGCGAACTTGCTCCTACTTGTCATTTTGGAAGACGGTTACACACTCGTCGTCCGAGTCTGCAACACCTGAGCAATGGCATTGGCAGTTCAAGCCTTAATTCACAAGCAATTTCCTTGCCACCCCTATTTAGGGGAACTACGGCGTCTCTAATCCTCATTGTCCTGATGAGGTACGTAGGCAGCGGGGTAGGGCCCGTTCGAGCACAATCTTTTTTCCCCCTACATTTTTCTCTTTGTTTTCTATTTCAGTTCTTTTCTCTATGTCTTTTCCAGTTCATTTTGTTTTCTTTGCAATAGTTTTCATCCCCTCACCCTTTGAAATAGTTTTCTTTGCAAGCGTGGATCCCGTCGGGTACGGCAGACGATCTGGGTGCTAATACCTTCCCAGGTCGTAACCGACTCCCGAACTCAGTCTCTTTGGTTCGTAGGACCCGTGTCCTTCCTCTTCTTTCTTCTTGGTTTATGCAGCATTACCATTCCCTTTCTTCGGGATAAAAATGCCTGGCTGGCGATTCTATTCTTTTTTCTGCGTCACTTTCGCGTTTGTACCAGGATGGAAATCCGGGGAGCGACAGCTGGAGACTCTGCTGGGGAGCTCATAACCAGAGTGTCTCTGGTTCCCCTGTGAGTCTCTCCTAGCGCTTGCTTGTTTCTGTTTCTTTGGGTGATGTTTGTTTGCTGTGGCGTGTTGTATTGTATTGTTGTTTATTTACAGCTTTATTTACAACTTTATTTACAGTTTTAAGTATTTATTTTCTGCATCATGTATATATACTGGACTGTCTGGACTGGTTTTCTATTTGGTGGGATGAGTGTTACCTGTTTCTGAGAGATGAGCTCATTACCACGGCTCAAGTGTGTTGCACCCCAAAATTTTCACTCACAATACAAGACTTTGTGTGCTAAGAAGGTTCACAAGGTTCACAATACCTACAAGACCTTTCATGAGGTTCATGAAGTCTACAAGACACTTTATGAGGTTCACAAGGTTCACAAGAACTTCCATGAGGTTCACAAGGTTCACAATACCTACAAGACCTTTCATGAGGTTCATGAAGTTTACAAGACACTTTATGAGGTTCACAAGGTTCACAAGGTTCACAATACCTACAAGACCTTTCATGAGGTTCATGAAGTTTACAAGACACTTTATGAGGTTCACAAGGTTCACAAGACCTTCCATGAGGTTCACAAGGTTCACAAGACATCTTATGATGGTTCACAAGGTTCACAAAGTTCACAAATAGTCAGAAGATTTGACAATTCCCTCAGACAATGCACCTCCTAAGCAGTGCATCCAAAACTAGGGTTTTGACTTTAATCAGGCTAAATGAACTTCCAAGACTTCAAGTGAGCTTCATAACATCTTATATGTGTGTAAGAACCCCCATGACAAGTTTCAAGACTTTTCTCAAAAGTTTGCTCAATCAGATGATCAGATAAGTCAAAACCAGTCAAAGCAGTTAAAAAGTCAAACTGAAGTCAACTGTGGTCAAACCAAAGTCAAACTTCATGATTTTTTTGCCAACATCAAGTATATGAAGTAAAATTCATCATTTGATCAAGGGTTGATCATGATTCATCAAGGAGATTTCAGATCATCAAAAATCAAGAGTTTCTAAATTAGGGTTTCCTCAGTAAAAGTCAACTGAACTTTGACCAGCCATAACTTTCACATGCTTCATCACCAAGTCTCCATCCAAAGCTCATTTTGAAGAAAATTGAATTCTCTACAACTTTGTGTCTCACAAGCCAAGCCCAAAAATGCTTCATTTGGAAGGTATGAGCTAGGACATTATAGGTCCTTTTGAAAGTCAACAAAAAGTCAACAACTTCAAAAGGGCATAACTTGAGAATGGTAAATGATATGAATGTGAAATCAGTGGGGTTGGTTATAGGACTCTTCAAGCTTTCCAAAATGTCCAAGAACACCCTCATAGCATTAAAATTGAAGGGTGTGTGCCCTTGCAAAGTTGGGAAATTTTAGGGGAGTTTATGAAGCAAATGGAGGTTTAAAACCAAATTTTGCTAAGTGGGCTGAACTTTTAATGACCCAAAGCAATCCATGACATCATTCACGAAAATTCTTTGATATTTTCATAATTTTTATTTTATTTAATTAATTTATTATGATTTTTTATACTAAAAATCATTTTAAATTTAAATAAAATATTAAATGTGAAGATTTAAAATTATTTTTGATTCTAGAAGGTCATGAATTCAATATGGATCAAATTGATACAAAGATAATGTTGATTGGCTTGAAATATAAAGTGTTTATGCAAAAATATTTGAATTTCAAAGCTTATCTTTCTCAATCTTTTTGGATCAAATCTTTCACACAAACATCAAGTTTTTTTGACCTAGAATGATCACACTATAAGTACATAACTTAAACCTAATCATAGGGGACAAATTGGCTGCCTCCAAGAACAAAATCACAATTCAAAATTTCACTCCAAACTTGAAATTCGGTTTTTGCCATTTAGGTTCATTCAGCACGATTTAAAGGTGTAAATTTGTTCCTTGGGAGGTCTATAAGCTATCCCCATCCTCATTATCATTGCATCCATGGCCGAATGCTCTAACCAGATTGTTTTTTGTTCAAAATTTCATGCTTTTCGATTCCATACATTTAACTGTCAAAACTTGATTCTAACTATTGATTTGTGTTTAGTTTGAGGTGTAGAAGAAATCTGGATATTTGGTTTGGAGTTTCATGGCCGTAATCGTGTTCTGCCATAACTAGGGTTTTAACCAAGCTTTTAGGGTTATACGATTTAAGCTGTATAAATAATATTAATTGATGAAATTGAACTGTGTGAGACCTGAGCAAGCTGTTAGCACAATCAATTTGGACAAATTTTACATGTTTTGCAGGTTTTCAAGATCATAGGTTTTCCTGCGGGAAAATTCGCAGCAAAACACCCAAGAAATTTCGCAGGAAATTTCGTAGGGTGAGAGGTAGAAGACGACTGCTTTGGCGCGTTTCTGGAAATTCAAATGTTGAATTTAATATTTTATTAATTCGTTTTAACCTAATAACATACGCATGATTGTAGCCTGATGGTTGGAGACACACGCTGGTGATGTTAACGTCTGGGGTTCGAATCCCAGTTTTACCATTTTTCTTCTTTGTTTTTTTCTCCTATTTTTTTCAGGTTTAATATATATTTCATGATCCTCATATCATAGCACAAGGGGTTGCGTAGCCCAGTGGATGGAAACTGAGTCTGGGAGTGAGGGGGCAAGGGTTCAAACCCTACCCTCAACATTTTGGTATTTCTGTTTTAATTTCTTTTTATTTTTCTTATGTTTAATATTTTAAATTAATTATATATATTCTTTATAATATTTCTTTTAAATAAATCCTTTTCTTTTTTTTTCTGAAAAAATTCTTTTTTTTTAAATTAATACTATTTTATCTCATTATAATTTGTATATAAATTTTTCTTCTATATAATTTCTAAATAACTTATTTAAATTCTATTTAATTTTCTAAAACCTAAAATATTTTGTAAAAAACCTAATTAACACTAATAATTTTCACAAACCCTAAAATTTAATTCTATTTTATTATTTACCTTAATTTCTATAATTTGTTTATAATCTAATTTTTGTATATAAATAATTTTAATATATGTTTAAAAATAGTTAAAAAATTGCTAATTTAATTTTTGTAATTATAATTTTATTTTCATAATATGTTCATAATTAACTTAATTTTTATAATTTGCATATAACTTAAAACTTTATAATAATTAGTATAATTGTTTATATTTTCTTATTAATCTTAAATAATAATTGTTTATAAAAATTGAACTTTTAATTATTATAATATTCTTGCTTATTATTATTATTAATTATATTTATGTGATATTTATCATTACTAACCCCATTTAACTTTGTATCATTTTATTATTATTTTCTACTAACCCAATTATTATTATTATTTAATATTTTGCTTATTTATTTAATTTGCTTTTATTATTATTATTATGTAATTGTTCCTGGATGTAATATTTTAATAATAGTATTTAAATATTTATTTTATGCTATGGTTAGTAAAATAGGGAGTGTAACATGTTTGTATGTTTAAAATTAATTTAGCTCATTAAATTTAAAGATAAATATTAAAATTGTACACTCACACACGTAAGTCGATCGTTGATCGCCATCTCACCTCCTTAGGGATACCTCTCATGTTGCCTAATCAAAAAGGTCAAGTAGGGTGTATAAAGCAAAAGTCCCTCAAAATAAATTCATCTAGTCCCTTAACAAATAAAAGATCAAGTCCCTTTCGAATGTTGCCTTCGTAATGATCTTGTCCCTTTCGAATAAAGATGATAGTCCCTCCAAAATTGCTTATACACCCCACAGTTGCCTAAATAACAATGTCCCTTCACTTGTCCCTCACATCCAAGGTAATGACTACCTATTCCTTAATAATAGGGATAGTCTTACCACTTAAAGGATCCAAGAACAGAAAAGACTTAAACTTAGGGTAGGTTCCTCATAGTTACTTGCTCACTCTTCAAAACTTTTCAAACACTTCACACTTTCAAACAATTTTCAAAACAAAAGTTTATACGCATCCGTACATGGGTCATTATAAACACTTAAGAAAATTTCTATTCACACACTTCACATTTTCAAAAACATTTTAAAGTGAGCTAAGTAACTAAGAGCCCATGGATAACCATGGATGTAAAGGGTGCTAACACCTTCCCTTTGCATAACCTACCCCCCGGACCCAAAAATCTTTTAAAAGGTCTTTCCTGTTCTTTTATGCCTTTCCTTTGGATAAAATAAAAGTCGGTGGCGACTCTTGCTATCCGCAACATAACTAAAGTCAGTTCTCCCACCGTGTTACAGAACTGGCGACTCTGCTGGGGATTTAAATTAAAGAGGGGTACCCTTAGGAATTAGATCACTTTAAAATTGTTTGCCTTGTTTGCTTTATACTTATCTTGTTGGGGTGCTCTTATGTGTGAAAGATCCTAACCCGGATCTAGTGTACCTTAGGTAAATGGCAATAGACCAAGGAAACTGTACGGCGTATACCGATATGGTTGATCTGGTGGCCATAGTTAGTGTGACTTCTTGGTTGGTGCTTATGTTCCTTAAGTCAAGTTGAGGATAATATGAGGCTGCCATATGTTGTCAATGCACTAACTAACTTTTAGAACCCTAGTTATCCCATCTTGGCCTTTAGAAAAGTAGTGAGATAGCCGGCTTTGGTGCAGACTGAAGTTGGTTGATACTCGATACTACGCTCATTGAGATCCTAAACTTGGAGGGTTTTGGTTGGCAAGTAAGTTGCCTACTGAACAACCACCCTTGTAAAAGATCAATGATATTGAGATCCCTTAGAACATGGTTACTTTTATAGGACAGGATGAACCAACTAAACTTCAGGGGAGGGTACTTACCTTTGAACCTCATGCAAGCCTTTAAACCTAGGGCTATTGCGTGACTTATTTGTGTGTGTCACATGTTTGTGATTGAACATAACATCATGACATCATCATGCATCATAAGCATAGCATTTTCACTAACCATTTCAAGGACCAAAGGATTTATCTTTGTTCTTTGTTGCAGGTCATGGCTTCTGCTCGTAGGAATACTATCCGGATCAACTTTGTAGGAATACCTCCTAAGCTTAAGGAGTTGGTCTCTCAAGTTTCTGAAAACTCCCAGTTCATCAAAAGACATGGTCACCTATTGGATCTAGTCACTTCAGGGTTCAATGAAGACATGATGAGTGTTCTATTTCAGTTCTTTGACCCCAAGCACCATTGCTTTACATTTCCTGACTATCAGCTGGTTCCTACAATGGAAGAGTTCTCTAAACTTCTGGGTATACCTGTTCTTGATCAAAGACCCTTCACAGGCTTGGAGAAGGAGCTTAAACCAGAGGTTATTGCTGCAGCTCTACATCTGAAGAAGTCTGACATTGTTCTAGAAACAAGAAGCGGAGTTAAGGATATTCTTGCCAAGGTGTTGATAGAAAAGGCTCAGGTGTTCTTGAAGGCCATGAGCTATGATGCTTTTGAGGAGATCTTAGCCTTGCTGATTTATGGCTTAGTATTGTTCCCCATTCCAGATCAATTCATAGACATTCATGCCATCAACATATTCCTGAGTCACAATCCAGTGCCTACATTGCTTGGAGACATTCTACATTCTCTTCACACCCATACTACAAGGGCAAGAGGAACTTTGATGTGCTGCATACCTTTGCTTTCTAGGTGGTTTATTTCTCACCTTCCTCGCTCAGTAATGAAGAATGAGCAAGGGTTCAGGTGGTCCAAGAGGATTATGTCACTCTCTCACTCAGATATCCATTGGTGCTCCAGATCTATGGAGAATGTCACCATCATTGACCGTTGTGGGGAGTTTCCTAATGTGCCACTTCTAGGCATAAGAGGATGCATCACCTACAACCCCTCTCTAGCTTTACGACAATTTGGTTACGCTCGGAGTGATGGCCCACATGACATGTTGATTCAGGGCATTGTGTTTGATTACGACAACGATCTTCAAGGTTACCGTCAGAGGTTCATACGAGCATGGGGAAAAGTAAACAAGATTGACAACAAGACTTTGGAGCTTAAGTACACTATTCCTATGGAGGCTTATCTCAGATGGGTGCGATCTCGTGCTCAGACCCTCATGATGCCATATCCTGCTATCCTGCCAATTACCATGGAACCTGTTGCTGAAGGAGACACTGCTTATACCATCCTTCACCCAGACATGCCTACTGACTTGGAAGACTTACAGAGATCCTGGATCCAACTGAAGGAGCAAAGGGATACTTTCGAGGCTCATTACAAAGCAAGCCAAGAAAGAATCCTAGAACTAACAAAGCAACTTCACGAGGAACGGAATCTCAACTCATACCTCAACACAAAGAGGAAACGTCCATGGGAGACTTAAAACCCCATCTTTTGTATTTATTTCATTTCATTTCTGTAAGCCCAAGAGGCAAAACAAATTTATTACTAATAAAAGTTACCTTTTTGTTTGTTTAAGCAAATTTAAATCCTGCGGTCCTTGAAAACATTGCATATACATTCACATATCATTTCATTACATTACAAGTTTATAATTATGCACAGGTTTCTCATCTTCTCGCTGTTTATTTCAGCAATGGCTCTTGAACAAACAGTTAAGGATCTCCAGGCACAAAATGCACAGTTCCAAGAGCTGATCCTGAACCTGACCAAGGGGCAGGATGAATTGAAGACGCTGCTGGCCAAGAAGACTAAGAAGACTAGAAGATCAGGTGGCCTGATCAACATGGGAAGAAGGTTCAAAGGTCTTGCCAAGACTAAAGAACCAGTTGAAGACTATGAATCTGAAGAGTCTGAAAAAGAGGGAGGCAGTCTCCACAACACTATGGGGGACTCTGATTCTGAGGCTAATTACTACCATGAGCCTAATGAAGACAAATTCAAAATGCTGGTGGACAAAATGGATGCTATGGAGTTGCAGAAGTCTTCTGGGCTGGATTTTGAAGATTTGAGTCTGATATCTGGGGTAGTCATACCCATTGGTTTCAAGGTTCCTACCTTTGTTGTTTATGATGGGGTCTCTTGTCCCAAGCTGCATCTGAGGTCTTATGTCCGAAGAATCCAACCTCATACTGCTGATAAGAAGTTATGGATCCATTTCTTCCAAGAGAGCTTATCTGGAGCTCAATTGGAGTGGTATTATCAATTGGAGAGTGTCAACATCAGGGATTGGAACGATCTTGCTGAAGCTTTCTATAAGCAGTATCAATACAATGCTGATTTAGCTCCCACTCGCATGCAACTGCAAAGCATGTCTATGGGTGCCAAAGAAAGTTTCAAGGAGTATGCTCAGAAGTGGAGAGATTTAGATGGAAGAGTACAACCCCCTTTAAATGACA
Source organism: Lathyrus aphaca (assembly GCA_963966055.1). Taxonomy (NCBI): domain Eukaryota; kingdom Viridiplantae; phylum Streptophyta; class Magnoliopsida; order Fabales; family Fabaceae; genus Lathyrus; species Lathyrus aphaca. The sequence continues at coordinate 111,477,893 of OZ014523.1, forward strand.
GGGAATTGGTTGATATGTTCATGTGTACGCTGAATGGTCCTTTTTATAGTCATCTCATTGGAAGCTCATCATCTGGCTTCACTGAGTTGATAATGACAGGAGAGCGCGTGGAAAATGGTATAAAGAGTGGAAAGATTCAGGTGGGTACTTCTTCATCAGGTGCTGCAAAGAAGCCTCCCAGTGGAAAGAAAGAATCAAATGCTGTTTATGGTCAACCTGATCGTAATAGAAGGCATCAGTCTGTGAGTGCAGTTCATATTTCAAACCCAACTCCTACGACACCAGAGCAGCCACAGGGCAACCAACAGAGGGCTAGAAGACAGTTCATTAAGATCAACATGTCAATGGCTCAGGCATTGCAACATTTGTTGAAGGTTGAACTTATCACTCTGAAAGAGGCTCCTCAGAATCCCAATGTTACCTCTCCCAGGTACAATCCCAATGCACGGTGTGCATATCATTCAAATTGTCAGGGACATGATACTAATAGCTGCTGGGTCTTGAAAAACAAAATTCAAGATATGATTGAGGCTGGAGAGATTGAGTTTGACCCTCCGGGTACTCCAAATGGGATTATTGCTCCCATGCCAAATCATGAGAAGACTGTCAATGCAATTGATGAAGATTTACATATCTATTCAGTTGCAGAGTTGACCACACCATTGTCTGTCATCAAGAAGAAGTTAGTGCAAGCTGGATTCTTTCCAGGTTGTCATGAAGATTGTCTGTATTGTACCTATAAGCCGGATAGTTGCTGGAGATTGAAAGATGGAATTCAGCGTCTCATGGATAAATATACCATAGTGTTTGAGAGGACTCCATCGTCTATAGAGAGTATGGTGGATCATATTACTAAAGGTAGGAAGACTGAAGAGGTTGATATGGTTGATAAAGTGCCGGTAAGGATCACTTACAAGGGACCTGTTAAAATCACTCATAAGGGTCCAATTAAGATTACTGCTGAAGGCCCTGTGAAGATTGTTGCTGAATCCAGAGTGTCTCCTATGGTCATTACCACTCCTGGTCCTATTCCGTATACGTCTGATAAAGCTGTGCCTTGGCATTATGGGTCTGATGTTTATATCCATGGTGTTAAGCAGGAACCCTTAGCTGATGTGCCTGTTGATGTTGATAATATTGCTGGGTCTAGTAAGATCACACGAAGTGGAAGGGTCTTCTCTCCTCCAGTGACTTCCAAGAATGCAGTTACTCCTGCTGTTACCACCACTACTGATGCTCGGGGCAAAGGTCCTGTTATTGAACCTATACCTACTGATGTGCCAGCTGCTGATGATCTTGCTAAGCAGATGGAAGAAGTATTGAAAATCATTCGCAAGAGTGATTATGACATTGTTGATCAGTTGGGACACACTCCCTCCAAGATTTCCATGCTGTCTTTGTTATTATGTTCTGAAGCTCATGCCAAAGCTTTGATTAAGTTTCTGAAGACTGCTCATGTACCCAATGCAATTTCTGTTGACCAGTTTGAGAATTGTGTTGCCCACCTGACCTATGATAATGGGTTAGGTTTCTCTGATGCTGATTTGACTCCTGCCAAGAGGGATCATAACAGGACCCTGCATATCTCAATTGAATGCAGGGGCACTACCCTGTCACATGTATTGATAGACAATGGTTCCTCTCTAAATGTGTTGCCCAAAGAAGTCCTGAATAAGCTAAGCCCTGAAGATGCTGTGCTGAAGCCCAGTAATATAGTGGTGAAGGATTTTGATGGTTCGAGGAGAGTGGTGCATGGAGAAATTGATCTCCCGATCAAAGTTGGTTCTCAAGTTTTTAATGCTACATTTTATGTGATGGATATTCGTCCTTCGTACTCTTGTTTGCTTGGTCGTCCCTGGATCCATGGGGCAAGTGCTGTAACCTCTACTTTACATCAGAAGCTGAGATATCCAGTAGAAGGGAAAGTTGTTACTGTTTATGGAGAGGAAGAATATTTTGTTAGCCATGTGAACACCTTCAAGTATCTGGAAGTGGAAGGTGAATACGTTGAAACTCCGTGTCAGACATTTGAAGTGGTCCCTTGGATTGTTAATGACTATGAAGCTCCTCCTGTTGTCAAGAAAGTTCCCGTGGTCACCAGAATACCTCCAACAATGGTTTCCCTCAAAGATGCTAGAGCTGTAGTGGATGAAGGTGGTTGTACTATTTGGGGACAGCTTCCTGATATCCCCTACAAGTCTGACAAATTTGGTTTGGGTTTCACTGCAGAGTCCCAGAAGGCTGTTCGTCGTGCTCGTGCTGTTCGTATCACCAATCAAGGGGTTATGAAAGATCAGGTCAATGCTGTGGGTGATTATGAGGAAGACTACAACTTGGATGCTTGGATTTTTCCTACTGTGGGTGCTGGACTCAATAATTGGAAAACTGAAGATGTTATCCCTATCTCCTTTAGTCAGGAGTAAATACTATTACTGTGTTGTTGCTTCTAAGTTTTTAAGTTTATTGAACAATTGAACTCTTAAGCCTTGTGCCTTACCCGGGGCACAATGGTGTGCTTGTTACGGGATGTCATTTCATTTGCATACTTCATTCAATAAAAATCAGTGGACGTTTCGTTTTCGTAAATATTGTGTTCCTTGTCTTTCTTTTCTTTTCTTTTTGTTTTATCAGCTATGTGTTCTTACACACACCCACATCACTAAAATGCAGATCCTTATCCACTCTGGATCCTGTTGATAACAGTTCTACTATTGCCAATTATAACTTCGAGAATCCGATCTATCAAGGTGAAGACGGAAATGAGGACGATTGTGAAGTACCTGTAGAGCTTGCTAGGTTATTACAACAAGAAGAGAAAGCTATACAGCCACATGAAGAGCCAGTCGAAGTTGTGAATCTGGGAACTGAAGAAAACAGGAAAGAAGTCAAGATAGGGGCTGAATTAGAGGATAGTGTCAAGAACAGGTTGATTCAAATGTTACGTGACTATGTGGAGATCTTTGCTTGGTCTTATGAAGATATGCCAGGGTTGGATACAGACATTGTGGTTCACCGTTTACCAGTAAAAGAAGATTGTCGTCCAAAGAAGCAGAAGGTTCTTCGTATGCGTCCTGAAATGTCAGAGAAAATTAAGGCAGAGGTAATGAAACAGTTTGATGCAGGGTTCTTAGCTGTGACTTCTTATCCTCAATGGGTTGCAAATGTGGTACCAGTGCCTAAGAAAGGTGGTAAGGTACGTATATGTGTAGACTACAGGGATTTGAACAAGGCCAGCCCTAAAGATGACTTTCCACTTCCTCATATTGATGTTTTAGTTGACAACACTGCTCAGCATAAGGTATTCTCTTTTATGGATGGTTTCTCTGGTTACAATCAAATCAAGATGGCTCCTGAAGATATGGAGAAGACAACATTTGTGACACAGTGGGGCACCTTTTGCTATAAAGTAATGCCATTTGGTTTGAAGAATGCAGGGGCAACATATCAACGTGCTATGGTGGCTTTGTTTCATGATATGATTCATCATGAGATAGAAGTGTATGTGGATGATATGATAGCCAGGTCTCAGAATGAAGAGCAACATCTTGATCATTTGCATAAATTGTTTGAGAGGTTGAAGAAATACAAGCTAAGGTTGAACCCAAACAAGTATACTTTTGGAGTTAGATCTGGTAAACTCTTGGGTTTCATAGTCAGTGGAAAAGGTATTGAAGTAGATCCTGCAAAAGTAAAAGCTATACGAGAGATGCCAGCTCCCCGCACTGAGAAGGAGGTTAGAGGTTTCTTGGGACGATTGAATTACATTGCAAGATTTATTTCCCAATTAACTGCCATCTGTGAGCCAATCTTCAAGTTGTTGAAGAAAGATCAGGTGATGAAATGGAATGATGAGTGCCAGACTGCCTTTGATGAAATCAAGAGATATTTGCTGGAACCACCAATTTTGATGCCACCAGTTGATGGAAGACCCTTGATTATGTACTTAACAATATTAGATAACTCAATGGGGTGTGTCTTGGGGCAACATGACGAGTCTGGTCGAAAAGAGCAGGCAATATACTACCTTAGCAAAAAGTTTACCGACTGTGAAATAAGATACTCACTGCTCGAGAAAACTTGCTGCGCTTTGGCATGGGCTGCTCGCCGACTAAGACAGTATATGTTGACCCATACTACCTTGTTGATTTCAAAGATGGATCCAATCAAGTACATATTTGAGAAACCTGCTCTCTCTGGAAGAATTGCAAGATGGCAAATGATCTTGACAGAATATGATATACAATATACTACTCAGAAGGCCATTAAAGGAAGTGTTGTGGCTGATCATTTGGCTCATCAAGCAGTGGATGATTACCAGTCAATGAGTTTTGAGTTCCCTGATGAAGACATTATGATTATTACCAAAGAACCTGGACAATATGACGGACCTGAACAAGGATCCCAATGGACTATGGTTTTTGATGGTGCCTCTAATGCACTTGGTAATGGTGTTGGTGTTGTGATTAGTTCCCCTGAAGGTTGTCATACCCCGATTACTGCTAGACTTTGTTTCTATTGTACCAATAACATGGATGAGTATGAGGCATGTATCCTGGGTATTAAAGCTGCTATTGATATGAAGATTCAGTTCCTTGATGTGTATGGAGATTCAGCCCTGGTAATAAGTCAGATTAAAGGAGATTGGGATACCAAGCATGATAATCTCATTCCTTACAGAGAGCATGTGTTGTCTTTGATCCCACATTTTAAAGAGATTACCTTTGGACATATTCCACGAAGAGAGAATCAGTTGGAAGATGCATTAGCCACCATGGCATCTATGTTTGAGATCAGTTGGGATGATGAAGCTCCCAAGATTACTATTGATAGATTTGAGAAGCCTGCATATTGCAATGAGATTGGTACTGAAGAAGCAGAGGAGAAGCCTTGGTTCTATGAAGTAAAAAGATATCTTGAAGCTCAGGAATTCCCTGAAGGGGCATCTGTCAAAGATAGGAAGTTTCTGAGAAGGTTTTCTGCTAAATTCGTTTTGAGTAATGGGATTTTGTACAAGCGTAATCATGATTCAACTATGCTTCGTTGTGTGGATAAGAAGGAAGCAATTAACATTATGGAAGATATGCATGATGGGATCTTTGGCACTCATTCTAGTGGTCATACTATGACAAAGAAGATATTGAGAGCAGGTTACTATTGGTCTACCATGGAAGCTGATTGCTATCAACACTCCAGAACATGTCACAAGTGTCAAATTTATGCTGATAAAGTACACATACCTCCATCACCATTGAATGTGTTGACTGCTCCTTGGCCTTTTGCCATGTGGGGCATTGATATGATTGGTGAGATCAAACCTACTGCTTATAATGGGCATCGTTTCATCCTAGTTGCTATTGATTACTTCACGAAGTGGGTAGAGGCAGCTTCATTTGCATCTGTTACTAAGAATGTTGTGGCTTGATTCATTAGGAATAATCTCATATGTAGGTATGGCATCCCCGAAAGGATTATTACTGACAATGGCTCTAATCTGAACAACACTATGATTACTGATCTCTGCACGCAGTTCAAGATTAAGCATCATAACTCTTCTCCGTATCGTCCAAAGATGAATGGGGCAGTTGAGGCTGCTAATAAGAACATTAAGAAGATTGTATAGAAGATGACTATTACTTACAAGGATTGGCATGAGATGTTACCATTTGCTCTTCATGGTTATCGTACTACAATACGTACTTCAACAGGGGAAACCCCATTCTCCTTAGTCTATGGTATGGAAGCAGTCATGCCCATTGAAGTTCAGATTCCCTCCTTAAGAATTATGAAGGATGCAGGCTTGGATGAAGATGAGTGGATTCAGACTCGACTGGACCAGATAAATTTGATTGATGAGAAGAGGTTAGCAGCAGTTTGTCATGGCCAGATGTATCAGAAACGAATGATCAAGGCTTTCAACAAAAAGGTTAAGCCAAAGGTATATCAGGCTGGTGACTTGGTAATCAAGCGTATCATATTACCACAGGGTGATCCTAGGGGCAAGTGGACTCCTACATATGAAGGACCATTTGTAGTCAAAACAGTATTCTCAGGAGGTGCCATGATACTTACTACTATGGAGGGTGAAGACTTCCCACAGCCTGTAAACGCAGACATAGTTAAAAATACTACGCATAAAAAGAGACCCGCTAGGTTGACAGGCCTAGGCAAAAATAAGGGCATCCCGGCAAACCAAAAGGGTTTGGGAAAAAATTAGGGATATATATAAAAAGATGTACACCCGGCAAGTCGAAAACCTGAAAAGGCGGCTTGGGCAAAAAAGGGTATCCCGGTGGATTGAAAACCTGAAAGGGCAATCCAGGCAAAAGTTAGGGATTAAAGCGTATGACTATGTCTCGTTTGGATCACCCATGAAAATGCAACCAGTTGTGTTACTTACTCAAGTTTGAACAGATAAAGCTCAATTCAATCGTTTCCGTCTCAACAGAAGAAGATGAGATACTTGAAGATAATGGCAATAGTGGAATTGAAACTCAATAAGATTATTTCCCACATAGCTGATTTTTCTTTGTTTATGTACAAACTTACCCATGTATGGGTCACTTTTTGATATAAATAAAATTCCATCTTTGAATCCAGATTTACTTTTACCCTATTTACATAAGCGAAACGTCCATTGGTTGTGTTTGAATGTATGTATGCTTTTGAATATGATTGATGTTTACCAGAAATGCATGTATGCTTAATATGATTGATGTTTACCAAAAATGCATGAAAAGGCAGTAATAGTATTTACTAAGGACGAACGAGGGAAGGATTTCAACGAAGCTTCGCTGGTTCATCTTTACAAGACAGTTACAAACCCTCAGTAGGACAAATCCATCTTCATATAGTCATATCTCCCCTGGAATATATATCCATCTCTTTTATCCTCATACGGATATTCGGGAATTTACTTTCCAATAGGAGTGCGACGAACGAAGACGGAAGGTTATGTATACCCTACTATCAAACGCAGACGGAAGGTTATGTATACCCTACTATCAAACGAAGACGAGAGGTTATGTATACCTTGCTATCCCCAGCAGACGGGAGGTTATGTATAATATATTATCAAACAAGACGGGAACAAGTTCCTCATATTCTTCAAGCAACAAATTGGGATTTATTTTCCCTGGCCAGCAGTTGTTATACGAAGATATACAGACGCTTCAGGCAGCATCATATCATACATACATCATTTGCATCATATCATACATACATCATTTACATCATACCATAACATACATATCCATAGATACATAATACATTACTTAGGTGCATCATATTATACATGCATACATAATGCATAAACTAATATTATCATACAAAATGCTACTTTGTTTTCAGGTTAATTCTCCAGCTGACAAATTGTGACAATTGGGCCGTTGTTTATCTTCCCAAAGGTTATCATCACCTCAGGATGTTGTTTATCCTCCTGAAAGCATATTTTCATTACCTCAGGACGTTGTTATCCTCCTGAAAGCATATTATTTCCTCAGAACGTTGTTCATCCTTCTGAAAGCATATCATTCCCTCAGGACGTTATTATCCTCCTGAAAGCATATTATCTCCTCGGAACGTTGTTCATCTTTCTGAAAGCATATCATCACCTCAGGATGTTGTTTATCCTTCTGAAAGCATATTTTCATTACCTCAGGACGTTGTTATCCTCCTGAAAGCATATTATTTCCTCAGAACGTTGTTCATCCTTCTGAAAGCATATCATTCCCTCAGGACGTTGTTATCCTCCTGAAAGCATATTATTACCTTGGGCCGTTGTTTATCTTCCCAAAGGTTACATTATTCCCTCAGGACGTTGTTATCCTCCTGAAAGCATATTATTACCTCAGAACGTTGTTTATCCTTCTGAAAGCATATCATTACCTCAGAACGTTGTTTATCCTTCTGAAAGCATATCATTTCCTCAGGACATTGTTATCCTCCTGAAAGCATATCATTACCTTGGGCCGTTGTTTATCTTCCCAAAGGTTACATCACTACCTCAGGATGTTGTTTATCTTTCTGAAAGCATATCATTACCTCGGGACGTTGTTTATCCTCCTGAAAGCTATTACCACTACCTCGGGACGTTGTTTACCTTCCTGAAAGCTATCATTATACCTTCATATTTTGGACTGCTTTATCCTCCAAGAAATGTACCTGAAGAATTTTCTCCAAGTGGCATCTTTAAGCCCACTCAAGCATACTCAACTAATCATCTGTATCACTCTATGCACTGGTGAGTGCAAATTTTTGGGCTTTTGTGTTCAATCCCCTTCAACCTTCCAGGTCACGACTGGAAAATATACCAATCTAACCCCTCAGGTTTCAGAAAATTGAACAGGGGCAGCTGTTGCACCCCAAAATTTGCCCTCACAATACAAGACTTTGTGTGCTAAGAAGGTTCACAAGGTTCACAAGGTTCACAATACCTACAAGACCTTTCATGAGGTTCATGAAGTCTACAAGACACTTTATGAGGTTCACAAGGTTCACAAGACCTTCCATGAGGTTCACAAGGTTCACAATACCTACAAGACCTTTCATGAGGTTCATGAAGTTTACAAGACACTTTATGAGGTTCACAAGGTTCACAATACCTACAAGACCTTTCATGAGGTTCATGAAGTTTACAAGACACTTTATGAGGTTCACAAGGTTCACAAGACCTTCCATGAGGTTCACAAGGTTCACAAGACATCTTATGATGGTTAACAAGGTTCACAAAGTTCACAAATAGTCAGAAGATTTGACAATTACCTCAGACAATGCACCTCCTAAGCAGTGCATCCAAAACTAGGGTTTTGACTTTAATCAGGCTAAATGAACTTCCAAGACTTCAAGTTAGCTTCATAACATCTTATATGTGTGTAAGAACCCCCATGAGAAGTTTCAAGACTTTTCTCAAAAGTTTGCTCAGTCAGATGATCAGATAAGTCAAAACCAGTCAAAGTAGTTAAAAAGTCAAACTGAAGTCAACTGTGGTCAAACCAAAGTCAAACTTCATGATTTTTTTGCCAACATCAAGTATATGAATTAAAATTCATCATTTTATCAAGGGTTGATCATGATTCATCAAGGAGATTTCAGATCATCAAGAATCAGGAGTTTCTAAATTAGGGTTTCCTCAATAAAAGTCAACTGAACTTTGACCAGCCATAACTTTCACATGCTTCATCACCAAGTCTCCATCCAAAGCTCATTTTGAAGAAAATTGAATTCTCTACAACTTTGTGTCTCACAAGCCAAGCCCAAAAATGCTTCATTTGGAAGGTATGAGCTAGGACATTATAGGTCCTTTTGAAAGTCAACAAAAAGTCAACAACTTCAAAAGGGCATAACTTGAGAATGGTAAATGATATGAATGTGAAACCAGTGGGGTTGGTTAGAGGACTCTTCAAGATTTCCAAAATGTCCAAGAACACCCTCATAGCATTAAAATTGAAGGGTGTGTGCCCTTGCAAAGTTGGGAAATTTTAGGGGAGTTTATGAAGCAAATGGAGGTTTAAAACCAAATTTTGCTAAGTGGGCTGAACTTTTAATGACCCAAAACAATCCATGACATCATGCACGAAAATTATTTGATATTTTCATAATTTTTATTTTATTTAATTAATTTATTATGATTTTTTATACTAAAAATCATTTTAAATTTAAATAAAATATTAAATGTGAAGATTTAAAATTATTTTTGATTCTAGAAGGTCATGAATTCAATATGGATCAAATTGATACAAAGATAATGTTGATTGGCTTGAAATAGAAAGTGTTTATGCAAAAATATTTGAATTTCAAAGCTTATCTTTCTCAATCTTTTTGGATCAAATCTTTCACACAAACATCAAGTTTTTTTGACCTAGAATGATCACACTATAAGTACATAACTTAAACCTAATCATAGGGGACGAATTGGCTGCCTCCAAGAACAAAATCACAATTCAAAATTTCACTCCAAACTTGAAATTCGGTTTTTGCCATTTAGGTTCATTCAGCACGATTTAAAGGTGTAAATTTGTTCCTTGGGAGGTCTATAAGCTATCCCCATCCTCATTATCATTGCATCCATGGCCGAATGCTCTAACCAGATTGTTTTTTGTTCAAAATTTCATGCTTTTCGATTCCATACATTTAACTGTCAAAAATTGATTCTAACTATTGATTTGTGTTTAGTTTGAGGTGTAGAAGAAATCTGGATATTTGGTTTGGAGTTTCATGGCCGCAATCGTGTTCTGCCATAACTAGGGTTTTAACCAAGCTTTTAGGGTTATACGATTTAAGCTGTATAAATAATATTAATTGATGAAATTGAACTGTGTGAGACCTGAGCAAGCTGTTAGCACAATCAATTTGGACAAATTTTACATGTTTTGCAGGTTTTCAAGATCATAGGTTTTCCCGCGGGAAAATTCGCAGCAAAACACCCAAGAAATTTCGTAGGGTGAGAGGTAGAAGACGACTGCTTTGGCGCGTTTCTGGAAATTCAAATGTTGAATTTAATATTTTATTAATTCGTTTTAACCTAATAACATACGCATGATTGTAGCCTGATGGTTGGAGACACACGCTGGTGATGTTAACGTCTGGGGTTCGAATCCCAGTTTTACCATTTTTCTTCTTTGTTTTTTTCTCCTATTTTTTTCAGGTTTAATATATATTTCATGATCCTCATATCATAGCACAAGGGGTTGCGTAGCCTAGTGGATGGAAACTGAGTCTGGGAGTGAGGGGGCAAGGGTTCAAACCCTACCCTCAACATTTTGGTATTTCTGTTTTAATTTCTTTTTATTTTTCTTATGTTTAATATTTTAAATTAATTATATATATTCTTTATAATATTTCTTTTAAATAAATCCTTTTCTTTTTTTTTTTTTCTGAAAAAATTCTTTTTTTTAAATTAATACTATTTTATCTCATTATAATTTGTATATAAATTTTTCTTCTATATAATTTCTAAATAACTTATTTAAATTCTATTTAATTTTCTAAAACCTAAAATATTTTGGAAAAAACCTAATTAACACTAATAATTTTCACAAACCATAAAATTTAATTCTATTTTATTATTTACCTTAATTTCTATAATTTGTTTATAATCTAATTTTTGTATATAAATAATTTTAATATATGTTTAAAAATAGTTAAAAAATTGCTAATTTAATTTTTGTAATTATAATTTTATTTTCATAATATGTTCATAATTAACTTAATTTTTATAATTTGCATATAACTTAAAACTTTATAATAATTAGTATAATTGTTTATATTTTCTTATTAATCTTAAATAATAATTGTTTATAAAAATTGAACTTTTAATTATTATAATATTCTTGCTTATTATTATTATTAATTATATTTATGTGATATTTATCATTACTAACCCCATTTAACTTTGTATTATTTTATTATTATTTTCTACTAACCCAAATATTATTATTATTTAATATTTTGCTTATTTATTTAATTTGCTTTTATTATTATTATGTAATTGTTCCTGGATGTAATATTTTAATAATAGTATTTAAATATTTATTTTATGCTATGGTTAGTAAAATAGGGAGTGTAACATGTTTGTATGTTTAAAATTAATTTAGCTCATTAAATTTAAAGATAAATATTAAAATTGTACACTCACACACGTAAGTCGATCGTTGATCGCCATCTCACCTCCTTAGGGATACCTCTCATGTTGCCTAATCAAAAAGGTCAAGTAGGGTGTATAAAGCAAAAGTCCCTCAAAATAAATTCATCTAGTCCCTTAACAAATAAAAGATCAAGTCCCTTTCGAATGTTGCCTTCGTAATGATCTTGTCCCTTTCGAATAAAGATGATAGTCCCTCCAAAATTGCTTATACACCCCACAGTTGCCTAAATAACAATGTCCCTTCACTTGTCCCTCACATCCAAGGTAATGACTACTTATTCCTTAAAAATAGGGATAGTCTTACCACTTAAAGGATCCAAGAACAGAAAAGACTTAAACTTAGGGTAGGTTCCTCATAGTTACTTGCTCACTCTTCAAAACTTTTCAAACACTTCACACTTTCAAACAATTTTCAAAACAAAAGTTTATACGCATCCGTACATGGGTCATTATAAACACTTAAGAAAATTTCTATTCACACACTTCACATTTTCAAAAACATTTTAAAGTGAGCTAAGTAACTAAGAGCCCATGGATAACCATGGATGTAAAGGGTGCTAACACCTTCCCTTTGCATAACCTACCCCCCGGACCCAAAAATCTTTTAAAAGGTCTTTCCTGTTCTTTTATGCCTTTCCTTTGGATAAAATAAAAGTCGGTGGCGACTCTTGCTATCCGCAACATAACTAAAGTCAGTTCTCCCACCGTGTTACAGAGTGCACCTTAGGACTTAGAGTGGTTCCACTTTGGCCTCATGAAATCTTGTCATGGGGGTAGTAGTGAGTTCCACGCCCAGATTTGCGATTGTCTTGGAAATGTCTTGATTTGGGGATCTTCCTCTCTCATTTCATAACCTTGACAGTTATGTGCAGCTGGGGACCGATAATTGAGAACCTTGTGGAAACATCCCTCTTTAGTGATGACAGTGGCAGATCACATTGTGTGGCAAACCCATTCGCATCCGAGGGCCCACCTGGGAATCACATAGGATGACCTTGTGTCCCGGACACACCTGAGGCCTCCATGCGTAGTATATAATGCCAAACTGATTCCCTGATTTGGTCATGAGCCATTTCTCGGAGATGGTGAAAGTATTATTGCTATTCGGCTTTGAGAGTCCGTGATGTCTGACCCGGAGCCTACCAGTGAGATTGGGAGGGGTTTACAGGTGTGCAGGAACCCTTGTCCTCAACATACACTCATTATCAGTGGTCCTATGATTATGATTTCTAGTTCTATGGTCCTATGGTTCTGATGTTCTGGTTTCCTTGGTACTGGTTTTCTTGGTACTGTGGTTCTGAGATCTTCTATCAGAGAGTTGTGACTCAGAGGGCTTTTGGTTTGCCAGTTGATCAGAGGGTCCCTTGTGTTCAGTGTCCAGTTTCCAGTTGGTCCCAGTTGATCATATGCCTGCATTGCATTGCATTTGCATCATTCTTGCATTAACTGTTTATGTTTCCATTTTTCAGGTCATTGTTCATTGTCAGTTCCCAGTTCTGGTAAATCTTATCTCCATGGCAGAAATCAAAAGAGTTCCAAGGAAAAAGAATGTTCACTATACTTTTCTTCAGCCTGAGGTTAGAAGTGTTCCGAAATTAGCAGGTCTGATGAATGACCAAGTCTTGGGCAATTTCAAGAAAAGATATGGCCAGATACTGAAGTTTGTGGACAAGCCCACTATAGACCAGAAGGAAAATTTGCATACCTTGTTGCAGATTTATGATCCTCTGCTGCGTTGCTTTGTGTTTCCAGGTTACATCTTAGCTCCTACATTGGAAGAGATCTCCAGCATGCTGAATGTTCCAGTCAGAGAAACCTTGCCTTTCTATGGGTCTAAGGTTGTGCTTAAAGAAGAAGACATAGCCAAAGTTTGTCGTCTTCCAGCTGCTACAGTCAAGAGGGCTCTGAAAGAGAGTGAGGGCAAAGGACTCCATTGGAGTGTGCTCATACCAGAGGCTGAGATATATGCTACATAGGCTAAGTGGGATGACTTTGGTGCTGTGCTGGCTTTGATGGTGTATGGGTCCAGCTTGTTCCCATGAGAGAAGGAATTTGTAAACTTGGAGGTGATCTCTATCTTTGCAAAAGGCAATCCAGTGCCTACTCTGTTGGGTGACTTCTATTACAGTGTTCACTACAGAAATAAGAAGGGTAGGGGTGGACCAGTATCTTGCTGTGCTTCTTTATTTGCTGAGTGGTTTGCCAGACAGCTGCCAAAATCAGGTGCCTTCAAGGAGATGAGGGATGAGTGGAGATGGTCAAGAAGATTGATGGGGTTAACTACTGAAGATATTTCCTGGGGATATGACAGAGATCTGCTAGGTAAAGAGTTGCTGGTCAGTTGCGGAAGATTTGCTGGAGTACCTTTGCTGGGAAGGAAGGGTGTAATCAGTTATTATCCAACATTAGCCAGGAAACAGTTTTGTTATCCTTTGAAAGATCCACCACAAATGGAAGAGTTTGCTGAGTCTTTGTACTTTCCTGTGGAAGGAAACAATGAGTTAGTTTTACAAGCAGTCCAAGCTTGGGCTCACAGGATAAGGAAGGGTAAGAAAGACTTTGGCCGAGTAGATCCCAAGACGTATCCACCGTTTGCTGCATGGTTGCAAAGACATGTAGAAGAAGTTCTCATGCCTTTCTCAGTAGAAGCTCCACTTTATCCCAAAGAAGTTCCAAGCCAGAGTGGTATTGTTTCCCTTGAAGAGTACAAGAAATTGGAAGCTCAGCTGCATGAAGTTAGAGTGGAGAATGCTGAAATGTTAAGCCTGTACCATCATGCCAACAGGGCCAAGAATGAAGAAGAAGGTAAGTTGCAGAAGATCCAAGCCTCCTTGGAAGCTAAAGAGAAAGACTTTGCTGGAAGGGAAGATTACTTCCACAGGTTAGGTTTGATGGAGGCTAAAAGAGAAGCTGAGCGCAAAAAGACTTTGAAGGCTCTCAAGGATGCTCGTCAATCCATTGTTTGGTTACAAGGCCAAAGGGAGGAAGATCAGAAGAAGTCCAGAGAGAAAGAAGAGTTCTTTGAAGTGCAAATGACCTTCAAGAAGGAAGAGGTGGAGCAAGTCCACACTATCCGGAGAGAAAAGACTCAGCAGCTAGCACAAAGCCAACTAGCCCTGGAGGAAGCAAGGAAAGAGATTGAAGAGCTCAAGCTGAGAGCGGGTGTCAAGAAGAGCAGAGTAGAGGTGGCAGAGCCTGGGTCCTTAGTTTAGTTTATTTTTCAGACTACCTATAGACTTGTTGTAGGAGTCTTGCTTTATTTTCTTTTGTCTTTTATTCATGTAATGGCTTGTAACCCTTTGGGGAATATTTCTGTTTGTGCTCTAACTTTTGGCCGGCAGTGGTTTGTCCATGATATACAGTGTTAATGTGCAAATTATCATTTCTGAATGTGCAAGACTCGTTTGTCTGATACTGCTAATGTCTGAACACTCATCAAAAAGAAAGCTTGAAAGTTAATGCTCAAAGTGACTGTCTGGAGTAGATGCCAGAACTGGGGCATGCAAATGCTTAAAACCTGGCAACATGAGCAGTTACATTGCATTGCATATAACCTGTTTGTTTGTTTTGCAGGTAGTGCTTCAGTTTCTAATGTCTTTTGTGTTTCAGGCACTATATCTCCCAGAAAAGTTCGGGAACAACCAGTTGCACACAGATATCCAACAAAGGTCAACAGAGAGTGAGTCATGGACCAGATGCAAGCTGACTTAGCTGATTTGAGACTGAGAATGGATAATTTCATGACTCTGATGGCAGACATGGGTCAGAATCAAGAGCGTCTGCGGGAGTTGATTGAGAATCAAGCTAGGAACAACACCACTGCTGATGGTAATCGTAACGGTGCGGGCGCACGTCAAGTGGAAATCCCTGTAACACAGCCATGGGTTACCATAATCAATGATGGGTTGAATAATGTGCAAATGGACGGACAGGACGAACAATTCACTCTGCTGGAAGAAGCTGAAGGTCATGGGGCTGAGATGAACCGGAAGTTTGAGGAAATGGCAGAACAGATCAGAGCTATTCAATCCCATAATTCTTTGGGATTTGACATTACTGACTTGGTCTTGGTTCCAGGGGTCAGAATCCCTTACAAGTTCAAAGTTCCAACTTTTGAGAAATACAATGGCACTGCATGCCCAAAGACTCATCTTCAGTCCTTCGTAGGAAGGATCGCTGCTCACACCGATGATGAAAAACTCTGGATGTACTATTTCCAAGACAGCTTGGTTGGAGCCTCTCTGGAATGGTATATGAAGCTTAGCAGAGTCAACATAAAGAGCTGGAAAGACCTGGCAGAAGCTCTTGTGAGACAATACCAGTATAATTTGGACATTGCTCCAAATCGAACGCAATTGCAGCACATGGCTCAGACTGCTAAGGAGGGTTTCAAAGAATATGCTCAGAGGTGGCGTCAACTTGCTTCCAGAGTGCAACCACCGCTACTAGAGAACGAGATGGGTGACATGTTTATGGGGACTTTGCAAGGTGTGTTTCTTGAAAGATTGGCGTCCAGTTCTGCCACCAAATTCAACGACATAGTAATCGCTGAAGAGAGGGTTGAGACCTTGTTGAAGATGGGGTATATCCAAGATACAACTGCTAGCAGTTCTGATGGATCAAGAAAGGCTTTCAGTGGACCTCCTAGGAGAAGAGAGGGTGAGACAAATGCTGTGTTTGGCCGAGGCCGGGGCCGAGGTTATAGAAGACCATACGAGCATGTGGCAGCAGTCACAATTCCTTCTAATCCTGTGCAGCAAATGCAACCTCCACAACAACAACATCAACAACAACAACCACCCCGTAACAACTACCAGCAGAGACCTTATCAGCCAAGGCAAACTCGCCCGGCTAATAGGGTGCTTGAGGCCATCCCTATGACGTATGCTGCTTTGCTACCAAGACTGTTGGACTTGAATCTGATTCAATTGAGAACTTTGGCACCACCACCTCCTGGAGAGCTTCCAGTGGGTTGTGATGTCAATGCAAGATGCGCTTTCCACTCAGGAGCACCCGGGCACTCGACTGAGAAGTGCAGGGTGCTACAACACAAAGTTCAGGACCTGATAGACTCCAAGGCGATTAACTTCGCACCACCTCCGAATGTTACTTTGAACCCTATTCCAAACCACGGAGGGGCTAGAATCAATGCTGTTGAGGGTGGTGAGAAGTTAAGTCTTATCCTGAGCATAGAAGAGGTGAAGACTCCGCTGATGGTAGTGAAAGAGAGGCTGCTGAAAGGTCAAGTGTTTCCAGGATGCAGTGGTGATTGCGAGCAGTGCATGAATTCAGAGAATGGATGTGAGAAGTTGAAGATGGGATTGCAGGGTTTGATTGATGAGGGATCTTTGCAGTTCAACAAGGTTGGTGATGAAGCTGATGATGTGTCAACAATAACTATTTTCTATGATGAAGCAGAGATGCCTGCCAGAAGAGAGCCCGTAACCATTTATGCTCCAGAGATTAGTCATGTGACTATTACCGTGCTTGGGTCTGTTCCTTATACAGACGATAAAGCCATTCCATGGCATTACGGCTCAGACGTGTACGTGGCTGGACAGAAAGTTGAGAGCAAGTCTGTTGCTGTTGACCCGACTGTGGAGAACGTCAGAGGAGTTGGAGGCTTTACTAGAAGTGGTCGTCTATTTGCTCCACCTGTGCTGAGAGGGGATCCTGAGGCTGAGGCTTCGTCTAAGGCTAAAGGAAAGCAAGCTGTGGCTGATGAATCAACAACTCCTATTACTGGGAAGGGTACATTTGAAAAGGAGGTCGAGGAATTCATGCGCATAATCAAAAAGAGTGATTATAAGGTGGTCGAGCAGTTGAACCAGACACCTTCCAAGATATCCATTCTCTCACCGCTGATGTGTTCTCCTGCACACAGAGAGGCCCTATTGAAAGTGCTGCAGATGGCCTATGTTCCTCAAGAAATCACTGTCAACCAACTTGAAGCTGTGGTGGGCAGTGTTAATGCGAGCCATGGGCTGGGCTTTACAGACAGAGAACTCACGTCCGAGGGCAGAAACCACAACAAAGCACTACATATCACTATGGAGTGCAAGGGTGTTGTGTTGTCACATGTCCTTGTTGACACAGGCTCTTCTCTTAATGTACTTCCGAAGAAGGCATTAATGAAGCTTAATGTTGATGGTATTGTCCTGAGACCAAGTGATTTAATTGTCAAAGCTTTTGATGGGTCGAGATGGTCAGTTTTTGGAGAAGTTGAGTTGCCCGTGAAAATAGGTTCTCAAGTACTCAAAAGTATCTTCTACGTCATGGATATTCAGCCTGCGTACAGCTGCTTGTTGGGACGCCCATGGATTCACGCTGCTGGAGTTGTAACTTCCACCTTGCATCAGAAGCTCAAATATGTGGTTGATGGCCAGGTGATCACAGTATGCGGAGAGGAGGACATCTTCGTAAGCCACTTGTCAACGTTCAAGTATGTGGAGATGGATGGAGAGATCCATGAGACTTTATGTCAAGCCTTCGAAGCAGTCAACGTCAACATTTTGACTCCTGTAGAGAGAAGCAATGAAAAAGAAGGGACCTCCATCCATTCCTACAAGCAGGCAAAAGAGGTTGTTCAGTCAGGAAGTGCCCAAGGATGGGGCAAGTTGCTGGAGCTAGAAAAGAAAGACGATAAGTTTGGTTTGGGGTATCAGCCTGGTGGATCTACTCCAAGTGGTAAAGCCATTACCTTTACAAGCGCTGGGATGCTCGACCACAACCAGATTTGTGCAACAAGCCAAGATGGAGACAGTGATGGTGACTGAGACAACTGGATTCACCCGTGTGCGCCCGGCGAGGAGCTGAAAAACTGGTCTGATGAAGACATTGTCCAAGTTACCTGGCACTCAGAGTAATTCATTTTGTTTCCTTTTATTATCATACTGCATTGTCAAATCCAACATTCTGCCCAAGATGCTAGGATCCATTGTATTGGGCCACCATGTTTTGTATGCATCTTATTTTACCATGAAATAAAAGGACATTTTCAGACAAATTGTGTTCTCTTTCTTTGTTTTTAAAACTTTTCACAAAAAATATAAAAATGGCAATGTATTTTTCCTTTTCGTTTTTGTGTTTGCGTCTCTTTTTCAAAATAAGCAGATTCTGAATAAGCACATCATCTGTGCAGTGTTGATCATCCGAATTCCATTGATAACGTTCCTGCTATGACCACACATGACTTTGACAATCCTGTCTACCAAGCTGATGAAGGGGTTGAGAAAGACTGTGACCTCCCTGAAGAATTAGTCAGTTTGTTGAAACAAGAGGAACGGGTTATTCAGCCTCATAAAGAAGAAATTGAGATCATCAACATTGGCAGTGAAGATGTGAAGAAAGAGATCAAAATTGGGGCCAGTCTGCAGGCCGACGTCAAGAAGGAGCTGATCAGTATGCTGCGAGAGTATGTGAATATCTTTTCTTGGTCATATCAAGATATGCCAGGGTTGGATACCGACATCGTTGTGCATAAGCTACCTCTGAGAGAGGACTGTCCTCTTGTAAAACAGAAATTGAGAAGAACTCGTCCTGACATGGCGATGAAGATCAAAGAGGAGGTTTAGAAGCAATGGGATGCTGGGTTCCTTGCTGTGACTAGTTACCCACCTTGGGTAGCTAACATTGTACCTGTACCAAAGAAGGACGGCAAGGTCCGAATGTGCGTTGACTACCAGGATTTGAATAGAGCAAGCCCAAAAGATGACTTTCCGTTGCCACACATTGATGTGTTGGTAGACAATACTGCTCAATTCTCGGTATTTTCCTTCATGGATGACTTCTCCGGATATAATCAGATTAAGATGGCACCGGAAGACATGGAGAAGACAACGTTCATTATCCCGTGGGGTACATTCTGCTATAAGGTCATGCCCTTTGGTTTGAAGAACGCCGGGGCAACTTATCAGCGGGCGATGGTCACATTGTTCCACGACATGATACACAAGGAGATTGAGTGTTATGTGAACGATATGATTGCTAAGTCCCGAGACGAAGAAAAGCATCTGGTCGATCTGAAGAAGTTTTTTGATAGACTGATCAAGTACAAGCTGAGGTTGAACCCAAACAAGTGCACTTTCGGAGTGCGTTCCGGGAAACTGCTGGGTTTCATTGTTAGTCAGAAAGGAATTGAGGTAGATCCTGCAAAAGTAAAAGCTATTCAAGATATGCCTGCACCGAGAACAGAAAAAGAAGTGCGCGGGTTTTTAGGGAGGTTGAACTACATTTCTCGGTTCATATCTCATCTAACTGCCACGTGCGAACCAATATTCAAGTTGCTAAGAAAAGAGAAAACGGTCAGGTGGAACGAAGACTGCCAAAGAGCTTTCGACAAAATAAAAGAATATTTGCAGGAGCCTCCAATTCTAATGCCTCCCGTGGAAGGAAGACCTTTAATAATGTACTTGACCATGCTAGAAGGGTCAATGGGGTGTGTTCTAGGCCAACATGACGAGTCTGGTTGAAAAGAGTACGCTATTTATTACCTTAGCAAAAAGTTTACCGACTGTGAATCCCGTTACTCACTGCTCGAGAAAATTTGCTGCGCTTTGGTATGGGCTGCTCGCCGACTGAGACAGTACATGTTGACTCATACCACACTGCTCATTTCCAAAATGGATCCTGTTAAGTACATCTTTAAGAAACCAGCGTTAACCGGAAGGGTTGCTAGGTGGAAGATGATTTTAACTGAATATGACATCCACTATACTTCTCAGAAAGCCATCAAGGGAAGTGTATTGTCGGATTACCTTGCACAACAACCTCTTGAAGATGATTATCAACCAATGAAGTTTGATTTCCCTGATGATGACATCATGTACCTCAGATCAAACGATTGCGAGGAACCACTTCTGGAGGAGGGGCCAGACCCTGAATCCAAATGGAAGTTGATGTTTGATGGGGCAGTCAATATCAATGCACGTGGAGTTGGTGCCGTTCTTATCACTCCCGAAGGTGTTCACTTTCCCTTCGCTGCCAGAATTACTTTTGGCTGCACCAACAATGAAGCGGAATACGAGGCATGCATAATGGGAATAGAGGAGGCTATTAATCTTCGGATTAAGAACCTCGATATATTCGGAGATTCAGCCCTCGTCATTAACCAAGTTACCGACAAGTGGTATACGCATCAAGAACATATAATTCCATACAAGGATTATGCTAGAAAACTGTTGACGTTCTTCACAACAGTTAAGCTTCAGTATATACCACGTGATGAAAATCAGTTTGCCGACGCATTGGCCACTCTTTATTCGTCTATCAAAGTCTTGTGTTGGAACTATGTGCCCAAAATTGACATCTCCAGGCTTGACGCTCCAGCTCATGCATTCTCTGTAGACGCCGTGTCTGACGAGAAACCTTGGTATTTTGATATCAAGTTATTCCTGGAAAAGCAAGAATACCCAGCTGGGGCATCTTCCAATGACAAGAAGACCTTGGGGCGACTTGCTGCTAGCTTCTTCTTGAACACAGACGGGGTTTTGTACAAGAGAAACTTCGACATGGTCTTGCTCAGATGCGTGGATAGACACGAAGCAAGCCTGTTAATGAAGGAAGTCCACGAAGGATCTTTCGGTACCCATGCAGGAGGGCATGCTATGGCTAAGAAATTGCTGAGATCGGGGTATTATTGGATGACAATGGATGCAGACTGTTGTTCATTTGCTCGTAAGTGCCACAAGTGCCATATATATGCAGACAAAATGCATGTTTCTCCTAGCCCGCTCAACGTCATGTCATCTCCTTGGCCCTTTTCTATGTGGGGCATTGACATGATCGGGAAGATAGAGCCTACTGCTTCAAATGGTCATCGCTTCATCTTGGTCGCGATTGATTACTTCACCAAATGGGTTGAAGCAGCATCTTATGCCAACGTCACTCGTCAAGTGGTGACAAGATTTCTGAAAAGGGACATTATATGCAGATACGGAGTGCCCGAAAGGATCATTACTGACAATGGTTCTAATCTCACCAACAAGATGATGGCAGACTTGTGCCGGGACTTCAAGATTCAACATCACAATTCTTCTCCTTACCGACCAAAGATGAATGGTGCGGTAGAGGCAGCAAACAAGAATATCAAGAAGATTGTGCAAAAAATGGTTGTCACCTACAAAGATTGGCATGAGATGCTACCATTTGCGTTGCATGGGTACCGAACGTCAGTTAGGACGTCAACTGGGGCAACTTCCTTCTCGTTGGTATATGGTATGGAGGCAGTCTTGCCTGTTGAAGTGGAGATTCCTTCATTGCGTGTGATGATGGATGTGAAGCTTGATGAGGCTGAATGGGGGCGTGCTCGTTACAATCAGCTATGTCTAATTGAGGAAAAAAGATTAACGGCTATCTGTCATGGTCAGCTTTATCAGAGGAGAATGAAGCAAGCATTCGACCAACGAGTACGTACTCGAGAGTATCAAGTGGGAGAGCTTGTGCTGAAGAGGATTGTTCCTCCAGGTTTAGATCACAGGGGCAAGTGGACCCCAAACTACGAAGGACCATTCATAGTGAAGAAAGTCTTCTCAGGAGGAGCACTGATGCTCACCACTATGGATGGAGATGACTTCCAATCCCCTGTTAACTCGGACGCAGTTAAAAAATACTTCGCATAAAGAGACCCGCTGGACACAAAAACAAAATTATAGTCCAGGCAAAAAAAGGGCATCCCGGCGAGCTAAAAACAGAATAAAAAGCTCGGGCAAAAGTTAGGGAAAATAATAAAAAAATGTACACCTGCTGAGTTGAAAAGCCACATTGGACAGCTCAGGCAAAAAAGGGTATCCCAGTGGATTGAAAACCCGAAAGGGCGATCCACGCAAAACAAGGGAATAAGCGAACAACTGCGATCCGAGTAATCTGAATCACGTCATCGTTTCGTACAACTTGACAATATCAGAAGGATAGGAAACAGTCCCCTCATCCTCTCAGAAAGCAAAAGCAGAATGAAGAGTCTCGAAGACATGCTGGTCATAGCAGAAATGGAACTCATTGGGATGCCGTGCCCATTGCCATTAGGATAGTTTCTTTTCTCATTTTTATGGTGGCTACCTCTTTCCAGGTGGTTGCTTCCTGATGTAAAATCTTTGCCTATTCAGAGGCCTTTCAATAAAAAGAACATTCAGTCAAAAGCTGTGTGTGTTTATTTTTGTTTGCAAAATGTCCTGAATTTTTGGCAAAAATAGCATTGCATTTAAACATGGTGATAATTTGAAAAAATGACAGGCAGGGAAACACTGTAATCCCTCTTTGAGTGTCGGGTGACTATGGATGAACAGATCATACCATGCAAATCCCCGGGGCACACTTGTGTTTTCTGTTGTTGCAGGTTGCAGGATGGCGTCACATTCTCACAAGAAGAATTCTTCCCCAGCTAAGCCTTGGCAGGTAGCCCAAGCAGTTTATTCTTCCCCAGTGGAGTATGCCCACCAGGAAGTTGAATGCTTGATGTTCCCACAGAGCTTTGAATCAGCAAATGTTCTCCCCAACCAGAGTATTGTTGAAGCATCTTTCCCAGCCAAGTCTGAAGATGATCCTTCCCCACAGGGTTCATATTTGATTTTCACTTCCGTCGGTGAAATATTCCCCAGCGAAGTTGCCATTCTTTTGGTCAGTATGATGATACAGTCAGGTATTCATCACAGTCAGAGTTAGGTGTCAAGGCCTTTCAACTTGTCTTCCCCTGCAGAGTTGTAACTCTTGTGGCCAATCAGGCATTTGTTTGTTGCTCGTCTGCACCTCTCCAACACTCGTCTGTGTTCATGCTTTTATTGCTGCTCGTCCGCACCTCTCAACACTCGTCTGTGTTATCACTTTGGTATTGCTCGTTTGCTTTCCCCAGCAGTGGTCCATGATTACCTTGACTTTGCTCGTATGCAATTTCCAACACTCGTCTGTGTTTGACTTTGGTATTTGCTCGTATGCAATTTCCAACACTCGTCTGTGTTTGACTTTGGTATTTGCTCGTCTGCAATTTCCAACACTCGTTTGTGTTTGACTTTGGTATTTGCTCGTCTGCATTCTCCAGCACTCGTCTGTTTTTGTTATCTGTTTGAAGCTCGTTTGCTTTGTTTGGATACTCGTCTGTATCATCCCTAACACTCGTCTGTGTTTGATATATAATCTCTGTTGTTGCTCGTATGCAATTCCCAACACTCGTCTGTGTTTTGATGTTCTGATACCTGTTGTTGCGCGTCTGCAATTTCTAGCACTCGTCTGTGTTTTGATATGAAATGTTTGTGATTGCTCGTCTGCATTCTCCAGCACTCATTTGTGTTGATTATCTGCTTTGTTTGGATGCTCGTCTGTATCATCCCCAACACTTGTCTGTGTTGACTATCTGTTTGAAGCTCGTCTGCTTTGCTTGGATACTCGTCTGTATCATCCCCGACACTCGTCTATGCTAGCTTATATCTGAATATGGTGACTTGCTGATTATCCTGGTATTTTTCTATTTTTGCTACTTCAAATGCTCGTCTGTGTTTGAATTGCTGGTATTTGTCTGTACCATTGGCTGATACTCATCTGTATCATTGCCTGAAGCGCTCGTCTGTGTTTCTTAGATCATTGTCTGATACTCGTCTGTATCATTGACTGTTGACACTCGTCTGTGTTATCTTGATGATCATCCAATACTCGTCTGTATTGAAGAGGTTTAAAATCCTGACTATGGGAATAAATGTCAAAATGGTTACCGGTCCTGGAGTAACAGGTATATCCGAAGGAGGCTCGTCTGTCTCAGGCACCAATTATTAGTGTTGCACCTGGCGTAACAGGTTTGCTCAAAGAAGACTCGTCTGTCTTGTACCATATATCCACAGATAATATATGAAGAAGGTTCGTCTGCCTTGATTATGCATGTCTATCCCACAGACTTTAATGCATCCCAGTCCTGGCGTAACAGGTATATCCGAAGGAGATTCGTCTGTCTCAAGTCATATGTTTTGCAAAGTATATGAGGGCTTGTATGTCCAGCTCCTGGCGTAACAGGATTGTTCGAAGAAGACTCGTCTGTCAAGGTATTCTTATTCCAGATATCAGTTTCAACTTGGAAGAAGCTCGTCTGCTTTTTCCCCCCTTCAGTCACCAAAGCGTCATTTGGTTGGGTTTATTTCCCGGTGTTGCATTCTTCGTCAGAGTGCAAATTTCAGGTCTTGGTATTCAACCACAGTTTATCTTGAACGGTCGATAGCTCGTGCTACCGTCCTTTTTCAGATTAACAGTTGTTTGAATAGGGGCAGCTGTAACACCCCAAATTTTCCCTCTTCATTTTAAGCATCATATCACATCATATTCATCATGAACATATCATTTTCTTAGCATCCTAGCATGGAAAGATGAGGCATAACAATCTTCATGACCTAACATTAGGCATATGATCATCTATGGAGGTTCTTGAGGCATCACAAGCTATGACAAGGGTCCCAATGGTTTTTTACAAGTCCTATGATGAGTCTACATTGCAATTACAAGCTCAAGTCCATTTACAAAAGCTCAGAAGGTTGTATGATCATCAGGGAATCCAGGATAGGGCAAAGCTCCCGCACAAGGCACCTAAACTAGGGTTTGAGATGCAAGCATCAAAACTTCACAACTTTGGCCATTTCATTTGTGCAAAGTCTTCTATATTTTAATAGGATCCTAGGTACCAATTTTCATGAGAAAATTCCATGTGGAAGTCAGGAAATTCTTCAGTTGCTTGCAGATGAAGTAATTGGTCAACTGTGCCCTTAAAAAGTCAACTGTGTGATTTCAAGGGGTCCAACCCACTTTTTCTTTCTAAGGGATGTCCTTACAATGTTATAAGAGGTTTGGAATGTTCAAAAATCAAGAATCATGGATATTTGAGGGTTTTTGCAAAATTGGTGCAAAGTTGGTTTTAAGGAATTTCCATTTTTGGCAACTTTTGCCCTAATTTTCAAGTGAGCTTAACATGATCAAAAATTCTTCAAATGGACCAAAGTCAAACATGAAATTTGGAGATTAAGGGCTCCCATTTTCAAAAAGTACAAGTACTTTTTCATGGGATTCTTGGTTTGTTCTCTAGGCCCTTCGAAAAATGCTGCAAATTAGGGCAAAACCAAAATTCCATGCATGCACCCAAAGCCAATTGATGTGAAACTTAATGTTAAGGCTTGGAACGGATCAAGTTTGGTTCAAATGATAAAATACAAGGAATTTGGAACATTTTGCTCCAAAGAATACCCCAAATTCGTGCACTACAAGATTGTTGCTTCAAAAGTGGATATTTTGCAAAATCATGAGGAAAGTGTGATACCTTGATCCAATGGCCAATACTTGTTGGATTATAATCAAGGGATGGATTTGGATTGCACATGGGCTGAAAGGCCAAGGCAAGCATGAGCATTGCATGCTCTCACACCAAATTTGGAAATTTGCAAATTCACCAAACACTTGTGATTCCCACGTGCAAACTTCACAATCTTTTCAGCATTGGTTTGTGAGTTCATATAAAAGAAGCTAGGGTTTCAGAATTGCCCAACTCTTGCTCATTCTCTCATTTCAAACTTCTTGCACAACTTGCAATTTCTCTCATATCTCATCATACACTTGCTTATTTCAAAAACCAGTGATAGATCCTTGATCAGTGCAAGCTAAGGATCATTAATCACACACTGATTCAAGCTTTCTCTCAAGATCAACAACCTTGCCATTTCAGGGCAGGTGTTGGCAAAGCTTCAGATCCAGCCACGTTCAAGGCTTTAGATGCATTTATTTTGCATCTAGAGTGAAGTAGGAGTGATTTGCATCCATTATCTGGTCTTCTAGCACCTTGTTTCAAGATCTGCAACTCAGGTATGGTTCTAAATCTTAAGATCTGAAAATGAAATTTATTATGCATTTTATGATCTATGATGTTTGATGATCATGCTGAAAGTTGTAGTTTCGAAAATGGTGCATTGTAGTTTGAGATATTTGAGTTTCTTTTTTCATGGTCACTTCTGATTTTGCTCGATCCATAGGATTCTTTGGTCTAATGAAGATCTCAATGTCATTTTCATGCTCAGCGTGCCCTAATTAGTCAGACTGGAGCTTGTTGTTGATTTTAATTGAGTTTTGTTCATATGATGATGTTTCTGGTGCCAGAGCCCTATCTCCGGTCACCAGAATCTGCGTTTGAATTCTTAGGGTTTATGTGAGGTTGAACATGAACCTCAACCATCAGATCTGTCCACCAATGCTCTGGATGTTGCCACGCATGTTATGAGCCCC
Source organism: Lathyrus aphaca (assembly GCA_963966055.1). Lineage (NCBI taxonomy): Eukaryota > Viridiplantae > Streptophyta > Magnoliopsida > Fabales > Fabaceae > Lathyrus > Lathyrus aphaca. The sequence goes on from OZ014523.1 coordinate 111,504,771, forward strand.
TCCTCCTTCTCACGTGATTTCTTAATTCTATTTTAATACACCATGTAGCGCACCTCACACTAGTTATCATGTTCCTCCATTCATAAGCTAGCATTAGGCCACGTCAATTAATGAGGTCTTCCTCCACACGCGCTAGATCAATCTGAAGGTCCTTGAATTTTCCAACTTATTTTCATAAAATCCCACCATATGCTTAATAAACCTGCGCAGGATTTGGGCCCCATACTTGATATTCACACCCCACAACCAATAAGCCCAGTTCGTTTTAACTGAATTTCCTGCTATTTCCACATCCAGCCTCATTTCATATTTTATTTCTTTTTCTTTTCATTTTTTTTATTTCCATTTTGATTTTCTTTTATTAAAAATACTTCCAATTATCCAAATATTCCAAATTAATTCACGACTCTTCATTTGAGTTTTTCCTAATTTTTCATATTTTTCTTTTCCATTTATTCCTATTATCCACATGTCCATTAATTCTTCATTTCAATTAATTCATTTTTAAGTCCTTTTCGAGAAATCTGTCTTGTTCATTTTCTATAGAGTTCATTATTTTGAGATTTGTGTTAATTCTTTTTGCTCTGGATTCCTAAGATGATGTAGTTCTTGTGTGATTTTCCCCCTGATTTTTAGAAACTTTTTCATTGGGTCTTGGTCCTTTGACTTGTGTTGGATGTTATTAACCCTAGTTTGTGTTCTTGCCTTTTCTTGACCTACTTGGCTTCTGAATTTCTCCCAATCCTTTTGGCTCATTGTTATATCATGTTTGAGGATAATTTTTCTTGAGTTGTGGAATTTTTAGATGCATTGTTGAATTGATGGGGATTTTTGTTCTCACCTTGTCCCATTTTGCTTCCTTTTGATCATTAGCTCTCTTATAAGCTTAGAAGGGCACTTGTGCCAACTTCTTCTTCTCATTTGGGGTCTCTTTGGGGTATGGGTTCCTTCCTGATCCTAGCTTATGGTTTGTGTCTTAGAAACTTTTGTGTTTGCTTACCTTTTGTGTTCTTTCTTTCTTAAGTGTATTCACTTCATCTCCTTACTTCTTCCACCTCATTATGTGATTGTTTGGTCTTGTACCTCTCTTCTCTTCATCTTGTTAGCTTCTTAAGCTCTTCTTTGACTTGTTTTGGTTCTGGTTGTGTGCATTGAGTCCATGTTTGTGTATCTTTGCCTTGCATCTTTCTTAAGTTTGCATGTGTTTGTCATTTGTTTCATCTTGTCTCATAATTTGCTTGCATGCTTCATTCCTCATTCTTGTGAGTTGCATTTGCATTGAGCATGTGTACATATCATTTCGCTTCTGTTTGTATGATGATGGCATGTTATTTTGTTCATTTCATTTCACTTGTATGCATGTTACTAACCTTGCAGGGGCTATGGTAAGTGTGAGGTGTGGAAGTGAGTTCCACATCTCCAAATCTCATCTCTTCTTCTTATGTTTATTTGTACTAACCCTTTTGCTTGTTGGACTTAGGCCTTTCTCATCTCATCTCTCTTCTTCTTCTTCTTTTCTTTTTTCCTTCTTCTTTAGGATAGAAAGCCACACTAACCTTAGGATATCCATGCATGACAACACTTAGGATTCTTTAGTCCCCCATTAGACTTTTTCCTTTGTGATCCTTTTGGTTCTTCTTCTCTTCTCATCTCATAACCATAAGAAAACACTTAATAAAGTTTTAAGTAATGCCTTGAGAAATAGCCTTATCCCATGAGGTGTGCTTGTAGTTTTCCCATCTTGGGATAGTACAAGCTTACCTTGTGATGCACAAGTCTGATCAAGGTATCTTCTTCACCAAGAAAAGCATAAAAAACACTTCTTCATTGTAAATACCAAAAACACTTAATAAGTTTTGGGGATCTTCTCCTTACTTGAGTGTGCTTGTTCTATTATTCCATCTTGGAATGTAGTGACAAGTGCACATTCCATGGAAAAGAGCTTGAGTTCACTTCGTTGTGACACACTCATAAAAAGCTTCTAAAAAACACAAACAAACAATACGCGTCTTTCATTCGGGAATTCTTTTCTCACCTCTTTCGCTCCGTACACGAACTTGCTCCTACTTGTCATTTTGCAAGACGGTTACGCACTCGTCGTCCGAGTCTGCAACACCTGAGCAATGGCATAGGCAGTTCAAGCCTTAATTCACAAGCAATTTCCTTGCCACCCCTAGTTAGGGGAACTACGGCATCTCTGATCCTCATTGTCCTGATGAGGTACGTAGGCAGAGGGGTAGGGCCCGTTCGAGCACAATCTTTATTTTCCCTACATTTTTCTCTTTGTTTTCTATTTCAGTTCTTTTCTCTGTTTCTTTTCCAGTTCATTTTGTTTCCTTTGCAACGTTTTTCATCCCCTCACCCTTTGAAATAGTTTTCTTTGCAAGCGTGGATCCCGTCGGGTACGGCGGACGATCTGGGTGCTAATACCTTCCCAAGTCATAACCGACTCCCGAACTACGTCTCTTTGGTTCGTAGGACCCGTGTCCTTCCTCTTCTTTCTTCTTGGTTTGTGCAGCATTACCATTCCCTTTCTCCGGGATAAAAATGCCTAGCTGGCGACTCTAATATTTTTTCCGCGCCACTTTCGCGTTTGTAGCAGGATGGAAATCCGGGGAGCGACAGTAATATGACTTTCCACACTAATTCACCAACTGAAAAGGTTTTGAATTTAACCTTTTTGTTGTAGGATTTCTCTACCCTCCTCTTCTGCCTTTCTAATAACACTAAGGCATGAAGTCTTTCTTCATCCAGGTCGAGTAATTCATCTAGCATCATGACCCAATAAGTCTCAGCTGGGATCTCATGGTGCCTTTAAATTCTTGTGGACTGAAGATAAATTTCAAGAGGCAGAACTGCGTCATGCCCATAAGTCATTCGAAACAGAGTTATATTGGTTGCTTCTTTGGGTGAAGTTCGACATGCCCGTAGGATTTGGTCTAATGTTTTGTGCCACTTCCTTGGCTTCTTACCCACATGCTTTTTTATCAAACCAATGATTATTTTATTCACTGCTTCGACCTGGCCATTGGCCTGGGCATAATAAGGTGTAGATGTCAAAAGTTTAAAACCCATTTCTGTGGCGAACTCTTGCATCTTTCATCCCGTAAATACATATCCTTGATCTGTGGTAATCGTTTATGGGATGCCATATCTGTATATGATATGTTTCTGAATAAACTCAATTACATCCTCCTGGTCGACATTTGGTAATGGTATTTCTTCGACCCATTTGGAGAAATAATAAATCCCTACCAAAATGTACTTGTGATTCTTTGAAGATTCTGGTCGAATTTCTCCAATCAAATCCAAACCCCATCCTCTGAAAGGCAAGGGTTTTATTATAGAGTGTAATTCACTTGCAGGCATGTGTTGTATGCTAGCGTGTAATTGACACTCTTGACACCCTTTGGCAAATTCTATGCAATCTTTCAGCATAGCAGGCCAGTACACACCTTGTAGAAATAAGAGCCACTTCATTTTGTGGCCTACTTGATGTGCTCCACATGCTCCACTGTGGACCGTCGAAAGAGCTAAATATGCTCCAGCCTCACTAAGGCATTTAAGTAATAGTCCTTCAGAAGTCTTTTTAAATAATTTTTCCCCCAAAAGAAGATAGCTTAATGCTTGGTACTTGACTTTCCTTTTTGTCGAAGCTGTTGGATTTTCTAGGCAGTCCATCAAGGGCTTCCTCCAGTCTTTGTCACTTATGCTATCGACCATTAGTATTGCAAAGTTTTCTTCGTCAACATATCCAAGCTTAGTTTTTTCTAAGTCTGATGGGGCTAAGCCTACTAACACAACCATTCCCCTCACCTCTATTGAACTTTGTAATTTTTCTTTTGAAACTTTATATCTGATGCAATTTGAGCCAGGTCATCTGAGACTTGATTTTGTAATCTGGGGATGTTTCGAAAGGTGACTGATTGAAATTTTTTCAACAACCTATTTACTAATATAAAGTACATAATTAAATTTTCTTTTATGCATTTGTATTCTTTGGTGACTTATTTTATTACCAGCTCAGAATCTCCCATTATTTCAAAATGAGTTGCCCCCAATTCTAACAATACCTCAAGTCCGACTATCAAAGCTTCATATTCAACTTCATTGTTAGAACAATGGACTTCAATTTTGTACTTGAGTGTTGTTGGAATTTTATCAGGAGAAATAACAAGTATTCCAACTCCAGTCCCCTCTTTATGACTAGACCCATCGAAGTATAATTTCCATGGCTCAATCTCAAGATAATTTAAGGGACTCTCATTTAGAGAATGGTCGACTATAAAATCTGCGACCACCTGCCCTTTAACAACTTTTAAGGGTTTATAGGTTAAAGAGTACTCAGTTAATGCCAGTGCCCATTTTCCAATTCGACTATGCAAAATAGGTTTGGACAACATATGCTTAATAATATCAAAGCGAGATACATAAACATCAACTGGTTTTATATATTGCTTCAATTTAGTTCAAGAATAATACAAACATATGCATAACTTTTCTATAATACTACACCTAGTTTCTGCATCATTTATAACTCTATCGAGGTAATAAATGGCTCTTTGTACGCCATCATCATCCTCTTGGGCTAGCATACTCCCTAAAGTTCTACCTGAAGCAGCTATGTACAATCTCATACTTTTCTTTCTACAAGGTAGAGAAAGAATTGGAGGATGACTCAAGTATTCTTTGATCTTGTCGAAGGCTTCTTGTTGAGCTTGCCCCCACTGAAATCCTTCCTTGCCCATACGTAGCAAAGGTGAGAAAGCTTGAGTGTAACACCCACTTTTCCCATTTTATAAAATAACATAAGTTTTCAGATAAATCATAGTTTAAACAACAAGTGAGTAGCTACATTTTCAAAGTCAACTGAAAGTATAATCATTTATTAAAAACAGCGAAAATATCTTTTTATTCAACAATCGGCAATTTTGCCAAATATCCATAAAATTCATCAATTAACTTAATTTATAAGTTTCAACAAAATGTGATACGTAACTATTAATAACAAGAATAGTTAAATAACAAATATCCCCATTTCCCGTGTTACGTATCAGAGCGACTCCTAGGACTCGACCAAACAACTTGTACTCCGAGCATACTCAAGTACCTGAAACATCTGTACTTCCGAAGAAGCACAGACGCAACCAAACAACAAAGGGGTGAGAAAACAATTCAATATATTAACGGTGCAAATAACATCTTACAGGGTAATCTCACCTCTATTTATCAAATACACATCATACATCATACAATTAATCAATATCTCAAATAGTTCATCAACACATATCATACATCATTAATTCAATCAATGCAAAGTGACTCAATGACACAATGCAAATGCGGTACCGACTCACAATAACAGTTCATCAAATAGAACCCCGAATGCATCGTTAACGTCTCCAACAAGACACAATCATCCCTACAACCACGATTCTCAACGAATCCCGAATAATCACATCCACGACATGATTATTCCATCAAACGTATGCGCATGCAGACACAACAACGCATACCATATCATAACATACATGAACACATCATGCTTTACGATCCTCATGATCCTCATCAAAACATATATGTCATTTCATCATATAAATAGCACTAAACACATAGTACACATCAACATAATTACACATGAATACAATCATGTCAACACGATCCTCATGATCTAACACATATCCCATCACGTGGGTCACATAGATAGTCCAACAATATCCTTACACATTGTCAACACCATTAATATGGTTTACCATTAAGAGTCATGCAAAACAACCTAAGCACGTATATTTATACACGCTAATTACCAAATGTCATATCTTCTGAATTCCTCATTAATTACACTCTCATTTATTCCCTATACATATATTCTAATACCACACGATCCTTCCGATCCTCACCGCTACCAACACTTACATCATGGGGTCTAAGCAAGACATATAATCAACTATGTTACCAATCATCACGATCCTCTTCGTTTATCACTATTCCTTCATATAATTATGCAAGACTTATAGTAAACATTTCCATCATCAACATCTTCTAATTGACATATTAATAAAGTTATAATATCCCCACTAATCACATAACACACATACTATATCTCAATACATATATCTCATGTTATTCACAATTATAACAATCTACATATTCATATAATTTAATTAAACACTTAGGATTTCTTATGCAACTAATCATCAAGTCCTATATTTCACTATTAGAACATCCTTAAAGTCTTATTTCATTAATATAATCCTACGTTAGAAGAATGAATCAAATCCACCTTAAAACGGACGAAAAATTACATTTACAGGGGCCTAACACGGCCGCCCGTGTTGCTTGACACGACCCGTGTCAGGTGGCCTGGGACACGCCCCTCAAAATCCACAAAAACTCATTTTCCAGGAGGACAACACGGCCGCCCGTGTTGTACAACACTGCCCGTGTTGTGGCCCCTGAAGCCAACTTCCCAAATTTCCACTTTTTAGCATAATGCCCGAAGCCTCTGACACTGCCCGTGTTGTACAACACTGGCCGTGTTGTGGCACCTGCACCCAAAATTCAGCTTTTTCTAAAACTCACTTTTCTCTCCCAATTTCGTACCAGTTCGAATTCTATCACTTATCTCTCACTTTTATCACTCAAAACAATCCAATTTTTGTTCTCAAACTAATTTTATACCTCTACTTCCTTATGATCTTCTCAACCTAACATCACAAATTAAATTAGGAAAATTCTAGGTTTCTCTTCCTCTTCTCAATTTACATCATCCACAACCACATTTGTGACCAAGTTCTCATAATAAACACATCATGGAATTTAATTATCAAACTTCAAGAATATACAATCAATAATCATAATATTCATACTCATATCATGAACTCTTCAACAACAATCAAATTCATATAATCCCTAAGAGAGTAAGGACCTCTCAATTACCCTTTCATGTTAGATCACCAATAAAGAACCCTTTCTCCCCCCTTACCTCGAATTTGACAAAATCCTTGCAAAGCCTTAATCTTGAAGCTTTACGATTCTTGATTTCCCTTATCCTTTCCCTTTTTCTCCAGAGCCCTCTTTCCTTCGTCAAAATACGATAATGAGAAAATGTATCGTGTTCTCCCCTTTTCATAACATAATCAAATTACAACCTTGCCCCTCGATCCTCCAACTTATATTTTATTTTATTTATTAAATAACAATATTATAATAATAATACCACCTCATTATATTATCATTATTTAAATAAAATACCTCATCCACTTATTATTCCAAATACACCATCATACTCTTGATATTTATTTTATAAAAATACTTTATAAAATTGGGGCGTTACAATTCTCCCCCACTTATTTTATTTTCGTCCTCGAAAATAGCACTCAATGGCATCACTTAGATATACTTTTGCACCTGACTAATCACTCTCTTGCCAAAGCCGGCAACACCGCAACCAACTCAAAACAACAACACTGATGCCAGGATAACCTCCCCAACAACAAGCACCATTGTTATCAATGCTCAACACGCAGGTATATACCTGAAAAAGAACACAACAAATGTCGCTACCATCACCGTAGGTAACAATGCGAAAACCAGGACAAACTCAAAATTTCACTCTATACATCCTCTAGATACCACAACATTGATAATGGACTGACCTTTTAGTTTCTTCTACCAAAACAACCTGATTATAATCCATCAATGAAGGACATATATCACATATATTAGTATCTTTGTATATCTCGCAATCCTCGATGTGTAGATAACCTCTTACCATTACCCATCCATTCTGGGACGTCCAATAGTCTCAATATATCAACAGGTCTTATTATTCAATCTCTCGAGTCTTTACTAACCATTTATGTATAAACAATTACACCACTTCACTCTTCCACTGCGCACTCTGATTACTCGCAACTATCTATTCCATGAAATTCACATTCTAACTTTAATCATTCCCAACCATCATCACAATTATAGTAATAATTCACTTAGCATATTTCAAAAATCCGAATGCAAGTCCCTTAATTTTTAATTCAATTCCAACTCTTTAACCATTAGTGCAAACATAGGAAAAATTATCGACTTCCTACCTCAAACCTTCCAATTATCTTAGTCATCTCATCCTCCATCTTTTCGATCCAATCGGAACCGTATGCTCATGTGATTACCAAACACTTCAATCTTCAATCATAACAACAATACTATCATATATTCCCCCAATTCTACTCTCATCCACTTTCAATCCATGGGTAAGATAGATACTTCCATAATTCCTTTCTCATCGTATAATACCAACTATGACTTTACAATCAAGTACCGATGACTTATCAACTTATCACAACATTATTCCAAACTTTATCCACTACTTGTTAGAATCAACAAAATCAGACTACAACCGTAGCTAGCTCTTATTCCGGCTCTTTAGCACTTTCTCTCACAACATCCATTCTCAACGAATAACTTAGCTTTCACGATTTATCCGAAACAACAAAATACCATCTTGGAAAACCTTTTATAACTTGCAATAACCACTAAATGAATCCAATTACATTCTAACCTCTTATAATTTACTCTTTTCCATCATTTTATATCCATATCTACTTCGGACAAACTATTTCTCATACCTTTCTCTGAATAACTCTATCTACACCTGTTCATAAAAATTATCCTTGACAACTTAGTATATAATTGCATCTTTTCTAATTCTCATATTTCAATTTCCAATATTCTCCAAATCCTTTTTCTCTACTTTCATTATAGACAAGAACATCTAAAGGTTACCATCTCGAAATTATCCAAGCCACCTTGAAAGGCACCATTCATATTCCATACTTACCTTAATACATACCAGTCACTACTAGCTTCTACGCAATATTCATGACTATCTCAAAGTTTCACATTATGCCTACTCTCTCGTTGGATTATCCTTCCAACCTTCCAATTCCACATTAATTAGACTATGAATTCATAAATTCCATAAAAATAAATATTGCACACTTATTATTTTACTTTTGTCTTAATAGTTCAACATATACAATGATACTTATATTTCCATCGTTGCATCCCATAACTCACGGTTCACCATTTCAAACACTTATGAAACTATCCATACTCTGTTGTATCAACGTACACCATACTTCTAAGGGAATAGCTCAACATCACTACATTGTGAAGACACCTGGTTATAATTAATTCCCACAAAAATTGTACCTTCGTAGTTTCAAAAGCTCACAAACCTCTTATCATACTATGCCAAAATATAACTCAATACTTACTTATTCAATCTCCATCCCACATCCTTCAACGTAGTAAATTCATCCAACATGATCTGTCAACATCTAGTTCTTATTACCACATTCCTCTTACACTAGGCTTGCAAAATACCAACTAACTCAAGGTTCTGGTAGGTATGACAATCCAACTCACAACAACAACAATACTACATATGAATTTCAGCTCACTATTGATCCTTTATCAATCAAATTCAATTTGTTCCCATTTCAATTGTGATTTCTCATACTATTCACTAATCGACATATAACTTCATATCCTCATCTTTTTATATCAATAACACCGAAGTTTTCCCAGAAGGCACCCTTGTTGCCACGATTCTTTATAACTACACCTCTAATATATCTTTCAAAACACAATTATAATTCGTACTTTACAGACGGTCCATCGCTGTGACCTTATTCCCAATCAATGCCATCTATGCAACCAAATCAGACATCAGAATCCTCTCTCAAAAGTTCTGCTACATACCCAGTAGATATAACGTTTAACTTTTCATAACTATCCATTCCCAATTCACTTCCTACTCACTGAGGAGCAACCATTAGTAATATCTAATCAACATAATCAATCCTTAAATTCATCTCTTTTTCGGATACCAGAATCTACATCTACTCCTTTATACCCCTAATAGCTCTGGCTCAACTCCAAATGGTCTACTGAACATACTATCTCGGCTGAAAGATATGTCTTTTGCATCCAACACAATTCCGCCTACTATTAGCAAGGGATTAAGGGTGATCAGTTCCTCAATTTGCCAATAGATAGCCGACAATCATGATGGCCATAAGTCACATTTCCAACTTTAATAGCGTTCCTTACATCTTACGAACTAAGTTGCTTCACGAGCGAATCCTTAGTCAATGCCAACCTTAGCAACCTCTGCCACACCGCAATTCCCACACACCACAAGCCAACTCTCAGGAGAAGCAATAACAACTCCCCCACTTATATTCAACAAACATCTGCAAACAAACAACTAGCAAACAAGCAAGTATCGATAGTGTTTCACACACATATCGCATACTCCGGGACAAACGACACGCGACAACATGGCCGGATGGACCGACCTGCTCTGATACCAATTGTAACACCCACTTTTCCCATTTTATAAAATAACATAAGTTTTCAGATAAATCAGAGTTTAAACAACAAGTGAGTAGCTACATTTTCAAAGTCAACCGAAAGTATAATCATTTATTAAAAACAGCAGAAATATCTTTTTATTCAACAATCGGCAATTTTTCCAAATATCCACAAAATTCATCAATTAACTTAATTTATAAGTTTCAACAAAATGTGATACGTAACTATTAATAACAAGAATAGTTAAATAACAAATATCCCCATTTCCCGTGTTACGTATCAGAGCGACTCCTAGAACTCGACCAAACAACTTGTACTCCGAGCATACTCAAGTACCTGAAACATCTGTACTTCCGAAGAAGCACAGACGCAACCAAACAACAAAGGGGTGAGAAAACAATTCAATATATTAACGGTGCAAATAACATCTTACAGGGTAATCTCACCTCTATTCATCAAATACACATCATACATCATACAATTAATCAATATCTCAAATAGTTCATCAACACATATCATACATCATTAATTCAATCAATGCAAAGTAACTCAATGACACAATGCAAATGCGGTACCGACTCACAATAACGGTTCATCAAATAGAACCCCGAATGCATCGTTAACGTCTCCAACAAGACACGATCATCCCTGCAACCACGATTCTCAACGAATCCCGAATAATCACATCCACGACATGATTATTCCATCAAACGTATGTGCATGCAGACACAACAACACATACCATATCATAACATACATGAACACATCATGCTTTACGATCCTCATGATCCTCATCAAAACATATATGTCATTTCATCATATAAATAGCACTAAACACATAGTACACATCAACATAATTACACATGAATACAATCATGTCAACACGATCCTCATGATCTAACACATATCCCATCACGTGGGTCACATAGATAGTCCAACAATATCCTTACACATTGTCAACACCATTAATATGGTTCACCATTAAGAGTCATGCAAAACAACCTAAGCACGTATATTCATACACGCTAATTACCAAATGTCATATCTTCTGAATTCCTCATTAATTACACTCTCATTTATTCCCTATACATATATTCTAATACCACACGATCCTTCCGATCCTCACCGCTACCAACACTTACATCATGGGGTCTAAGCAAGACATATAATCAACTATATTACCAATCATCACGATCCTCTTCGTTTATCACTATTCCTTCATATAATTATGCAAGACTTATAGTAAACATTTCCATCATCAACATCTTCTAATTGACATATTAATAAAGTTATAATATCCCCACTAATCACATAACACACATACTATATCTCAATACATATATCTCATGTTATTCACAATTATAACAATCTACATATTCATATAATTTAATTAAACACTTAGGATTTCTTATGCAACTAATCATCAAGTCCTATATTTCACTATTAGAACATCCTCAAAGTCTTATTTCATTAATATAATCCTACGTTAGAAGAATGAATCAAATCCACCTTAAAACGGACGAAAAATTACATTTACAGGGGCCTAACACGGCCGCCCGTGTTGCCTGACACGACCCGTGTCAGGTGGCCTGGGACACGCCCCTCAAAATCCACAAAAACTCATTTTCCAGGAGGACAACACGGCCGCCCGTGTTGTGGCCCCTGAAGCCAACTTCCCAAATTTCCACTTTTTAGCATAATGCCCGAAGCCTCTGACACTGCCCGTGTTGTACAACACTGGCCGTGTTGTGGCACCTGCACCCAAAATTCAGCTTTTTAAACTCACTTTTCTCTCCCAATTTCGTACCAGTTCGAATTCTATCACTTATCTCTCACTTTTATCACTCAAAACAATCCAATTGTTGTTCTCAAACTAATTTTATACCTCACTTCCTTATGATCTTCTCAACCTAACATCACAAATTAAATTAGGAAAATTCTAGGTTTCTCTTCCTCTTCTCAATTTACATCATCCACAACCACATTTGTGACCAAGTTCTCATAATAAACACATCAGGGAATTTAATTATCAAACTTCAAGAATATACAATCAATAATCATAATATTCATACTCATATCATGAACTCTTCAACAACAATCAAATTCATATAATCCCTAAGAGAGTAAGGACCTCTCAATTACCCTTTCATGTTAGATCACCAATAAAGAACCCTTTCTCCCCCCTTACCTCGAATTTGTCCTTGCAAAGCCTTAATCTTGAAGCTTTACGATTCTTGATTTCCCTTCTCCTTTCCCTTTTTCTCCAGAGCCCTCTTTCCTTCGTCAAAATACGATAATGAGAAAATGTATCGTGTTCTCCCCTTTTCATAACATAATCAAATTACAACCTTGCCCCTCGATCCTCCAACTTATATTTTATTTTATTTATTAAATAACAATATTATAATAATAATACCACCTCATTATATTATCATTATTTAAATAAAATACCTCATCCACTTATTATTCCAAATACACCATCATACTCTTGATATTTATTTTATAAAAATACTTTATAAAATTGGGGCGTTACATTGAGTCCTTCCACTCAGGTTTGATATGAACCTCCTCAAGAAGTTGATCTTGCCTAAGAGTGATTGAATCTCCTTCTTTGTCGAAGGAGCTTTAGCCTCCATGATAACTTTAGTCTTATTCTGATTGATTTCGATCCCCTTTTTGTGGACCATAAATCCGAGAAAGTCCCCTTCCTGCACACATAAAGCACATATAAGAGGATTCATTTTAAGACCATATTTTCTCATTCTTTAAAAGGAACGTCTAAGGTGATTGACATGGTCATTTTCAGAAATAGACTTTACAATGATGACATCAATGTAAATTTGCATAAACGTATCTATGAAATCATGAAAAATTGAATTCATTGCTCTTTGATAAGTTAACCATGCATTTTTCAAACCAAAGGGCATAACCACCCATTCGTAGGTGCCTAAGGCTCCTGGGCATCTAAAAGCAGTTTTAGGGACATCTTCCTCAGCAATGAATATCTAATTGTATCCTGAGTAGCCATCTATATTACTTAGATACTCATGTCCCGCAGCAGAATCAATCAACATTTCTGCCACAGGCATCAAATATTCATCTTTAGGGGTTGTTGAATTTAGATCTCTAAAATTTATGCACACCCTCAAAGAACCATTCTTTTTAATTATTGGCACAATGTTTGCTAACCATTCAACATACCTAGCCGTATGAATGAACTTGCATCGAAGCAGCCTTTCAATCTCCTCTTTTATTTTCGTGAGGATTGCTGGGGAGAACCGTCTTGGGTTTTGTTTGACAGGCTTCTTCCCATGTTTGATTGGTAGCTTATGTTCGATGAGCTCTCTTTCCAAACCAGGAATTTCATTGTAGTCCCATGCAAAGCAGTCTTTGAATCCTTTCAGCAGGTGTACTTTTTTGTTCTTAAATTCTGGTTCGAGGTTGGCACTAATATATGTAGGACTTTTCAATTCCCCTTCTCCCAGGTTTATCTCTTCTAGAGGATCCTGAGCCAGCATTTTGGTACTTTCTGACAAAGGAACGTTTGCAAATCCCAAAGGCTCATTATCATAAATGGCATCAAGCCTCTGTTCTGGATCTTCTTGAGCCTTTTCAGAGGGCTCTTGGTCGAAATCCTGTGTAGGGATCTCTTCAACAAATTCGGTAATAGCCTCTATAGCCATATCATTCCCTACAGCCTCTAAGGCCGCATGTATCCTTGTTTCAGCCACATAAGTCGAAATTCTTTTTAGGGTGTCGAAGTCATTCATTATTACTACCTTCACTTCCCTAGCATGTAGGGAGGATTTCAGGTTCAGGGAAATAAGGTGGGAGATTTCCTGGCTCTTGTACGACTTCTCTGTCCCAACGGAATCCTTCGATGGGATGGAGTTTTAAAATGCAGTATGTGTGATCTTCTGGTGTGAATTCAAATCCTGCAGGTGCATATGGACCAATGTGCGCTAGATTCTTATCAAACTCTCAAACCTTCTACGTGATTCAATGGTACTTTAAAGTACCCTTGATCAACTTCGATGTTCTCGACTATACCATCTGGCCTCCTTATGGTGACCCTTTGGTGCATAGAAGATGGCACTGCTCCTATGCCATGTATCCATTCTCTCCCTAAAAGGAGGTTATAGTTGGATTTAATTTCTACCACCATAAAGAGAGTGGACCTTGTGTGTCCCCATAGTCAAATCAACCTGAAGGACCACCATAATAGGTCCAGTTTTACCTTCATAGTTCGACAAAACCAAGTTGTGAGGCTTGAGGGCAGTGTCAAACTTGCCAATCCTGGGCAGCAAGAAATGTGGCATTATATTTACTATAACGCCACAATCAACCAAAATCTTGTTGATAGCCACATTTACTACTTTTCCAGTAATATAGAGGGGTTTTAGGTGCCCCCTCATGGCCTCAGTGGGTCTCTTGAAGAAAGCATTCTGTTCTTCGACATAACCATTATTCATCCCATAGTAGCACACTGGTTGGTGTGCTACCATTTTTGCTTCAGTATTAACATCCAGATTCTCGACTTTAGTGATGCGGTCATACTCTCTAGGAATTACGGAAACCACATTGACCAACACGTCTAAAGAAGCCTCAGATTCACAGTCGAAGTTCTCTGTCATTTCTTCATCTTCGACATCCTTCAACTCAACTTTTATCTCTGCTTTAATGTCAACCCCTTTATTTCTGAGCGAAGGTCCTTTATGCCCCACAGGCACCTTATTACTCACTATAAGATTGTCCCTAGCTCCACCAAGGACACTTGTGCTGGATTCAGCATAATCACCTTTGGAGGCTTCCCTCAAAGCCTTCCTTCTGTGCTTCTACCTACGCCATTGTGAGCTAGACATAGGATTATTACCTTTATAATTCTCAGATACTTAACAACTTTATTAGAGGTCCTAACCTCTTTTGTTTACCCCATCGAGGGTCCTCTTTCAAGCTCAAACTTTCCCCATTTCTGTCCTCTCCACTTGCCTGACTTGTCAGGCTTAAACCTCTTGTTAGTGGGGACTTTTCCACTTGGCTTAAATGAGCGTTATTTAGACTTGAGAGCTTGATGCATGGCTCTTTGTTGATATGGTTTATCTCGCCTTGGGTCGAAACGAGCATGCTTTTGGGTAGATTTTTCCTTTTCCCCCCTATGCATCCTGTTCGATTGCTGAAGACTTCGAGCGACCTTTTTGCCAAAGATGGAACTACACCTTGGACAGAGCATCACTTCTGACTTCTTGTTTTGAAATATCTACAAGAAATCAACAATAGTCTCACCCTCTTTAGGATAAGCCTTTGCATAGTGGTCCTTCTGGCTTGCAGAATTATCCACCTTCAGTATCTGGTCGTCTATTACTTCGACCATGTTAATATTAACTTCATCCTTGAGTTCCATCTTGGAGAAGTCCAGCTCTAGGCCATTAATGGCCATATCCTTCTTTATGAAGCTTTTAGCAGCTTCTTTAGTAATGAGTGGGAGGCTTGACTCTTCAAAATCCTCATGGGGGACAATGGTCACCCCTACATTGAACCTTTCAACCTCTGATGATGTCTTGAAGAATCCTTCTGCAACCTTGGATATCAAATGTTCCCATTTCTCACCAGTCAGCTCCTGACTAGCCTTGAATACCGTGGCTTCAATATTGGGGTTCTCAGTG
This sequence comes from Lathyrus aphaca, assembly GCA_963966055.1. Classification (NCBI taxonomy): domain Eukaryota; kingdom Viridiplantae; phylum Streptophyta; class Magnoliopsida; order Fabales; family Fabaceae; genus Lathyrus; species Lathyrus aphaca. The sequence continues at coordinate 111,520,814 of OZ014523.1, forward strand.
ACCTCCACCATCACATGGTTATTTACATCTTCGACTGGATCAGGACTTACAGTGTCATTAGCAGTTTTCTTAACGACATCCACCCAGTTTACATCAGAAGGTTCAGAGTAATTCGCCTAAGCCGTATGAAGAGGATCAATAACAATCTTCATCTGTGCCTTTGGCTTGTCACCGAACTTGAGTCTTCCTTCCTGGATTTCATATTGCACCAAATACCTGAAAAGAAAACATTGAGAAGTTTTATGACCCAAATAATTATGGTATTTGCAAAACCCTTTTTTCTTTCTTTGATCTAAAGGTGGTGTTTTAGCACCAGGAGGGACAAATACTTGTCCATCCTTAACTAATAAATCAAAAATTTCATCACACTTGGTGACGTCGAAAGTATATGTTTTCTTTGGAAATCTATCGTTCTTTTCGACTTCAGAAGGATTTTTTACATTTGAAGGAACTAATAGTTTGCAGGAATAAGGAGAACCCTGCTTAAGCTCAGCTGAGTCTATATCATTATCATCTAGAGGCAGATTTGTTTCGTAGACGTTCTCAACCTCATCTTGATACTCGACATAGGATATCTTTTTATGTTTGTTCGCCCTATCTTTCTCGTCCTTCAGACGTTCAAGCTTCCGAACTCGATATGCTAATTAGGACATGTCTCTCAAGTACTGGGTATCCAGCTTCTTTTTGATTGAATAGTCTAGGCCGTCAACAACCATTTCTACCAATTCACGTTTAGGTACTTGAGTGAAACATCTTGCTTTAAGCAGTCGAAATCTGTTCAAGTAATCGTCTATGGACTCATTGAACTTCCGTTTCACACTGGCTAATTCTTTCAAACTAATCTTAGTCTGACCCATGTAGAATTGCTCGTGGAACAATCGCTCTAATTTACTCCATTTACATATCGAACTAGGTGGCAAAGTGGTGAACCAAGTGAAGGAATTCTTGGTAAGGGAGCTAGGGAAGTATTTAATTCTCAGACTTTCATCGTTAGCAATCTCCCTAGCCTCTACCATGTATCTTGCCACATGTTCAACTGTAGATTCGGTTGTATCCCCTGAGAACTTGGTAAATTTGGGAACCTTCGTCCTAGGGGGAAAATCTGATTGGAGTATATAGTCCACTATTATTGAAGTGAATTTTGGCCTAGCAAAACCAGTATTGATTCCACTTCGAGCCATTATTCGTTCGACAAGAACCGCTAAGTTGTTCTCTGCTGCTAGATTATTCTGTCGAACTTGTTGGACTACGTGATTTGCATCATGATGTCTATTCACCAATATCACTCTTGGTTCCTCTTATATTGGTACCTGTCTCTAACCTCTAATGGGTTCGACATCTACTTGTTCGACCAAAGGTGGATTTTCTTGATCCAATGGCTGTATAGATTCTCTTACTTCTGGTAAGTGATGAGCTGTCGAACTGGTGCTGGTACCCTCATGAACTCTGCTATGCACGCCATTTGAGACACCATCCGTTGTTTTGTGTGAGTTGTATTCTGGATCAAAGGCTGGAAAATCTCTCCCATAGTTTGGGACAAAGTATGCACCATTTGCATATTACTTTCATCCATCTGTTGTCTTAGATATGTCATAGACTCATTTGTCAAATCATGACTCTGAGTCGAATGACCCATGCCCCCAGTCTGGTGATTTCTTCTCATATTTATTGCAGATCCGGATTCTTGCAATGGTGAAGAAATAACATTGTCTGAATAAATCGGGGGAGCATTCCTCAAACCTGCCAAGGTAGTTGAGGTACCAAAGAGTCTAGGATAGGCCTGAGAAAATGATGTAGATATTTGTGGTCGAAATGCAGCTGTACTTGGTGGTGGAGTTTGAGTATTTGGCCCAATATACTCCAGCACTAGTTGTGTATAATATCTATTTATTGTGTCTCCTAATCCCATCGAAGGGGCTTGCTCTGACTTCACAATTGGTGTGGTCGCGGCTCCCGTCGGAGGATTGGAGGTTGAGATGGCCTCATTCATTGGTCCATCTTATGTGTTCGTCGTACGAACGTTTGAACTACTCACTTGAGGATTCGACCCACTCGTTGTGGGTATTGAATCGCTTGAGTTACCTTGGCCAGAAGCCATCCTTCTTGTGTTTCTTCTTTTAGGGATATAATGGTCTGTACTGGCTACTTTTCCACTTCTCAAATGCATATAATAAAGGTAACCGTTCCTTTTACCAGACCATTCACATCAAAGAAGTTATAAAACACGAACGATAAAAAAAACTTTACGAAAGAAGAAAAAAAATAAGAGAAGTTATTAACGCTAAAACATTTTCTACTTTAGCACTGTCCCACTAGGTTGCCAGTTTGTTTACCCCCAAAATTCGTAAACAACCGCTGGTCCTCTGAAGATACCAAAAATACCCTCAGTTACTCGCAGGATCGACCAGATTGATCCTAGGACATGTGCTAAATTGGAGAAGATTGTGATGTTGATATATCACATTTTTGGGAAAGAAAAAGATTCTTGAATCTCTCAACGAGACTCATATTTAGTTTTAAGAGGAAAACAAAGTAAAAGACAAAAGCTTTTAAAATAAATCAAAGTAAAGACAAGGCTTGAATTTTTAAAGGAAAATAAAGGCAAGGCTTGAAACTTAAATGAAATTTAAAGGCAAGGCAAAGCAAGGCGATGAATGTTAAATTGCTGGAAATGTAAAAGAGGTTAGAATGGTAAAAGAAAACGCAGCAAATTGCTGAAAAGATAAATGGCTTTGAAATGTAAAGTGCTTTAAAATAAAGGCTTTGTAAAGATAAATGACTTCAAAAGTAAATAACTTGAAGATAAATTTGACATAAAAGATAAATTGGTGGTGGTGTTTCAATCACGTACATTCTCACTGCACTTGTTTCTCTACACGCAGATACTCTGAGTCTACGGAGTTACTAGTACATATGATTTCCACACACTTATTCTAACACTAGACTAAGCTATATATATATATATATATATATATATATATATATACACAAACACACACACACACATTACAAAGTAACCGCTTTCGACGGTTTCTCCTACAACTATCCTAAGATGGTGACACTTGTCCCATCACATACTAAAAAAGCTTCATCTTGCACCTCTTGTCCCTGTTTTTGAATTGAAAACTCCATGTTTTCCCTCTAAGAATGAACGTGTAAGACCCTTGGTAACTGCCACCTTCGTCGAACATATGCTTGGTCAAATCCCCTCAACACTTGGAAAATGTTCCAAACTTAGAATTTCACTAAGTATGAAACTTGTAGGTAGTTCGCTTCGACTCTCATTTTTAATTGGTTAAGTCGAAAACCTTACTTTTGGCTTATCACCAGCAAAGTCACTTACTAATCCAAGATAACCTCATTAATTGCTAGCGTCGAAATTTAGGGATAACACATGGCAAGGATCAGACATTGGTCTTCAAAATTGTTAAGCTTTGTAGGGAGGATCCAATTAGTGTAGAGTACCATTAATGCTATCATTCACTACTAGATGCAATATATCCCCATCCCTAAGACTGTACTTAAAAAGATTGATGGTATGTGTAGGAGCTTTTTGTGGACTGGGCAACATAAAGATAGCAGGAAGATCCCAGTTGTTTGGCATACTGTGTGTAGTCATAAGAGGCAAGGGGGACTTAACTTGTTCAACTTAGAGTTATGGAATGAAACTTCCCTTTTGAAATGTCTGTGGAATATGTGTAATACATCTAACAACCTATGGGAGAGGTGGATTCATGCTCACTACCTCAAGAAGTTTAATGTGATGGAGGTGGATATTGGTAAGAGTAATTCCTGGGTTTTCAAGACTATTCTAGCCCTTAGAGAACACATTCAAAAAGTAGAGTCAGATTGGGAGGACATGCTCATAAAGAATAATTTTAAGATGTCTATTATCTATGACACCCTTGTTAATGACAACTGCAGAGTGAGATGGAGATATGTCTTCAAAGGGAACTATGACAGACCTACGGCCAAACATTCTACCTGGTTGGCCTGCCATGGTAGATTGGGCACTAAACATAGATTGGTTAATTTTGGTATGATAACTGAGAGCAAATGTTCCTTGTGTGGCATCACAGACGAGTCTCTTAACCATTTGTTCTTTGATTGTGATTGCTCGAAGAGAATTTGGCTGTATGTTTTGAATTGGATCAATATCCACCATGCACCCATTCCTTGGAACCTTGAGCTGAATTGGATTATGGATCAAACTGAGAGGAAAGGCTGGAAATCTAACTTAATCAAATTGGCTAATACCGAAACAGTCTACGGGATCTGGAAATATATGAATAGAATTTTTTTTGAAGTGGACACACTTTTAAATTCAGAATTTAGAGTTAGAGATGATATTATAGAAAATATTGTGCATAGGGGGTGGGGATCAAAGAGGCTTAGGAAACATATAGCCCTCCTCATGACATAGTTTTTGATTTTTTGATGGTTGGATCTGGCTGATCACCCTTGTACTTATTTGGTTTTTTATTCAATATAATTCCATTGCTTCAAAATAAAAATTAGGACTTGGTTCTGATTGTTTTTTTAGTCATGCTACAATTTTGTACAAAGTCTATTCTCAACAATTCTTTTTAATTTTTAGCATGTAATATAAAATTAATAATTAGGACTTGATTCATATAACATTTTTTTATTTATTTATCACCACCAGTTGAATCTGATTTGAGGGTCAATTTTGACATCAAGTGGTTCCACTCCCCTCCTGATCGTAATTGCGGGAGATCAAACCGTGGTTTCTGATAGCATATTTTAGTCATGCTACAATTTTTTACACTAAAAAATATTTGTATACTGATATTAATTGTTTCATTTCATTATCAAAACGTGTAAAACTATATAATTTGTCAAAAAATTTAATATTATAATTATTTTTTCCACTTGTAATAAACGATAGTATTGCCAAAGTTATATAAAAATTATAATAACAAAATAAAATTTACTAAAATAGATGTCTAGTAACATTTAATATTTTTTCTTTGTTTAGTAAAAATAACGTTTGGACAAATTAGTTGATAGTTTATAACTTATTACTAATTTTTAGTTGGGTTAATAGTCATTTACCCCCCGCAATATAGACATGTTTTGATTTATCCCCTTTAAAAACTAAATTTTGGATTAACCCCTAAAATTTTAAAATTCTAAGTCTTTTGCCCCCAGTGAAAAAATCACCCCCTGTAAAATATTTTTTTATTTATTCCCTGGTTTTTACACGCTTAGGTGTACCAAAAAATTTCAGGGGTAATCCAAAAAGTATTTTTTAAAGGGGGTAAATCAAAACACGCCTATATTGCTGGGGATAAATGACTATTAACCCTTTATAGTTTATAGTTTATATCTCATTAGTAATGATTGATAGCTGATAAGTTAATTGTAATGCTTGAGAAAACTATGATTTAACTTGTTGATAAACGTAAAATTACATAAAAAAATATTTCTTAATTGCATTTAATATATGATTATTTTATTTTAAATTAAAATAAATTATAAACGATAATATTGGGTTTTAATAAAAATAACAAGAATAAAAGTGAAAGAAAAAAATATAAATTATAAGTAAAATACTATTTTAAAATAAACAACGTTTTAATTTATAGCTTATACCTTACCATCTTTCCTTCCACATTTATCCTTATTATTTTAGTTAAAATCCACTTTTACTTATTATAGTTTATTTAAATTTAAAGTAAAATAATTAAGTATTAACTACAAATAATTATGTCATTTTACATTTATCAGTTATTTGAATCGTTAATTTATCAAACATTTCAATTAACTTATTAATTATCAGTCATCGACTGTCAACTATAAATTATAAGCTATCAGTCATCAACCATAAGTCATAAGTAGAGGTGCAAAAACCAAGTTATTTTTCACAATAAAGTTTTCGACGAAGATGATGTTGCTGACATCTTTGCCAGATGGGAATCTCAAAAGGCAGTTTTGTCTCCCGTCTTCTTTCGACTTTCAACCCAGTGCACCCATCGTTTCAATGATTGGTGGTGCAAGTATTATAGTGAGAACTTTCTCACTGCTGCTGAATATTCTACTCAACTTGATGTTGCTTTTGTTGATGTGCAGGAGAAGGTCAAGAAAAGTAAGTCAGCTCACATCCAAGAGATACAAGCTTTCTAAAAGTACTTTGAAACTATCTATCGACTAGATGATCTTAGTCGAACCGTTTGTGAGGCTGTTGTCACGTTAAAGGATAAATTTTTACAAAAGATGGATAAGTTGAAAATCCCCCTAAACATTCCTCGTGAGAGGCGGTATGAGGAGGCTTTTCGACTTTTTCCTCCAAAATTCCCTCGACTTCCTACTGCTAATTTTGGAGTGGCACTGGCTCCTCCATTTCCAGTTTGGTTCGTCTATGGGGATTCAATTAAGATCCTTCGACAACAGTCTCAACCAAAATCTCAAAGGGTGGTTGCGACTAAGCACACACTGGATAGTTTCAAAGGGAACCTTATATAGGGGTTGAAGATCTTAACGTCGAATCCAAAATATATGAAGGTTTGAGGTCTTTTATTTCTCTTGACTGAATAATCAATTATTAACTCATGACAATTGCTTTTTGCACTTCCAGCAATTACCAGAAGAACCACTGCCAATAAAGGCGTGGTAATACAACCAGAGAACAAAGAAGGCATAAAGGTATCTTATAATCCTTACTTTATATAACTCCTCATGTGTCTGTATTCTAATCTCTAGCCTTTCTGCTAGACAACCAAAAAGCCTTCTGTATCTCCAAGAAAGGGGAAAAAGACCTTCACCGTTGTCATCTCTACAGATGATGACGAATCTCCTGAGGATGTGCCCCTCAAAAGGAAGAGGACGACTATACAATTTCCCAATGTGGTTGGCCAACCATCCTCTAAGGTGGCCAAAACTTTGAAGAAGGCAACACTGAGGGTGTTGTTGGAGCTAGACTTCCCACTTCTGTGGTAAAGCCTGTTGTCGGTGCTCCTGAGAGTGCCAACTCAAGTCCCGGAGGCGAAGAAAATTAGGTATTTAACTTAATATTCGACCCTTCTCGATTTCTTTTTATAGCCTCGACTTAGCTTCTTCTCTTGTTGAAAGGTTGGTGCAGGTGTTGACTTGCAACCCTTGACTGCTCCTCTTTCGCCTATAGTTCTTCTAAACAGCCAAGGTGAGCCTACTTATCATCCAACTTCTGATTTTGGATTTCATCATAGCTCTTTGGATGAAATTAACCAACCCATAACCATGATAGTTGTTCCTCTCCTAACTGTCGAAACTGCACCACATTCTCCTGCTAAGACAACTACTCAACAGTCTCATACTGATGATTCAGAGCGTGAGTATGAAAATATGACCAACAAGGACTTTGCTGGGCAAACCAGCAGACTTGCTAAGGAGATGGATGCAACCTTTGCTGTTGATGAAGAAGAACAAGGAAAAGAAACTGAAGAGCCCGCCCTTTCCAGCCCTCAAAGAAAAGAGCCAGAGACTGCGGGGGATCACCTAGATGCCGCTCAAGGTCATGTCATGAATGATCATGAGAAAGAAAATGAGGAGGAGGAGGAATAAGATGATAATTAGCGAAAGGATGGAACTGAACCAAAAACAAGGCTTGCAAAGACCCAATCCACCTTTCCTGAAGGAGATTCTCAGCAAACTCCTGTCCTCCAAATTCCAACTTCGACAGCTGGTGATCCAATGTCAGCATTGAAACAGTCGAACCCCAGGGAGTACGCTAGGCTAAAGCTTAGGAAAAGTCTTGGCTTCTCTGAATGTAGCTCCTTGACAACTCCTGATGATTCTGCTGGCCCAATCCTCAAGAAGATAAAAAATAAATTTTTCAAGAGGGACATTTGTACTACTCTGGGCATGGATCCTACTGCTCACCTCTTCCTGAAAGATGCCCTACAATGACTGGTTCTTTCGACGCTTGACCCCAAAGTCACTCAAGCCCTCATAGAACTAAGCACTATGGTGAACCAAATGTTTGATGATCTTAATCTAGTTCCCAAAGTCGAGGACATTATTCAGAAGACAAGGGTTAAGAGTGGTAATGTGTGGGATCTAGCTAGGGAGGCTGAGAATGAGGTCGAAATGCTGGATGGTATCAAGGCTAAGAGGGATAGAAAAATTGCTGCCAACAACTTATCCCTTGAGGTCTGCGAAAAGGAGCTTGAAGAACTTCAGAAGAAGATTAATGCGGCTAAGCAGAGCAACTTAGAGCTTAGTCAGTTCGACGAGGCTGTACTGAATGCTGAGTTAGAGCGCACCCTCAACCTCATTGATAATGCCGAGGTGCTTGACAAAGAGCTTGCGACTTCCAAACTTGACAAGGATTTTTGTGAGAACCGCCTTTTAACCAGTCAACACAATTTTCTTCAGTTGCAATCAAAGCTACCCTTTTAATCCTCGACGACATTTGTCATGTCCCAGATCTTTGCGTTTTTTTCTTATGTAATCCTAATCTTTGGCCCTGTATTGGCCCTTATGTAATGACAATTTTAGGGCCTTGTTGCCCAGGTTATTTTATGCATTTATTTTTCACTTTCGAATCATATCTCTTTTCTCCATATATATAATGTGTTTGTATTTTATTTAGCCGTTTAATATAACTTTTAAGTTAGTCAGAGAAACTCTAACTTAACCTTGGGTCATAGCATTACTGCTTCAACCTTAATTATGACGGCGGCGTTTCAAATTTCAATGCCTCATACTTATGTGGCACAAGTTTCCAACTTCGGATTGAAGCCTGAACGCCCTTTTATAATGTTGTTTTCCAAGAAAGACTTCACATGCTTTTTGGTTGCCTTTCATTTGGCCAATTAGCGAGCGGGCCCTTCATCTATAAGTAACCCCCATTCAATCCATCTCTCCATCACAACAACATGGAGAATTCTAAAAAGAAAATGGATGGCACCATTTCCTGCAAACAAAGAAAAAAACAAAAAGGGAAGAGAAAACTACTCCTCGTGCAAGGGTCGTTACTCATTCCCAATCAAAGGGGAATAAGGTGGCATCTCCAACCAAGGAGCCTCCCAAGAATGAGCCACCACCTGAAGATGAAAATGATGAAGACTGGATAGATTATCTTAACTGCCTTACTTGGGAGGATCTTCAAGACTAGGTATTCTTGTTTTCTGGCTATTCAACCATGTTCCTAGACCCTTGTAGTTGACGGCCTTTCATGGCCCCTTTTTATGATTAATGAAATTTTTGTTTTCTGATATGAATCTCTTGAAGCATAGGTCTATATCTTTTTAAATATTTACCATTTACTTTAAAGACTCTCAAATCAGCTTCAATCTCATGAATCTCATACGCATTGTTACTAAAAACTTTTGTAATTTTAGAAAGGGCCTTCCCATTTGGGTGACCATTTTCCTAAGGATATAATCTTTCGATCCATAGGTAATATGACTTTCCACACTAATTCACCAACTAAAAAGGGTTTCAATTTAACCTTTTTGTTGTAGGATTTCTCTACCCTCCTCTTCTTCCTTTCTAATAACTCTAAGGCATGAAGTCTTTCTTCGTCCAGGTCGAGTAATTCATCTAGCATCATGACCCAATAAGTCTCAGCTGGGATCTCATGGTGCCTTTAAATTCTTGTGGACTGAAGATAAATTTCAAGAGGCAGAACTGCGTCATGCCCATAAGTCATTCGAAACAGAGTTATATTGGTTGCTTCTTTGGGTGAAGTTCGACATGCCCGTAGGATTTGGTCTAATGTTTTGTGCCACTTCCTTGGCTTCTTACCCACATGCTTTTTTATCAAACCAATGATTATTTTATTTACTGCTTCGACCTGGCCATTGGCCTGGGCATAATAAGGTGTAGATGTCAAAAGTTTAAAACCCATTTCTGTGGCAAAGTCTTGCATCTTTCGTCCCGTAAATACATATCCTTGATCTGTGGTAATCGTTTATGGGATTCCATATCTGTATATGATATGTTTCTGAATAAACTCAATTACATCCTCCTGGTCGACATTTGGTAATGGTATTGCTTCGACCCATTTGGAGAAATAATAAATCTCTACCAAAATGTACTTGTGATTCTTTGAAGATCTGGTCGAATTTCTCCAACCAAATCCAAACCCCATCCTCTGAAAGGCCAAGGTTTTATTATAGAGTGTAATTCACTTGCAGGCACGTGTTGTATGCCATTGTGTAATTGACACTCTTGACACCCTTTGGCGAATTCTATGCAATCTTTCAGCATAGCAGGCCAGTACACACCTTGTAGAAATAAGAGCAACTTCATTTTGTGGCCTACTTGATGTGCTCCACATGATCCACTGTGGACCGTCGAAAGAGCTAAATATGCTCCAGCCTTACTAAGGCATTTAAGTAATAGTCCTTCAGAAGTCTTTTTAAATAATTTGTTCCCCAAAAGAACATAGCTTAATGCTTGGTACTTGACTTTCCTTTTTGTCGAAGCTGTTGGATTTTCTAGGTAGTCCATCAAGGGCTTCCTCCAATCTTTGTCACTTGTGCTATCGACCATTAGTATTGCAAAGTTTTCTTCGTCAACATATCCAAGCTTAGTTTTTTCTAAGTCTGATGGGGCTAAGCCTACTAACACAACCATTCCCCTCACCTCTATTGCACTTTGTAATTTTTCTTTTGAAACTTTATATCTGATGCAATTTGAGCCAGGTCATCTGAGACTTGATTTTGTAATCTGGGGATGTTTCGAAAGGTGACTGATTGAAATGTTTTCAACAACCTATTTACTACTATAAAGTACATAATTAAATTTTCTTTTATGCATTTGTATTCTTTGGTGACTTATTTTATTACCAACTCAGAATCTCCCATTATTTCAATATGAGTTGCCCCCAATTCTAATAATACCTCAAGTCCGACTATCAAAGCTTCATATTCAACTTCATTGTTAGAACAATGGACTTCAATTTTGTACTTGAGTGTTGTTGGAATTTTATCAAGAGAAATAACAAGTATTCCAACTCCAGTCCCCTCTTTATGACTAGACCCATCGAAGTATAATTTCCATGGCTCAATCTCAAGATAATTTAAGGGACTCTCATTTAGAGAATGGTCGACTATAAAATCTGCGACCACCTTCCCTTTAACAACTTTTAAGGGTTTATAGGTTAAAGAGTACTTAGTTAATGCCAGTGCCCATTTTCCAATTCGACTATGCAAAATAGGTTTGGACAACATATGCTTAATAATATCAAAGCGAGATACATAAACATCAACTGGTTTTATATATTGCTTCAATTTAGTTCAAGAATAATACAAACATATGTATAACTTTTCTATCATACTATACCTAGTTTCTGCATCATTTATAACTCTACTGAGGTAATAAATGGCTCTTTCTACACCATCATCATCCTCTTGGGCTAGCATACTCCCTAAAGTTCTATCTGAAGCAGCTATGTACAATCTCATACTTTTCTTTCTACAAGGTGGATAAAGAATTGGAGGATGACTCAAGTATTCTTTGATCTTGTCGAAGGCTTCTTGTTGAGCTTGCCCCCACTGAAATCCTTCCTTGCCCATACGTAGCAAAGGTGAGAAATCTTGAGTCCTTCCACTCAGGTTTGATATGAACCTCCTCAAGAAGTTGATCTTGCCTAAGAGTGATTAAATCTCCTTCTTTGTCGAAGGAGCTTTAGCCTCCATGATAACTTTAGTCTTATTCTGATTGATTTCGATCCCCTTTTTGTGGACCACAAATCCCATAAAGTCCCCTTCCTGCACACATAAAGCACATATAAGAGGATTCATTTTAAGACCATATTTGCTCATTCTTTAAAAGGAACGTCTAAGGTGATTGACATGGTCATTTTCAGAAATAGACTTTACAATGATGACATCAATGTAAATTTGCATAAACGTATCTATGAAATCATGAAAAATTGAATTCATTTCTCTTTGATAAGTTACCCATGCATTTTTCAAACCAAAAGGCATAACCACCCATTCATAGGTGCCTAAGGCTCCTGGGCATCTAAAAGCAGTTTTAGGGACATCTTCCTCAGCAATGAATATCTGATTGTATCCTGAGTAGCCATCTATATTACTTAGATACTTATGTCCCGCAGCAGAATCAATCAACATTTCTACCACAGGCATCAAATATTCATCTATAGGGGTTGTTGAATTTAGATCTCTAAAATCTATGCACACCCTTAAAGAACCATTCTTTTTAATTATTGGCACAATGTTTGCTAACCATTCGACATACCTAGCCATATGAATGAACTTGCATCGAAGCAGCCTTTCAATCTCCTCTTTTATTTTCGTGAGGATTGCTGGGGCGAACCGTCTTGGGTTTTGTTTGACAGGCTTCTTCCCAGGTTTGATTGGTAGCTTATGTTCGATGAGCTCTCTTTCCAAACCAGGAATTTCATTGTAGTCCCATGCAAAGCAGTCTTTGAATTCTTTTAGCAAGTGTACTTTTTTGTTCTTAAGTTCTGGTTCTAGGTTGGCACTAATATATGTAGGCCTTTTCAATTCCCCTTCTCCCAGGTTTATCTCTTCTAGAGGATCCTGAGCCATCATTTTGGTACTTTCTGACAAAGGAACTTTTTCAAATTCCAAAGGCTCATTATCATAAATGGCATCAAGCCTCTGGTCTAGATCTTCTTGAGCCTTTTCAGAGGGCTCTTGGTCGAAATCCTGTGTAGGGATACCTTCAACAAATTCGGTAATGGCCTCTATAGCCATATCATTCCCTGCAGCCTCTAAGGCCGCCTGTATCCTTGTTTCGGCAAATAAGTCGAAATTCTTTTTAGGGTGTTGAAGTCATTCATTATTACTACCTTCACTTACCTAGCCTGTAGGGCGGATTTCAGGTTCAGGGAAATAAGGTGGGAGATTTCCTGGCTCTTGTACGACTTCTCTGTCCCAGCGGAATCCTTCGATGGGATGGAGTTTTAAAATGCAGTATGTGTGATCTTCTGGTGTGAATTCAAATCATGCAGGTGCACATGGACCAATGTGCACTAGATTCTTATCAAACTCCACACCTTCTACGTGATTCACTGGTACTTTAAAGTACCCTTGATCAACTTCGATGTTCTCGACTATACCATCTGGCCTCCATATGGTGACCCTTTGGTGCATAGAAGATGGCACTGCTCCTATGCCATGTATCTATTCTCTCCCTAACAGGAGGTTATAGTTGGATTTAATTTCTACCACCATAAAGAGAGTGAACCTTGTGTGTCCCAATAGTCAAATCAACATGAAGGAACACCATAATAGGTCCAATTTTACCTTCATAGTTCGACAAAACCAAGTTGTGAGGCTTGAGGGCAGTGTCGAACTTGCCAATCCTGGGCAGCAAGAAATGTGGCATTATATTTAGTATAGCGCCACAATCAACCAAAATCTTGTTGATAGCCACATTTTCTATTTTTCCAGTAATATAGAGGGGTTTTAGGTGCCCCCTCATGGCCTCAGTGGGTCTCTTGAAGAAAGCATTCTGTTCTTCGATATAACCGTTATTCATCACATAGTAGCACACTGGTTGGTGTGCTACCATTTTTGCTTCAGTATTAGCATCCAGATTCTCGACTTTAGTGATGCAGTCATACTCTCTAGGCATTACGGAAACCACATTGACCAACATGTCTAAAGAAGCCTTAGATTCACATTCGAAGTTCTCTGTCATTTCTTCATCTTCGACATCCTTCAACTCAACTTTTATCTCTGCTTTAATGTCAGCCCCTTTATTTATGAACGAAGGTCCTTTATGCCCCACAGGCACCTTATTACTCACTATATGATTGTCCCTAGCTCCACCAAGGACACTTGTTCTGGATTCAGCATAATCACCTTTGGAGGCTTCCCAACAAGCCTTCCTTCTGTGCTTCTCCCTAAGCCATTGTGAGTTAGACATAGGATTATTACCTTTATAATTCTCGGATATATAACAACTTTTTTAGAGGTCCTAACCTATTTTGTTTACCCCATCGAGGGTCCTCTTTCAACCTCAAACTTTCCCCATTTTTGTCCTCTCCACTTTCCTGACTCATCAGGCTTAAACCACTTGTTAGTGGGGACTTCTCCACTTGGCTTAAATGAGCGTTGTTTAGACTTGAGAGCTTGATGCATGGATCTTTGTTGATAGGGGTTAGCTCGCCTTGGGTCGAAACGAGCATGCTTTTGGGTAGATTTTTCCTTTTCCCCCCTATGCATCCTGTTCGATTGCTGAAGACTTCGAGCGAACTTTTTGTCATAGATGGAACTACACCTTGGAAAGAGCATCACTTCTGACTTCTTGTTTTGAAATATCTACAAGAAATCAACAATAGTCTCACCCTCTTTAGGATAAGCCTTTGCATAGTGGTCCTTCTGGCTTGCAGAATTATCCACCTTCAGTCTCTGGTCGTCTATTACTTTGATCATGTTAATATTAACTTCATCCTTGAGTTCCATCTTGGAGAAGTCCAGCTCTAGGCCATCAACGGCCATATCCTTCTTTATGAAGCTTTTAGCAGCTTCTTTAGTAATGAGTGGGAGGCTTGACTCTTCAAAATCCTCATGGGGGACAATGGTCACCCCTACATTGAACCTTTCAACCTCTGATGATGTCTTGAAGAATCCTTCTGCAGCCTTGGATATCAAATGTTCCCATTGCTCACCAGTCAGCTCCTGCCTAGCCTTGAATACCGTGGCTTCAATACTAGGGTTCTCAGTGACCTCCACCATCACAGGGTTATTTACATATTCGATTGGATCAGGACTTACAGTGTCATTAGCAGTTTGCTTAACGACATCCACCCAGTTTACATCAGAAGGTTCAGAGTAATTTGCCAAAGCCGTATGAAGAGGATCAATAACAATCTTCATCTGTGCCTTTGGCTTGTCACCGAACTTGAGTCTTCCTTCCTGGATTTCATATTGCACCAAATACCTGAAAAGAAAACATTGAGAAGTTTTATGACCCAAATAATTATGGTATTTGCAAAAACCTTTTTTCTTTCTTTGATCTAAAGGTGGTGTTTTAGCACCAGGAGGGACAAATATTTGTCCATCCTTAACTAATAAATCAAAAATTACATCACACTTGGTGACGTCAAAAGTATATGTTTTCTTTGGAAATCTATCGTTCTTTTCGACTTCAGAAGGATTTTTTCCATTTGAAGGAACTAATAGTTTGCAGGAATAAGGAGAACCCTGCTTAAGCTCAGCTGAGTCTATATCATTATCATCTAGAGGCAAATTTGTTTCATAGACGTTCTCAACCACTTCTTGATACTCGACATAGGCTATCTTTTTATGTTTGTTTGCCCTATCTTTCTCGTCCTTCAGACGTTCAAGCTATCGAACTCGATATGCTAATTAGGACATTTCTCTCAAGTACTGGGTATCCAGCTTCTTCTTGATTGAATAATCTAGGCCATCAACAACCATTTCGACCAATTCACGTTCAAGTACTTGAGTGAAACATCTTGCTTTAAGCAGTCGAAATCTCTTCAAGTAATCGTCTATGGACTCATTGAACTTCCGTTTCACACTGGTTAATTCTTTCAAACTAATCTTAGTCTGACCCATGTAGAATTGCTCGTGGAACAATCGCTCTAATTTACTCCATTTACATATCGAACTAGGTGGCAAAGTGGTGAACCAAGTGAAGAAATTCTTGGTAAGGGAGCTAGGGAAGAATTTAATTCTCAGACTTTCATTGTTAGCAATCTCCCCAGCCTCTATCATGTATCGTGCCACATGTTCAACTGTAGATTCGGTTGTATCCCCTGAGAACTTGGTGAATTTGGGAACCTTCGTCCTAGGGGTAAAATCAGATTGGAGTATATAGTCCACTATTAGTGAAGTGAATTTTGGCCTAGCAAAACCAGTATTGATTCCACTTCGAGCCATTATTTGTTCGACAAGAACCGCTAAGTTGTTCTCTACTGCTAGATTATTTTGTCGAACTTGTTGGACTATGTGATTTGCATCTTGATGTCTATTCACCAATATCACTCTTGGTTCCTCTTCTATTGGTACCTGTCTCTAACCTCTAATGGGTTCGAAATCTACTTGTTCGACCACAGGTGGATTTTCTTGATCCAATGGCTGCATAGCTTCTCTTACTTCTGGTAAGTGATGAGCTGTCAAACTGGTGCTGGTACCCCCATGAAATCTGCTATGCACGCCATTTGAGACACCATCCATTGATTTGTGTGAGTTGTACTCTGGATCAAAGGCTGGAAAATCTCTCCCATAGTTTGGGACAAAGTATGCACCATTTGCATATTACTTTCATCCATCTGTTGTCTTAGACAGGCCATAGACTCATTTGTCAAATCATGACTCTGAGTCGAATTCCCCATGCCCCCAATCTGGTGATTCCTTCTCATATTTATTGCAGATCCGGATTCCTGCAATGGTGAAGAAATAACATTGTCTGAATAAATCGGGGGAGCATTCCTCAAACCTGCCATGGTAGTTGAGGTACCAAAGAGTCTAGTATATGCCTGAGAAAATGATGTAGATATTTGTGGTCGAAATGCAGCTGTACTTGGTGGTGGAGTTTGAGTATTTGGCCCAATATACTCCAGCAATGGCTGTGTATAATATCTATTTATTGTGTCTCCTAATCCCGTCGAAGGGGCTTGCTCTGACGTCACAATTGGTGTGGTCGCGGCTCCCGTAGAAGGATTGGAGGTTGAGATGGCCTCATTCATTGGTCCATCTTATGTGTTCGTCGTACGAACGTTTGAACTACTCACTTGAGGATTCGACCCACTCGTTGTGGGTATTGAATCGCTTGAGTTACCTTGGCCAGAAGCCATCCTTCTTGTGTTTCTTCTTTTAGGGATATAATGGTCTGTAATGGCTACTTTTCCACTTCTCAAATGCATATAATAAAGGTAACCGTTCCTTTTACCAGACCATTCACATCAAAGAAGTTATAAAACACAAACGATAAAAAAAAACTTTACGAAAGAAGAAAAAAAATAAGAGAAGTTATTAATGCCAAAACATTTTCTACTTTAGCACTGTCCCACTGGGTTGCCAATTTGTTTACCCCCAAAATTGTAAACAACCGCTGATCCTCTGAAGATACCAAAAATACCCTCAGTTACTCGCAGGAAAGACCAGATTGATCCTAGGACATGTGCTAAATTGGAGAAGATTGTGATGTTGATATATCACATTTTTGGGAAAGAAAAAGATTCTTGAATCTCTCAACGAGACTCATATTTAGTTTTAAAAGGAAAACAAAGTAAAAGACAAAAGCTTTTAAAATAAATCAAAGTAAAGACAAGGCTTGAATTTTTAAAGGAAAATAAAGGCAAGGCTTGAAACTTAAATGAAATTTAAAGGCAAGGCAAGGCGATGAATGTTAAATTGCTGGAAATGTAAAAGAGGTTAGAATGATAAAAGAAAACGCAGTAAATTGCTGAAAAGATAAATGGCTTTGAAATGTAAAGTTCTTTAAATTAAAGGCTTTGTAAAGATAAATGACTTCAAAAGTAAATAACGTGAAGATAAATTTGACATAAAAGATAAATTGGTGGTGGTGTTTCAATCACGTACATTCTCACTGCACTTGTTTCTCTACACGCAGATACTTTGAGTTTACGGAGTTACTAGTACATATGATTTCCACACACTTATTCTAACACTAGACTAAGCTATATATATATATATACACACACACACACATTACAAAGTAACCGCTTTCGACGGTTTCTCCTACAACTATCCTAAGATGGTGACACTTGTCCCATCACATACTGAAAAAGCTTCATCTTGCACCTCTTGTCTCTGTCTTTTAATTGAAAACTCCATGTTTTCCCTCTAAGAATGAATGTGTAAGACCCTTGGTAACTGCCACCTTCGTTGAACATATGCTTGGTCAAATCCCCTCAACACTTGGAAAATGTTCCAAACTTAGAATTTCACTAAGTATGAAACTTGTAGGTAGTTCGCTTCGACTCTCATTTTTAATTGGTTAAGTCGAAAACCTTACTTTTGGCTTATCACCAGCAAAGTCTCTTACTAATCCAAGATAACCTCATTAATTGCTAGCGTCGAAATTTAGGGATAACACATGGCAAGGATCAGACATTGGTCTTCAAAATTGTTAAGCTTTGTAGGGAGGATCCAATTAGTGTAGAGTACCATTAATGCTATCATTCACTACTAGATGCAATATATCCCCATCCCTAAGACTGTACTTAAAAAGATTGATGGTATGTGTAGGAGCTTTTTGTGGACTGTGCAACATAAACATAGCAGGAAGAGCCCAGTTGTTTGGCATACTGTGTGTAGTCATAAGAGGCAAGGGGTACTTAATTTGTTCAACTTAGAGTTATGGAATGAAACTGCCCTTTTGAAATGTCTGTGGAATCTGTGTAATAAATCTAACAACCTATGGGTGAGGTGGATTCATGCTCACTACCTCAAGAAGTTTAATGTGATGGAGGTGGATATTGGTAAGAGTAATTCCTGGGTTTTCAAGACTATTCTAGGCCTTAGAGAACACATTCAAAAACTAAAGTCAGATTGGGAGGACATGCTCATAAATAATAATTTTAAGATGTCTATTATCTATGACACCCTTGTTAATGACAACTACAGAGTGAAATGGAGATATGTCTTCAAAGGGAACTATGACAAACCTACAGCCAAACATTCTACCTGGTTGGCCTGCCATGGTAGATTGGGCACTAAACATAGATTGGTTAATTTTGGTATGATAACTGAGAGCAAATGTTCCTTGTGTGGCATCACAGACGAGTCTCTTAACCATTTGTTCTTTGATTGTGATTGCTCGAAGAGAATTTGGCTGTATGTTTTGAATTGGATCAATATCCACCATGCACCCATTCCTTGGAACCTTGAGCTGAATTGGATTATGGATCAAACTGAGAGGAAAGGCTGAAAATCTAACTTAATCAAACTGGCTTTTACCGAAACAGTCTACGGGATCTGGAAATATAGGAATAGAATTTTTTTTGAAGTGGACACACTTTTAAATTCAGAATTTAGAGTTAGAGATGATATTATAGAAAATATTGTGCATAGGGGGTGGGGATCAAAGAGGCTTAGGAAACATATAGCCCTCCTCATGACATAGTTTTTGATTTTTTGATGGTTGGATATGGCTGATCACCCTTGTACTTATTTGGTTTTTGATTCAATATAATTTCATTGCTTAAAAAACAAAATTAGGACTTGGTTCTGATTGTTTTTTTTAGTCATGCTACAATTCTGTACAAAGTCTATTCTCAACAATTCTTTTTAATTTCTAGCATGTAATATAAAATTAATAATTAGGACTTGAATCAGATAACATTTTTTTATTTATTTATCACCACCAGTTGAATCTGATTTGAGGGTCAATTTTGACATCAAGTGGTTCCACTCCCCTCCTGATCGTAATTGCGGGAGATCAAACCGTGATTTCTGATAGCATATTTTAGTCATGCTACAATTTTTTACACTAAAAAATATTTGTATACTGATATTAATTGTTTCATTTCATTATCAAAACGTGTAAAACTATATAATTTGTCAAAAAATTTAATATTATAATTATTTTTTCACTTGTAATAAACGACAGTATTGCCAAAGTTATATAAAAATTATAATAACAAAATAAAATTTACTAAAATAGATGTCTAGTAACATTTAATATTTTTTCTTTGTTTAGTAAAAATAACGTTTGAACAAATTAGTTGATAGTTTATAACTTATTACTAATTTATAGTTGGGTTAATAGTCATTTACCCCCTGCAATATAGACATGTTTTGATTTATCCCCTTTAAAAAATAAGTTTTGGATTAACCCCTGAAAATTTAAAATTCTAAGTCTTTTGCCCTCAATGGAAAAATCACCCCCTGTAAAATATTTTTTTATTTATCCCCTGGTTTTTACACGCTTAGGTGTACCAAAAAATTTCAGGGGTAATCCAAAAAGTATTTTTTAAAGGGGGTAAATCAAAACACGCCTATATTGCTGGGGATAAATGACTATTAACCCTTTATAGTTTATAATTTATATCTCATTAGTAATGATTGATAGCTGATAAGTAAATAGTAATGCTTGAGAAAACTATGATTTAACTTGTTGATAAACGTAAAATTACATAAAAAAATTTCTTAATTGCATTTAATATATGATTTTTTTATTTTAAATTAAAATAAATTATAAACGATAATATTGGGTTTTAATAAAAATAACAAGAATAAAAGTGAAAGAAAAAATATAAATTATAAGTAAAATACTATTTTAAAACAAACAATGTTTTAATTTATAGCTTATACCTTACCATCTTTCCTTCCACTTTTATCCTTATTATTTTAGTTAAAATCCATTTTTACTTATTATAGTTTATTTAAATTTAAAGTAAAATAATTAAGTATTAACTACAAATAATTATGTCATTTTACATTTATCAGTTATTTGAATCATTAATTTATCAAACATTTTAATTAACTTATTAATTATCAGTCATCTGCTGTCAAATATAAATTATAAGCTATCAATCATCAACCATCAGTCATAAGTAGAGGTGCAAAAACCAAGTCATTTTTCACAATAAAGTTTTCGACGAAGATGATGTTGCTGACATCTTTTCCAGATGGGAATCTCAAAAGGCAGTTTTGTCTCCCGTCTTCTTTTGACTTTCAACCCAGTGCACTCATCCTTTCAATGATTGGTGGCGCAAGTATTACAGTGAGAACTTTCTCACTGCTGCTGAATATTCTACTCAACTTGATGTTGCTTTTGTTGATGTGCAGGAGAAGGTCAAGAAAAGTAAGTCAACTCACATCCAAGAGATACAAGCTTTCTAAAAGTACTTTGAAACTATCTATCAACTAGATGATCTTAGTCGTACCGTTCGTGAGGCTGTTGTCACGTTAAAGGATAAATTTTTACAAAAGATGGATAAGTTGAAAATCCCCCCAAACATTCCTCGTGAGAGGCGGTATGAGGAGGCTTTTCAACTTTTTCCTCCAAAATTCCCTCGACTTCCTACTGCTAATTTTGGAGTGGCACTGGCTCCTCCATTTCCAGTTTGGTTCGTCTATGGGGATTCAATTAAGATCCTTCAACAGCAGTCTCAACCAAAAGCTCAAAGGGTGGTTGCGACTAAGCACACACTGGTAGTTTCAAAGGGAACCTTATATAGGGGTTGAAGATCTTAACGTCGAATCCAAAATATATGAAGGTTTGAGGTATTTTATTTCCCTTGACTGAATAATCAATTATTAACTCATGACAATTGCTTTTGGCACTTCTAGCAATTACCAGAAGAACCACTGCCAATAAAGGCGTGGTAATACAACCAGAGAACAAAGAAGGCACAAAGGTATCTTATAATCCTTACTTTATATAACTCCTCATGTGTCTGTATTCTAATCTCTGGCCTTTCTGCTAGATAACCAAAAAGCCTTTTGTGTCTCCAAGAAAGGGGAAAAAGACCTCCACCATTGTCATCTCTGCAGATGATGACGAATCTCCTGAGGATGTTGTCGCTCCCCGGATTTCCATCCTGGTACAAACGCGAAAATAGCGCGGAAAAATAATAGAGTCGCCAACCAGGCATTTTTATCCTGAAGAAAGGGAATGTCAATGTTGCACAAACCAGAAGAAAGAAGAGGAAGGACACAGGTCCTACGAACCAAAGAGACTGAGTTCGGGAGTCGGTTACGACCTGGGAAGGTATTAGCACCCCAGATCGTCCGCCGTACCCGACGGGATCCACGCTTGCAAAAGAAACTATTTCAAAGGGTGAGGGTATGAAAGTTGCTGCTAAAAGAAAATAAAGAAATGGAAAAGAAACTGAGAAAAGAACTGAAATAAGAAATCAAAGAGAAAAATGTAGGGAAAATAAAGATTGTGCTTGAACGGGCCCTACCCCGCTGCCTACGTACCTCATCAGGATAATGAGGATCAGAGACGTCGTAGTTCCCCTAACTAGGGGTAACAAGGAAATTACTTGTGAATTAAGGCTTGAACTGCCTATGCCATTGCTCAGGTGTTGCAGACTCGGACGACGAGTGCGTAACTGTCTTACAAGATGACAAGTTGGAGCAAGTTCGCATACGGAGCGAATGAGATGAGAAAAGAATTCCCGAAGGAAAGACGCTTATTGTTTGTTTGTGTTTTTTATGAAGCTTTTATGAGTGTGTCACAAGTAAGTGAACTCAAGCTCTTTTCCATGGAATGTGCACTTGTCACTACATTCCAAGATGGAATAATAGAACAAGCACACTCAAGTAAGGAGAAGATCCCCAAAACTTGAAACCAAAGATTAGGGCCTAAGCTCACTAACTTGTTAAACTTATTAAGTGTTTTTGGTATTTACAATGAAGAAGTGTTTTTTATGCTTTTCTTTATAAAGAAGATACCTTGATCAGACTTGTGCATCACAAGGTAAGCTTGTACTATCCCAAGATGGGAAGACTACAAGCACACCTCATGGGATAAGGCTATTGCTCAAGGCATCACTTCAAACATTATTAAGGTGTTTTTTTATGATTATGAGATGAGAAGAGAAGAAGAACCAAAAGGATCACAAAGGCAAAAGTATAAGGGGGACTAAAGAATCCTAAGTGTTGTCATGCATAGATATCCTAAGGTTAGTGTGGCTTTCTATCCTAATGAAGAAGGAAAGAAGAAGAGAAGAAGAAGATAGAAGAGAGATGAGAAAGGCTTAACCCCAACAAGCAAAGGGTTAGTAACATACATACAAGTGAAATGAAATGAACAAAATACTATGCCATCATCATACAAACAGAAGTGAAATGATATGTACACATACTCAATGCAAATGCAACTCATAAGAATGAGGAATGAAGCATGCAAGCAAATTATGAGACAAGATGAAACAAATGGCAAACAAATGCAAACTCAATGAAGATGCAAAGCAACAATGCACAAACATGGACTCAATGCACAAGACCAGAACCAAAACAAGCCAAAGAAGAGATTAAGAAGCTAGAAAGATGAAGAGAATGAAGGCATGAGACCAAACAACCACAAAATGGGAGTGAAAGAAGTAAGAAAATGAGGTGAAAGCACACTTAAGAAAGGATGAACTCAAAAGGTAAGCAAACACAAAATTTTCTAAGACTCAAACCCTAAGCTAGGACCAGGAAGGAACTCATACCCCAAAAGGACCCCAAATGAGAAGAAGAAGTTGGCACAAGTGCCCTTCTTGGCTTATAAGAGAGCTAATGAACCAAAAGAAGCAAAATGGGACAAGGTGAGAACAAAAATCCACATTAAATCAACAAAGCATCTAAAAATTCCACAACTTGGAAAAATTCCACAACTCAGAAGAAAACTAGGTCAAATGGAGGCAAGAACACAAACTAGGGTTAATAACTTCCCACACAAGTCAAAGTACCAAGACCCAAGGAATAAATTTATAAAAATCAGGGGAAAATTCACACATGAAGTACATTATCTTAGGAATCCAGAGCAAAAAGAATGAACAAGAAACTCAAAATAATGAAGTCTATAGAAAATGGACAAGGCAGTGTACTCAAGAAAGGATTTAAAATGAAGTAAAGAAATGGAAGAATTAATATGACACGTGGAAATTAAGAAAAATGGCAAATAAAAAATATAGAAAAATAAAAGAAACTTAAAAGAAGACTCAATAATTTTTTGGGAATTTTTTGGATAATCAGAAGTATTTTTAATAATTAGAAACTAAAATGAATTAAAAAGAAAAATAAGAAAAAGAAATTAAAATGGAAATTGGGTTGGGGGTGCGAAGAGCAGGGGTTTTGCGTGTAAAAGAAATGGGCCAGAGGCTGAGGAGGTGTGAATAGCAGGTTTGAGCCTAATAAGGCTGCGCTGGTTTATTAGACTTGTGGTGGAAATTCAGTGAAAATAAGAGGAAAAAACAAGATCCATTGGATTGATCAGACGCATGCTATGAACCATTCATTAATTGACGTGGCTAAAAGGTGAATTGTGAGTGGAGAGAACATGGTTGTTACTGTGGGATGCGTCACATATAGCATTAAAACAGAATTAATAAAACACGTGAATGGGAGGTGGTGTTCTAGGGCTACGTGTCCAGATCCAGGGCGTTGGTGGACAGATCCAAGGGCTCTGGACTCATCTTATTCATGAGACAAACCCTAATTCAATTTCCAGTTTTCGGTGACCGGAGCTAGGGCTCCGGCACCGGAATTCATAACAGGATGAACAAAACACCACAAAAATAAATAATCAACTCCAGATCCAATAATTAGGGCACGTTGAACATGAATATGGACATGAAGACTTCCAGATCCAAATAACTCAAGCTACAATGCATCATTTTCAAAACTACAAGTTGCAGAATGCTCAGTGTACATCAAGGATTACAAAACACATAATCAATTTCATTTCCAGATCTCAAGATTTAGAACCATACCTGAGTTGCAGATCTTGATTCAAGGTGTTAGAAGACCAGATAATGGATGCAATTCACTCCTACTTCACTCTAGATGCAAAATAAATGTATCTAAAGCCTTGAAGATGGATGGATCTGATGCTTTGCTCACACCTGCCCTGAAATGGAAATGTTGTTGAACTTGAGAGAGAGCTTGAATGATGGTGTGATTAAGGATCCTTAGCTTTCACTGATCAATAATCCACAATTTGTTTTGAGATTGATCAAGTGTGTGATGAGAAATGAAAGAAAATGCAATTGGTGCATAAACTTGGAAATGAGAGAATGAGAGAGAGGTTTCCAATTCTGAAACCCTAGCTCCTTAAGTATGACCTCACAATCCAATGCTGAAAGAATGCCAAAGTTTGCACGTGTGGATCATGAGAAATTTGTGAATTTGAAAATTTTGAAAATTGTGAGGGAATCATGCACTCCTCATGCTTTTCTTGGCCTCTCAGCCCATGTGCAATCCTTTTCCAACCCTTGATCATAATACAACAAGTCCTAGCCCTTAGATCAAGTCATCACACTTTTCTCATGATTTTGCCAATTTTGCATTTTTGAAGCAACTTCCTTGTTTGGCACGAAAATGGGAGTTTCTCTTGAGCAAAATGATCCAAATGAAATGTATTTTAAGTTTACAAACTTACTTGAACAATTCCAAGCCTTAAAAGTAAGTTTTGAACACTTTTGCTTTTGGTACATGCATGAACTTTTGAATTTGCCCTAATTTTAAGCAATTTTTTGAAGGGATTCTAGGACAAACCATAAATCCCATGAAAAAGTACTTGTAATTTTTGAAAATGGGAGCCCTTAATCTCCAACTTTCATGTTTGACTTTGGTCCATTTGAAGAATTTTTGATCATGTTAAGGTCATTTGAAAATTAGGGCAAAAGTTGCCAAAAATGGAAAATCCTTAAAACCAAGTTTGTGCCAATTTTGCAAAAAGCCTCAAATCTCCATGATTCTTGATATTTAAGCATCCCAAACCTCTTATAACATTGTAAGGACCCATCTTGGCAATAAAAAGTTGGTTGGACCCCTTGAAATCACACAGTTGACTTTTTAAGGGCACAGTTGACCAATTACTTCATCTGCAAGCAACTGAGGAATTGTCTGACTTCCACATGAAAATTTCTCATGAAAATTGGTACCCAGGATCCTCTTGACATATAGAAGACTTTGCCCAAATGAAATGGCCAAAGTTGTGATATTTTGGTGCTTGAATCTCAAACCCTAGTTTAGGTGCCTTGTGTAGGAGCTTTGCCCTGTCCTGGAATTTCTGGTGATCATGCAATCTTCTGAGCTTTTGCCAATGAACTTGAACTTGTAAATGGAGTGTAGACCCATCATAGGACTTGTACAAAACCATTGGGACCCTTGTCATAGCTTGTGATGCCTCAAGAACCTCCACAGATGATCATATGCTTGATGCTAAGACATGAGGAATGTTATGCCTCATCTTTCCATGCTAGGATGCTAAGAAAATGATATGTTCATGATGAATATGATGTTATATGATGCTTAAAATGAAGAGGGAAAATTTGGGGTGTTATAGCTGCCCTTATTCAAACAACTGTTGATTTGAAAAGGACGGTAGCACGGGTTATCGATCGTTCAAGATAAACTGTGATTGAATACCAAGAAGACCAGAAATTTGCACTCTGACGAAGAATGCAAAACTGGGAAATAAACCCAACCAAATGACGCTTTGGTGACTGAAGGGGAGAAAAAACAGACGAGCTTCTTCCAAGTTGAAACTGATATCTGGAACAAAAGCACTAAGACAGACGAGTCTTCTTCGAACAATCCTGTTACGCCAGGAACTGGACATACGAGTCCTCAAACACTTCAAAACATATGACTTGAGACAGACGAATCTCCTTCGGATATACCTGTTACGCCAGGACCGGGATGCACTAAAGTCTGTGAGATAGACATGCATAAACAAGGTAGACGAACCTTCTTCATATATTATCCGCGGATATATGGTATAAGACAGACGAGTCTTCTTCGAGCAAACCTGTTACGCCAGGTGCAACACTAACAATAATTGGTGCCTGAGACAGACGAGCCTCCTTCGGATTTACCTCTCACGCCAGGACCGGTAATCATTTTGACATTAATTCCCACAGTCAGGATTTTAAACCTCCTCAATACAGACGAGTATTGGATGATCATCAATATAACACAGACGAGTGCCAAAATTCAATGATATAGACGAGTTTCAGACGATGATCTGAGAAACACAGACGAGCGTTTCAGGCAATGATACAGACGAGTATCAACCACTGGTATAGACGAATACCAGAAATTCAAACACAGACGAGCATTTGAAGCAGCAATACAGAAGTGTACCAGGATAATATACAAATCACCATATACAGATATAAGCTAGCACAGACGAGTGCTGGGGATGATACAGACGAGTATCCAAGCAAAGCAGACGAGCTTCAAACAGATATCAGAACACCAAAACACAGACGAGTGCTGGGGATGATACAGACGAGTATCCACACAGACGAGTGTTGGGAATTGCAGATGAGCATCCAGAAATAGGTATCAGAACATCAAAACACAGACGAGTGTTAGGGATGATACAGACGAGTATCCACACAGACGAGTGTTGGGAATTGCAGATGAGCAATATCATGGATGATAACACCAAACACAGACGAGTGTTAGAACTTGCAGACGAGCAATATCAAAGCAATCATGGACCACTGTTGGGGAGAGAAAACGAGCAATACCAAAGTGATAACACAGACGAGTGTTGAGAGATGCAGACGAGCAACAATAAAGCATGAACACAGACGAGTGTTGGAAGTTTGCAGACGAGCAATAGACAAAGCAAGAGCACAAACGAGTGCTGGAGATTGCAGAAGAGCAACAAACAAATGCCTGATTGGCTACAAGAGTTACAACTCTGCAGGGGAAGATAGTCAGAAAGCCTGGGCACCTAGCTCTGACTGAGGTGATGAATACCTGCTTGTATCCTCATTTTGACCAACAGAATGGCAACTTCGCTGGGGAATATTTCACTGACAGAAGTGAAAAACACATATGAACTCTATGGGGAAAGATCATCCTCAGACTTGGCTAGGAAGATGCTTCAACAATGCTCTGGCTAGGGAGAACATTTGCTGATTCAAGCTCTGGCTGTGACCCTTGCTGGGGATAGAATTCTGGAAATTCTAACTCTGTGGAGACATCAGGCTTTCAGCTTCCTGTTGGACATACTCCACTGGGGAAGAATACATTGCTTGGGCTGCTTGCCAAGGCTTAGCTGGGGAAGAATTCTGCTGGAGATAGGAATTACAAAGTGTCTCTCATGAGGAGAAACAACCTGCTTGGGAGAATGTGACGCCATCCTGCAACCTGCAACAACAGAAAACACAAGTGTGCCCCGGGGACTTGCATGGTATGATCTGTTCATCCATCGTCACCCGACACTCGAAAAGGGTTTACAGTTTCCCTGCATGTCATTTTCTTTCAAATTATCACCATGTTTAAATGCAATGCTATTTTTTCCAAAAATTCAGGACATTTTGCAAACAAAAATAAACACAACACAACTTTTTGACTGAATATTCCTTTTATTGAAAGGCCTCTGAATAGGCAAAGATTTACATTAGGAAGCAACCACCTGGAAAGAGGTAGCCACCATAAAATTGAGAAAAGAAACTATCCTAATGGCAATGGACACGACATTCTAATGAGTTCCATTTCTGCTATGACCAGCATGTCTTTAAGACTCTCCATTCTGCTTTTTCTTTCTGAGAGGATGAGGGGACTGATTCCTATCCTTCTGATATTGTCAAGTTGTACGAAACGATGACGTGGTTCAGATTACTCGGATCGCAGTTGTTCGCTTATTCCCTTGTTTTGCGTGGATCGCCCTTTCGGGTTTTCAATCCACCGGGATACCCTTTTTTGCCTGAGTTGTCCAATGTGGCTTTTCAACTCAGCGGGTGTACATTTTTTTCGTTTATTTCCCTAACTTTTGCCCGAGCTTTTTATTCTGTTTTTAGCTCGCCGGGATGCCCTTTTTTTGCCTGGACTTTAATTTTGTTTTTGTGTCCAGCGGGTCTATTTATGCGAAGTATTTGTTAACTGCGTCCGAGTTAATAGGGGATTGGAAGTCATCTCCATCCATAGTGGTGAGTATCAGTGCTCCTCCTGAGAATACTTTCTTCACTATGAATGGTCCTTCGTAGTTTGGGGTCCACTTGCCCCTGTGATCTGGACCCGGAGGAACAATCCTCTTCAACACAAGTTCTCCCACTTGATACTCTCGAGTACGTACTCGTTGGTCGAATGCACGCTTCATTCTCCTCTGATAAAGCTGACCATGACAGATAGCTGCTAATCTCTTTTCCTCAATTAAACATAGCTAATTGTAACGAGCACGCACCCATTCAGCCTCATCAAGCTTCACATCCATCATCACACGCAATGAAGGAATCTCTACTTCAACAGGCATGATTTCTTCCATACCATATACCAGAGAGAAGGGAGTTGCCCCTGTTGACGTCTTGACTGACGTTCGGTACCCATGCAACGCAAATGGTAACATCTCATGCCATCTTTGTAAGTGACAACCATTTTCTACACAATCTTCTTGATATTCTTGTTTGCTGCCTCTACCGCACCATTCATATTTGGTAGGTAAGGAGAAGAATTGTGATGCTAAATCTTGAAGTCCCGACACAAGTCTGCCATCATCTTGTTGTTGAGATTAGAGCCATTGTCAGTAATGATCCTTTCGGGCACTCCGTATCTGCATATGATATCCCTTTTCAGAAATCTTGCCACCATTTGACGAGTGACGTTGGCATAAGATGCTGCTTCTACCTACTTAGTGAAGTAATCAATCGCGACCAAGATGAAGCGATGACCATTTGAAGCAGTAGGCTCTATCTTCCCGATCATGTCAATGCCCCACATAGAAAAGGGCCAAGGAGATGACATGACGTTGAGCGGGCTAGGAGGCACATGCAATTTGTCTGCATAAATCTGGCACTTGTGGCATTTACGAGCGAATGAACAACAATCTGCATCCATTGTCATCCAGTAATACCCCGATCTCAGCAATTTCTTAGCCATAGCATGCCCTCCTGCATGGGTACCGAAAGATCCTTCGTGGACTTCTTGCATTAACAGGCTTGCTTCGTGTCTATCCACGCATCTGAGCAAGACCATGTCAAAGTTTCTCTTGTACAAAACCCCGTCTGTATTCAAGAAGAAGCTAACAACAAGTCGCCTCAAGGTCTTCTTGTCATTGGAAGATGCCCCAACTGGGTATTCTTTCTTTTCCAGAAATAGATTGATATCGAAGTACCAAGGTTTCTCGTCAGACACGGCGTCTACAGAGAAGGCATGAGCTGGAGCGTCAAGCCTGGAGATGTCAATCCTGGGCACATAGTTCCAACACAAGACTTTGATTGACAAAGAAAGAGTGGCGAATGCGTCGGCAAACTGATTTTCATCACGTGGTATGTACTGAAGCTTAACTGTTGTGAAGAACATCAACAGTTTTCTAGCATAATCTCTGTATGGAATTAGATGCTCTTGATGAGTATACCACTTGCAGGTAACTTGGTTAATGACGAGGGATGAATCTCCGAATATATCGAGGTTCATAATCCCAAGATTAATAGCCTCCTCTATTCCCATTATGCATGCCTCGTATTCCGCTTCATTGTTGGTGCAGCCAAAAGTAATTCTGGCAGCGAAGGGAAAGTGAACACCTTAGGGAGTGATAAGAACGGCACCAACTCCACGTCCATTGATATTGACTGCCCCATCAAACAGCAACTTCCATTTGGATTCAGGGTCTGGCCCCTCCTCCGGAAGTGGTTCCTCGCAATCGTTTGCTTTGAGGTACATGATGTCCTCATCAGGGAAATCAAACTTCATTGGCTGATAATTGTCTTTAAGAGGTTGCTGTGCAAGGTAATCTGACAATACACTTCCCTTGATGGCTTTCTGAGAAGTATACTGGATGTCATATTCATTTAAAATCATCTGCCACCTAGCAACCCTTCCGGTTAACGCTGGTTTCTCAAAGATGTACTTGACAGGATCCATTTTGGATATGAGAATTGTGGTATGAGTCAACATGTACTGCCTCAGTCGGCGAGCAGCCCATACCAAAGCGCAGCAAGTTTTCTCGAGTAGTGAGTAACGGGATTCACAGTCGGTAAACTTTTTGCTAAGGTAATAAATAGTGTACTCTTTTCGACCAGACTCGTCATGTTGGCCTAGAACACACCCCATTGACCCTTCTAACATGGTCAAGTACATGATTAATGGTCTTCCTTCCACTGGAGGCATTAGAATTGGAGGCTCCTGCAAATATTCTTTTATTTTGTCGAAAGCTCTTTGGCAGTCATCGTTCCACCTGACCGTTTGCTCTTTTCTTAGCAATTTGAATATTGGTTCGCACGTGGCAGTTAGATGAGATATGAACCGAGAAATGTAGTTCAACCTCCCTAAAAACCCGCACACTTATTTTTCTGTTCTCGGTGCAGGCATATCTTGAATTGCTTTTACTTTAGCAGGATCTACCTCAATTCCCCTTTGACTAACAATGAAACCCAGCAGTTTCCCGTAACGCACTCCGAAAGTGCACTTGTTTGGATTCAACCTCAGCTTGTACTTGATCAGTCTATCAAACAGCTTCTTCAGGTTGACCAGATGCTCTTCTTCATCTCGGAACTTAGCAATCATATCGTCCACATAACACTCAATCTCCTTGTGTATCATGTCATGGAACAATGTGACCATCGCCCGCTGATAAGTTGCCCCGGCGTTCTACAAACCAAAGGGCATGACCTTATAGCAGACTGTACCCCACGAGGTAATGAACGTTGTTTTCTCCATGTCTTCCAGCACCATCTTAATCTGATTATATCCGGAGATGCCATCCATGAAGGAAAATACCGAGAATTGAGCAGTATTGTCTACCAACACATCAATGTGTGGCAACGGAAAGTCATCTTTTGGGCTCGCTCTATTCAAATCCCGGTAATCAACGCACATCCGGACCTTTCCGTCCTTCTTTGGTACAGGTACGATGTTAGCTACCCAAGATGGATAACTAGTTACAACAAGGAACTCGGCATCCCATTGCTTCTGAACCTCCTCTTTGATCTTCATCGCCATGTCAGGACGAGTTCTTCTCAATTTCTGTTTCACATGAGGACAGTCCTCTCTCAGAGGTAACTTATGCATAACGATGTCGGTATCCAACCCTGGCATATCTTGATATGACCAAGCAAAGATATCCACATACTCTTTCAGCATACTGATCAGGTCTTTCTTGACGTCGGCCTGCAGATTGGCCCCAATCTTGATCTCTTTCTTCACTGCCAATGTTGATGATCTCAATTTCTTCTTGATGAGGCTGAATAACCCGTTCCTCTTGTTTCAACAATCTGAACAATTCTTCAGGGAGGTCACAGTCTTCCTCAACCCCTTCATCAGCTTGGTAGACAGGATTGTCAAATTCATGCATAGTCATAGCAGGAACGTTATCAATGGAATCCGGATGATCAACACTGCACAGATGATGTGCTTATTCAGAATCTGCTTATTTTGAAAAAGAGACGCTAACACAAAAACAAAAAGGAAAAACACATTGCCATTTTTATATTTTTTGTGAAAAGTTTTAAAACAAAAGAAAGAGAACACAATTTGTCTGAAAATGTCCTTTTATTTCATAGAAAAATAAAGATGCATACAAAATATGGTGGCCCAATACAATAGATCCTAGTATCTTGGGCAGAATGCTGGATTTGACAATGCAGTATGATAATAAAAGGAAACAAAATAATTACTCTGAGTGCCAGGTAACTTGTATGATGTCTTCAGCAGACCAGTTTCTTAGCTCCTCGCCGGGCGCACACAGGTGAATCCAGTTGTCCCAGTCACCGTCACTGTCCCCATCTTGGCTTGTCACACAGATCTGGTTGCGATCGAGCAACCAAGCGCTTGTAAAGGTAATGGCTTTACCACTTGAAGTAGATCCACCAGGCTGATACCCTAAACCAAACTTGTCGTCTTTCTTTTCTATCTCTAGCAATTTGCCCCAGCCTTGGGCACTTCCTGACTGAACAACCTCCTTTGCCTGCTTGTAGGAATGGATGGAGGTACCTTCCTTCTCACTGCCCTTCTCCACAGGAGTCAGGATGCTGACGTTGATTGCTTTGAAGGCTTGACATAAAGTCTCATGGATCTCTCCATCCATCTCCACATACTTGAATGTTGACAAATGGCTTACGAAGATGTCCTCCTCTCTGCAGACTGTGATTACCTGGCCGTCAACCACATTTGAGCTTCTGATGCAAGGTTGAAGTAACAGCTCCAGCAACATGTATCCATGGGCGTCCCAACAAGCAGCTATACGCAGGTTGTATGTCCATGACGTAGAAGATACTTTTGAAGACTTGAGAACCTATTTTGACCGGCAACTCAACTTCTCCAAAAACTGATCTTCTCGAACCATCAAAAGCTTTGACAATCAAATCACTTGGTCTCAGGACTATACCATCAACATTGAGCTTCATTAATGCCTTCTTCGGAAGCACATTAAGGGAAGAGCCTGTATCAACAAGAACATGTGACAACACAACACCCTTGCACTCCATAGTGATATGTAGTGCTTTGTTGTGGTTTCTTCCCTCTGACGTGAGGTCTCTGTCTATAAAGCCCAGCCCGTGGCTCGCATTAACACTGCCTACGACAGCTTCAAGTTGGTTGACAGTGATTTCCTGAGGAACATAGGCCATCTGCAGCACTTTCAATAAGGCCTCTGTGTGTGCAGGAGAACACATCAACAATGATAGAATGGATTCCTTGGAAGGTGTCTGGTTCAGCTGATCGACCACCTTATAGTCACTCTTTTTGAGTATGCGCATGAATTCCTCGACCTCCTTTTCAAATGTACCCTGCCCAGCCACAGGAGTTGTTGATTCGTCAGTCATAGCTTGATTTCCTTTGGCTTTTGACGAAACGCAGCAGAGGATCATAAAACTGCAACAAGGTATGCAAACTGTCCTTCTGGTCTGCAGTGGGCTTGTCCACAAATTTCAGTATCTGGCCATATCTTTTCTTGAAATTGCCCAAGACTTGGTCATTCATCAGACCTGCGAACTTCTGAACACTTCTAACTTCAGGCTGAAGAAAAGTATAGTGCACATTCTTTTTCCTTGGAACTCTTCTGATTTCTGCCATGGAGATAAGATTTACCAGAACTGGGAGCTGATTATGAACAATGACCTGAAAAATGGGAAACATAAACAGTTAATGCAAAGATAATGCAAATGCAATGCAATGCATGCATATGATCAACTGGGACCATCTGAACTGGACACTGAACACAAGGGACCCTCTGATCAACTAGCAACCAAAAGTCCTCTGAATCACAACTCTCTGATAGAAGATCTCAGAACCACGGTACCAAGAAAACCAGAACCAAGAAAACCAGAACTCCAGAACCATAGGACCATAGGACCATAGATCATAACAAGAACCACTGAATATGAGTGTATGTAGAGGCCGAGGGTTCCTACAAACCTGTAAACCCCTTCCCAATCTCACTGGTAGGCTCCGGGTCAGACATCACGGACTCTTAAAACCGAATAGCAATAATACTTTCACCATCTCCGAGAAATGGCTCATGACCAAATCAGGGAATCGGTTTGGCATTATATACTACGTAGGGAGGCCTCAGCTGAGTCCAGGACACAAGGTCATCCTATGTGATTACCAGGTGGGCCCTCGGATGCGAATGGGTTTGCCACAAAATGTGGGCTGCCACTGTCATCACTAAAGAGGGATGTTTCCACAAGGTTCTCAATGATCGGTCCCCAGCTGCACATAACTGTCAAGGTTATGAAATGAGAGAGGAAGATCCCCAAATCAAGACATTTCCAAGACAATCGCAAATCTGGGTGTGGAACTCACTACTACCCCCATGACAAGATCTCATGAGGCCAAAGTGGAACCACTCTAAGTCCTAAGGTGCTCTCGAGCCGTGGTAATGAGCTCATCACTCAGACACAGTAACACCCCTCCCACCAAACAGAAAACCAGTCCAAACAGTCCAGTATATATATGATGCAGAAAATAAATAATGAAAACTGTAAATAAAGCTGTAAATAAAGCTGTAAATAAACAACAATAAAATACAACAAACCACAAAAAACAAACATCACCCAAAGAAATAGAAACAAGCAAGCACTAGGAAAGACTCACAGGGGAACCAGAGATTCTGGGTTCGATCCCCAGCAGAGTCGCCAGCTGTCGCTCCCCGGATTTCCATCCTAGTACAAACGCGAAAGTGGCGCAGAAAAAGAATAGAGTCGCCAGCCAGGCATTTTTATCCCGAAGAAAGGGAATGGTAATGCTGCACAAACTAGAAGAAAGAAGAGGAAGGACACAGGTCCTACGAACCAAAAAGACTGAGTTCGGGAGTCGGTTACGACCTGGGAAGGTATTAGCACCCCAGATCGTCCGCCGTACCCGACGGGATCCACGCTTGCAAAAAAACTATTTCAAAGGGTGGGGGTATGAAAGTTGCTGCTAAAAGAAAATAAAAGAAATGGAAAAGAAACTTAGAAAAGAACTGAAATAAGAAATCAAAGAGAAAATGTAGGGAAAATAAAGATTGTGCTCGAACGGGCCCTACCCCGCTGCCTACGTACCACATCAGGATAATGAGGATCAGAGACGCCGTAGTTCCCCTAACTAGGGGTAACAAGGAAATTGCTTGTGAATTAAGGCTTGAACTGCCTATGCCATTGCTCAGGTGTTGCAGACTCGGACGACGAGTGCGTAACCGTCTTGCAAGATGACAAGTAGAAGCAAGTTCGCGTACGGAGCGAATGAGATGAGAAAAGAATTCCCGAAGGAAAGACGCTTATTGTTTGTTTGTGTTTTTTATGAAGCTTTTATGAGTGTGTCACAAGTAAGTGAACTCAAGCTCTTTTCCATGGAATGTGCACTTGTCTCTACATTCCAAGATGGAATAATAGAACAAGCACACTCAAGTAAGGAGAAGATCCCCAAAACATGAAACCAAATATTAGGGCCTAAGCTCACTAACTTGTTAAACTTATTAAGTATTTTTGGTATTTACAATGAAGAAGTGTTTTTTATGTTTTTCTTTATGAAGAAGATACCTTGATCAGACTTGTGCATCACAAGGTAAGCTTGTTTTATCCCAAGATGGGAAGACTACAAGCACACCTCATGGGATAAGGCTATTGCTCAAGGCATCACTTCAAACATTATTAAGGTGTTTTATTTATGATTATGAGATGAGAAGAGAAGAAGAACCAAAAGGATCACAAAGGCAAGAGTCTAAGGGGGACTAAAGAATCCTAAGTGTTGTCATGCATAGATATCCTAAGGTTAGTGTGGCTTTCTATCCTAATGAAGAAGGAAAGAAGAAGAGAAGAAGAAGATAGAAGAGAGATGAGAAAGGCCTAAGCCCAACAAGCAAAGGGTTAGTAACATACATACAAGTGAAATGAAATGAACAAAATACTATGCCATCATCATACAAACAGAAGTGAAATGATATGTACACATACTCAATGCAAATGCAACTTATAAGAATGAGGAATGAAGCATGCAAGCAAATTATGAGACAAGATGAAACAAATGGCAAACAAATGCAAACTCAATGAAGATGCAAAGCAACAATGCACAAACATGGACTCAATGCACAAGACCAGAACCAAAACAAGCCAAAGAAGAGATTAGGAAGCTAGAAAGATGAAGAGAATGAAGGCATGAGACCAAACAACCACAAAATGGGAGTGAAAGAAGTAAGAAAATGAGGTGAAAGCACACTTAAGAAAGGATGAACTCAAAAGGTAAGCAAACACAAAATTTTCTAAGACTCAAACCCTAAGCTAGGACCAGGAAGGAACCCATACCCCAAAAGGACCCCAAATGAGAAGAAGAAGTTGGCACAAGTGTCCTTCTTGGCTTATAAGAGAGCTAATGAACCAAAAGAAGCAAAATGGGACAAGGTGAGAACAAAAATCCACATTAAATCAACCAAGCATCTAAAAATTCCACAACTTAAACCAAATGATCTTCAAACATGATAAATCAATGAGCCAAAAGGATTTGGAAAAATTCAGAAGCAAACTAGGTCAAATGGAGGCAAGAACACAAACTAGGGTTAATAACTTCCCACACAAGTCAAAGGACCAAGACCCAAGGAATAAATTTCTAAAACTCAGGGGAAAAATCACACATGAAGTACATTATCTTAGGAATCCAGAGCAAAAACAATGAACAAGAAACTCAAAATAATGAAGTCTATAGAAAATGGACAAGGCAGTGTACTCAAGAAAGGATTTAAAATGAAGTAAAGAAATGGAAGAATTAATATGACACGTGGAAATTAAGAAAAATGGCAAATAAAAAATATAGAAAAATAAAAGAAACTTAAAAGAAGACTCAAGAATTTTTTGCGAATTTTTGGATAATCAGAAATATTTTTAATAATTAGAAACTAAAATGAATTAAAAAGAAAAATAAGAAAAAGAAATTAAAATGGAAATTGGGTTGGGGGTGTGAAGAGCAGGGGTTTTGCGTGTAAAAGAAATGGGCCAGAGGATGAGGAGGTGTGAATAGCAGGTTTGAGCCCAATAAGGTTGCGCTGGTTTATTAGACTTGTGGTGGAAATTCAGTGAAAATAAGAGGAAAAAACAAGATCCATTGGATTGATCAGACGCATGCTATGAACCATTCATTAATTGACGTGGCTAAAAGGTGAATTGTGAGTGGAGAGAACATGGTTGTTAGTGTGGGATGTGTCCCATATAGCATTAAAACAGAATTAATAAAACACGTGAATGGGAGGTGGTGTTCTAGGGCTACGTGGCCAGATCCAAGGAGTTGTTGGACAGATCCAAGGGCTCTGGACTCATCTTCTTCATGAGATAAACCCTAATTCAATTTCCAATTTCCGGTGACCGGAGCTAGGGCTCCGGCACCGGAATTCATAACAAGATGAACAAAACACCACAAAAATAAATAATCAGCTACAGATCCAATAATTAGGGCACACTGAACATGAATATGGACATGAAAACTTCTAAAACTCAAAGGATCAACTGGATCGAAGATAACAAAGTGTGACCATCAAAACTGAAATCCAAATAACTCAAGCTACAATGCATCATTTTCAAAACTACAAGTTGCAGAATGCTCAGTGTACATCAAGGATTACAAAACACATAATCAATTTCATTTCTAGATCTCAAGATTTAGAACCATACCTGAGTTGCAGATCTTGATTCAAGGTGTTAGAAGACCAGATAATGGATGCAATTCACTCTTACTTAACTCTAGATGCAAAATAAATGCATATAAATCCTTGAAGATGGCTGGATCTGATGCTTTTCTCACACCTGCCCTGAAATGGCAATGTTGTTGAACTTGAGAGAGAGCTTGAATGATGGTGTGATTAAGGATCCTTAGCTTTCACTGATCAAGAATCCACAATTTGTTTTGAGATTGATCAAGTGTGTGATGAGAAATGAGAGAAAATTCAATTGGTGCATAAACTTGGAAATGAGAGAGAGGTTGCCAATTCTGAAACCCTAGCTCCTTAAGTATGACCTCACAATCCAATGCTGAAAGAATGCCAAAGTTTGCACGTGTGGATCATGAGAAATTTGTGAATTTGAAAATTTTGCAAATTGTGAGGGAAGCATGCACTCCTCATGCTTTGCTTGGCCTCTCAGCCCATGTGCAATCCTTTTCCAACCCTTGATCATAATACAACAAGTCTTGGCCCTTAGATCAAGTCATCACACTTTTCTCATGATTTTGTCAATTTTGCATTTTTGAAGCAACTTCCTTGCTTGGCACGAAAATAGGAGTTTCTCTTGAGAAAAATGATCCAAATGCAATGTATTTTAAGTTTACAAACTTACTTGAACAATTCCAAGCCTTAAAAGTAAGTTTTGAACACTTTTGCTTTTGGCACATGCATGAACTTTTGAATTTGCCCTAATTTTAAGCAATTTTTCGAAGGGCTTCTAGGACAAACCAAAAATCCCATGAAAAAGTACTTGTATGTTTTGAAAATGGGAGCCCTTAATCTCCAACTTTCATGTTTGACTTTGGTCCATTTGAAGAATTTTTGATCATGTTAAGGTCATTTGAAAATTAGGGCAAAAGTTGCCAAAAATGGAAAATCCTTAAAACCAAGTTTGTGCCAATTTTGCAAAAAGCCTCAAATCTCCATGACTCTTGATCTTTAAGCATCCCAAACCTCTTATAACATTTTAAGGACCCCTCTTGTCAAGAAAAAGTTGGTTGGACCCCTTGAAATCACACAGTTGACTTTTTAAGGGCACAATTGACCAATTACTTCATCTGCAAGCAACTGAGGAATTGTCTGACTTCCACATGGAATTTTCTCATGAAAATTGGTACCTAGGATCCTCTTGACATATAGAAGACTTTGCCCAAATGAAATGGCCAAAGTTTTGAGATTTTGGTGCTTGAATCTCAAACCCTAGTTTAGGTGCTTGTGTAGGAGCTTTGCCCTGTCCTGGAATTTCTGGTGATCATGCAATCTTCTGAGCTTTTGCCAATGAACTTGAACTTCTAAATGGAGTGTAGACCCCTCATAGGACTTGTACAAAACCATTGGGACCCTTGTCATAGCTTGTGATGCCTCAAGAACCTCCACAGATGATCATATGCTTGATGCTAAGACATGAGGAATGTTATGCCTCATCTTTCCATGCTAGGATGCTAAGAAAATGATATGTTCATGATGAATATGATGTGATATGATGCTTAAAATGAAGAGGGCAAATTTGGGGTGTTACAAATGTGCCCCTAAAAAGGAAGAGGACGATTGTACAATTTCCCAATGTGGTTGGCCAACCATCCTCTAAGGTGGCCAAAATTTTGAAGAAGGCACCCACTAAGGGTGTTGTTGGAGCTAGACTTCCCACTTCTGTGGTAAAGACTTTTGACGGTGCTCCCGAGAGTGCCAACGCAAGTCCCAGAGGCGAAGAAAATTAGGTATTTAACTTAATATTCGACCCTTCTCGATTTCTTCTTATAGCCTCGACTTAGCTTTTTCTCTTGTTGAAAGGTTGGTGCAGGTGTTGACTTGCAACCCTTGACTGCTCCTCTTTCGCCTATAGTTCTTCTAAATAGCCAAGGTAAGCCTACGTATCATCCAACTTCTGATTTTGGCTTTCATCATAGCTCTTTAAATGAAATTAACCAACCCATAACCATGATAGTTGTTCCTATCCTAACTGTTGAAACTGCACCACATTCTCCTGCTAAGACAACTACTCAACAGTCTCATACTGATGATTCAGAGCGTGAGTATGAAAATATGACCAACAAGGACTTTGCTGGGCAAACCAGCAGACTTACTAAGGAGATGGATGCAACCTTTGCTGTTGATGAAGAAGAACAAGGAAAAGAAACTGAAGAGCCCGCCCCTTCCAGCCCTCAAAGAAAAGAGCCAGAGACTGTGGGTGATCACCTAGATGCCGCTCAAGGTCATGTCATGAATGATCATGAGCAAGAAAATGAGGAGGAGGAGGAATAGGATGATAATTAGGGAAAGGATGGAACTGAACCAAAAACAAGGCTTGCAAAGACCCAATCCACCTTGCCTGAAGGAGATTCTCAGCAAACTCCTGTCCTCCAAATTCTAACTCCGACAGCTGGGGATCCAATGTCAGCATTGAAACAGTTGAACCCCAGGGAGTACGCTAGGCTAAAGCTTAGGAAAAGTCTTGGCTTCTCTGAAAGTAGCTCGTTGACAGCTCCTAATGATTCTGCTGGCCCAATCCTCAAGAAGATAAAAAATAATTTTTTCAAGAGGGACATTTGTACTACTCTAGGCACGGATCCTACTGCTCACCTCTTCCTGAAAGACGCCCTACAACGACTGGATCTTTCGACGCTTGACCCCAAGGCCACTCAAGCCCTCATAGAACTAAGCACTATGGTGAACCAAATGTCTGATGATCTTAAGCTAGTTCCCAAAGTCGAGGACATTATTCAGAAGACAAGGGTTAAGAGTGGT
The DNA here is from genome assembly GCA_963966055.1 of Lathyrus aphaca. Classification (NCBI taxonomy): domain Eukaryota; kingdom Viridiplantae; phylum Streptophyta; class Magnoliopsida; order Fabales; family Fabaceae; genus Lathyrus; species Lathyrus aphaca. Next base: position 111,561,299 of record OZ014523.1, read on the forward strand.
AATGTGTGGGATCTAGCTAGGGAGGCTGAGAATGAGGTCGAAAGGCTGGAGGGTATCAAGGCTAAGAGGGATAGACAAATTACTGCCAACAACTCATCCCTTGAGGTCTGCGAAAAGGAGCTTGAAGAACTTCAGAAGAAGATTGATGCGGCTAAGCAGAGCAACTTAGAGCTTAGTCAGTTCGACAAGGCTGTACTGAATGTTGAGTTAGAGTGCACCCTCAACCTCATTGATAATGCCGAGGTGCTTGACAAAGAGCTTGCTACTTCCCAACTTGACAAGGATTTTTGTGAGAACCGCCTTTTAACCAGTCAACACAATTTTCTTTAGTTGCAATCAAAGCTACCTTTTTAATCTTCGATGACATTTGTCATTTCCCAGGACTTTGCGTTTTTTTCTTATGTAATCCTGTTCTTTGGCCCTGTTGTGGCCCTTATGTAATGAAAATTATTTTTCTTATGATTATGCAAAAAGAAACCGATCCAGGATTTGGATCCCACTGAAGATTGGATTTTTGGTTGATCTGCTGGGAGGAATATCCCAGCTGGGGAAGATCATTGGTAGATCTATTAAGATATATAGCTCTGCTTGGGGAACTAGATCATTGGTAGACCTATCCTGTAAGTAGAAACCCAGTTGGGGAGAAGGAAGCTTTCATCACTTTGTTGTATAAGGGTTTCAAGCATTGCTCTTCCAGGGAAAGGCTGGAACTCTGCGGGGAGATAGTTTTTTATCTTTGAGAGACCTGGCACTCTGTTTGGGAAAGAAAAGATCACTGAACGATCTTCCTAGAGAACTCTGTGGGGATCCCGGCTGGGGAAGCTCCTCTTAAATAGACTTATGCTGGGGATGAGGAGGTTTTGACAACTCCGCTGGGGAAAAAACATTTTAGATACTGCTTGGAGAAGGTATGCTAGGGAAGAGTGCTTGGCATGCCCCATGCTGTGCATTGAATACCTGCAATCTGTTAAGACAAAGAAACAAACAAGTACCCCGAGGTATCCCTTACCGGATTCCGTCACAGGAGTTAGATGTTTCTGAGAGTAAATATATTTCCTGCAAGCATTTTATCAAGAATGGCTCATTTGCTTTATGCAAATATTATATCATGGATATTAGACATTTTGCAAACGAAACAGAAATGTTCAAAACGAGGTGTGACTGAAAACTCTGATTTTATTAATCTGGGTGCCCTGAATTGGCAGATACAGTCAAACGAACAGATCCCCTGGAATGAGGAGATTGTTACAAAATGAAAAAGTAAAAATGCTGGCAATGTTGACGACGCTCCGGTGAGCTTCCTTTGCTATGACCCGTATGAACTTGAAGTTCTTCTCATCTTGCTTTCTGAAGAAGGTTGATTCTGACTGATGCTTTATCCTTTCGAAGCTTGCTGTGTTGTAAATGATACAGATGAATTCAGAATACAGTTGTTCGCTTATTCCCTGATTTTGCATGGATCGCCCTTTCGGGTTTTCAATCCACCGAGATACCCATTTTTGCCTGAGCTGTCCAATGTGGCTTTTCAACTCAGCGGGTGTACATTTTTTCAATTTTCCCTTATTTTTGCCCGAGTCTTTTATTCTATTTTTGACTCGCCGGGATACCCTATTTTTGCCTGGACTTACATTCTGTTTTTATGTCCAGCGGGTCATTTTATGCGAAGTATTTTTTAACTGCATTTGAATTCACAGGGGACAAGAAATCTTCACCATCCATATTAGTGAGCATCAGTGCTCCACCAGAGAAGACCTTCTTTACTATGAATGGGCCATCGTAATTTGGAGTCCACTTGCCCCTGTGGTCTGTATGAGGAGGAATAAGTCTTTTCAGCACAAGATCTCCCACTTGGTATTCCCGAAGCCTGACTTTCTGATCGAAGGCTTTCTTCATTCTTTTCTGATATAACTACCCATGACAGATTGCAGCTAATCTCTTTTCTTCGATCAGATTCAATTGATTGTACCGAGATCGGACCCATTCTGCTTCGTTCAGCTTTACATCCATCAGTACTCTTAAGGAGGGTAACTCAACTTCAACAGGTAAGACTGCCTCCATACCATACACAAATTGATACGGTGTTGCCCCAATATATGTTCTGATTGAGGTTCGGTACCCATGCAAAGCAAATGGTAGCATCTCATGCCAGTCTTTGTAAGTAACCACCATCTTTTGCACAATCTTCTTGATGTTTTTTTAGCTGCCTCAACAACACCATTCATCTTTGGCCTGTAAGGAGAAGAGTTGTGATGTTGGATTTTGAAGTCCCAGCACAGCTCTGCCATCATTTTGTTGTTCAAATTGGAACCATTATCATTAATGATTCGCTCGGGTACTCCATATCGACAGATGATCTCTCTTTTCAGAAATATGGCTACCACTTGTCTGGTGACGTTAGCATATGAAGTTGCTTCAACCCACTTGGTGAAGTAATCAATGGCTACCAGGATGAATCTATGGCCATTTGAAGCAGTCGATTCGATCTTTCTAATCATGTCAATGCCCCACATGGAAAAGGGCCAAGGTGAAGACATCACGTTGAAAGGATTTGGAGGCACGTGCACTTTGTCTGCGTAGATCTGGAACTTGTGGCACTTTCTGGCATAGGCACAACAGTCTGCATCCATTGTGATCCAGTCGTAACCTGATCTTAATAATTTCTTAGCCATTGCATGTCCTCCAGCATGGGTACCGAAAGATCCTTCATGCACCTCGTGCATCAGCAAGTCTGCCTCTTTCTTATCAACACATCTGAGAAGCACCATGTCAAAGTTTCGCTTGTACAATGAACCATCAGTATTAAGGAAGAAACTACCAGCCAATATTCTTAATGTCTTCTTATCATTGGATGATGCCCCAGGTGGGTATGTTTGATCCTCTAAGAAGCATTTGATGTGATGGAACCAAGGCTTGTCATCTTTAGCAATGTCCACAGAGAATACGTATGCTGGTCAGTCTAGCCTGGATACCAAAATCCGAGGCACATAATTTGCAGTTTGAACTTTGATCATGGAGGAAATGGTAGCTAAAGCACCTGCGAACTGATTTTCATCTCGAGGGTTATACTCCAGTTTGACTGTTGTGAAGAAAGTCAATAATCTCCTCGTATACTCACGGTATGGAATCAGATGCTCCTGGTGAGTGTACCATTTGTTGTTGGTCTGATTGATTACCAAGGCTGAATCTCCGAATACAGTTAATGTCTTGATCCTGAAGTCAATGGCTTCCTCAAGACCCATGATACACGCTTCGTATTCAGCTTCGTTGTTAGTGCATGCAAATGTGAGTTTTGCAGAGAAAGGCATATGAACTCCTTTAGGCGTAATGAGCACTGCACCAACTCCACGACCATTCATATTGACAGCCCCATCAAACATCATTGTCCATTCTTCTTCTGGGTCAGGCCCTTCAGTGTGAACAGACTCTTCATGATCTTTGGCTTTTAAGAACATGATATCTTCATCAGGGAAGTCAAATCTCATTGGTTGGTAATCATCAATGGGTTGCTCAGCCAGATAGTCATACAGTACACTGCCTTTGATGGCCTTTTGAGATGTGTACTGAATGTCATACTCTGTCAGAATCATTTGCTATCTTGCAACCCTTCCGATAAATGCTGGCTTCTTAAATATGTACTTGACGGGGTCCATCTTTGAGATCAACAAGGTAGTGTGAGTTAACATATACTGTCTCAGTCGGCGAGCAGCCCACACTAAAGCACAACAAGTTTTCTCGAGCAGTGAATAACGTTGTTCACAGTCGGTAAACTTTTTACTTAGGTAGTATATTGCATACTCTTTTCGACCAGACTTGTCATGCTGGCCCAACACACACCCCATTGATCCTTCTAATACTGTCAGGTACATTATTAGAGGTCTTCCTTCAACTGGAGGCATAAGAACTGGAGGTTCTTGTAAGTACTCCTTGATTTTGTCAAAAGCCTTATGACAATCTTTGTTCCACCTGACCGTTTGTTCCTTTCTTAACAATTTGAACAGGGGTTCACAGGTTGCAGTGAGGTGAGATATGAACCTTGATATGTAGTTCAATCTACCTAAGAACCCCCGAACTTCTTTTTTAGTCCTAGGTGCGGGCATTTCCTGAATGGCTTTGACTTTGTCAGGATCAACTTCAATTCCCTTTTCACTTACGATAAATCCCAGCAACTTACCGGAACGCACCCCAAATGTGCATTTGTTGGGGTTTAGCTTCGGCTGATACTTTCTCAGACGCTTGAACAACTTTAGCAGATTTACCAGATGGTCTTCTTCAGTGAGGGACTTGGCAATCATGTCATCCACATAGCATTCAATTTCTTTGTGGATCATGTCGTGGAATAATGTTACCATAGCCCGTTGATAGGTTGCACCGGCATTCTTCAATCCAAAGGGCATTACCTTATAACAAAATGTGCCCCAAGGTGTGATGAAGGTTGTTTTCTCCATGTCTTCGGGTGACATTCTGATATGATTATACCCGGAAAAACCATCCATGAAGGAAAACACCGAGAACTGAGCTGTGTTGTCAACTAATACATCAATGTGAGGTAATGGGAAATCATCCTTCGGGCTAGCTCTGTTCAGATCCCGGTAATCTATGAAGATACGTACTTTGCCATCCTTTTTAGGCACTGGTACAATATTAGCGACCCACGGCGGGTAACTAGTTACATCAAGAAAACCGGCGTCCCACTGTTTTTGTACCTCTTCTTTAATTTTCATGGCCATATCTGGGCGAGTACGGCGCAACTTCTGTTTCACTGGAGGGAAATCTTCTTTCAAAGGTAGCTTATGCATAACAATATCCGTATCTAGACCTGGCATGTCTTGATAGGACCAAGCAAAGACGTCAACGTATTCTCGAAGCATATCAATAAGTTGTTCTTTCACTGAATCTTGCAGACTGGCCCTAATCTTCACTTCTTTCAAGTCCTCTTCGCTACCAAGATTAACTGTTTCAACTTCCTCCTGATGAGGAGTGATCACTTTCTCTTCTTGCCTTAATAACCTGGCTAACTCTTCAGGTAACTCATAGTCTTCTTCAACCCCTTCATCAGCTTGATTAATTGGATTGTCGAAGTCATACAAGGTCATAGCAGTGTTGTTGTCGGTGCAATCTGGAGGATAATCTCTGCAAGGGTTGAGATTTGTTCGTTTTAGTGATCAGTTTTAATCTTGTTTTAGAAAAAGTGTAAAAATGAAGTTATTTTGAAAACATTGCCATTTTATTGTTTTGTACAAAAGTGAAAAATGAAAAGACAGTGAGCGAAAAAGAGACTCGTTTGCAAAAGATGTCTGATATTCATTGATAATTCATTTGCACAAAATTACAATATGGCCCTATTACAAAATGAGTCCTGACACCTTGGGCAAGATGCCGGACTTGATGCATGCTAAAAAGACAGGAAATAATAATTACTTTGCAGGAGTAACCCTTATAATTTCCTGGGAAGACCAGTTAAGGACTTGGTTCCCCGGGATCCTTGGACGTATCCAGCTCTCCAGGTTGCGGTCGCTTTCCACCTCATCTTCCAGGTTGTTAACAACATCTGGGGTGAGCATCCCCCACTGATGAACTTGGGCTCCTTAGCAGCCTCTGATTGATCTTGTCGGAATAGTCTGTAACCCAAACCAAATCTGTCCTCCTTCTTTTCCACCGGCAGCAGCTTGCCCCAGCCTTGGGCATTACCATCTTCAACAACCTTCCGGGCTTGCTGATAGGAGACAATTGAAGTACCCATCCTGTCTTCCTGGGATGCAGCAAATACTTTAGTCGTTGCCTCATTGACATTCAAGGCCTCGAATCCTTGGCTCATAGTTTCATGGATTTCACCATCCATCTCAATATACTTGTATGTAGCCAGATGGCTAACAAATATGTCCTCCTCACCACAGATGGTGATAATCTGTCCTTCCCATTCATATTTTAGTTTCTGGTGAAGGGTCGACGTTACTGCGCGTGCAGCGTGAATCCATGGTCGACCTAACAAACAGTTGTATGCTAGCTGAATGTCCATCACATAGAAAGTAGTCTTAAAGACTTGCGGATCGATTATCACTGGTAGCTCCACCTCTCCAAGAACAGATCTTTTGGAGCCATCAAAAGCCCTGATCACAAGGTTACTTGGCCGAAGAGCTATTCCATTCGAGCTTGATAAGAGCCTTCTTGGGTAAGACATTGAGGGAGGACCCAGTGTCCACAAGAACATGTGATAGTACAGCTCCTTTTCACTCCAAGGTTATGTGCAAGGATTTGTTGTGGTGACGTCCTTCTGTTGTCAAATCAGCATCAGTGAAACCTAACCCATGGCTAGTATTGACATTTGACACCACTGTTTCCAGCTGATTCACTGTGATCTCTTCTGGCACGTAGGCAACGTGCAGAACTTTGAGTAGTGCATCCCGATGGGCTTCGGAACACAACAACATGGATAAGATAGATATCTTTGAAGGAGTCTGGTGGAGCTGGTCCACATCTTTAAAGTCACTTCTTTTAATTATCCTCATAAATTCATCCACATCCTGATCAAAGGATAATTTATGAGTCTCTTTTGGTGCAGATTCTTCAGGTATCACACTCTTCCCTTTGGCTTTGACAGCAACCTCTGCCTCAGTACTGGTTCTAGGAGCTTGTAACGCGAAGAGACGTCCGCTTCGGGTGAAGCCTCCGCCTCCCCCGACATTATCCACATGGGAGTAAGAACTGGAGAATCAAGAAGGACTTTCTCTCCATTGCAGTAAAGGTCAGCACCATAATGCCATGGTACAACACTGTCTTCATCATATGGAATTGGCCCGGGCACCGTGATGGTGACTGGGCTTACTGCAACAGAAGTTGGAACTGTAATAGTCTGTGGATCATAAAAGATAGTAACAGGACTTCTTGTGGATGTTGGTGGTGGTGAATTGAAGCTTGGTTGAAACTGTAGTTGAGATTGTTGAAAGTTGCTGGAATTCGGAACCGTTGTCGGGTCATAATAGATGGTAACTGTGGAAACGTCGTTGTTGGTGGTTGCTGGAGTTGTAGAGGGAGATGAAATGGAACTATTGTTTGTTGAAATGATGGAAGATATGGTTGCTGAAGTTGTAGATGAATCAGTTGGAACAATGGTTGTTGCAGTTGTAGAAGAATCAATAGGAACAATGGTTGTTGCAGTTGTAGAAGATTCACTTGTTGTTGACAAAAGAGTTGCTGGGGTTGTAGAAGCAGTTGTTGAAATTTGCAGAATGCCTTCTTTGATCAAGCCATTAATTCCACTCCTCAAGCTTACACACCCATTCTCGGAAAGTTTGCACGATTCACAACAGGCCTCACAACCTGGGAACACTTGGCATTTCAAAAGCTGGGCTTTAACCTCTTCCAGATATGTCTGAATACTTGCAATATCTTCTATTAAACTCATGGGTGAGCCATCCTCTATAGCATTAATCCTTGGCCCATTGTGGCTTGGCATAGGATTTTTCATTACATTGGGAGGAGGTGCAAAGTTCAGGGCCTTTGAATCTACCAGATCCTGGACCTTCATATGCAGGGCCCTGCATTTTTCCATAGAGTGACCAGGTGTGTTGGAATGAAAAGCACACCTAGCGTTGACATCGTAGTTTCTTGGAAGGTTCTAAGGATCAGGCGGAGCCAATGTCCTCAACTCAACAAGATTGAGCTTTAGGAGTTGTGGCAGCAGTGTAGCATATGGCATGGGGATAGGGTCAATCACCCTGTTGATCATAGATGGCCGCTGTTGAAAAGGGCGTTGTTGTCGAGTGTTGTGATAAGATCTCTGTTGAGGAAATTGTTGTTGTTGCGGAAAGTGTTGTGGTTGTTGAGCATACCGAGGAGGTGGAGCAGGGATAGTGACAACAACAACTGTTCTGGGCAGGTATTGGGGTCTCCCTCTTCCCATGTGCACAGAGTTTGTCTCACAAGATCTACGGGGCCCAGCAAATGGCTTCCTTGCACTGCTTGAACTAGAACCGTTGTCGAAGATCTTCCCCATCTTCAATAGGCTCTCTATTCTTTCCCCAGCTATCACCATATCTGTAAAGCTGGTAGAAGAAAATGCAGCCAATCTGTCAATGTAGGTACCATGGAGAGTATTCATGAACATGTCTGCCATCTCCCTTTCAGACATAGGGGGTTGAACTGCATCAGTCAGTTGCCTCCACCTTTGGGAATACTCTCTAAAACTTTCACGGGAAGACTGAGATATTCCCATCAGAAGGGTCCTGTTTGGAGCCATGTCCAGATTATATTGATACTGACGGATGAAAGCTTCAGCCAAGTCTTTCTAGTTTCTTACTGTGGCTCTGGTTAAGTGGGAGTACCATTCTCGGGATGCCCCTGTCAAGCTATCCTCGAAGTAAAACATCCACAGCTTCGCGTCCATGGTGTATGCTTTTAATCTTCCCAAGAATGACTGAAGGTGGGTGCGTGGGAAGGATGTGCCATTATATCTTTCAAAACACGGGGGTTTGAACTTGTGAGGAATTCTCACCCCTTCCACCAATCCCATGTCCATTACATTAAAACCTAGGGAGTTTTTGGATTCAAGAGACCTCAGCTTCTCTGCAATCTCATCTAACCGTCGGTCGTAAACTTCGTCTCCAGCCCCGACCACAGTGAACTGCTCTTCTTGAGGATCTTCCTGCAAGACCCTTCCTCCAGTAGTGTTACCCTGAGTATTCCTTATGGCATTGATTTCTGGGTTCAGATGAGGTCCAAATTCTGGTGGATCAGTGTGAGGTTGCACGTGATCTTTGTTACTGGTACCCCCTGTACCTGGATGGTGTTCCTCAGGAGTTTTTCACTCAACTAACTCCCTCAGCCTTTCCTGGCTTTGAGCTAGACCAGTCATCACTGTCATGAACTGAGTCATTTGATTTCTCATCTCAACCCTTTCATTGGCCATCTGGGCCCTTACTTCATTCAGGTCTTGCTAAACTTGATCCATCTGTAGCCCCGGAAGGTTATTTCTCATTGGGTACCGGTGTATTCTGTTGACAGGGAACACTCTTCTGCGAGCAATGTTTTCTGAGACCACAACAAAGTGAGAAACAACAACAAAACAAAAACCTACAAAACAAAGAGAAATGTTAGTATGCAATGTAGGATGCCTGATCGGAAAAATAGCAAGTGTACTATTTTTACCGATGTAGTAATAGAAGGGAGTTATCCCCAAATATCGATCTCAAGGACTGCGTACCGAAATAATTTTTAATGAATTGATTTCAATTGGACAAAAGTTTTGGTTGATAGTTTGTTTTTCGATGAAATAGAATTAAAATTACTAAAACGTAAACAAAAACAGAGGTTGCACGAGTATGAGAATAATGCCAGAGACGGTGTATAATTTGCAATGCAATGACTTAATAATTTCTCGATTCTACAGAGACATGCTTCAAACATTATCTTTCCTATGTTCAATACTGTTTTTCCAAAATTCCTTTAGAGAAAAACCTTTGGTATTCTTCCTTGACCTTAATTCCTCAATGGCCAAGGAAGAATATCAAGCAATAATTCTGACATAAAAATGGTTTTCACAGGATATTCCAATTCCTCAGTAATATTTACCGTGATAAAAATTACGCAACAAAGTTAGGATGGTTGGTCAGACCAAATCCTAACTACGATCAATTATCCAATTTTCCAAAAAGATAAAGCATTAAGAACGTTGCATAAAATAAAGAAACAGGTTTAAACGCATAATCTCAAAGATTAAGAATTCAAATTGTCATTACATAAAGTAAATCAGGGACACCCCCCTGACATTGGGGTGTTTAGCCACTCATGTTCATAACAAAAATAAAAACTGAGCAATAATATAGAGACATTACAATTAACGTAGGATCGGTTGGATCGTCAATCGCTTCCGCTCTTGATCAATCCTTCTCCTCCTATCGTTCAATCCCAAAATCCCCAAATCAAAAAGTGAAAAACTATTTCAGTCTTAATCATCTAATATATCAGTCTTCCAAAAACTCCATAAAATGTCCAGAATGCCCTCTGAAAATATCGCAACATTATACAAACATCAGGATTTTTTCCGGTTTTCACAACACGGGCCGTGTTGTGCAACACGGGCACCCGTGTTGTGCCACTGAGTCTTCTCAAAAGTTGCTTTCGTTCAGAGGCCATGACACGGGCCGTGTTGTACAACACGGGCACCCGTGTCATACCACTGGTTTGCTCCCTTCTATCCACAGACTTCCTCTTCAAAAGGCCTTCATAACACGGGCCGTGTTGTGCAACACTGGCACCCGTGTTGTGCTTCTGATATCCCTATTTTGCTGTTTTTTTAACACTCAGATCATCTTTGCGAAGGCTTCGAACAACCGATTAGATGCTGACCTGAAAACACATCACAAAACAACCACATAACACATACCAAAGATAAAAATTGATAAAAAAGACTAAAACTAGGCTTGCATGCTACATTAAGAAAACTACGACGAAAGCGTGAAAGAAATACTTCAAACAAATGAAATTATACGCAAAGAACAACAAAAACGGCTTGAAAACTACAAGTAAAGATCACTGATCAAACTCCCCCGAACTTGAACTTTTACTTGACCTCAAGCAAAGATCCTGCATTTACACATTTAAACACTTGCGAGATGAATTACGATATTCATACATGGATTTTCATTCTAAGTCACCCAACAAGTTCTTTTGGTACTACTCTCTCTGCAAAGGTATCACACAAACACTAAACCGCAGTAAACCCCGAACCTGAATCTCCTTTTCGGTAACCTCACCGACTATGCTTCGGGCTTAGGTCTTCTGTTTCGATTTTCCACCCTTTTCATTCGGACAATCCTTTTTAAGGCTTATTATGATTTTCACCGTGTGTACAAAATTGATCCCCCTTTTTTTATTGGCACCGTTATCTCTTTGTCCCTTAAGGGAAATATTTATGTTCAACCGCCGTTAGGTTGAATAACCGGGTGAGGGCTACCCAACTAAGAAGGATCGATCGTTCTAATGTTTTTGTTCATTTTTTTCCGGTGCCTTCATGCTTTTTTCTCTTTTTGATCAACTCTGCACACACAATTATTATAGATCAAGCCAGATATGTCAGTAGAAACTACTTCGGGTTTACTTCTCAGATCAAAGTACCATGGCACGAATCTACACGTCAGACTCGTTCCTAATTCAGGAGACTCAGTGTGTTCGTGTTGTACCTAAACATCAAAAATTTTCCATTTTCCTCATTGGGTTTCTTTTCACTTAATCCTATATACTTTCTCATTATTCACTCGCAACAACACAACAGGTCAACTCAGGGGTGTTTTTTTTTTCAAATAACTTATAACTATAATTTTCAAGCCGACACTACTAGCAATAAAAACAGATAAAAACAAAACAAAACAAAAACATGAAAACTAAACCCCCCCACACTTGAACTCAACAGTGTCCACACTGTTGAAGAACCAATGTCGGAAGGAACTCACAAACATCACTGAGGCGGGGGAAAGCCATGCAGCCTCATCTGCTGCATCCACTCATGCAACTCATCAATGAGGTCCCCTTGTCGGGTCTGCTCCCTTATCATCTCATCCCATTCTTCCTTGGTTAAGCTCCACTGACCGGTCTCCTGATTTGATGAGCCGTCGACAGTTTGTACGGGGACCTCCTCACCTTGGTACCCTTCATCTTCCTCCCCTGAAAAGAATTCATCAAACTGATCGTTGCCGCCCTGCATAGGGTTCTCATACAACCAATTAGCTTTATTGTCAATGGTAATCAAATTTGGAGCAGGCAAAGATATAAAATGCCGGTTACGGGTAAGCACAGAGTAGTAATTATGAAAGCTCTTAATCATACCTTGGTTGGTGAGGGTGTCTAAATCAATTTTGTTCTTACCTACCACTGAAGGTACTTCAAGCAACCTCTGACCATAACCAAGTTTGTCAGCTATCTGCGTTATCATTCCTCCTACAGAGATCTCACCAGAATCGGCATTGGCTACCCGCTTGAGGTGATCTGCTGCAAAGGTCGCTACATTAATCAATTCATTATTAGCCATACCATAGAGAAAGTACAGCTCTCTTTGCGTAGCTACTCCTGTGCTATCGCCTCGGCAGAAAAGGGTATAAGCCAACCCCTTCTAAGCATACCTAAAGCACAGGTTATGAATCCCCGAGGCCTTCGTTACTGATGCGACATAGTCAGTACTGCCGGTGATGTCCCTCCAGAATTCTCCTGCAACAAATGTACTGGGCAGTGCACCAGGCCTGTAGATTGGAAGATCTAACATCTTTCCCAATTCAGCAACCGATAACACATGATCAGTGTCAAAAAGGCGAAACTTCAAAGTACCATAGTACTCTGTATCCGACCCGGTCCACCTGTGCTTAAGCTGAAATTGCAAAGAACTAAAAAATTCCAATGTTATGCGCTCGAAAGTCGGCGCTTCATAAAGCATAAAATTGAGCATACCAATATTGTGAAACATCCTATGTACCTCAAATTTCAGCCCTAGGTTTTCAAGAGTATCATTACACATATATCTAGCTGGTATAAACTCACGCCTTACCAACTTAGAGTATTTGACTTGGTGCTCCGGATTCTCGAATAAGATGTTGTGGGCATTAGGCATGCGGTGCGCTCGCTTACGGGGGCGAGACGACTCGGCCACATTCTTTCCAGTATCTCTGCGAGGAGGCATTGTTATTACCTGCACAAATAAACACAGAATTTGACATAGGGATTAGCGAAATCAGTCACCGTAGAAGTGACAATGTAGACGAGGAGAACACTTTTTGTGAAGGGAGTATGGTGTTTTAGTGAGTGGGTGTTGGAGAAATGGAAGCTTTTGTGAAGAAGAAAAATGGAGGTTAGGGGTTTTTAGAGGATGAAGGTTATAGAAGATGAATGATTAGGAGAAATGTGTGGTAATGAAGCTAGTAATGATAAGTTAATAGAATTAAATCGTGGGCCCCATGTCATTAAAAATGTGTGGAAGTTGAAAATTTTTGAAAAAAACTGCCCGCACTCCTGACACGGGCCGTGTTGCGCAACACGGGCACCCGTGTCAGGCCCCTGTATTGCAACAAAATGAATCAAAAGCCAAGGAGTTCTCAGACTTTGCAACACGGGCACCCGTGTTGCACCCCTGCATTTCTCAAAAACAATTCAAAAACCAAAGGCTTCTCAGACTTTGCAACACGGGCACCCGTGTTGCACCCCTGCATTTCTCAAAAAACACCAGTTAACTTCCATCCTCCTGACATGGGCCGTGTCATGGGACACGGGCACCCGTGTCAGGGCCCTGATTTTCCACTTTTTCAAACTTTCTTGATTTTTCATGCTCGACTATCCAACTTCCCTCTTTCCTTAGCAGAACCAGTGATTTATAAAAACGCACAACCTACAAAAACTGAAACAAACAAAAGTAAGAATGAAAAATCGTGGGTTTCCTCCCACGTAGCGCTGCGTTTAACGTCGCATGGCTCGACGGTCCGTCGTCCTACTGAGTAAGACGAATGACATTCACATTACCAGTAGTTTGGCCTCTGAAGTGTGCTTTAATCTCTGCCCATTCACCTTGAAAATATCTCCATTGGTCTGATTTTTAATTTCGACCGCTCCATGAGGAAATACCTTGTGAACTACAAAAGGTCCCGACCATTTAGACCGTAATTTTCCTGGAAATAGCTTCAACCATGAATTGTACAGAAGGACCAGTTGTCCTTCCCAAAACTCTTTTCTTTGAATCCTCTTGTCATGCCATTTTTTTGTTTGCTCTTTGTAAACCTTAGCATTCTCATACGCCCGATTCCTGAATTCTTCTAACTCATGAAGTTAAAAAATCCTAGAACTTCCAGCTTTTGACAAAACCATATTAAGATACTTAGACGCCCAGAAAGCCTTGTGTTCAAGTTCCAATGGTCGGTGACATGCCTTTCCGTATACCAGTTGATATGGTGACATACCGATAGGCGTTTTGAAAGCCGTTCAATACGCCCATAAAGCATCATCCAACTTAATCGACCAATCCTTTCGAGATGAATTCACTGTTTTTTCCAGAATTTGTTTTAGTTGTCTATTTGACACCTCTACTTGGCCGCTTGTTTGGGGGTGGTATGGAGTAGCTATCCGGTGTTTCACATTGTACTTTTGCAGAAGCTTCTCCATGAGGTGATTCAGGAAATGCGTTCCTTCGTCGCTTATCAATGTTCTCGGAACACCAAACCTTGCAAAAATATTCTCTTTCAGGAATCTCACCACAACCTTCGCATCGTTGGTAGGCAATGCAACAACCTCTACCCATTTGGAAACATAGTCCACCGCAACCAAAATATAGTTTTTTCCGAATGACGGTGGAAACGGCCCTATGAAGTCTATCCCCCATACATCGAATAACTCAACCTCTAGCATAAAGTTCTGGGGCATCTGATTTCTTTTTGATATATTCCCAGTCCTCTGACATCTGTCACACTCCTTCACTAACTCTTAAGCATCCTTAAATAAAGACGGCCAGTATAGTCCGGATTGAAGGACTTTAGATGCTGTCCTATCACCACTGAAGTGTCCACCGTATTCGGATTCATGACATGCTTTCAACACATCTTTTTGCTCTTCGTCGGGTACACACCTTCTGACTAGGCCATCCACCCCTTTTTTGTAGAGAAACGGATCGTCCCATAAGTAAAACCTGCAGTCATGAACAAACTTTTTCCTTTTGTTAGAATCAAAATCGTTAGGTATAATACCGCCAACAAGGTAGTTTGCATAATCTGCAAACCAAGGCACTCCAATAACATCTAGGATGTGTTCGCCAGCAAACTCATCCTTTATTGGGCGATGCTCTTCAGTCTCCTCAACTGGTGACATCCGAGAAAGATGATCTGCAACAGTGTTCTCACACCCTTTCTTGTCGCAGATCTCGACATCGAACTCCTGGAGAAGTAAAATCCACCTCAAGAGCTTGGGCTTTGAATCCTGCTTAGCAAAAAGATATTTCAAAGCAGCATGGTCAGTGTAAACAATCACTTTTGAACCCAACAGATATTGCCTGAATTTATCGAAGGCATACACAACAGCTAGCAACTCCTTCTCGGTAGTTGCATAATTTATATGTGCGGGGTTCAAAACGTGACTAGCATAATAAATCACATGAAGCAATTTTCCTCTTCGTTGTCCAAGAACAGCCCCTACCGCAATATCACTAGCATCGCACATAATTTCAAAGGGTAGGGACCAATCGGGAGCGATAACAATAGGTGCCGACACTAATTCTTTTTTAAGTGTTTCAAAAGCATCGGTGCACTCCTTATCGAACACAAAAGCCTTATCTTTAACCAACAGAGTAGTTAAAGGTTTAGCTATCTTCGAGAAGTCTCTTATGAACCTGCGGTAAAAACCTGCATGTCCTAAGAAGCTTCTTATAGCTTTCTCATTAATCGGTGGTGATAGCTTCGAGATCACTTCCACTTTCGCCTGGTCAACTTCGATCCCTTTTTGTTAGATCTTGTAACCAAGAACAATGCCTTCTCGTACCATGAAATGACATTTTCCCAGTTCAAGATTAAATTACTTTCTTGACATCGCTGCAAAACAAGTGAAAGGTTAGATAAACAGTGATCAAATGAGGATCCGAACACAGAGAAATCATCCATGAACACTTCCATGTGCTTTTCTAACATGTCAGCAAAAATGGATGTCATGCATCTTTGGAATGTAGCGGGGGCATTACAAATCCCAAATGGCATCCTTCTATAAGCAAAAATGCCATAGGGACATGTAAACGCCGTCTTTTCTTGGTCTTCTGGTGCAACTGCAATTTGATTGTATCCGGAGTAACCATCTAAAAAACAATAGTAATCATGTCCCGCTAGTCTTTCCAACATTTGGTCAATGAATGGCAACGGAAAATGGTCTTTTCTCGTAGCCAAGTTCAATCTTCTATAATCAATGCAAACTCTCCATCCAGTAACAGTTCTAGTAGGAATCAACTCATTTTTTTCATTAGTTATAACTGTTGTTCCTCCCTTTTTGGGTACCACATGTACCGGACTCACCCAAGCACTATCGGATATAGGATAGATCAATCCCGCATCCAACAACTTAACAACTTCTTTTCGCACTACCTCCTTCATCACCGGGTTCAATCTCCTTTGGGGCTGCACGACCGGTTTGTGATCTTCTTCCATTAGTATTTTGTGCATGCATACCGTAGGACTTATACCTTTAAGGTCTTCAATCTTCCACCCAATTGCTCCCTTAAATTTCTTGAGAACTCCAATTAACTTGTCCTCTTGCACACTTTTCAAATTAGCGCTAATAATAGCGGGACATTTTTCCTCCGTGTCGAGAAAGACGTATTTGAGATTCTCGGGTAGTTGCTTCAATTATGATATCTTTGGCTTGTCTTCGCCTTCATCAACCATTATAGGTTGTCTTAACTCTTCCCACCGGTGCATTCTAACTCTTTTCAGGATAGGTTGAGTTTCAAGCATAGCTACCACTTCCATATCACTACTTTCGACTTCCTTATCATCTTCAAAAATAGACATACTCAGTACCCTTTCTAGAGGCAATTGGGATACACTCTCTAAATGCTCACTAGCTTCCACTTGTTCTAACACTTGTATGTTACTACTAGTGCCCACATCATCTTTATACTTCAAAATGTTCCTAACATCAATTTTCAACTCTTCATCATACACTTTCAAAGTGAGTGTTCCCCCTCCCATATCTATCACGACTCTCCCAGTTTCTAAGAAAGGTCTTCCCAAAATCAAATGAATTTCTTCATCTTCAGGCATTTCAAGGATCACAAAGTCAACCGGAAACACAAATTTGTCCACTCTAACCAGGACATCATGGACAACTCCATATGGGCGCTTCACAGAATGGTCCGCGAATTGGAGAGTCATCCGAGTGTCTTGAACAACACCAATACCCAACTTTTTGTAGATGGATAAAGGCATTAAACTGATGCTCGCTCCCAAATCAATGAGAGCTCTCTTGAATGACCGGTCACCAATGGTGCATGGAATGGTGACAGCTCCTCTATCTTTTTTCTTCACTGGAATATTTAGTCCCTGCAAAATGCACTACAAGTTTCGGTTAGAATAATAGGTTCAGCTCCCATGGTCCTCTTTTTTAGCAATGATATCTTTCATGAATTTGGCATAAGTGGGCATTTGATCAAGTGCTTCAAGTAATGGAATATTCAGCTCCAGCTTCTTGAACAACTCAATGAATTTCTCAAAATTCTTTTCTTACTGCCCTTTCTTCTTGTTTCTTGTTGGATACGGAAGTTTGATCACCGGTTTCGGTTCAACCGCTTTTTCTTTGATTTCCAGTGCTCGGGTAACTTCTTTTTCTTTATCAACAACTTCATTATCTTTTATTTCCAGTTCCACTTCAATCATTTGATTTTCACTCTCAGAATTTTCTTTCACCTCTTCAATTACTTTACCTCTTCGTGTTGTGACTGCATTGACTTTGTGATTATCTCTTGGATTTGTTACAGTAGCACTTGGAAGAGTCCCTGGAGTTTGTGGAATTGCGAGGTGTTGGGCAATTTGGCTCATTTGCACTTCAAGGTTCTTGATGGAGGCTCCAGTATTCTTGAAGTTACTCCTTGTTTCTTCTTGGAATTGAGAATTGTGAGCTGCCATCTTTTCAATGGCGATTTCCCAATCAGCTTTTCTTAGAACTGGTGGCTGATATTGTTGTTGTTGGGGCTGATATTGTTGCTGCTGGGGCTGATATTGTTGGCCTTGAACCGATTTTTGGATGTTCCCTTGTTGATCTTTCCAAGAGAATTTGGGGTGATTTTTCCACCCCGGATTATACGTGTTGGCATACGGATTGTTCTGCCTCAACATATTAATCTGTTCAACCTGTTCTTGAGTTGCCAAATAGTGCATGGTGAAGTGTGGTCCACAACAGATCTCGCAAATCACAGCTTGAACAGGTTCAACCTGAGCTACTATTTGTGTTCCAAGATTCATCTTCTTTAACCTTCTTTCAACTTCTGCAGCAATTTGATCTTCCATTTTCACAACCTGCTCTGTCAGCTTTAAATCAATTTTCCCATCTGTCGCTCCCGGGATTTTCATCCTAGTACAAACGCAAAAGTGGCGCGGAAAGGTTAGAGTCGCCAGCCATACATTTTTATCCCGAATGAATAGGAAAGGTAATGTTGCACAAACCTGAGGAAGAAGGAAAGGACAAGGCCTTGCGAACCAAAGATCTGGGTTCGGGAGTCGGTTACGACCTGGGAAGGTATTAGCACCCCAGATCGTCCGTCGTACCCGACGGGATCCACGCTTGCTTGCTTGTTTCAAAGGGTGAGAAATAATATGCTGCTGAAATGAAATAATGGCTATCTGGAATGGAATGGAAATGAGAAAAGAACTGAAATAAGAAAATGGAAAGGAATGGGGAAATGTAGGGAAAATAAAGAATGTGCTCGAACGGGCCCTACCCCGCTGCCTACGTACCTCATCGGGATAATGAGGATCAGAGTCGACGTAGTTCGCCTAACCTAGGCGGGAACTATTTGTTTGTGTTTTTTATGCTGGAACTGCGTATGTCTATGCTCAGGTGTTGTAGGCTCGTCTGGTACGAGTGCATTTACCATCTTGCATGTGTGACAAGTCGTCGCGAGTTCGCGTTGTGAGTGAATGAGAAAAGAAGTTCCCGCAGGATAGTCGCTTATTGTGTTTTTGTCTTTTAAAAGAAAGTGTTTTTGAATTTATTTGTTTTATGAAACAATCCCTTGATGAGACTTGTGCATCATGATAGACGAGCTTACACCACTCCAAGATGGAATGAATGCAAGTGCTTCATGGAATAAGGCTATACACAAAGGATCCTTTCATTTATTTGTTAAGTGTTTTTTTGGATTTTGTTTGAAGATGAGAAAGAAGACTCAAATCGAAAAAAGGGAAAAACTAAGGGGGACTAAGACACAACCCTAAGTTATTTATATGCAAAAGGGAGATCCTAATGATTAGTGTGGTTTTCTAATCCTAAGGAAGAAAAGAAAAGAAGAAAAGAGAATTAGAAACTAACTTACTTCCTAAGGAAGTTAAGTTGTCTCTAAAGAAAGGGAAATCCTATAAGCAAACACCAAGTGCTAAGGCAAACACAATTAAGATGCATAAGAGATAGGAATGAAGTAATGCTTACCTCAATATTCCCCCCTACAAAATAAAAGTTAGCATGACAATGCATATTGAAAGTAAAATCGAAGCATGAAAGCGATTAAGTACCATAAACGTCCTAGAATGGAACTAGGGTTAAAAATAAGACCTAAGTCTAAAGGTGAAGGTACCTAAAGGTTACATGACCTCTAAAGTCAGTAGCTACATGATATAGATCCCTAAGTATGCTAGGGTACCTCACAAGATCAAACTATGTCAAACTATGTACAAAAAGTTCACCTAGGTTCACCTAAATGCAAATTAGGGTTTATGGATGAAGTATGAATGCATATGGATTACAAGCATGAATTAATACATGAAATGAACATCAAAGTCATTAGTGTATGCTTATGAAGATGGATTAATGAATATACAATCATGGATGCAATGGATTATACATATGGAGCAATGAGAAGAAGATATGAGAAGAAACGAACAAAAATCGCATAAGATCGCACATGATGAAAGTTAAGGAAGAATGACATGTGAATATGCATGAAATGATTATGGGTCAGTAGCATACAAGGTATGAGATGCGATTAGAATGCATGAATAGGCATTAATGATTTCCACATAATTCAAGTTATTATTTAGAGGAGAAGAGAATCTATTTTAGGTTAAAGTTAATTCACATAAGTATGCACTTTAAAGCACCAAAACAAACCAAATGAGTATGGTTCAAAAAGATGGACTATGAATAGAATTAAAGATATACAGATGACCTATAATTAACTCCTAAAATCTACCAAAAATCCCCACAAGAAAATGGCATGAATGCCTTCTTAACATCTAAGTTATGCAACAAATAGACACATGAATCAACCTAGGATCTAGGTGACATGGAAAAATAGCAACAAGCCTTTAAAAATTATGAAATTAAATACCTGGAATTATATAGTGATTATCTCACATGTTCCAAAATTATTCCACAAAATTATGCACCAAAGTGCCAAAACAATACCTTGATTAGCAAGGTAACAAAGCATGGTTATCGAAAAACAACTCCACAAAGTGGATCAAAAAGGGCACTAAAAAATTATGAAAAAAATGCCTAATGAGCATCAAAATGTCACAAATTACAGTGATTAATCATACACAAAAAATAGGTTTCACACCTATGGGGAAAAATCGATTTCGGTCCCTTATGCCAAAACCTTCCTTTTTGGGACAGCTTATGATCTAAAATCCAAATTAATTATTGAAACCACCCAAATCTGGAAACAAAAAATATGACAAATTAATTAAGAGGATGAAGATCACTCATGAATTTTTCCAGAATTTTATCACACCTAAAACTATTTTTAATAATTGCGACGAAACGGGCAAACAAGTGGATTTTAAGGGCAAGTGGAAGGAATTGATCCTAATGGTTCGTAACCTAATCCCTAAGCTCCGAAATCGATACATACCAACATATACCACAAATATATCCAATGCCTCAGGTGGGAGGGCTCAGTATGCATCTTAAGTTATATGGTCCTAAGTTGTATACGACTAAAATGATGCTTAAAGTGAAGAGTCGAAACTACTTACTTGATCGAAGCGCCGATTCTTCACATAAAAGAAATCCCAAAAAAATTCAAGCAAGGCCTTGTAATCTTCCATGAGCAAAATAAATGCTCATCTTCCATAATTGCTTTGTAAAACTTTTCCATAATCGAAATCGATGAATATCGATCAAAAAGGCTCATGAACACTTAATCCAAAATTAGTTCACAATTATAATTAAAATTAATGAGAAAAAAAATATAATTAGAAGATATTAAGGAATGGATTAAGATACTAATCCACAAAAAAAATGATAGACCAAGAAATTAATCAACAATTTTTTTACCAACAAAACAATTCACAAAATCTATAAAAAAATGGAGAACAGGGGGTGATTCAGAAATTTAATGACAGTGAATAGAAACATAAACTGGCCCAGGGCCCAATTCCATTTGGAAATCCGCAGGGAGGGGTGCGATAAGGAATTGCAGTGGTGTTGAAATGAATTCCATGGATTATGAATCTAGGGCCCGATCCACATGAAGATAGTAGCACTGAGGGGTGCGGAAGTGTAAACACCCCAAATTTGCCCTCACCCATTTCACCATGGCTTGTGATCATTCTCATATGCATAAACACAATCATATCATCTCACATCTCATTTTTGAGTCACTGCATTGGTTCTAAGTCATCTGCATCTAGGGTTTGTGATCTGAGCAATCTCAAAGCCTCTTGAGCCACTCCAAAGGCAACCAATCACTTCAAAGGGATCCATATGTGTTCAAGTATCATATTACATCCTTTCAAAGTCAAAATTTCAAAAGAATCACAAGAACTAGGGTTTGAGTGGATGCAGAGCCAGGACTGACTGCACAGTTGACCTAAAATTAGGGTTTTGGTTTCAGAGGCCATAACCCCAAATTTTTTGGCCATTCTTGTTTCCATTGGTCTCTATATGGTATAGGGAGTATGCATATCAATTTTCATGAAGAAATTCCATGGGGAAGTCATCTGATCAAGGATTGACTTTTCAGACAAGTCAGTGTAAAATCAGGGCATCTGAGGCCCCCAATGACCCAACCAATGGGTGATCTTCATCATTTTGAGTGTATATGATCTTTATTTGATCATGGAAGAAGGTTGAAGTTCATAAAAATCAAGAATTTAGGGTTTTTGCAAATGTTGACTTTTTTGGGCATAGTTGACTTTTCAAGAATGCATCATTTTAGGTCATTTTTCAAGCCTTGATTTTTGATCCAAAAATGCTTCAAATGGAAAAACTTTGGTCATGAAAGTTGTAGATCTCATCTTTCCCTTTTCAAAAAGTACAAGAACATGATCAAACTCTTCTTGGATCAAAAGTTATGGTGTGGCAAAGTTGGCAAAAATCATTGATTTTCAAGTTATGCACCAAGTGTGAAAATTGCAAGATCATGTACCAAGGCAAATTGCAACTTCTAATTGGCATCAAACCATCACATAAGCATTCTATAAGTCATAAAATTCAGAATGAACCAAGAATGCCCATGGTTTAGGTTTGGTTGGATAAAGAGAATCACATGTGAACCAAAGTTGTAACAAGTTGCAAAACCACTCATTTCATCTCACCAACTTGATGCATTGGCTGCTGAACCAAGCTAGCCTCACACACACATCATGCTACGCAGCCCATGCCCATTGTACTAGCTATAGATCAAGCCATACTTTCCTTACACAAAATTTGACTTTTTGCAAAAGGTGACTTACCAATCAATAAAGCATATGTCCAATCATCTGACCAATGAGAGAGGTTTATGTGGACAAAGAGCAAGCCATTCCATACATCTAGCAAGGCTGAAACACTCTCATTCAAGACATTCACAAAAACACTCCCTTTTGCATAAGCCTTCGAATCTGTCTCCACAGCATACAAACACAAAAACCATCTTCATCATTCATCTCACCACACTTCATAGACCTCAAACCACCAAAAGCCAGGCCTGAAACAAGCAAGAACACCCCACTGCCATTCTTCACCTCAACTTGCAGTTCCATTCGAATCTCTCTCCCTAGCTCACAAACATCAAAACAAACACCACAGACCTTCTCCACACATCATCTGGATCACAAACAACCACTCACCATGGCCTGAAACTGCCTGAAACTCCATTGCCATTTCTGACTGAGCTTGAGCAGAAGCTTGTCAAACTTCTCATCCAGCCAACATAAATTCCTTTTGAGCATTCAAACATCATCTGGGGATCAAGTGGAGTGGATTGCACTGAAGGAAGTGGCCAGAAAGTCATCAGAGTGAAAGCTTCGAATCTCAGGTAGCTTGAAAGATATTTTTCCAGAAATCATTTTTCTTGTTCTAAACTTGCTCTTTATGCCTTCCTGATCATGAATATGCTTTTGGTTTTTGAAATGGTGTTGAAATGAGTATTTAATTAGCTTCTGAAACTTGCGTGCCCTAAAAATGTTTTGTTTCGATTCATGTGATTGAGGGAATATAAATGAGTTTTAGCTTGGGGTTTTGGTTCAGTGGAGTATGGGAAGGATTTCTGTTTGTTTAGATTTCATTTTAGTTGCGTTTTGGGGATTTTAGAAGTTTTCAGGTGGGGTTCCCACCGGAGAAGACGACCGGAGGTCTTCTCCGGCCACCTGAAAAGGATTAGGGTTTAATCCCTGTGTTTAATGAAGTTTGAATTTGGTCCCTTGGATGTGTTGACTCGCGCGTGTTTGGACGCCCAGGATCACTCCATTTTGCCCTAATCCCAGTTGACTTTTCTTAATCTGGATTAATTAATTCGTAAATGGAAATTAGGCCAGTTTGAATATAGGCCACTGGATTACGCGCCAAGTCAACAGCCTTTTCCCCAGAATCAATCCTGGCCCTCCATTGCGCATACTTCTCCTTTTATTTAATTTTAATTCATTTTCTTTTCATTTTATTTGCATAATTTATTTAAAATAGTTAAAAATTCCTAAAAATTATGAAACTTTTTCTTCTGAGTTTTATAAATTTTTATGACCCAAAAATATTTTTATTTTATTTTTTATCATTAAAAAAGTATTTTTAAATATTTAAAAGATTATTTTTAATTGATTAATGGAAATTAATTTATTAAAAATACTTTTAGGTATTTAAAAATCACCAAAAAATTCATGAAATGTTCTAAGACATTTAGAAACATTGTCCAACCTTCAAACCAAATTTCTTTTTTGATCTTGATGCATTTTGAGAATTTTCCATTGAATTAAATCATATTTTGTGCATTATTTTGATCATAAGTTCAAAAAATCATTTCTGCCTATTAGAGAAGAGTTGGACATTGATTCTTTTTGCTTTGTTTTGTGTTTGGCATGTAGTTTCTAGGGTAAAATGGTCATGTTTTGTTCCCTCATTTTCAATTTGTTTGGTATTTCTTTTGTTTAGGAGCCCTAAAAACCCTAATATCTTAGAAAAAATCATAACTTGAGATTGGTTAAGAGTTGAAACCTCCCCTTTGAACCTTGGTTTAGTATAGGGTTAGGGTTTCTTTGAGTGGCATTTTCCATTTTTTATCTTAGGGTTTGCTTCTGTTTTGGGTTTTTGTTTGTTGTTTGATTCATAAACCCTAATTTGGGCTTTCTTTTGCATCCCTTTTGCATTCTCTTGCATAACATGACTTGCCATGCCATTCAATGCCTCCATTTTGATTCATTTGACATCATAAGACATATAGAAAACATGTGTGATCATTGCATCTTGCATTTGCCATGTTGTATGCTTTGTATGCTTCCTAACTTTCCATGCTGGTTCATGCTCCTTAACTTGCATCATTTGCATCCATGATCTTGTATGAACATCTCCATGCCTTGCCTCATGCTTGTAGCATCTCATAACATCATTATCATCATCAACATGCTTCTGGTTTTGTTTTTCATCATGTCATTTTATTTCATTTAGCATTGCATTGCTTTTCTTTCTAACATTTCAGGTGGTAAGTGAGGTTGAGAAGTGAATTTGCCTTCACTTCTCATAACTTTTCTTTTCATCTCTCTTGCATCCATTGCTGCATTTCTATATGTGTTTGAGATTGAGCTTGCTCATTCTTGTTCCTCCCACTTTCTTTCTTCAAGTGACTTGACTTCTTGAATGAAGCAAGTCACTTTGCTTCTCTTGATCCTGTTCATCTGCTTCCTGGTGGTTCCATTGAAGACTTCTCTTGTAAACCTCACAAACCTTAGGAACAACCAAGCATGACAATGATTAGGGTTTTGATTAGTCTCCCCTATTAGTTTTACCTTTGTGTCTCTTTTGAGTCATCTCTTCTTATCTCATAATCAAGGACTAAACCCTAAAGGCTTTAAGGCTTTGTGATTAAGCTTATGCCTGCATCCTTCTCTTAGGATGGAGTGTATAACTTTAATCCTAAGTGTTAAGCCCTTAATGTGTTTAAATCTCTTAATCAATTCACTTAATAATCATCAAGACATCACACTTGTAACTTGGGCCTTGCATTAGGGTTCTAATTCTTCCTTAATTGGTTAAGAAGGACTAACCCTAGTGTTAATGGACAAGTCCCCCTCAAGTTGTCTTACAAATCATAAAACTCACTTCATCATCATATCATTAAATAAAATCCACTTAATCAAAGGCTTGTTTTGTCATGAGTTTAATCCCTAATCATGGATTAAGTTGAGGAGCTTTCCTCAGCTTAAACACTCTCATCTATTATCCTTCTATTAGGATGGTGTAATGAGTCTGTTTAATCTTTGATTATGGCTTAACCTCATTACTTAACACTAAACAAAAAAAACCACAAAAACATCTAAATAATCACAAGTAGGTTAATGATCTTAATCCTACACCAGAGGTGATTAAGTGTGAGAATCTGACTTCACGCTTAAGGTATTCTCATTACCCCTAATCAGAGGGAAGATGTGATGAGTCTACTAAATCCATTGGTTTAGGCTTAAGCTCATTAACTTATGACAAACTTCAAAAAGCAATAAAAGACTGAAAACACAAAAACAAACAATAATCGTCTCCTTCGGGATTCTTC
The DNA here is from genome assembly GCA_963966055.1 of Lathyrus aphaca. Classification (NCBI taxonomy): domain Eukaryota; kingdom Viridiplantae; phylum Streptophyta; class Magnoliopsida; order Fabales; family Fabaceae; genus Lathyrus; species Lathyrus aphaca. The sequence continues at coordinate 111,586,974 of OZ014523.1, forward strand.
TCTCATCACCCTCACTCACAAACGAGAACTTGCTTCTTCCGTCTAATGCAAGACAGTTTGCACCTGAGCCAGACAGGTCATACACTTGAGTATAGGCAAGTAAGCAGTTCACCAGTCAATTCATCTTTCAGTCTCTTTGGGTCGAACTACGATGTTCTGACTTCCTCATTGCACGAGAGGATACGTAGGCATAACTTAACAGTTATCGAACAAAAGTCTCTGTATATTCCCCCTCTTTCCATCATCATCCTTTTAGCCTCATGATCTTGAGCATCTTATTCCTGTTCCTACACTGACACTTCATTTACACACTTCACATTCCTTTTACACTGACACTTGTACATCCTTTTCCAGCTCTTTGATACACAAATTGCACTGACACTACCCCTTTAAAACACAAATCTTTTAAGCGTGGATCCCGTCGAGTACGACGGACAATCTGGGTGCTAATACCTTCCCAGGTTGTAACCAACCCCCTTTCTCAGTCTCTCTGGTTCGCAAACCGTCTTATCCATACCTTTCTAGGTCTATGCAGCATTACCTTTCCTCCGGGATAAAAATGCCTAGCTGGCGAATCTTTTCATCTCCAGTGAGTTCACGGCTGTGTGTTCTCACTGTCCCTCTCGCCGACCGTTCGCGTCTGTACCTTCATCTGACCTAGTTTCATTTGTCGGGAGCGACAACTTGGCGACTCTGCTGGGGACCCTTATATTGCAACCAGGGCTTCTGGTTCTTTTTGTGGGTTCCTCCTAGCGCTTGATTGATTTGTGCTTACTGGGGTGTTATGTGCTTATTTGTGCTTGTATTTATTTTGCTTTATGTACAGTTTGCTTTACTGCTTTCTTTATTGCACTTTGTATATATCATACTGTCATGTTGCTAGCTGGATCTGTTGTTTGCTTTGGTGGGTGGGGTTCTATTGAGAGTTAAGGTCCTACACCTGGGACCTGAGTGCCACCTAGGCTAGAGTGAATCATATTCTTTCCCATTCCATTTCGGTCTGGTGCGGGAATATGAAACACGGTTTAGATATGGGTTTCTTCTTGAGAACTCTGTGTTGCAGATTTCCTGCAATATTAGGGCTATCTGGGGAGCCTGCTAAGTCTGGATGACCTTTAGTATTGACCTTCAGAAACTGAGGTGAATTAGAGGAGGAACTTTTATGGTTATTGTAAACACTGTACCTCCGGGTTAGAAGTGTTTACACTTTTCATAACTGATCCAAGTCTGAGGATCCTTGTTCTAGAACACCACCAGTGAGGGGGTTGGGCTGTTTACAGGTATGCAGGTACCTTGACCTCAGAATACCTTGTTACTTTGATTGTTTTAAGAATACTTCAATTTGGGACAGTTCTTGTGATTCTAAACCCTGGACATGTGGCTCTTTATTTGAGTCCCCCACCTTGGTTACTGGTTTTGTAGACCTCCATCTGGAATTCTTGAACACACTTGGAACTATATCAGAGCAGTTTGATCAGATCCAGCTCAGTCACGAACCCTTTGCATATCATTTGCATACATAATCATTGCATCATATTGACATTTGCTTATTTGTTTCAGGGTATCCATCTTCATTTGGTTTTGGTTTTGACCCTATCTTCAGTATTGGCCCATCTTCACCAACACCTGCTTCAGTTATCAGCTGTCTGCTTCAGTTATCACCTGCACCAGCCAGTCAGTGGCCCACTTCTTCAGTATTATCATCAGCACCTGTCTCTACTCAGTCTTCAACATCATGGCCCCTAAAAAGAGCAATGTCACCTATCACTTCTTCCAGCCAGAGCTATCAGACATCAGGAGGATTCAAACCCTGATCACTCCAGATCACATACCTTTGTTCAGGGAGAGTTATGGAGATATACTGGACATGGTCATGGATCTGGACCCTTCACAAAGAAGCCTGATCCACACCTGCATTCAGTTTTATGATCCTCCACTGAGATGTTTTACTTTTCAAGACTTTCAGTTGGGCCCCTTATTGGAAGAGTACTCCTCATTAGTTGGTATGCCTATCAGGAGAGAAATTCCTTTCAACCCTGAGATGGTCTTTCCTGCTAATGGAGAAGTAGCAAAGGCTTTGCACCTGGAACCTGTCCTGATTGAGCAGCATATGACCTCTAAAGCTGGAATCCCTGGTTTTCATCTGGACTTCTTAATCTCTCAAGCTAGTCTGAAGGCTTCCCAGGGGGAGTGGAAAGCTGTTTGTGCTTTGTTGGCCCTAAGTGTATATGGAATTGTATTGTTTGCAGATGAGCCTCGATTCATTAGCAAGAATGCAGTCCATCTGTTCATCTTGAAGAACCCAGTGCCAACTTTATTGGGGGATCTTTACTATTCAGTGCATCAGAGGAATGAAAAGCAGAGGGGGAGATTAGTGAGGTTTTGTGCTCCATTGTTTCACACTTGGCTTCTCAGGCACCTACACAGGACAGATGCATTTTTAAACCCTCATCAGCAAAGCAACTGGGCTAAGAGACTCACTGTTCTAACTTCAGCAGACATCAGATGGTGCACTCAGAGCACCAAGGGCAGGGATATCATCACCAGCTGTGGACATTTTCCCAATGTGCCTTTAATAGGAGTTAAGGGAAGTATCAATTACAACCCTCTGCTGTTCAGGAGGCAATTGGGCTATGCACTGGTCCACGCTCCTAGGGCACAGGACTTGGTGGAGACTCTCTATTGTGAGAACAAGGTTAGTTTGGCTGTTGTTAGGCAGGCTGCCTGGGCCTGGGATAATGTTCAAACCAAGGGAGTCACCATTCTGGGGAAGTGTAATAATGTGGCATCGGCACAATATTATGAGTGGTCCCGTGCCAGGGCTCAATTCTCTGGGATGCCCTTTACCATAGAAGACATGCCTGAGTCATCTTCAGCACCACCCCCTGCCACTATCAGTTTGGAGGAGTATGAGAGTTTGAAGGAAAGAAATGAGAAGTTAACCCAGGCTTTGCAGAAGACCCTCCGGGAGAGGAGTGAAGGTATGAGGGAGATTGAGAGGTTGGAGAAATTGAGAGTAGAGCATCTGACTAAGATTGAAAAGTCTGGGGATTATATCAAAAAGTCAAAGGCTGGAGAACAAATTCTGAAGAATGCTTGCAAGGAAGCCCAGTTCCAGAGAGCAAGAACAGACTTGTACTTAAAGGAGAGTCAAGCCCGGTGGGTCAGGATCACCGAGGCTCGTACCCTGGAAGACAAGAGAGTTCAAGACAAGGTGGAGCAACTGGAAGCTAATGCAAAAGAACAGCAAGAAGCCCTGGCAGCAGCCCAGAGGGAAATATCAGAATTGAAGATTAAAGCGGGGGTGAAGAGGTCCAAGGACCAAACTCAGCACAAGAAGCTAGCAGCAGCTGTTACAACCCGGAACCTCCTTATCCGGAACCTTACGGAGCGTCCGGCTGATCCTGTGACCGAAGCGCTTCTCAAGGAAGTTCGTGAGGATGAGTTTGGTCTTGGTGTTTGATCATTTGTTTGTTGTTGCTTTCTTTCCATGTACTTTTTATTTTCTTGTACTGTATTTTGACCCCTTAGTGGGTTTGTATTGTAAAATGAACAAGTTGTATTATTCCACCTTCTGTAATGTATTGGTTTTAGTTTGCTTCATCTGAGTTTTCTTCAAGCAACAACAACAGCATCTTCAAGGGTCTGGAAGGGTCAAAACTGAAGGCCAAACCGGATACCTTGAGAACAAATAAGCATAACTGCATTGCATGCTAACCCTTTTGTTTGTTTTGTAGGTTTTGTTTTATTGTTGCTAACCTCTGTTGTGATGCCTCAGGAACTATTGCTAGGCGCCGAGTATTTCCCCTCAACCGTCCGCACCGCTATCCAACCCGAAACAACCTTCCGGGAATTCAGATGGATCAGATGCAGCAGGACCTCACTGAGGTCAGAAATCAAATGGCAAATGAAAGGCTAGAAATGAGGAACCAAATGACTCAGTTTATGGAAGTTATGAACAACATGGCTCAGAGCCAGGAAAGATTGAGAGCCATGGTGGAAAGGCAGAATCAAGAAGAGCCCCATGTGGGAACTGCTGGCACAAGTAACAACGAGAGGGTCCAACCTCATGTCAATCCCCCAGTTTTTGGACCCTATCTCCATCCAGAGGCCAACATCCCTGTCAATATACAAGGGACTGCCACAGCAGGGAGGGTACTACAGGAAGACCCTCAAGAAGACCAGTTCACAGTAATGGGTGCAGGGGAAGAAGCTTATGATAGGAGATTGGATGAGATAGCTGAGAAGTTGAGGTCCTTAGAATCTCAAAACTCTTTGGGCTTCGATGTCATGGATATGGGCTTGGTAGACGGGGTCAGGATCCCCCATAAGTTCAATCCTCCTTGCTTTGAAAAATACAACGGGACTTCATGCCCCCGGACTCACTTACAATCATTTCTGGGAAGGCTGAAGGCCTATACAATGGATGAGAAGCTCTGGATGTTCTATTTCGAAGACAGCTTAACCGGAGCATCGAGAGAATGGTACTCTCACTTGACAAGGGCAACTATTAGATGCTGGAAGGACCTGGCAGAGGCCTTCATCAGACAGTATCAGTATAATCTAGACATGGCACCCAACAGGACCCTCCTGATGGGAATGTCACAGTCTTCAAGGGAGAGTTTCCGAGAATATGCCCAGAGATGGAGGCAACTGGCTGCTGCTGTTCAACCACCTATGTCTGAACGGGAAATGGCAGATATGTTCATGAACACCCTTCAGGGAACTTATATTGACAGGCTGGCGACTTTCTCTTCCATTAGCTTTGCGGATGTTGTCATAGCCGGGGAGAGAATTGAAAGCTTGTTAAAAATGGGAAAGATCTCAGACAACGGTGCAAGCTCGTCCAGTAGTACAAGAAAGCCTTTTGCAGGCCCGAGAAGAACTGGCGAGACCAATGCCATCCATTCAAGCAGGGGCAGGCCCCAGTATGTTCAGAGGGCAATAGCAACAGTCACCATTCCTGCTCCAGCTCATCCACAGCCAGTCTATCAACCTCCTCAGCAAAACTATCAGCCACAACCTCAGTACCACCCACAAAATCAGTATCCTCCAAGGAATTACAACAATAGCAACACCAACAACAACAGTCAACAGAGGCCATTTCAGCAGAGGCCTTCTCAAGCTAACAGAGTGATCGATCCAATCCCAATGCCATATGCTACCTTGCTGCCACAACTTTTGAAACTCAACCTGGTTGAGCTAAGAACGTTGGCACCTCCGGATCCCAACAGTCTACCCAGGAACTATGACTCCAATGCTAGGTGTGCCTTCCATTCAAACGCACCTGGCCACAACACAGAAAAATGCAGGGCTCTGCATATGAAGGTACAAGACCTGGTAGACTCCAAGGCTTTGAATTTCGCACCACCACCCAATGTCAATAAGAACCCGATGCCAAACCATGGTGGTCCCCGGATTAACGCTATTGAAGAAGACAAGCCGTCTTATTTAATAACCAGTGTGGGGCAGATCAGGACACCATTGGTAGAAATCAAGGCTCAGCTCTTGGAATGTCAGATGTTCCCAGGGTGTGAATTGGGTTGTGCTTACTGCAATATCTCCGTAAACGGGTGCGATAATTTGAGGAATGGCATAGACAGCCTTATTCAGAGTGGCCAGCTTCAGATCACCACATCATTTCCAGCAAATCCAGCAACATCATCAGCAACGGTTTCAGAACCTCCTACAACTGCAGCAACTATTGTTCCTGACAATTCTTCGGCTTCATCAACAAGTACTTCATCTATCATCTCAACTGATCAGTTTTCAACAAATTTTCCTGCTACAACTTCAGCTTCACTCCATTTTGAGACTCCTACAACAACAACATCCATTCTGCCACCATTATCTCCTACAACACCAGCAACAAAACATGAAGATGTCTCTACCGTCACAATATTTTATGATCCTGAAAACAACTCTGCCTACCATTCAGAAGGTGCTGCTCCCGTCAGAGCACCAGTTACAATCTTTTATGATCCACAAACAATTACAGTCCCTTCAGCAGCAGCAATCAGTCCGGTCACTGTCACGGTGCCTGGACCAGTACCATATGAAAGCAATAGGGCCATCCCTTGGCACTATGGCTCTGACGTGTACTGCGAAGGAAAAAGAATCACTCTTGAAACATCAACACCTGCACCACAAGTAGATAATGTGGGGGGAGGCGGAGGCTTCACTCGAAGCGGACGTCTCTTTGCTCCACCAATTCAAAGACCTACTGCCGAAGCAGAAGCTGCTGCCAAGGCCAAAGGAAAGAGCCCAGTGCAGGAAGATCAAGCTGTTAAAGAAGCCTTGAAGACACCGTTCGATCAAGAAGTTGATGAGTTTATGCGAATCATCAAAAAGAGTGATTACAAAATTGTGGATCAACTTCACCAAACGCCATCCAAAATCTCTATCCTCTCACTGCTTATGTGCTCCGAAGCCCATCGGAATGCACTACTCAAAGTCTTGCACGCAGCTTACGTGCCTGAAGAGATTACTGTCAACCAGTTGGAATCCGTGGTTGGAAATGTTACTGCTAGCAACGGGCTAGGGTTCACCAATACTGACTTGACAGCGGACGGCCGCAACCACAACAAAGCCTTGCACATCACCATGGAATGCAAAGGAGCTGTCCTTTCCCATGTGCTGGTAGACACAGGTTCATCCCTGAATGTCTTACCAAAGAAGGCTCTGGTGAAGCTAGAATATGATGGACTGGCATTGAAACCCAGCAACCTGGTGGTAAGAGCCTTTGATGGTTCTAAGAGATCGGTTCTGGGAGAGATTGAGCTGCCCGTGACAATTGGCCCACAGACCTTTAAAACTATCTTTTATGTGATGGACATTCAGCCCGCCTACAGCTGTTTGTTGGGTAGACCCTGGATTCACGCCGCCGGCGCAATAACGTCTACCCTTCACCAAAAGTTAAAATTTGAGTGGGAAGGCCAAGTTGTTACAATCTGTGGGGAGGAGGATATATTTGTTAGCCATCTGGCTACTTATAAGTATATTGAAATGGATGGGGAGATCCATGAAACAATGAGCCAAGGATTTGAAGCCTTGAATGTGAATGAAGCATCTGCTGTATCTGGAATCTCCATGTCATCATACCAACAAGCCCGGAAGGTTGTTGAGGAAGGAACTGCCCTAGGCTGGGGCAAGGTTTTAGCTGTGGAGGAGAAGAAAGACAAATTTGGGTTGGGTTACAGACCAACTCAACATCAAGCAAAAGCTGCTGGAGAGCCTGGTTTTGTCAGTGGGGGGATGCTTACCCCCGATGCTATCAACTGTCTGGAAGACGAGCTGGAAGAAGAACGCAACCTGGAAAGCTGGATTCGTCCAAAGATCCCGGGGAGCAGTATCTCGAACTGGTCTTCCCAGGAAATTATAAGAGTTACTCGATCAGAGTAATTATTATTTCCTGTATTTTATAAGCATGCATCAAAGTCTTGCATCTTGCCCAAGATGACAAGACTCATTTTGTAATCGGGCCATCTGTACTTTTTTGTGCAAACAAGATCAATTAATGAAATATCAGACATCTTTTTGCAAACGCGTCTTTTTCTTTTCGTTCACTGTTTTTCCATTTTTCTTTTTTGTACAAAAAAATAAATGGCAGTGTTTTCAAAATGACAACTTCATTTCACTTTTCTAAATAAGACTAAAATCAGATCACTAAAATGAACAACTTAACCCTTGCAGAGAGTGCCTTCCTGACAGCACCGACAACAGCACGGCTATGACATCGTATGACTTTGACAATCCGATCAATCAAGCTGATGAAGGGGTTGAAGAAGAATATGAGCTTCCTGAAGAGCTAGCCAGGTTGTTAAGACAAGAGGAGAAGGTTATTACCCCTCACCAGGAGGAGGTTGAAGTGATTAATCTTGGTACAGAGGAAGACGTGAAAGGGTTAAAATCGGGGCCTGCCTGCAAGACTCAGTGAAGAAGCGACTGGTTGATCTACTTCAAGAGTATGTGGATGTGTTTGCTTGGTCGTATCAAGACATGCCAGGGTTGGATACCGACATTGTTGTGCACAAGCTGCCTTTGAGAGGAGAATGCCCTCCAGTCAAACAGAAGCTGCGCCGTACTCGTCCAGACATGGCTATGAAAATCAAGGAAGAGGTACAAAAGCAATGGGACGCCGGGTTCCTTGCTGTAACTAGCTACCCGCCGTGGGTTGCTAATATAGTACCTGTGCCTAAGAAGGACGGCAAAGTAAGAATGTGTGTTGATTACCGGGATCTGAACAGAGCCAGCCCGAAAGATGATTTCCCTCTACCTCACATTGATGTATTGGTTGATAACACGGCTCAGTTCTCGGTATTCTCCTTCATGGATGGATTTTCAGGATACAACCAGATTAAAATGTCACCTGAAGACATGGAGAAGACAACATTCATCACACCCTGGGGCACGTTCTGCTACAAGGTAATGCCATTTGGGCTCAAGAATGCCGGTGCAACGTATCAACGGGCTATGGTAACATTATTCCACGATATGATCCACAAAGAAATAGAATGTTATGTGGATGATATGATTGCCAAGTCCCTTACTGAAGAAGATCATCTGGTGAATCTTCTCAAGTTGTTCAAGCGTCTGAGAAAGTATCAACTGAAGTTGAACCCCAACAAATGCACATTCGGGGTAAGGTCCGGTAAGCTGCTGGGATTTATTGTAAGCGAGAAAGGGATTGAAGTTGACCCTGATAAAGTCAAAGCTATTCAAGAGATGCCTGCACCGAAAACTGAAAAAGAAGTTCGAGGGTTTCTAGGTCGATTGAACTACATTTCACGGTTCATATCTCACCTTACGGCAACCTGTGAACCTTTGTTCAAACTGTTAAGGAAAGAGCAAACGGTCAGGTGGAATGAAGATTGCCAGAAGGCTTTTGACAAGATCAAGGAGTACTTACAAGAACCTCCAATCCTTATGCCTCCAGTTGAAGGAAGACCTCTGATAATGTACCTGACAGTATTAGAAGAGTCAATGGGGTGTGTGCTGGGCCAGCATGACGAGTCTGGTCGAAAAGAGTATGCAATATACTACCTAAGCAAAAAGTTTACCGACTGTGAACAACGTTATTCACTGCTCGAAAAAACTTGCTGTGCTTTAGCGTGGGCTGCTCCCCGACTAAGGCAGTATATGTTGACCCACACTACCTTGTTAATCTCAAAAATGGACCCAGTCAAGTACATATTTGAGAAGCCAGCTCTTACCGGACGGGTTGCAAGATGGCAAATGATTCTCACAGAATACGACATCCAATACACATCTCAGAAAGCCATCAAAGGCAGTGTATTGTCTGAATATCTTGCTGAGCAACCCATCGATGATTACCAGCCTATGAGGTTTGACTTCCCTGATGAAGACATCATGTTCATTAAAGCAAAAGATCATGAAGAGCCTATTCACACTGAAGGGCCTGACCCGGAGGAAGAATGGATTATGATGTTCGATGGGGCTGTTAACATGAATGGTCGTGGTGTTGGTGCAGTACTCATTACACCCAAAGGAGTTCACATGCCTTTCTCGGCAAAACTCACTTTCAACTGCACTAACAACGAAGCTGAATACGAAGCTTGCATTATGGGTCTTGAGGAAGCCATTGACCTCAGGATCAAGACATTGACCGTATTCGGAGATTCAGCTTTGGTAGTCAATCAAACCAACGGCAAATGGTATACACACCAGGATCATCTGATACCTTACAGGGATTATACAAGGAGGTTATTGACTTTCTTCACAACAGTCAAGCTTGAGTATATCCCTCGGGACGAGAATCAGTTTGCAGATGCTCTTGCTACCATTTCGTCCATGATCAAAGTTCAAGCTGCTAACTTTGTACCTCAGATTTCAGTGTCCAGACTCGACAGGCCAGCATATGTATTTGCAGCAAATGTTGTCAAAGATGATAAGCCTTGGTTCCACGACATTAAGTGCTTCTTGGAGGATCAAACATACCCACCTGGGGCATCTTCCAATGATAAGAAGACTTTGAGAAGGCTTGCTGGTAGTTTCTTCTTGAACACTGATGGGTCTTTATATAAAAGGAACTTTGATATGGTACTCCTCAGATGTGTTGATAAGACAGAAGCAGACTTGTTGATGCATGAAGTGCACGAGGGCTCCTTTGGTACCCATGCTGGAGGACATGCAATGGCTAAGAAGTTGTTAAGATCAGGCTATTATTGGATCACAATGGATGCAGACTGTTGTGCCTATGCCAGGAAATGCCACAAATGCCAGATCTACGCAGATAAAGTGCATGTGCCTCCCAATCCTTTGAACATAATGTCTTCACCCTGGCCCTTTGCTATGTGGGGCATTGATATGATTGGCAAGATCGAGCCAACTGCTTCAAATGGTCACAGATTCATCCTGGTCGCCATTGACTATTTCACCAAATGGGTTGAAGCAGCCTCATATGCAAATGTTACAAGGCAAGTGGTAGCCCGATTCCTAAAGAGAGATATCATCTGTCGGTACGGAGTTCCCGAGCGAATCATTACTGATAATGGTTCCAATCTAAACAACAAAATGATGGCAGAACTTTGCCGAGACTTCAAGATCCAACACCACAATTCTTCTCCTTACAGGCCGAAGATGAATGGCGCTGTTGAGGCAGCAAATAAGAATATCAAGAAGATTGTGCAGAAGATGGTAGTCACCTACAAAGACTGGCATGAAATGCTGCCATTTGCCTTGCATGGGTATCGCACATCAATCAGGACATCCACTGGGGCAACGCCGTATCAGCTTGTTTATGGTATGGAAGCGGTCCTACCGGTTGAAGTTGAATTACCCTCTCTGCGGGTACTAATGGATGTTAAGCTGAGTGAAGCAGAATGGGTTCGGGCCCGATACGAACAACTGAGTCTGATCGAAGAGAAAAGATTGGCTGCAATTTGTCATGGGCAGTTATATCAGAAGAGAATGAAGAAAGCCTTCGATCAGAAAGTCAGGCACCGAGAGTACCAAGTGGGAGATCTTGTGCTGAAGAGAATCCTCCCTCCTCATACAGACCACAGGGGCAAATGGACTCCAAACTATGAAGGGCCATTCGTGGTAAAGAAAGTTTTCTCTGGTGGAGCACTGATGCTCAGCACCATGGATGGTGAAGATTTCCTGTCCCCTGTGAATTCAGATGCAGTTAAAAAATACTCCGCATAAAAAATGACCCGCTGGACATAAAAACAGAATGTAAGTCCAGGCAAAAATAGGGCATCCCGGCGAGTCAAAAACAGAATAAAAGACTCGGGCAAAAATAAGGGAAATAAATGAAAAAATGTACACCCGCTGAGTTGAAAAGCCGCATTGGACAACTCAGGCAAAAATGGGTATCCCGATGGATTGAAAACCCGAAAGGGCGATCCATGCAAAATAAGGGAATAAGCGAACAACTGCATTCTGAATTCGTCTGTATTGTCAGCAACTTGGTTAAAACTCGAAAGGATCAAGCTTCAATCAGAATCAACTTTCTTCAGAAAGCAAGACGAGAAGAACGTCATTGTCATACGAGTCATAGCAGGAGGGGAAGCTCCTCAAAGCGTCGTCAACACTGCCAGCACTCTGTTTCTCAATTTATAACAATCTCCTCATTTCAGGAGATATGTTTCTTTGACTGTATCTTGCCAATTCAGGGCACATGAATTAATAAAATCGGATTTTTCAGTCATGTTTCGTTTTGTATTTTTATTTGCAAAGGATGTCTGGTGTCTCTAAAAAACCAATTGCATAAGTACAGATGCTTTTCTCCCAAAAATACTAATAATAAAACACATGCTTACAGGGAATATACTTACTCTCGAAAGTACTTAACTCCTATGACGGAATCCAGTAAAGGATACCTCGGGACCTTTTGTGCGTTTCCTTACCTTTGCAGGATCGCAGGTATACAGGACGCAACTTGGGGCATGTAAGCTTCATCCCAGCAAGCTGGCAAATCAACCAAAGATCTCAGCATCCGAAATGCTCTATCCCCAGCTGAGTTGCCTCTTGTTGCTCTCCCCAGCTGAGTTGCCTCTCACAATTCCCCAGCTGAGTACAGGAGTCAGGGAATCATCTTCCCACAGAGCTCCAACCTCTATCCAGAAGAGCAGCACATAGAAGATCACAACAGAGTGGAGAAAGCCTCTACAAACCCCAGCTGGGTCTCTCATTTCAAAGGATATGTCAATCGGTGACCTATATCCCCAAGCAAATATCATCTTATCAGATCTACCGATGATCTCATCCCCAGCTGGGAGGTTCGCCTCAAACAGATCAACCAAGAGATCTTCACGGCAACGGGATCCGAATCCCGGTTTGATATCTTTGCATAATCATGGCATTCGCATCATATTATCCCCTCAGAGCGTAGCATTCCGTCTAATACGGAGCATTACGGCAAAAAAAAAAAAAAACAAACGCATAGCATAATCATAAGCCATGATCGGAATCAACACTTGTGAATAATAATCATTCATCAGAATACAGAATACTTCCCCCAAAATCCACCAGAGTCCCCAGCAAAAGCAGTTGCCTCACAAATTACAAACACCAGTATATGCACCTCTTGACACCCGTCCGTGTCACCTCTCCCCAGTAAAGTCGTCTGAACACTCTTTATAACAAAATCACCCGTATTACAGATACTTCATGACACCCGTCCGTGTCATATTACCAGCAGAAAGCCAAAGACATCCTCTTTGCACCCACACATACCTATATACACTTTCCTGACACCCGTCCGTGTCATATCCCCAGCGCAGTCGCCTAGACTTTGTATAGCAGATACTTGTTCATATTACACTTTTCTCTCTTGGCACCCGTCCGTGTCATTCTCCCCAGCAGTTAAAACAATCATCTATATATACTCACTACTCACGATACACTTATACAGATACTCGTCCGTATCTTGTATACACCATCACTTATCTCCCCACAGATTCGACAGTAGTCCTCGTTCTTTGTTAACCGGTTGGTACTCGTCCGTATCATCATCTCAGAACATTGCGTCTAGTGTTTGTTTCTACATGATACTCGTCCGTATCATAGTCTTAAGGATGCTCGTCCGCATCTTTAATCCATACACTGTGTCAAACACTTTTGTCTTCTTGAATATAGACACTCGTCCGTGTCTACTATTCCCTAGAAGAATCCCTTCAGATTCAACACTCGTCCGTGTTCTCTGTTAACCAGTTGATACTCGTCCGTATCATCATCTCTGAACACGTGTCAGTATTTGTTTCTACATGGTACTCGTCCGTATCATAGTCTTAAGGATGCTCGTCCGCATCTTTAATCTATACACAATACCAAACACTTATACTTTCCTTTCTTGGTTGTGAACACTTGTCCGTGTTCACTATATCCCCAGTAGATCACCAACAAAGCTTTTTTTCCTTTATCTAACACTCGTCCTGTGTTATGATACCCCGAGAGCAGTCGTACCCTGCTGAGTGGTCGTCCTCCACTTCTTGATGGTCGTCCTCCATCATGCTCGCCCGATGGCCGTCCCCATCGTTGATCTTTTTAGCAGCCCTCCCCTGCTAGGTGGTCGTCCTCCACCTTTTGATGATCGTCCTTCATCACTTTATCCAATGGCCGTCCCCATTGTTGATTTTGGTTATCTGGCATTCGTCCTATGTCATGAGAAACCTCGAGAGCAGCCGTACCCTGCTGAGTGGTCGTCCTCCACTTCTTGATGGTCGTCCTCCATCATGCTCGTCCGATGGCCGTCCCCATCGTTGACCTTTTCTATCCGATGGCCGTCCCCGTCGTTGATATTTTCGGCAGCCGTACCCTGCCAGGCGGTCGTCCTCCACCTTTGATGGTCGTCCCCATCATGCTTCTTTTATTCCCAACAGAGCAGCCGTACCCTTCTAGGTGATCGTCCTTCACTTTTGATGGCCGTACCCCATCATCTGTTTATTTCATTTATTCTTTAACCCGATGGCCGTCCCCGTCGTGGTCCCTTTTCCTTTTCTTTTAGCCCGATGGCCGTCCCCATCGTCGGTTACCTTGCTTTATGAACTTGATGGCCGTCCCCGTCATGTTTCATTAACTCCCAGAAAATTTTACAGCTTTACCCTGATGGCCGTCCCCATCATATTTTAACATTCCCCAGCTAGTCGGCCGTCCCCGTCTTGGCTTTACCTTTTATCCCCAACATGTCGGCCGTCCCCGTCATTGCTTTGTTTTCCGCACCTTTACAATATACTTTATTTTCCTTTTACAATCTATATCCCTTTTCTTCTTCATTCTGTGAGTGCAAATTTTGGACTGTCTTTGGTATTCAACCACAAGTTATCTTGTTTGCCTGCTAAGCCGTTGCTTACATCCTGCACAGCTAACTCATGTTTGAATAGGGGCAGCTGTAAACACCCCAAATTTGCCCTCACCCATTTCACCATGGCTTGTGATCATTCTCATATGCATAAACACAATCATATCATCTCACATCTCATTTTTGAGTCACTGCATTGGTTCTAAGTCATCTGCATCTAGGGTTTGTGATCTGAGCAATCTCAAAGCCTCTTGAGCCACTCCAAAGGCAACCAATCACTTCAAAGGGATCCATATGTGTTCAAGTATCATATTACATCCTTTCAAAGTCAAAATTTCAAAAGAATCACAAGAACTAGGGTTTGAGTGGATGCAGAGCCAGGATTGACTGCACAGTTGACCTAAAATTAGGGTTTTGGTTTCAGAGGCCATAACCCCAAATTTTTTGGCCATTCTTGTTTCCATTGGTCTCTATATGGTATAGGGAGTATGCATATCAATTTTCATGAAGAAATTCCATGGGGAAGTCATCTGATCAAGGGTTGACTTTTCAGACAAGTCAGTGTAAAATCAGGGCATCTGAGGCCCCCAATGACCCAACCAATGGGTGATCTTCATCATTTTGAGTGTATATGATCTTTATTTGATCATGGAAGAAGGTTGAAGTTCATAAAAATCAATAATTTAGGGTTTTTGCAAATGTTGACTTTTTTGGGCATAGTTGACTTTTCAAGAATGCATCATTTTAGGTCATTTTTCAAGCCTTGATTTTTGATCCAAAAATGCTTCAAATGGAAAAACTTTGGTCATGAAAGTTGTAGATCTCATCTTTCCCTTTTCAAAAAGTACAAGAACATGATCAAACTCTTCTTGGATCAAAAGTTATGGTGTGGCAAAGTTGGCAAAAATCATTGATTTTCAAGTTATGCACCAAGTGTGAAAATTGCAAGATCATGTACCAAGGCAAATTGCAACTTCTAATTGGCATCAAACCATCACATAAGCATTCTATAAGTCATAAAATTCAGAATGAACCAAGAATGCCCATGGTTTAGGTTTGGTTGGATAAAGAGAATCACATGTGAACCAAAGTTGTAACAAGTTGCAAAACCACTCATTTCATCTCACCAACTTGATGCATTGGCTGCTGAACCAAGCTAGCCTCACACACACATCATGCTACGCAGCCCATGCCCATTGTACTAGCTATAGATCAAGCCATACTTGCCTTACACAAAATTTGACTTTTTGCAAAAGGTGACTTACCAATCAATAAAGCACATGTCCAATCATCTGACCAATGAGAGAGGTTTATGTGGACAAAGAGCAAGCCATTCCATACATCTAGCAAGGCTGAAACACTCTCATTCAAGACATTCACAAAAACACTCCCTTTTGCATAAGCCTTCGAATCTGTCTTCACAGCATACAAACACAAAAACCATCTTCATCATTCATCTCACCACACTTCATAGACCTCAAACCACCAAAAGCCAGGCCTGAAACAAGCAAGAACACCCCACTGCCATTCTTCACCTCAACTTGCAGTTCCATTCGAATCTCTCTCCCTAGCTCACAAACATCAAAACAAACACCACAGACCTTCTCCACACATCATCTGGATCACAAACAACCACTCACCATGGCCTGAAACTGCCTGAAACTCCATTGCCATTTCTGACTGAGCTTGAGCAGAAGCTTGTCAAACTTCTCATCCAGCCAACATAAATTCCTTTTGAGCATTCAAACATCATCTGGGGATCAAGTGGAGTGGATTGCACTGAAGGAAGTGGCCAGAAAGTCATCAGAGTGAAAGCTTCGAATCTCAGGTAGCTTGAAAGATATTTTTCCAGAAATCATTTTTCTTGTTCTAAACTTGCTCTTTATGCCTTCCTGATCATGAATATGCTTTTGGTTTTTGAAATGGTGTTGAAATGAGTATTTAATTAGCTTCTGAAACTTGCGTGCCCTAAAAATGTTTTGTTTCGATTCATGTGATTGAGGGAATATAAATGAGTTTTAGCTTGGGGTTTTGGTTCAGTGGAGTATGGGAAGGATTTCTGTTTGTTTAGATTTCATTTTAGTTGCGTTTTGGGGATTTTAGAAGTTTTCAGGTGGGGTTCCCACCGAAGAAGACGACCGGAGGTCTTCTCCGGCCACCTGAAAAGGATTAGGGTTTAATCCCTGTGTTTAATGAAGTTTGAATTTGGTCCCTTGGATGTGTTGACTCGCGCGTGTTTGGACGCCCAGGATCACTCCATTTTGCCCTAATCCCAGTTGACTTTTCTTAATCTGGATTAATTAATTCGTAAATGGAAATTAGGCCAGTTTGAATATAGGCCACTGGATTACGCGCCAAGTCAACAGCCTTTTCCCCAGAATCAATCCTGGCCCTCCATTGCGCATACTTCTCCTTTTATTTAATTTTAATTCATTTTCTTTTCATTTTATTTGCATAATTTATTTAAAATAGTTAAAAATTCCTAAAAATTATGAAACTTTTTCTTCTGAGTTTTATAAATTTTTATGACCCAAAAATATTTTTATTTTATTTTTTATCATTAAAAAAGTATTTTTAAATATTTAAAAGATTATTTTTAATTGATTAATGGAAATTAATTTATTAAAAATACTTTTAGGTATTTAAAAATCACCAAAAAATTCATGAAATGTTCTAAGACATTTAGAAACATTGTCCAACCTTCAAACCAAATTTCTTTTTTGATCTTGATGCATTTTGAGAATTTTCCATTGAATTAAATCATATTTTGTGCATTATTTTGATCATAAGTTCAAAAAATCATTTCTGCCTATTAGAGAAGAGTTGGACATTGATTCTTTTTGCTTTGTTTTGTGTTTGGCATGTAGTTTCTAGGGTAAAATGGTCATGTTTTGTTCCCTCATTTTCAATTTGTTTGGTATTTCTTTTGTTTAGGAGCCCTAAAAACCCTAATATCTTAGAAAAAATCATAACTTGAGATTGGTTAAGAGTTGAAACCTCCCCTTTGAACCTTGGTTTAGTATAGGGTTAGGGTTTCTTTGAGTGGCATTTTCCATTTTTTATCTTAGGGTTTGCTTCTGTTTTGGGTTTTTGTTTGTTGTTTGATTCATAAACCCTAATTTGGGCTTTCTTTTGCATCCCTTTTGCATTCTCTTGCATAACATGACTTGCCATGCCATTCAATGCCTCCATTTTGATTCATTTGACATCATAAGACATATAGAAAACATGTGTGATCATTGCATCTTGCATTTGCCATGTTGTATGCTTTGTATGCTTCCTAACTTTCCATGCTGGTTCATGCTCCTTAACTTGCATCATTTGCATCCATGATCTTGTATGAACATCTCCATGCCTTGCCTCATGCTTGTAGCATCTCATAACATCATTATCATCATCAACATGCTTCTGGTTTTGTTTTTCATCATGTCATTTTATTTCATTTAGCATTGCATTGCTTTTCTTTCTAACATTTCAGGTGGTAAGTGAGGTTGAGAAGTGAATTTGCCTTCACTTCTCATAACTTTTCTTTTCATCTCTCTTGCATCCATTGCTGCATTTCTATATGTGTTTGAGATTGAGCTTGCTCATTCTTGTTCCTCCCACTTTCTTTCTTCAAGTGACTTGACTTCTTGAATGAAGCAAGTCACTTTGCTTCTCTTGATCCTGTTCATCTGCTTCCTGGTGGTTCCATTGAAGACTTCTCTTGTAAACCTCACAAACCTTAGGAACAACCAAGCATGACAATGATTAGGGTTTTGATTAGTCTCCCCTATTAGTTTTACCTTTGTGTCTCTTTTGAGTCATCTCTTCTTATCTCATAATCAAGGACTAAACCCTAAAGGCTTTAAGGCTTTGTGATTAAGCTTATGCCTGCATCCTTCTCTTAGGATGGAGTGTATAACTTTAATCCTAAGTGTTAAGCCCTTAATGTGTTTAAATCTCTTAATCAATTCACTTAATAATCATCAAGACATCACACTTGTAACTTGGGCCTTGCATTAGGGTTCTAATTCTTCCTTAATTGGTTAAGAAGGACTAACCCTAGTGTTAATGGACAAGTCCCCCTCAAGTTGTCTTACAAATCATAAAACTCACTTCATCATCATATCATTAAATAAAATCCACTTAATCAAAGGCTTGTTTTGTCATGAGTTTAATCCCTAATCATGGATTAAGTTGAGGAGCTTTCCTCAGCTTAAACACTCTCATCTATTATCCTTCTATTAGGATGGTGTAATGAGTCTGTTTAATCTTTGATTATGGCTTAACCTCATTACTTAACACTAAACAAAAAAAACCACAAAAACATCTAAATAATCACAAGTAGGTTAATGATCTTAATCCTACACCAGAGGTGATTAAGTGTGAGAATCTGACTTCACGCTTAAGGTATTCTCATTACCCCTAATCAGAGGGAAGATGTGATGAGTCTACTAAATCCATTGGTTTAGGCTTAAGCTCATTAACTTATGACAAACTTCAAAAAGCAATAAAAGACTGAAAACACAAAAACAAACAATAATCGTCTCCTTCGGGATTCTTCTCTCATCACCCTCACTCACAAACGAGAACTTGCTTCTTCCGTCTAATGCAAGACAGTTTGCACCTGAGCCAGACAGGTCATACACTTGAGTATAGGCAAGTAAGCAGTTCACCAGTCAATTCATCTTTCAGTCTCTTTGGGTCGAACTACGGTGTTCTGACTTCCTCATTGCACGAGAGGATACGTAGGCATAACTTAACAGTTATCGAACAAAAGTCTCTGTATATTCCCCCTCTTTCCATCATCATCCTTTTAGCCTCATGATCTTGAGCATCTTATTCCTGTTCCTACACTGACACTTCATTTACACACTTCACATTCCTTTTACACTGACACTTGTACATCCTTTTCCAGCTCTTTGATACACAAATTGCACTGACACTACCCCTTTAAAACACAAATCTTTTAAGCGTGGATCCCGTCGAGTACGACGGACAATCTGGGTGCTAATACCTTCCCAGGTTGTAACCAACCCCCTTTCTCAGTCTCTCTGGTTCGCAAACCGTCTTATCCATACCTTTCTAGGTCTATGCAGCATTACCTTTCCTCCGGGATAAAAATGCCTAGCTGGCGACTCTTTTCATCTCCAGTGAGTTCACGGCTGTGTGTTCTCACTGTCCCTCTCGCCGACCGTTCGCGTCTGTACCTTCATCTGACCTAGTTTCATTTGTCGGGAGCGACAGGAAGTGAAAACGGATCTACGATTAGGGATCCATGAATGTCTGAAGCCCAATCCCAATCTTTATGAAACCCTAAAACATGGACATATGAAAATTGATCCTCCTCTTCCCATTCACGCGGCGACTTCTTCTTCCCCAAATCTCTCTCTTTGCTCACCGGAAAAGTGACTCCCGATGCCGCTACTCAAAGCCTCCGATCTCACTTCCTTCAACTTGTGCGTCTCCGATTATGACTCAGCAGCGTCGCCTTCGCCTCCGTGTTCGTCCATTCCTCGTGACCTCGATTCGAAGCTCCGTATCATCACTATTTCAAATACTCATTGTGTTTCTTGATTCGATGCTTTCTTGGTATGGATTCAAACTTACCTCTCTCCGATTTCTACAAATCTCCTTCCTTCTCTGTGATTTTGAATCGCACGACGTTCTCACGTTGCAGGTTCGAGAACTTGTTTTTGATGAACTGCTATGGTTGATGATTTCAGTGGAGGTGTATGCTGAAATTGAGATGTGTTGAGGAGCAAATTCATGGAGTTTATAAGCCCAATCCAACCAAACAGAGTGTAACCCTAATAAACATAGATAAAAAGAAACACAAGTCCTCTTCTCCTCCTCCAAACAGCGCCTCAATGTCGTCTTCCGTGCTCTCATCTCCGACGAACAACCGAAGCCGAGAAACTCGCCGTTCCATCTCTTCAGAAATCAAAGCTTTACGGTGATGGCCCTCTTCTCGCACTGCTTCCGTCATCTCTTCGTTGTCAAAATCATGTTTCGCCAATCTCTTACGAATGCGCATCTTCGAACAAATCCGACTGAGGTATGTGTGCGATATCGTTTCCTTTTCTCCTCTAATTCGTATTCTTGAATCGCGATTTGTCTCTTCGAATTGACGTGAACTAACATATGAACTCTTGTAGCACAATTCTTGTTCTTCTCCTTCTGACTTCGGATCGTGTTGTTGTTGTATTGTGACAGGTGTGTGGGTTGAGTTCTTGATGATTGTATGCTGTGATTGTTGCAGGTATTGCAGTGATGATGATGTTGATTGAAGATTGTGGTTGAAGATTGTTGCGTCGAAGAAGAGAATGGTAGGTGATGAGTTTTGCTGCTTGGTCCAGGTTGAAGATTTCGAGCGTAGGATAATGATGATGAAGGATTTGAAGGTATAGGAGTAGAGCGATCAGAAGAGATTTTCTTTCTGAATTCAGTTCTTGCAGATTGAAGATGAAGGACTTTGGTTGATGAAGATGCTTGGAGATTGATAAAGCTTGAGTAAAGTTGCAATGGAGAAGCTATGGATAATGAATCCCCCAAATCCCCTGGTGAAGAAGAGAATTTCTTCAGCCCCCAATCTGAATGTTATCTCCTTTTTCTTTTGTTTCTGTTTTTTTTGTTGGAACTGTTAACTGAATTCAGTTAACCAAAAACTCTAACTGTATTTTTGTGAGGCCTTTTTCTTTAACTGAGTTTTCTAATAGATATTCTACACCCTTCTAGGCTTTCTGGTATAACTTCTAGTATGTAACTAGATTTCTGAATTTTTCTGTCTGTTTTCTATTATTGACCTTTTCCTGATAACTCTGAATTTTGGGGTAGAACCCAATGTCACATCAAAACTTTTCATGTTTTTAGCTGATGAAATACTTCCCCCTTTTTTTTTTGCACCTTTAACAATAATAATAATAATAAAGAAAGAAAGGAAAAAAAAGAAGGAATGGGCCCAACAATTAAATGGGATGAGCCCAATGAGCATTTGGTGGTAAAACAGAAAATTAATTATTTTTTAAACGCGACATGAAGTACTATGCATAATATGAGGTTCTGGGATACCTTTACAAATTGACTATAAAAGTGGACAAGTGAACTCAGAATAAAATCGAACATTTGTTGAGACTGGAGCTAAAGGGATCCAAAGTGGAGGTTAGAATTGAATTGTTTAACGTGGATAATGAACTAAAACAAAGTTTATGGGCTTAATTTGGATAGTGGGCAAAAAGTGAATATTAGCATGGAAGCAGATTATTGAAACCCAAGTAATCCTTGCGACCAATCTCAACACGTTTAATCCAACTTAAACCCCCAATCTAATTCAAACTCGAGTCTTCAACGAATTATTGATCTTTAGTCAACCTTCAAATCCAAACCCCATTGACCTGTATTACCAACAACGAACTATAAAGAAGACCACAATGCCCTGATTATCATAAGAATCCGCAACTTGATCCCTCGTACCATAAACCAACATTCATTTGTCATGAAAACCCTAATAAGCTATGCATGCACTATGATCTTCAATAAATTGAGTTTCAGGTGATAATGGAATCCCTTGAACGACAAGACCACTTACGAACACAATTTGCAAGGAAACTTTGTCGAGTATCACATGATTAGGGAAATAAGCCCTAACTCATGATTCGAGCATCAAATACGGCTCCGCACAGGGGGGATCATAGTTCATAGCAAAAACTCTGTTAACCTTGATGTAACTCTATCACTTGTAATGTGCGCTACTGAGGCGCAGCCTTGAGTGTAATAGCCAGATAAATCACCTCTGAATAGGAAGAGTTATATCACCAGAAGAGGCTTTTGATTCCATGCCTTGGGAGCCGATGAAATGCATGATCGTGAATGTTAATGACCTAGTGAAAAATGCAGATGAATGCAAAACGTACACCAGTAAAGGAAATAAGTATGAGGAGAAATTTTGAGGTATTACAGCTGCCCCTATTCAATCATCTGCATACCTGAACGAATAATTGCAACAATTTTTAGACGTTCAAGGTATGGAGTGATTGAATACTCGAATAAAACCCGAAAATTTGCACACTGAGGGTAACAGAAATGCCATCTGCCCATTTATTTATTTATGTATTTTTTGATTTTGACCTCTGAATAGGTAGCAGGGAAAGAACCAGGTGGAAATATGCTGGGAAGAATTCCATCCTCGAATGACAACTCACACGGGATCCTCGGATCCAATACTAAAAACCATCCTCGAATAGAAACACAATGGTATACCGGCCGCAGGCGATAACCATCGACAACAAAGACTGACCTCGGACAGACTTTGCAAAAGAGACAAACTGACCTCGATCAATAAGCTCAAAAAGTGAACTACTATCCTCGAATAATAGCCACACAAACAACAAGACCAACCTCATAAGGACTTGAAGAAAAGAATGCCATCCTCGAATGACAATCCAAAAGATCCTCGGATCTAACACAAAACCATCCTCGAATGGAGACGCAAAGGTATACCAGCCTCGACTGATAACCAAACACAAAGCTGACCTCAGACAGACTTTGCAAAAGAGACAAACTGACCTCGATCAATAAGCTCTAAAAGTGAACTACTATCCTCGAATAGTAGCCACACAAAACAACAAGACCAACCTCGGAAGGACTTGAAGAAAAGAATGCCATCCTCGAATGACAATCCAAAAGATCCTCGGATCTAACACGAAACCATCCTCGAATGGAGACGCAAAGGTATACTAGCCTCGACTGATAACCAAACACAAAGCTGACCTCAGACAGACTTTGCAAAAGAGACAAACTGACCTCGATCAATAAGCTCGAAAAGTGAACTACTATCCTCGAATAATAGCCACACAAAACAACAAGACCAGCCTCAGAAGGACTTGAAGAAAAGAAATGCCATCCTCGAATGACAAATCAAAAGATCCTCGGATCTAACACGAAACCATCCTCGAATGGAGACGCAAATGTATACCAGCCTCGACTGATAACCAAACACAAAGCTGACCTCAGACAGACTTTGCAAAAGAGACAAACTGACCTCGATCAATAAGCTCAAAAAGTGAACTACTATCCTCGAATAATAGCCACACAAAACAACAAGACCAACATCGGAAGGACTTGAAGAAAAGAATGCCATCCTCGAATGACAAATCAAAAGATCCTCGGATCTAACACGAAACCATCCTCGAATGGAGACGCAAAGGTATACCGGCCGCATGCGGTAACCAGAAACAAAGAAAATAGGACAAGATGGAACGGGATCGTTGTACTTAAACGAGAGCCCATGACGCGACCGTTGTACTGAAACGGAGACGCGAAAAAAATGAGACTGTTGTACTGAAACAAGATTCAAAGACGAGACCATTGTACTTAAATGGAGACTCGAAAGGAACGGGATCGTTGTACTTAAACGAGAGCCCAAGACGCGACCGTTGTACTGAAACGGAGACGCGAAAAAAATGAGACTGTTGTACTGAAACAAGACTCAAAGACGAGACCATTGTACTTAAATGGAGACTCGAAAGGAACGGGATCGTTGTACTTAAACGAGAGCCCATGACGCGACCGTTGTACTGAAACGGAGACGCGAAAAAAAGGAGACTGTTGTACTGAAACAAGACTCAAAGACGAGACCATTGTACTTAAATGGAGACTCGAAAGGAACAGGATCGTTGTACTTAAACGAGAGCCCATGACGCGACCGTTGTACTGAAACGGAGACGCGAAAAAATGAGACTGTTGTACTGAAACAAGACTCAAAGACGAGACCATTGTACTTAAATGGAGACTCGAAAGGAACGGGATCGTTGTACTTAAACGAGAGCCCAAGACGCGACCGTTCTACTGAAACGGAGACGCGAAAAAAATGAGACTGTTGTATTGAAACAAGACTCAACTGGGGATAACAGCAAGACTTGGTAGAAGTAACCACCCTGGGAAACGAAGTTGCATTCTGTGGGGAATACTTCAATCTGATTGGAGATGTAACGGGTCTTATGTAATACCTCAAAACTGGCCCATGCTGGTATGCATATGTTTGGATTTATGGCGTAATGCTCCATAATGATGGAAATGCTACGCTTTGGAGGATGCAAATGTAATGATGATTATGCATATGCAAATGCAAAGAGATCTTCTGACAAGAAGACTGCAAGTATCCCATATGGCTTGACTGAGGAGGAACTGATGATCACTGCATTGATCTGACTAATATTTGTGAGGAGAAAACAACTCTGCGGGGAATGCTGTTAATGATGCACCAGCTCTGAACTGCCGCCATTGCCAAAAATAAATTGGACTTTGAGATTGGAGTACCAAGACCCTGCTGGAGATGGACTCTTCTTGAACTCTGATGGTGAAATGAAAACCTCCCGACTTGGCTGAGAACCAAAGACATGACACTGCTGAGGAAGAAATTCTTGGGGAGGAAAGACACTTCTTATACTGCTGAGAATTGCCCCTGTCTGAAGGGAAACTCCTGCTTGGGGATGACACCCACCTTCTGCTACCTTGCTAGTATAAATTTTAACTTTCACATTATTGGGGACGACGGGGGATGTCAATGATAAAGCTTCCTGCTGAAGATAAGAGCTTAAGCTGCCCCTTACTGGGGATAAGAGATAGATCCTCTCATGTTGGGAATGAGAGATGATGATACCCTTCTGCTCAAGAAGCAACCTTCCATTTGCCGCACTACTGGAGAAGGAATTGTCTAATGAGACTTGCTAAGATATTTTGATCAATGAAGCCTGCTGATGAAACAACTCTTGAAGTACTATGCTGACAATGGCTTTGCTTCCAGACTCTGGGTTGATAGATCGCCAACTAATCATGATTGAATAATGGTTCTTTGAAATTTTCAACTCGCCTCAGATTAAGGTCCGTCAGAAGTAAATGTCTCAAGAGGATTTTACAGAAAACATGGCATATGAAATGCCTCAGTGTCTTCAAACTCTTGGAGAGATTCGTTGGATCTCGAAATAACTGCCCCAGACTGCATGGTCTGTGCAAGAATTTTCCTCGCGAGGATTCATGAAAAACCTCATATCACTGTGAGATAGTGTGTCCTAGTATTTTGAACCTTGGGTAGGTGCTTCTGATTAACCGTCTTCAGGAGAAAGTAACTTCCAGTGCTCTTGGGGTGGCCTGCCCCAGTACAAGTCTTGAAGTGATCACCTCTGAATGACTACTTTGAAGAAAACACCCAGATCAACTATTCTTCGAGAGATTGGATCTCGAAGTGATTGCCCCAGTTTGGCTGAAATTTGAATAATGCTTCCGCCTGATGGCTCTTTGAGAGATTTGAATCTCGAAGTGATTGCCCCAGCTTTGCTGAATTTTGAAGAGATTGCTCGACATGATTGCCCCGGATTAGTTGGCTCTTACCAGGAATATTGGGAAAGTCCCTACTCGATGGAGTTTTCTTAAAAAGTGCACCTCGACAAATTGTCCTTCGGAAGTTTCAGACTTCTCAACTTGGCAAGATTAAGCTTCTGGACTGAAGTTTCGTATGTGAATTTTTATGATGCCCAACAAATATATGCAAGCAGAAAATGTTTATTCTAAGAATGGAAATTCTAATGCAACACACATGTTAATCTTGAAGTTTTACTGTAAAAAGATGTCACCAACCTTTGTGAGTGAATCACTAGTTAAGATACGACATTGATTTTTTTTTAATAATAGAAAGCATGCACATGCAACACCAACAAAGATCTTTCAACACCACTCATAGGAGTCAGGAACGTGGTCTCGTGGTAGTACGCTCTCAAAAATAACCCTGTTTCAGTTAGGACTTTTGAGGGTTGTATCGTGGCCTGGTTAATGGTTATAAAAACAAAGGATATAGGCTCGAAGTTTATTTGTGCCCACCCCTCTTCGTGATGTTCTCCATTCCTATTTTCAGCTAGCTTTCACAAGCGCTCACCTCTCAAAAAGGGTTTTGTGATGGTTGAGGAACCAATTACGCTAACGGTTTAAGCACCAATTAGGTTGTCATTTGGAGTCAGTCACCCCTCTTATCTTTGGTGTCTGTGCCACACGACTTTGTTCTTGTTTTAAGGATCTTTCTTGTGTAATCCTTTACATCTTTTGCTTTTGCATTATTTTTCTTATCCCTAACTTTTGCCTGGACTGATTCTTGTGAATCTTTGATTGTGAAGTCCAGCGGGATGCCCTAATTTTTGCCTAAGTCACTTGTTTTCAAGTTTCGACTTAGCGGGCTTTTTCATTCTTTTTTTCCTTCTTCTTTTTTGAACAAACCGTGTGACACTGTTTGTCTTGATTGCTTTGAAAGGGTCGTGACTTTCCCACTTCTTGGTTGTTGAGGGATAACCATTGTGGTCTCCGGTCTTTGGACCTCTTGATCGGGATAACCATTGTGGTTCCTGGTCACTGGACCTCTTGATTTGGTACAACGAAAGGCAATTGGATCCTCAGATGTGCATTCCTTTTTGAAATTTGAACGATCGGTCCAACTAGCTGACACCTACCCTGCCCCTGGGTTAAGTGCAAGGGTTTCTTCATGCAAAAATAAACTTCTACTTCAAGGCTCAAATGGGTTGGCGAGGGTCTATCTCCCTTATATCTCCGGTGTTTAGGATTTGAAACAATGCATGTACATCATCAACAGGGTCTTTCTCAAAAGCACACAATTAGAGATTTTTGAGTTTTCATTTCGTCATCCTCCCTGATAGAGTTTAAGCACGATAGTTGGTATTGCAATGCGCATACACAAAATCATGAGTGAATACGAATGGACTACTTCAAGAAAAACATGTGCATTTTATTATGGCTATCATTCAAAAACAAATAAGTTTCACGCATGCATACAAATGTTTAAACAAACAATATAAACTATAAATGGAAATGCAGTAAAGAAGCTGAACATTGCCATCATTGAGGAGACTTGACTCCATCTGGACTTATTGATTATGAAGATGCCTTTGCATATTGGGAGACCCATTTGATGAGGAGACTTCAATATGTGAGCAGACTTTCTGGCATGATGACCTTTGAGTCGATCAACTTCGGGACCTTGTCTTCACCTTTGCCTCTGAAAGACTTGCAACCTTCAATTAAAAGGTCGGGTGCCCCAGAATGGTAATCATACTTGGCATTGAAACCCCAAAGGAAGCTTTGTCGGAGATGATCCTGATGCAATTAGCTCAACCACTCTGAATTTGCGTAAATGAGGAAACTTGTTGCACGTACGTCATCAGAATATGATCAAACTTCTTCTCAAGTTATTTTGGCCTTTACCCGTATTCTCTGGCCCTAGGACTCTCTTGGGAAGCTGAGGTTGGATGCTGACAACGACATCTGGAGGGAAGAGGTTGATAAAGTTAATAGATAAGGTTGCTCGGAAAGATCTTGCACGATCTCCTGCCTACGTATCTCCATTGACCAATGGAGAATCAGAGCAGCGTAGTTCCCCTCAATAGGGATGAAAATAGCTTCGTTTCCTTGACACTGCATTCAGGATTTCTATAACCGGCTCTTCTGAGTGTTCATCTGGTTGACTTAATCTTTCAATAGTTTCTGATTCTGAAATAAAGCTTATACTTCTTCCCTGAATGGCCTCAGCTGGGTCTTCCTTCGATCCGCCCGGAGTTGCTTCAAATACATACCTTGATGAATGTGATTCAAGTTGTCCATTCTGATGAGAAATCAAGTCAGGAAAAGAATGTGTCTCTGAACACCTGTCAAGAATGCAAGGATGTATGCAAATGCCATGTTCAATTATTTATGAGGAATCTATCTGCTTTGATTCAAATTTTGATACAGAAAGATCCAACAGCATGATTCAGATATGTGATCCTCGGAAATAACTGAACATGTGTGTAGAAATGCTATGATGTCATGTATGCAACAGGCGTGTGATCAATGGTCTAATGTTGGTGTTGAGCAATGAACCAATTGTCTGAATAGAACCATAATAGTAGCACCATCTCTGTATAGAACCCCATAACTGAGAACCCAATAACTGTAAAACTGGATCACATAATAGCATAATCACTGATGGTGTTGAAGCTGAACAACGAGCCAAGTGTCTGTGGAGAGTCATAATAGCAGTCGCAATATCAGGGTCACCATGGTAATCACAGTAACAATCTCTCTGAATAGAAATCCCGGATCTCAGAATCAAAGAACCATATAGCACCAGATAATATCATAAAACAACACTGGCAAAGCGGGTATGTTGAAGTTTAGGGTTCCTACAAACCTATAAACCCCTCCCAATCTCACGGGTGTGCTACTCGGGTCAACATCACAGACTCTCAAAGTCGAATAACAATAATACGTTCACCATTTCCAAGAAATGGCTCATGACTAAATCAGGGAATCAGTTTGGCATTATGTACTACTCAGGGAGGCCTCAGCTGAGTCCAAGGAAACAAGCATCCCTCATAAGACCTCAGCTTCAAGCACTGAATCGAGAAACAATAGTACATTCATCCCGAAGGGTACAATACTACCGTCATACAAACAGTTTGCCTTGACTGGATTCCTATGAGAGAACCAGGCCATCCTATGCGAGTTCCCAGTGGGCCCTCGGATGCGAGTGGGTTTGCCAACAAATGTGGTCTGCCACTGTCATCACTGGAGAGGGTTGTTTCCACTAAGGTTCTCAATGATCGGTCCCCTGACTGCACATAACTATCAAGGTAGCGTATTGCCCCAGAAAGATTCTGGAACCAACACATTCCCGAGAAGGTCGCAAGTCAAGGTGTGGAACTCACTACTACCAACATAGCAAGATGCCATGAAGACAAAGTGGAACCACTCTAAGTCCTAGGGTGCACTCGAGCCCCGGTTACGAGCGCATCTCACAGTAACCCCATCCCACAGAAAAAATGAAAACCAGCACAGCCAGACATTCCAGTATAATATGATGCATGGAAAATAAATACTGAAAACGGTAAATAAATGCGATAAAGTAAAGCTGTAAAGTAAAGCTATAAATGGAAACAATAAAGATAAACTAAAGCACACAACAACAAACATATAAACACCCAAAGAAACAAAACCAAACAGGCGCTAGGATTGACTCTACAAGGGAAACCGGAAGAATCAGGTTAGTCCCCAGTAGAGTCGCCAGCTGTCGCTCCTGGGATTTTCATCCTAGTACAAACGCGAAAGTGGCGCGGAAAGGTTAGAGTCACCAGCCAGACATTTTTATCCCGAATGAATAGGAAAGGTAATGTTGCACAAACCTGAGGAAGAAGGAAAGGACAAGGCCTTGCGAACCAAAGATCTGGGTTCGGGAGTCGGTTACGACCTGGGATGGTATTAGCACCCCAGATCGTCTGTCGTACCCGACGGGATCCACACTTGCTTGCTTGTTTCAAAGGGTGAGAAATAATATGCTGCTGAAATGAAATAATGGCTATCTAGAATGGAATGGAAATGAGAAAAGAACTGAAATAAGAAAATGGAAAGGAATGGGGAAATGTAGGGAAAATAAAGAATGTGCTCGAACGGGCCCTACCCCGCTGCCTACGTACCTCATCGGGATAATGAGGATCAGAGTCGACGTAGTTCGCCTAACCTAGGCGGGAACTATTTGTTTGTGTTTTTTATGCTGGAACTGCGTATGTCTATGCTCAGGTGTTGCAGGCTCGTCTGGTACGAGTGCGTTTACCATCTTGCATGTGTGACAAGTCGTCGCGAGTTCGCGTTGTGAGTGAATGAGAAAAGAAGTTCCCGCAGGATAGTCGCTTATTATGTTTTTGTCTTTTAAAAGAAAGTGTTTTTGAATTTATTTGTTTTATGAAACAATCCCTTGATGAGACTTGTGCATCATGATAGACGAGCTTACACCACTCCAAGATGGAATGAATGCAAGTGCTTCATGGAATAAGGCTATACACAAAGGATCCTTTCATTTATTTGTTAAGTGTTTTTTTGGATTTTGTTTGAAGATGAGAAAGAAGACTCAAATCGAAAAAAGGGAAAAACTAAGGGGGACTAAGACACAACCCTAAGTTATTTATATGCAAAAGGGAGATCCTAATGATTAGTGTGGTTTTCTAATCCTAAGGAAGAAAAGAAAAGAAGAAAAGAGAATTAGAAACTAACTTACTTCCTAAGGAAGTTAAGTTGTCTCTAAAGAAAGGGAAATCCTATAAGCAAACACCAAGTGCTAAGGCAAACACAATTAAGATGCATAAGAGATAGGAATGAAGTAAGGCTTACCTCAATATTCCCCCCTACAAAACAAAAGTTAGCATGACAATGCATATTGAAAGTAAAATCGAAGCATGAAATCGATTAAGTACCATAAATGTCCTAGAATGGAACTAGGGTTAAAAATAAGACCTAAGTCTAAAGGTGAAGGTACCTAAAGGTTACATGACCTCTAAAGTCAGTAGCTACATGATATATATCCCTAAGTATGCTAGTGTACCTCACAAGATCAAACTATGTCAAACTATGTACAAAAAGTTCACCTAGGTTCACCTAAATGCAAATTAGGGTTTATGGATGAAGTATGAATGCATATGGATTACAAGCATGAATTAATACATGAAATGAACATCAAAGTCAGTAGTGTATGCTTATGAAGATGGATTAATGAATATACAATCATGGATGCAATGGATTAGACATATGGAGCAATGAGAAGAAGATATGAGAAGAAACGAACAAAAATCGCATAAGATCGCACATGATGAAAGTTAAGGAAGAATGGCATGTGAATATGCATGAAATGATTATGGGTCAGTAGCATACAAGGTATGAGATGCTATTAGAATGCATGAATAGGAATTAATGATTTCCACATAATTCAAGTTATTATTTAGAGGAGAAGAGAATCTATTTTAGGTTAAAGTTAATTCACATAAGTATGCACTTTAAAGCACCAAAACAAACCAAATGAGTATGGTTCAAAAAGATGGACTATGAATAGAATTAAAGACATACAAATGATCTATAATTAACTCCTAAAAGCTACCAAAAATCCCCACAAGAAAATGGCATGAATGTCTTCTTAACATCTAAGTTATGCAACAAATAGACACATGAATCAACCTAGGATCTAGGTGACATGGAAAAATAGCAAAAAGCCTTTAAAAATTATGAAATTAAATCCATGGAATGATATAGTGATTATCTCACATGTTCCAAAATTATTCCACAAAATTATGAACTAAAGTGCCAAAACAATTCCTTGATTAGCAAGGTAACAAAGCATGGTTATCGAAAAACAACTCCACAAAGTGGATCAAAAAGGGCACTAAAAAATTATGAAAAAAATGCCTAATGAGCATAAAAATGTCACAAATTACAGTGATTAATCATACACAAAAAATAGGTTTCACACCTATGGGGAAAAATCGATTTCGGTCCCTTATGCCAAAACCTTCCTTTTTGGGACAGCTTATGATCTAAAATCCAAATTAATTATTGAAACCACCCAAATCTGGAAACAAAAAATATGACAAATTAATTAAGAGGATGAAGATCACTCATGAATATTTCCAGAATTTTATCACACCTAAAACTATTTTTAATAATTGCGACGAAACGGGCAAACAAGTGGATTTTAAGGGGAAGTGGAAGGAATCGATCCTAATGGTTCGTAACCTAATCCCTAAGCTCCGAAATCGATACATACCAACATATACCACAAATATATCCAATTCCTCAGGTGGGAGGGCTCAGTATGCATCTTAAGTTATATGGTCCTAAGCTGCATACGACTAAAATGATGCTTAAAGTGAAGAGTCGAAACTACTTACTTGATCGAAGCGCCGATTCTTCACATAAAAGAAATCCCAAAAAAATTCAAGAAAGGCCTTGTAATCTTCCATGAGAAAAATAAATGCTCATCTTCCATAATTTCTTTGTAAAACTTTTCCATAATCGAAATCGATGAATATCGATCAAAAAGGCTCATGAACACTTAATCCAAAATTAGTTCACAATTATAATTAAAATTAATGAGAAAAAAAATATAATTAGAAGATATTAAGGAATGGATTAAGATACTAATCCACACAAAAAATGATAGACCAAGAAATTAATCAACAATTTTTTTACCAACAAAACAATTCACAAAATCTATAAAAAAATGGAGAACAGGGGGTGATTCAGAAATTTAATGACAATGAATAGAAACATAAACTGGCCCAGGGCCCAATTCCATTTGGAAATCCGCAGGGAGGGGTTGCGATAAGGAATTGCAGTGGTGTTGAAATGAATTCCATGGATTATGAATCTAGGGTCCGATCCACATGAAGATAGTAGCACTGAGGGGTGCGGAAGTGAAAACGGATCTACGATTAGGGATCCATGAATGTCTGAAGCCCAATCCCAATCTTTATGAAACCCTAAAACATGAACATATGAAAATTGTCCCTCCTCTTCCCATTCACGCGGCGGCTTCTTCTTCCCCAAATCTCTCTCTTTGCTCACCGGAAAAGTGACTCCCGATGCCGCTACTCAAAGCCTCCGATCTCACTTCCTTCAACTTGTGCGTCTCCGATTATGACTCAGCAGCGTCGCCTTCGCCTCCGTGTTCGTCCATTCCTCGTGACCTCGATTCGAAGCTCCGTATCATCACTATTTCAAATACTCATTGTGTTTCTTGATTCGATGCTTTCTTGGTATGGATTCAAACTTACCTCTCTCCGATTTCTACAAATCTCCTTCCTTCTCTGTGATTTTGAATCGCACGACGTTCTCACGTTGCAGGTTCGAGAACTTGTTTTTGATGAACTGCTATGGTTGATGATTTCAGTGGAGGTGTATGCTGAAATTGAGATGTGTTGAGGAGCAAATTCATGGAGTTTGTAAGCCCAATCCAACCAAACAGAGTGTAACCCTAATACACATAGATAAAAAGAAACACAAGTCCTCTTCTCCTCCTCCAAACGGCGCCTCAATGTCGTCTTCCGCGCTCTCATCTCCAACGAACAACCGAAGCCAAGAAACTCGCTGTTCCATCTCTTCAGAAATCAAAGCTTTGCGGTGATGGCCCTCTTCTCGCACTGCTTCCGTCATCTCTTCATTGTCAAAATAATGTTTCGCCAATCTCTTACGAACGCGCATCTTCGAACAAATCCGACTGAGGTATGTGTGCGATATCGTTTCCTTTTCTCCTCTAATTCGTATTCTTGAATCGCGATTTGTCTCTTCGAGTTGACGTGAACTAACATATGAACTCTTGTAGCACAATTCTTGTTCTTCTCCTTATGGCTTCGGATCGTGTTGTTGTTGTATTGTGACAGGTGTGTGGGTTGAGTTCTTGATGATTGTATGCTGTGATTGTTGCAGGTATTGCAGTGATGATGATGTTGATTGAAGATTGTGGTTGAAGATTGTTGCGTCGAAGAAGAGAATGGTAGGTGATGAGTTTTGCTGCTTGGTCCAGGTTGAAGATTTCGAGCGTAGGATAATGATGATGAAGGATTTGAAGGTTGAGGAGTAGAGTGATCAGAAGAGATTTTCTTTCTGAATTCAGTTCTTGCAGATTAAAGATGAAGGACTTTGGTTGATGAAGATGCTTGGAGATTGATGAAGCTTGAGTAAAGTTGCAATGGAGAAGCTATGGATAATGAATCCCCCAAATCCCCTGGTGAAGAAGAGAATTTCTTCAGCCCCCAATCTGAATGTTATCTCCTTTTTCTTTTGTTTCTGTTTTTTTTTGTTGGAACTGTTAACTGAATTCAGTTAACCAAAAACTCTAACTGTATTTTTGTGAGGCCTTTTTCTTTAACTGAGTTTTCTAATAGATATTCTACACCCTTCTAGGCTTTCTGGTATAACTTCTAGTATGTAACTAGATTTCTGAATTTTTCTGTCTGTTTTCTATTATTGACCTTTTCCTGATAACTCTGAATTTTGGGGTAGAACCCAATGTCACAGCAAAACTTTTCATGTTTTTAGCTGATGAAATACTTCCCCCTTTTTTTTTGCACCTTTAACAATAATAATAATAATAAAGAAAGAAAGGAAAAAAAAGAAGGAATGGGCCCAACAATTAAATGGGATGAGCCCAATTAGCATTTGGTGGTAAAACAGAAAATTAATTATTTTTTAAACGCGACATGAAGGACTATGCATAATATGAGGTTCTGGGATACCTTTACGAATATAAAAGTGGACAAGTGAACTCAGAATAAAATCGAACATTTGATGAGACTGGAGCTAAAGGGATCCAAAGTGGAGGTTAGAATTGAATTGTTTAACGTGGATAATGAACTAAAACAAAGTTTATGGGCTTAATTTGGATAGTGGGCAAAAAGTGAATATTAGCATGGAAGCAAATTATTGAAACCCAAGTAATCCTTGCGACCAATCTCAACACGTTTAATCCAACTTAAACCCCCAATCTAATTCAAACTCGAGTCTTCAACGAATTATTGATCTTTAGTCAACCTTCAAATCCAAACCCCATTGACCTGTATTACCAACAACGAACTATAAAGAAGACCACAATGCCCTGATTATCATAAGAATCCGCAACTTGATCCCTCGTACCATAAACCAACATTCATTTGTCATGAAAACCCTAATAAGCTATGCATGCACTATGATCTTCAATAAATTGAGTTTCAGGTGATAATGGAATCCCTTGAACGACAAGACCACTTACGAACACAATTTGCAAGGAAACTTTGTCGAGTATCACATGATTAGGGAAATAAGCCCTAACTCATGATTCGAGCATCAAATACGGCTCCGCACAGGGGGGATCATAGTTCATAGCAAAAACTCTGTTAACCTTGATGTAACTCTATCACTTGTAATGTGCGCTACTGAGGCGCAGCCTTGAGTGTAATAGCCAGATAAATCACCTCTGAATAGGAAGAGTTATATCACCAGAAGAGGCTTTTGATTCCATGCCTTGGGAGCCGATGAAATGCATGATCGTGAATGTTAATGACCTAGTGAAAAATGCAGATGAATGCAAAACGTACACCAGTAAAGGAAATAAGTATGAGGGCAAATTTTGAGGTATTACACCATCTGGTTGACTCACTGTGCGATCATATAATTCAAGGTGTTCATTGGCAGCAATGGCTTCTATGATTCTTTTGATACCAATGGTTGTTGAGAAGTTTGTTGAGCCACCTGCAGCGGTATCAATAAGCTGTTTTGTCTTGAGTCGCAACCCATTCACAAAGTTTTGCATCTGCTTGGTCGCGTCCATATTATAAGTAGGACACGCGGTCAA
The DNA here is from genome assembly GCA_963966055.1 of Lathyrus aphaca. Taxonomy (NCBI): domain Eukaryota; kingdom Viridiplantae; phylum Streptophyta; class Magnoliopsida; order Fabales; family Fabaceae; genus Lathyrus; species Lathyrus aphaca. Next base: position 111,622,406 of record OZ014523.1, read on the forward strand.
ACACCTTTTGAATCTTTTATACGCATCTCCAAGTGATTCACCCTCTTTTTGTTTAAAATTAACTATATCATATCTCTTCTGGATGAACACTGAAGCAGGAAAATATTCATTAAGGAACGCTGTTTCCATCTCTTGCCATGTTGTGATACTCGCCGCTGGAAGAGAGTAGAACCACTCTTCTGCATCATCGGTAAATATGAATGGAAACATCACAAGTCGTTTTGCCTCCTCTGAATGACCTTCGATCTTCAAAGAAGTGGTGGTGGTGAGGAATCTCTGAAGATGCTTATTTGCATCCTCATTGATTCTTCCGAAGAAAGGCTTGCTCTCTAACTGGCGGATAATGGATGGATGCAACTGAAAGTATGCTACATTCACCAGTTGATTAACAATAGTCATCCTGTTAGGTTGAGCATTTGCCCCTCCATAGTCCCCTAAATGTCTATCTGCAACAGGTTGATTCCCTGCCATGTTATCAAATCCTGGATCAAATTCTCTATCTGAGTCAGAGTCACTATGCTCAGAGTGCACAGATATATCGTCCGCCGTTTCCTGATTCGGGACACTTGAACCAGTTTCATCCAGTCTATCAACTCTTGCCTTGCGGCGTCTCTCGTGCAAAGCTCTTTCTGGTTCCGTGTCAAAAGAAAATTTAGCTGAGGCCTGACCTCGCATAAACAGTTAGACACAAGTTAGATAACAAAATTCCAATAACACAAAAATGATATACAGAGAAAACAATAAAATTTTAGTCGAAGAGCAACAAAATTCCAATTGATATAATACAAGACAACTTAGTTCTTTGACAGTCCCCGACAACAGCGCCAAAAACTTGATCGGAAAAATAACAAGTGTACTATTTTTACCGATGTAGTAATAGAAGGGAGTTATCCCCAAATATCGATCTCAAGGACTGGGTACCGAAATAAGTTTTAATGAATTGATTTCAATTGGACAAAAGTTTTGGTTGATAGTTTGTTTTTAAATGAAATAGAATTAAAATTACTAAAACGTAAACAAAAACAGAGGTTGCACGAGTATGAGAATAATGCCAGAGACGGTGTATAATTTGCAATGCAATGACTTAATAATTTCTCGATTCTACAGAGACATGCTTCAAACATTATCTTTCCTATGTTCAATAATGTTTTTCCAAAATTCCTTTAGAGAAAAACCTTTGGTATTCTTCCTCGACCTTAATTCCTCAATGGCCAAGGAAGAATATCAAGCAATAATTCTGACATAAAAATGGTTTTCACAGGATATTCCAATTCCTCGGTAATATTTACCGTGATAAAAATTACGCAACAAAGTTAGGATGGTTGGTCAGACCAAATCCTAACTACGATCAATTATCCAATTTTCCAAAAAGATAAAGCATTAAGAACGTTGCATAAAATAAAGAAACAGGTTTAAACGCATAATCTCAAAGATTAAGAATTCAAATTGTCATTACATAAAGAAAATCAGGGACACACCCCTGGCATTGGGGGGTTTAGCCACTCATGTTCATAACAAAAATAAAAACTGAGCAATAATATAGAGACATTACAATTAACGTAGGATCGGTTGGATCGTCAATCGCTTCCGCTCTTGATCAATCCTTCTTCTCCTCCTATCGTTCAATCCCAAAATCCCCAAATCAAAAAGTGAAAAACTATTTCAGTCTTAATCATCTAATATATCAGTCTTTCAAAAACTCCGTGAAATATCCAGAATGCCCTTTGAAAATATCGCAGCATCATACAAACATCAGGATTTTTTCCGGTTTTCACAACACGGGTCGTGTTGTGCAACACGGGCACCCGTGTTGTGCCACTGAGTCTTCTCAAAAGCTGCTTTCATTCAGAGGCCATGACACGGGCCATGTTGTACAACACGGGCACCCATGTCATACCACTGGTTTGCTCCCTTCTATCCACAGACTTCCTCTTCAAAAGGCCTTCACAACACGGGCCGACTGGCACCCATGTTGTGCTTCTGATATCCCTATTTTGCTGTTTTTTTAACACTCGGATCATCTTTGCGAAGGCTTCGAACAACCGATTAGATGCTGACCTGAAAACACATCACAAAACAACCACATAACACATACCAAAGATAAAAATTGATAAAAAAGACTAAAACTAGGCTTGCATGCTACATTAAGAAAACTACGACGAAAGCGTGAAAGAAATACTTCAAACAAACGAAATTATACGCAAAGAACAACAAAAACGGCTTGAAAACTACAAGTAAAGATCACTGATCAATGCCTATTTGTCTCCCAAGGGTATCCGGTTTGGTTTTTTGGTTTTGACCTTTCCAGACCTCGAGGAAATGCTGATGCTGAAGAGAGATTAAGCCCACCAAAAATAATACAAACCATATATATTACAAAAAGTGAAGATACATAGTTTGATTACAATACATTCCCATGGTGGGTCAAAATACATCAACAAAAAGAAAATACAATAAAAATGAAGTACAAACAAAAAAAGTCAAATATCCAGCCCAAAGTCATCTTCTCTGACTTCCTTCAGGAGGGCCTCAGTCACTGGACCAATCGGGTGATCTATGATAGTCCTGATGAGGAGGTTCCTGGTAGCAATGGCACTGGTCAACTTCTTGTGCTTATCCTGATATTTTGACCTCTTCAACCCCACCCGGAGTTTCAATTCAGATATCTCTTTCTGTGCTGCTATCAAGGTTGCCTGATTCTTCTTCTCACTAGCCTCCAGTTGCTCTATCTTAGCTTGAGTCCTTTGATCTTCTTGTGCACGGGCCTCAGTGATCCTAATACACCTAGCCTGGCTTTCCTCTAGATAATGCTCTGCCCTAGCCTTCTGAGTCTTTGCTTCCTTGTGTCGCTCCCACTAAATGACACCTGGTCAGAAGGGGTACAGACGCGAACGGTCGGCGAGAGAGGACATGAAGGTGAACTAAAAAGAGTCGCCAGCTAGGCATTTTTATCCCGAAGGAAAGGTAATGCTGCATAAACCTAAGAAAAGATGGATAAGACGATCGCGAACTAGAGAAACTGAGAAAGGGGGTTGGTTACAACCTGGGAAGGTATTAGCACCCAGATTGTCCGCCCTACTCGACGGGATCCACGCTTGAAAGTTTGTGTTTAAAGGGGTAGTGTTAGTGTTATTTTGTGTACAAAAGCTGGAAAAGAATGCAAGTGTCAGTGTAAGGAAAGAATGAAGCTCAAGACTATGAGGCTTAAAGAATAATGCTGGAAGAGGGGGGGATAGACAGAGACTTTTGTTCGATAACTGTTAAGTTATGCCTACGTATCCTCTCGTGCAATGAGGAAGTCAAAACACCGTAGTTCGACTCAAAGAGACTGAAAGATAAATTAATTGATGAACTGCTTACTTGTCTATGCTCAAGTGTATGACCTGTCTGGCTCAGGTGCTAACTGTCTTGCATTAGACGGAAGAAGCGAGTTCTCGTTTGTGAGTGAAGATGATGAGAAAAGAATCCCGGAGGAGACGATTATTGTTTTTTTTTGTATTTTTCAATCTTTTATTGCTTTTGGAGTTTGTCATAAGAAAATGAGCTTAAGCCTAAACCAAGGGTTAGTAAACTCATCACATCCTCCCTTTGATTAGGGGTAATGAGAATACCTTAAGTATGAAGTAAGCACCTCAAACTTAATCACCATGATGTAGGATTAAGATCATTAACCTACTTATGATTATTTAGATGTTTTTGGAGTTTTTGTTTAGTGTTAAGTAATGAGTTTAAGCCATAATCAAAGATTTAATGGACCCATTACACCATCCTAATAGAAGGATAATAGATGAGAACATTTAAGCTGAGGAAGGCTCCTCAACTTAATCTATGATTAGGGATTAATCTCATGACAAAACAAGACCTTTATTAAATGGATTTTAGTTAATGGTAAGATTAAGAAGTGATTTTTATGGTTTGTAAGACAACTTGAGGGGGACTTGTCCATTAACACTAGGGTTAGTCCTTCTTAACCAATTAAGGAAGAATTAGAACCCTAATGCAAGGCCCAAGTTACAAGCTTGATGTCTTAGTGATTATTAGATGGATTGATTAAAGGATTTAAACACATTAAGGGTTTAACACTTAGGATTAAAGTTATACACTCCATCCTAAGAGAAGGATGCAGGCACAACCTTAATCACAAAGCCTTAAAACCTTAAGGGTTTAGTCCCTGATTATGAGATGAGAAGAGAAGACACAAAGATGACACAAAGGTAAAAATAATGGGGGGACTAATCAAACCCTAATTATGATCATGCTTGGTTGTTCCTAGGGTTTATGAGGCTTGCAAGAAGATCTTCAAGGAAAAGCCACCATGAAAGAAGCAGGATGAAGGAAGGAGAAGCAGAGAGGAGCAAGACAACTTACTTCACTTAAGAAGATAAGTTGCTTGAAGAAATAAAGTGAGGAGGGAACATGAATGAGCAAACTCACTCTAATTCACAAGTAGGATGCAACAAATAATTCATAAAAGAGATGAGAAGAGATTATGAGAAGTGAAGGCAGATTCACTTCTCAAACACTTACCACCTGAAAAGTTAGCAAAAGGAAATGAAATGAATTGAAAATGAGATGAAATGCGAGGATGAAAACCAAAACCAGAAGCATGATCAAGATGTAAATGATGCTAAGAGATGATACAAATGGATTCCATGATATGTGGATGATCATACAAGCAATGAAGATGCAAATGAAACATGAAAGGAGGCATGAAAGTTCATGAATGCATATGACATCAAATGAAAGCAAAAGCATGGCAAATGGATGATGCAATGATCAAACATGACTCTAATATGTCCTAATATGTCTCATATGTCATGTGGATGCACAAAATGTCATGGCAAGTTCATGTATGCAAGCTTATGAAGAATGAATGCAAATGAAGGCAAAGATTAGGGTTTATGTACAAGATGCAATGCAAAATTCAAAATCAGAAGCAAAACATGAAATAAAAAATTGAAAATGGAATCAAAGGGACCCTAAACCTATACAAGTTCACTGCCCAAAGGGGAAGGTCAGAAGCTAAACCCTAAGGGACTTATGATTTTTCTAAGTTTCTAAGGTTTTAAGGGTGATCCTAAAGGAAAAATTCCATACAAATTGAAAATGCAAGATAAAAATGAAACAAAATTTTTTTTAGTAACTTGAAAGTATGCATAACACAAAGCAAAAAGACCCATTCACAAACTCAACTTGGATCAAAAGTTATGAATTTTTGAAGTTAGGGTTAAAAATATTCAAATTAAAGACCCTAATTCAAATGAAAATTGTCAAAGTGTGATCAAAACCAAAAAGAAATTTGTCTTGTGAGTTTGTAAATGTTTTAAAATGCTCTCTGAATTTTTTGGGAATTTTTAAATACCTAAATGTATTTTTAATTAATTAATTCCCATTAATTAATTAGAAATAAACATTTATATGATTTAAAAATAATTTTTAATGCAAAAAATAAAATAAAAATTATTTTCAGAATGAGAAAAATATTTAATGTCATGATGCAAAAAATGAAATTTTTTTGATGCATTTTGCTATTTTAAATAAAATGAACAAAGAAATGCAAAATAAAATAAAATAAAATCAATTTTAATGAGAAGTATGCAGATCCCAAGGCCATGATTCAAATTAAACACGCGGGAGCTGACTTGCACGCATCTGGACGGCTGAGGTTTAAACTGGGAAAATTCAAACTAATCCTAATTAATTATCCTAATTAATTAAAATTAGGGTTAAGTGACAAATCCTGGCCATTGAGAACACGCGCGAAAACAGATCCAACGCACCAAATTCAAATACGAAGCCCTAACCCTAATTAGCCTTAATTACTTTCAGGTGGCCGGAAATGACCTCCGGTCATCTTCTCCGGCCACACCTCCCCTGAAAATTTCCCAAAACGCTCCCTAGGTCATTTCTGGAGCTCTAAAGCTCCAGATTGCTTCCTTTCACCTCCCTAAGCTCATCCCTAACCTCAAACTTCATTTATTTTCACTCACCAGTAAGATACGAATCAAAGAACAAAAATGGTGAAACTTTCAGACAAGCCATACATGCTCAATTCTTCATCATTTTCAAAAATAACAAGTTCAGTGTGTTCAGGGAAGCAAGCTTAAGCATTTAGAAACTTAAAACAAGAGTTCTGGAAAAATAAATTCCATGGCTACCTGAAGCGAAGCTTTCAACCCTAGAGCTTTCTGGCTGTCTTCTTGCCTCAAAACACCTCCAATGATCCCCCTCAAGAGTTTGCAAAGCTTGGTTGGAGTTTATATGGCCTCTATGTGAAGTTTGCTGAAGTTCAGTTCAAGGAGGGGCCAGAATCGTGTTTTTGATTTGGAGCGTTTCAGGTTGTTTCAAGGGGTGGGAAATGATCAGTGGATCATGGTGAGTTGTTCTATGGAATTTGTTTTGATGTTTGTGGCTTGTGTGATCAGTTTCGAAGAAAAATGCAAAGAGGGGAGTTTTGGTGAATGCTGAGTTGTGGGAGGATTCAGCTTGTGTTGTTGTGTGTGTTGAGTTGCTTTTGGTCCATGTACCAATCCTTGATAGGTCAGAGAGTTGTTGTGGAATAGTTTGATTGGTATGGCTCAATTTGCATAAAGTCAAGAAAGTTGTCCTTGGAGGTATGGGCTCATGGCAGGCAAGGGACAAGGGCATGTCCTGCGCAACTGGCATTAGGGAGGTCCATGGAATTCAGATTTTGTAGCTAGCACAAGTGGATGTCAAGATTTGGGGCATTTTGCAATTTGTGAAGGTTTTGGCCCCTTTTGAAATACTTGATGATCAAGGCATGAAACTTGAGAATTCTTTGGGAAATTATGAATTATAGGTCATGTATGATGTTTTTGTAATAGTTAGAAGTCAATTAGAGGTCATATTTTGCCTTGGTATGAGTTTTTGCAAGTTTCCCTCTTTGGTACATAAGTGAAATTTGGTGAATTTTCCCAACTTTGCAAGGCCATAACTTGAGTTCTATGATGAATTAGATCAAGTTCTTGTACTTTTTGAAAAGGGAATGATCCAACCTACAACTTTCATGACCAAGAATTTTTCATTTGAAGCATTTTTGAATCAAAAAGAGGAGGTTGAAAAACTTTCCCAAAATGGCAAGTTTGCATTACAAGTCACTTTCCCAAAATGGAAACTTTGCAAATGGCTTGAAATTCTCCAATTTTGTGAACTTCTAAACTCTTCTAAGATCAAATAAAGATCATATACACCAAAAATGATGGAGAAGACCCTTTGGTTGGATGATTGGGGGCCTCAGATGCCCTGATTTTGCACTGACTTGTTCAATAAGTCATCTATTGATCAGATGCCTTCCCCATTGAATGTCTTCATGAAAATTGGTATGCATGATCCTTATATCATATAGAGACCAATAGAAACAGGAATGACCAAAAAATTTGTAGTTATGGCCTTTGAAACCAAAACCCTAATTTTAGGTCATCTGTGCAGTTAAACTTGGCTCTGCTTCCATGCCTTCCTCAATTCTTGTTATTTTCTGACTTCCTTGATCTTGGGAGGATATAATATGATGCTTGAACATACATGGACCCCATTGAGATGATTGAAGACCCTTGGAGTGGCTCAGATGGCTCATGGACTACTCAGATCACAAACCCTAGATGCAGATGACTTTGAACCAATGCCATGAAGCAAAAATGCAATATGAGATGATATGATTGAACTAATGCAAATGTGGAAGATCACAAGACATGGTGTGAACTTAGTGAGGGAAAATTTGGGGTGTTTACAACTGCCCCTATTCAAACATGAGTTAGCTGTGTAGGATGTAAGCGATGGCTTAACAGGCAAACAAGATAACTTGTGGTTGAATACCAAAGACAGTCCAAAATTTGCACTCACTGGTTATGAAGAAGAAAAGGGATATAGATTGTAAAAGGAAGTAAAGTATGATTATAAAGTGGGGGCGACGGAGGACGACCATCGAGCAGAGGACGACTGCTGGGGATAAAGCAATGACGGGGACGACCGACATGCTGGGGTGATGGAGGTATCATGATGGGGACGGCCATCAGGTTTATAAAGCAAAAGGTAAACAACGATGGGGTACGGCATCGAGTTAATGAAATCAAAGGTGAAGGACGATCACCTAACAGGGGACGGCTGCTCTATTGGGGATAAGATGAGGGACGGTCATCTATTGGTGAAGGACGATCACCTGGCAGGGTACGGCTGCTAAAATATCACGACATAGGACGAATGTTGGATAGAAAAGGTTGACGATGGGGACGACCATCGGATAAGCATGATGAAGGACGATCATCAAGAGGTGAAGGACGATCACCTAGCAAGGTACGGCTGCTCTCGGGGTTTATTATGACATAGGACGAATGTCAGATAACAAGATCAACGATGGGGGCGGCCATCGGATAAAATGATGAAGGACGATCACCTAGCAGGGGATGACTGCTAAAATATCACGACATAGGATGAATGTCGGATAGGAAAGGGTTCCAATAATGGAGACTCCGCTGGGGGAACGATGAAGGACGATCATCAAAAGGTGAAGGACGATCACCTGGTAGGGTACGGTTGCCGGAAGCATCATGACATAGGACGAATGTCAGATAGAAAAGAAATTTCGCTAATTTGCTGGGAACTCTTCTGGGGAATGGTAGACACAGACGAGTGTCTAAATTCAAGAAAGAAAAGGTATAAGCGTTTGATGCTGTGTATAGATTAAAGATGCGGACGAGCATCCTTAAGACTATGATACAGACGAGTATCGGTAGAAACAAACGCTGACGCATGTTCAGAGATGATGATACGGACGAGTACCAACTAGTTAACAAAGAACATGGATGAGTGTCAAATCTGAGGAATATAAGTGGTGTATACAAGATACGGACGAGTATCTGTATGAGTAGAGAGTAAGTATGGGTGGGACACAGACGAGTGTTCAACTTGCTGGGGAGAGCACGATACAGATGAGTATCATAAGAGGAAGTGTGTAAGTTATGAACGTATGAGTGTAAAAGGTATCTGGTGATATGTGGGGATAGGATGACACGGACGGGTGTCAGAAGAAGTGTATTATAAACAAGTATTTGGTTTACAATAAGTGTTTGGGTAACCATGCTGGGGAAAAGTGACACGGACGAGTGTCAAAAGAGTGTGTATAGATATATTTGTTTGTGGAGAGCATTCGTGCGACTTTACTGGGGAATGATGACACAAACGAGTGCCAAAAGGAGCATGTATCTGTATTTGTGAGTGCAAAGGGGACACTTTGGCTTTCCGCTGTGACTGTGAGTCTTTGTATATATTGCTGATGGAATGTTGGCATATACAGGTGTTTGATTCAAAACATGGCTTATGATTATGCAGTATGTTTGATTTTTGTCGTAATGCTCCGTATTAGACGGAATGCTACGCTCTGAGGGGAAATATGATGCGAATGCTATGATTGTGCGAAAGATACCGATCCGGGATTCAGATCCCGTTGCTGTGAAGATCTCTGGCTGATCTGCTCTGAATGAATATCCCAGTTGGGGATGAGATTATTGGTAGATCTGGTATATATGACTCTGCTTGGGGAAACAGGTCACTGATGGACCTATCTTGGTGATGAGGAGTCCAACTGGGAGTTGTGGAAGCTTTCGTCACTTTGTTGTGAGATCTTCAGACATTGCTCTTCTGGATAGAGGTGGAGCTCTGCGGGGAGATGGTTCCCTGTCTAGCACTTGGCTGGGGAGGAACGATCACTGGACGACCTTCCTAGTGATTTTTGTGGGGGATCCTGCTGAGGATGACGAACTCAGTTGGGGAAATGAGCCCCTTTTGAGGCTGCTTTAGAGAAAGTGTTGGAGAAGTGGTGTCCAACAACTCTTGGTTGGGGAGAGAGCACCTCTGATAATGATTTGACAGCTTGCTGGGGAGAAGCTTTCATGCCCCACGTTGCACTTTGACTACCTGCAATCCTGTTATGACAAAGAAACGTGCAAGTATCCCGAGGTATCCCTTACTGGATTCCATCATAGGAATTTAGACGCTCCTGAGAGCAAATCTATATCCTGTAAGCATGTAATTTAGAAAAGACGCATTTGTATTTATGCAATCAATATTATAAGGCCATCGGACATTTTTGCAAATGAAAAATAAAATGTACGAGACGAAATGTGATTGAAAATCTGATTTTATTAATTTGGGGTGCCCTGAATTGGCAAGTACAGTCAAAGAAACAGATCCCCTAAAATGAGGAGATTGTTACAAATTGAGAAACAAAAAGATGCTGACAATGTGGATGACGCTTCAGTGCTTCCCTTTTGCTATGACTTGTATGACATTGACGTTCTTCTCATCTTGCCTTCTGAAGAAGGCTGATGCTGACCGATGCTTTAAACCTTCGAAACTTGCCATGTTGTAAAGTGATACAGACGAATTCAGAATGCAGTTGTTCGCTTATTCCCTTATTTTGCGTGGATCGCCTTCGGGTTTTCAATCCACCGGGATACCCATTTTTGCCTGAGTTGTCCAACGCGGCTTTTCAACTCAGCGGGTGTACATTTATTTTCCCTTATTTTTGCCCGAGTTTTTTATTCTGTTTTTGACTCGCCGGGATGCCCTATTTTTGCCTGGACTTACATTCTGTTTTTATGTCCATCGGGTCATTTTATGCGAAGTATTTTTTAACTGCATTTGAATTCACAGGGGATAAGAAATCTTCACCATCCATAGTACTGAGCATCAGTGCTCCACCAGAGAAAACTTTCTTTACTATGAATGGACCATCGTAATTCGGAGTCCACTTGCCCATGTGGTCTGTATGAGGAGGAAGGAGTCTTTTCAGCACAAGATCTCCTAATTGGTATTCCCGAAGCCTGACCTTCTGATCGAAGGCTTTCTTCATTCTCTTCTGATACAGTTGCCCATGACAGATTGCAGCTAACCTCTTCTCTTCGATCAGACTCAGTTGTTCGTACCGGGATTGGACCCATTCTGCTTCATTCAATTTGACATCCATCAGTACTCGCAAGGAGGGTAATTCAACTTCAACAAGTAAGACTGCCTTCATACCATACACAAGCTGATACGGTGTTGCCCCAGTGGATGTTCTGATTGACGTACGGTACCCATGCAAGGAAAATGGTAACATCTCATGCCAGTCTTTATATGTAACCACCATCTTCTTTACAATCTTCTTAATGTTCTTATTAGCTGCCTCAACAGCGCCATTCATCTTTGGCCTGTAAGGAGAAGAATTGTGGTGTTGGATCTTGAAGTCCCGACATAGTTCTGCCATCATTTTGTTGTTCAAGTTGGAACCATTATCAGTAATGATTCGCTCGGGTACTCCATACCGATAGATGATATCTCTCTTCAGGAATCGGGCTACTACTTTCCTGGTGACATTTGCATAGGAAGCTGCTTCAACCCACTTGGTAAAATAGTCAATAGCTACCAGGATGAATCTGTGTCCATTTGAAGTAGTCGGTTCGATCTTCCCAATCATATCAATGCCCCACATGGCAAAAGGCCAGGGTGAAGACATCACATTCAAAGGATTCGGAGGTACATACACTTTATCTGCATAAATATGGCATTTGTGGCATTTCCTGGCATAAGCACAACAGTCTGCATCCATTGTGGTCCAGTAGTAACCTGACCTCAACAACTTTTTAGCCATTGCATGCCCTCCAACATGGGTACCAAAAGATCCTTCGTGCACCTCGTGCATCAACAAGTCTGCTTCTGTCTTATCAACACATCTAAGAAGTACCATATCAAAGTTTCTTTTGTACAAGGAACCATCAGCATTCAGGAAGAAACTACCAGCCAGCCTTCTTAATGTCTTCTTGTCATTGGATGATGCCCCAGGTGGGTATGTTTGATCCTCCAAGAAACATTTGATGTCGTGGAACCAAGGCTTATCATATTTAGCAAGGTCTGCTGAGAATATATATGCTGGTCTATCAAGTCTGGATACTGAAATCTGAGGCACAAAGTTGGCAGCTTGAACCTTGATCATGGATGAAATGGTAGCCAGAGCATCCGCAAACTGATTTTCATCTCGAGGGATATACTCAAGCTTGACTGTAGTGAAGAATGTGAGTAACCTCCTTGTATAATCCCGATAAGGTATCAGATGCTCCTGGTGAGTGTACCATTTGCCATTGGTTTGATTAATTACCAGAGCTGAATCTCCGAAAACTGTCAAAGTCTTGATCCTAAGGTCAATGGCTTCCTCAAGACCCATAATACGAGCTTTGTATTCAGCTTCGTTGTTAGTGCAGTTAAAGGTTATTTTTGCCGAGAAAGGCATGTGAACTCCCTTAGGTGTAATGAGAACTGCACCAACACCACGACCATTCATATTAACAGCCCCATCGAACATCATTGTCCATTCTTCTTCTGGGTCAGGCCCTTCAGTGTGAACAGGCTCTTCATGATCTTTTGCTTTTATGAACATGATGTCTTCATCAGGGAAGTCAAATCTCATAGGCTGGTAATCATCAATGGGTTGCTCAGCAAGATAATCAGACAATACAATGCCTTTGATGGCTTTCTGAGATGTGTACTGAATGTCATATTCAGTGAGAATCATTTGCCATCTTGTAACTCGTCCGGTAAGAGTCGGCTTCTCGAATATGTACTTAACTGGATCCATCTTGGAGATCAACAAAGTAGTGTAGGTCAACATATACTGCCTTAGTCGGCGAGCAGCCCACGCTAAAGCACAACAAGTTTTCTCGAGCGGTGAATAACGTTGTTCACAGTCGGTAAACGTTTTGCTTAGGTAGTATATTGCGTACTCTTTTCGACCAGACTCGTCATGCTGGCCCAGCACACACCCCATTGACTCTTCTAATACTGTCAAGTACATGATTAGAGGTCTTCCTTCAACTGGAGGCATAAGGATTGGAGGCTCTTGTAAGTACTCCTTGATTTTGTCAAAAGCCCTTTGGCAGTCTTCATTCCACCTGACCGTTTGTTCTTTTCTTAACAACTTGAACAAGGGTTCACAGGTCGCTGTAAGGTGAGATATGAACCTTGAAATGTAGTTCAATCTACCTAGGAACCCTCGAACTTCTTTTTCAGTCTTCGGTGCAGGCATTTCTTGGATGGCTTTGACTTTATCAGGGTCAACTTCAATCCCTTTCTCGCTTACAATAAATCCCAGCAGCTTACCGGATCGCACCCCGAATGTACACTTGTTGGGGTTTAACTTCAATTGGTACTTCCTCAGACGCTTGAATAACTTCAACAGATTCACCAGGTGGTCTTCTTCTGTAAGGGACTTGGCAATCGTTTCATCCATATAACATTCAATTTCTTTGTGGATCATGTCATGGAATAATGTTACCATAGCCCGTTGATAGGTGGCACCAGCATTCTTCAGTCCGAATGGCATTACCTTATAACAGAATGTGCCCCAGGGTATGATGAAAGTTGTATTCTCCATGTCTTCAGGTGACATTTTGATCTGATTATATCCTGAAAATCCATCCATGAAGGAGAACACCGAGAACTGAGCCGTATTGTCGACCAATACATAATGTGAGGTAATGGGAAGTCGTCTTTCGAGCTAGCTCTGTTCAGATCCCGGTAATCCACACACATCCTCACTTTGCCATCCTTCTTAGGTACAGGTACAATGTTAGCAACCCACGGAGGGTAGCTGGTTACAGCAAGGAAACCGACGTCCCACTGTTTCTGTACCTCTTCTTTTATCTTCATTGCCATATTCGGGCGAGTACAGCACAACGTTTGTTTTACTGGCGGAAAGTCTTCTTTTAGAGGCAGCTTATGCATAACAATGTCGGTGTCCAACCCTGGCATATCCTGATAAGACCAAGCAAAAACATCCACATACTCCCGAAGCATGTCAATAAGTTGTTCTTTTACTGAATCTTGCAGACAGGCCCCAATCTTAACTTTTTTCAGGTCTTCTTCTGTACCAAGATTAACCGTTTTAACCTCCTCCTGATGAGGAGTGATAACCTTCTCCTATTGCCTTAACAACCTGGCTAGTTCTTCAGGTAGTTCATAATCTTCTTCAACCCCTTCATCGGCTTGATTAATCGAATTATCAAAGTCATACGAAGTCATAGCAGTGTCGTTGTCGGTGCAGTCTAGAGGGCATTCTCTGCAAGGGTTTAGATTTGTTCATTTTAGTGATCAGTTTTATCTTGATTAGAAAAAGTGAAAATGAAGTTGTTATTTTGAAAAACATTGCCATTTTATTTTTGTACAAAAAATGAAAAATGAAAAATAGTGAGCGGAAAAGAAAAGACTCATTTGCAAAAGATGTCCTGATATTCATTAATTGATCATTTGCACAAAATACAAGATGACCCGATTACAAAATGAGCCCTGACATCTTGGGCAAGATGCAGGACTTGATGCATGCTTAAAGACAGGAAATAATAATTACTCTGTAGGAGTAACTCTTATAATTTCCTGGGAAGACCAGTTCGGGATCCTTGGACGTATCCAGCTTTCTAGGTTACGCTCGTCTTCTGACTCATCTTCCAAACTATTCACAGCATCTGGGGTGAGCATCCCCCCACTGACAAACTTGGGCTCCGTTGCAGCCTCTGGTTGATCTTGTTGAGTTGGTCTGTAACCCAACCCGAATAGGTCTTCTTTCTTTTCTACTGGCAGCAACTTGCCCCAGCCTTGAGCGGTACCCTCCTCAACAACCTTCTGGGCTTGTTGATATGATGTGATGGAAGTCCCAGACACAGCAGATGCTTCATTGATATTAAGGGCTTCAAACCCTTGACTCATGGTCTCATGGATCTCCCCGTCCATTTCTATGTACTTATACGTAGCCAGCTGGCTAACAAAGATGTCCTCCTCCCCACAGATGGTGATGATTTGGCCTTCCCACTCGAATTTTAACTTCTGGTGAAGGGTAGACGTAACAGCGCCAGCGGCGTGGATCCAGGGTCTACCCAACAGACAGCTGTAGGACGGTTGTATGTCCATCACAAAGAAGGTAATTTTGAAAGTCTGCGGGCCAATCAACACGGGTAGATCAATCTCTCCAAGCACTGATCTCTTAGAGCCATCAAATGCTCTCACCACCAAATTTCTTGGGCGTAATGCCAATCCATCATACTCCAGCTTCACTAAGGCTTTCTTTGGTAGAACATTGAGTGATGACCCGGTGTCTACCAGTACATGAGATAGAACAGCACCCTTGCATTCCAAGGTGATATGCAAAGCCTTGTTGTGGTTGCGCCCCTCCGTTGTTAAGTCAGCACTTGTAAAGCCCATTCCATGACTGGTGTTGACATTTGCAACCACGGTTTCTAACTGATTAACAGTGATCTCCTCCGGAACATAGGCCGCATGCAGGACCTTCAACAGTGCATTCCGGTGAGCTTCGGAACACATCAACAGTGATAATATGGAGATTTTGGAGGGTGTTTGGTGAAGCTAGTCCACCACCTTGTAATCACTTCTTTTTATGATTCTCATGAACTCGTCTACATCTTGTTAAAAAGATGTCCTCTGAGTATCTTTGGCAGGTGGCTCTTCAGATACCACATTCTTTCCTTTTGCCTTAGCAGCAGCTTCTGCCTCAGCATTAGGCCTTGGTGTTTGTGAGGCAAAAAGGCGTCCGCTTCTGGTGAAGCCTCCGCCTCCCCCAACATTATCAATTTGTGGTGAAGAGATTGATGAATCCAAGGTGATTTTCTCCCCATTACAGTAAAGATCAGAGCCATAATGCCAAGGTATGGCATTACTGCTTTCATAAGGAACAGGCCCAGGTACCGTAATGGTAACTGGACTGATTGTTGCAGAAGAAGGAACTGCTGTTGGTTGCTATTGTTGTTGTTGTAAGTTCTCTGTTGCGAAAAGTGAGATGGTTGCTGATAGTGAGGTTGTTGTTGTTGTTGAGGGTATAATGGTTGTTGTGGAACGGGAGATGGGATAGTAACAGCTGCTACTGACCTGTGAGAATACTGGGGCCTGCCCCTGCTCGTAGGAATAGAATTTGTTTCACCCGCCCTCCGGGGTCCTGCAAAAGGTTTTCTGGGATTGCTGGAGGAACTTGCACCGTTGTCAGAGATTTTGCCCATCTTCAAGAGACTTTCAATCCTCTCACCAGCTATGACCACATCAGCAAAACTGGTAAAGGAGAAAGCAGCCAGTCTATCAATATAAGTCCCTTGCAATGTGTTCATGAACATGTCAGCCATTTCTCTTTCTGACATGGGTGGTTGGACAGCAGCAACAAGCTGTCTCCACCTCTGAGCATAATCCCGGAAGCTCTCTCTAGAAGACTGAGACATGCCCATTAGAAGATTTCTATTGGGATCCATGTCCAGGTTGTACTGATATTGACGGATGAAGGCCTCGGCCAAATCCTTCCAACATCTTATGGTGGCCCTAGTCAAATGTGAATACCATTCTCTTGAAGCTCCAGTCAGACTGTCCTCAAAGTAGAACATCCATAACTTCTCATCCATGGTATAAGCCTTGAGCCTTCCCAAGAAAGACTACAGATGAGTGCGAGGGCAGGAGGTACCATTATACTTTTCAAAGCATGGGGGTTTGAATTTGTGGGGAATTCTCACCCCATCTACTAGTCCCATATCCATCACATCGAAACCCAAAGAATTCTGAGATTCCAAAGACCTTAACTTTTCAGCAATCTCATCCAATCTTCTATCATATACCTCATCTCTAGCCCCTATAACAGTAAACTGTTCCTCTTGGGGATCCTCTTGCAGGATTTTGCCCCCAGTAGTATTACCTTGAACATTCCTCGGGATGTTAAATTCTGGATTCAAGTGAGGTCCATACTCTGGTGGGTCAATGTGAGGCTGGCCCCGTTCATTATTGCTGGTTCCCCCTGTTCCAAGATGAGGCTCCTCAGGAGTTTGTCTTTCCACCAGCTCTCTTAACCTTTCTTGACTCTGGGCTAAGCCAGTCATCACTGCCATGAACTGAGACATCTGATTTCTCATCTCTACTCTCTCATTAGTCATCTGATTTCTGACCTCAGTCAGGTCCTGCTATACCTGCTCCATTTGAATGCCGGGAAGGTTGTTATGAGTCGGGTACCGGTGTGTGCGATTGACAGGGAACACTCGGCGACGAGCAATGTTTCCTGAAATCACAACAAAGTTAGAAATAATAATAATAACAAAACCTACAAAACAAAAACAAAGTTAGTATGCAATTCAGTATGCTTATTTGTTTTCCAAGGTATCCGGTTTGGTTCTTGGTTTTGACCTTTCCGGACCTCGAGGAAGATGTGTGATGTTGCTGAGAGAAAACCCAAATGAAAACAAACTAAAATATATTACAAATGATGAACAATACATAGTTTGTTTCACAATACATGCCCATGGAGGGTCAAAATACAACAAAAGAGGAAAAGTACATCAAAAGGAAAGAACAACAAGCAAAGAAGAATCATACATCCAATCCAAACTCATCTTCTCTGACCTCCTTCAGGAGTGCCTCAGTCACTGGACCAGCTGGGTGCTTTGTAATGGTCCTAATGAGGAGGTTCCTGGTAGCAATGGCAGTAGTCAGCTTCTTATGCCTGTCCTGGTCCTTTGATCTCTTCAATCCTGCTCTGAGCTTCAACTCTGATATCTCCTTCTGAGCTGCCAACAAAGCTTCCTGCTGCTTCTTCTCATTGGCCTCTAGCTGTTCAATCTTGGCTTGAGCCTTCTGGTCTTCCTGTACACGGGCTTCGGTGATCCTGACCCACCTAGCCTAACTCTCCTGCAGATAGTGCTTAGCCCTAGCTTTCTGAATCTTGGCCTCTTTACAGGCATTCTTCAATATCTGTTCCCCTGCCCTTACCTTCCTTATGTAGTCTTCTGTCTTCTCAATTTTGGCAAGGTGCTCAACCCTGAGCTTTTTCCAATCTCTCAATGTCCTGGCGACCATCACTTCTTTCCCAAAGAGTCTTCTTCAATGCCTGAGATAGCTGCTCATTCCTTTCTTTCAACTTTTCAAATTCTTCCAGGCTAACTGTTGCTGCAGGCTGTACTGTGGATGGTCCAGGTGTGTCTTCCGAGGTGAAAGGCATCATGGTAATCTGAGCTCTAGTAAGGGACCAGTCTGAGTACTGAGCTGAGGCAACATTGTTACATCTTCCAAGAATAGCTACCCCTTTTGTCTGGATGTTATCCCAAGCCTAGGATTCTTGTCTAACAATAGCTGAATTAGGTTGCACTTTACAATATAGGGTCTCAGCTAAATCCTTTCCTCTGGGAGGGTGAACCAAGGCATAACCTAATTGTCTCTTGAACAGCAAAGGATTGTAGTTGATGCAACCCTTCACTCCTATCAGAGGCACATTTGGGTATTGCCCACAACTGGTGATAATGTCCTTGCCCTTGGTGCTCTGGGTGCACCATCTGATATCATCTGAAGTCAAGGCAATGAACCTCTTGGCCCAATTCTTCTGTTGGTGTGGGTTCAGGAAAGCATCTGATTTAGGCAGGTGTCTGAGCAGCCAGATGTAAAACAAAGGAGCACAACATCTTACCAACTTCCCCCTTTGTTTCTCATTCCTCTGATGAATGGAGTAGTAAAAATCTCCTAGCAATGTAGGTACTGGGTTCTTCAGAAGAAACAAATGGATGTCATTTTTGCTGACAAATTTAGGCTCATCTGCAAACAATATAGCCCCATATATGCTGAGGGCTAACAGTGCACAGACTGCCCTCCACTCTCCCAATGAAGCCTTCAGGATGGCCTGAGAAATCAAGAAGTCCAAATGCAAACCAGGAATCCCATCTTTTGTTGTCATACTTTGCTCAATAAGGGCAGGCTCCAAGTACAGTGCCCTTGCTATCTCTTCATTTCTGGGAGCAGTCATCTCTGGGTTAAAGGGGATTCTACCCCTGATAGGTACTCCAATCAATAAAGAAAACTCTTCCAGCAAAGGCCCTAACTGAAAGTCTGGAAAGGTAAAACATCTCAATGGAGGGTCATAAAACTGCAAGCATGTGTGGATCATGCTTCTCTGAGAAGGATCAAGGTCCATAACCATATCCAGGATACCCCCATAGTGTTTCCTAAATAGTGGGATGTGATCAGGTGTGATGAGTGACTGGACCTGCTTGATACCAGTCAACACAGGCTCAAAAAAGTGGTAGGATATGTTACTCTTCCTGGGAGTAGTCATGAGTGTTGCTGAAGAAGCTGAAGATAAGTGCTGATGAAGATCACAGACTGGGATGCTGAAGGTGGGCCACTGACAGACTGATGCAGGTGGTGATGGGGATAACTGAAGCAGATAACTGATGAAGACAGCTGAAGCAGGGGTCTATGCAGAAGAAGGGGTCAAAACCAAAACCAAGATACAATGAAGTGGATACCCTGAAAAGCAAGTAAACAAATGTCAAATGATGCAATGATGATATATGCAAATGATATGCAAGGGTTTGTGATCAAGCTGGATCTGATTATTTGTCTTGATATAAGGCCCATGTATGTCCAAAAGTCCAGATGAAGGCTCAGAAATCTAGTAACCAGGGTGGGGGACTCAAATAAAGAGTCGCATGTCCAGGTTTAATCACAAGAAATGTCCAAAGTGAAGTACTCTTAAACAAAACAGTAACAGGGTATGATGTGGCCAAGGGTTCCTGCAAACCTGTAAACAACCCATCCCCCTCACAGGTAATGTTCTAGAACAAGGATCCTCAGACTTGGATCAGTTATGAGAAGTGTAAACACTTCTAACCTGGAGGTATAATGTTTACAATAACCATAAAAGATCATCCTCTAATTCACCTCAGTTTCTGAAGGTCATAATAAAAGGTCATCCAGACTTAGCAGGCTTCCCAGATAGCCCTAGTACTACAGGAAATCTGTAGCACAGAGTTCTCAAGAAGAAACCCACATCTGAACCGTGTTTCATATTCCCGCACCAGACCGAAATGGAATGGGAAAGAACATGAACCACTCTAGCCTAGGTGTCACTCAGGTCCCAGGTATAGGACCTTAAACTCTCAATGGAACCCCACCCACCAAAACAAAAAACCAGATCCAGCAAATGACAGTATGAAGTATGCAAGACTGTAAAGAAAGCAATAAATAAAGCTGTACATAAAGCAATAAATAAAGAAAAAATAAATAAATACACATAGCACATAACACCCCAGTAAACACAAATCAAACAAGCTCTAGGAGGAACCCACAAAAGGAACCAGAAGCCCTGGTTGCAATATAAGGGTCCCCAGCAGAGTCGCCAAGCTGTCGCTGCCACCAAATGACACCTGGTCAGAAGGGGTACAGACGCGAACGGTCGGCGAGAGAGGACATGAAGATGAACTGAAAAGAGTCGCCAGCTAGGCATTTTTATCCCGAAGGAAAGGTAATGCTACATAAACCTAAGAAAAGATGGATAAGACGATCGCGAACTAGAGAAACTGAGAAAGGGGGTTAGTTACAACCTGGGAAGGTATTAGCACCCAGATTGTCCGCCGTACTCGACGGGATCCACGCTTGAAAGTTTGTGTTTAAAGGGGTAGTGTCAGTGCTATTTTGTGTACAAAAGCTGGAAAAGAATGCAAGTGTCAGTGTAAGGAAAGAATGAAGCTCAAGACTATGAGGCTTAAAGAATAATGCTGGAAGAGGGGGGGATAGACAGAGACTTTTGTTCGATAACTGTTAAGTTATGCCTACGTATCCTCTCGTGCAATGAGGAAGTCAGAACACTGTAGTTCGACTCAAAAAGAGTGAAAGATAAATTAACTGATGAACTGCTTACTTGTCTATGCTCAAGTGTATGACCTGTCTGGCTCAAGTGCTAACTGTCTTGCATTAGACGGAAGAAGCGAGTTCTCGTTTGTGAGTGAAGATGATGAGAAAAGAATCCCGGAGGAGACGATTATTGTTTGTTTTTTGTATTTTTCAATCTTTTATTGCTTTTGGAGTTTGTCATAAGAAAATGAGCTTAAGCCTAAACCAAGGGTTAGTAAACTCATCACATCCTCCCTTTGATTATGGGTAATGAGAATACCTTAAGTATGAAGTAAGCACCTCACACTTAATCACCATGATGTAGGATTAAGATCATTAACCTACTTATGATTATTTAGATGTTTTTGGAGTTTTTGTTTAGTGTTAAGTAATGAGTTTAAGCCATAATCAAAGATTTAATGGACCCATTACACCATCCTAATAGAAGGATAATAGATGAGAACATTTAAGCTGAGGAAGGCTCCTCAACTTAATCCATGATTAGGGATTAACCTCATGACAAAACAAGACCTTTATTAAATGGATTTTGGTTAATGGTAAGATTAAGAAGTGATTTTTATGGTTTGTAAGACAACTTGAGAGGGACTTGTCCATTAACACTAGGGTTAGTCCTTCTTAACCAATTAAGGAAGAATTAGAACCCTAATGCAAGGCCCAAGTTACAAGCTTAATGTCTTAGTGATTATTAGATGGATTTATTAAAGGATTTAGACACATTAAGGGTTTAACACTTAGGATTAAAGTTATACACTCCATCCTAAGAGAAGGATGCAGGCACAACCTTAATCACAAAGCCTTAAAACCTTAAGGGTTTAGTCCCTGATTATGAGATGAGAAGAGAAGACACAAAGATGACACAAAGGTAAAACTAATGGGGGGACTAATCAAACCCTAATTATGATCATGCTTGGTTGTTCCTAGGGTTTATGAGGCTTGCAAGAAGATCTTCAAGGAAAAGCTACCATGGAAGAAGCAGGATGAAGGAAGGAGAAGCAGAGAGGAGTGATACAACTTACTTCACTTAAGAAGATAAGTTGCTTGAAGAAAGAAAGTGAGGAGGGAACATGAATGAGCAAACTCACTCTAATTCACAAGTAGGATGCAGCAAAGAATGCATAAAAGAGATGAGAAGATATTATGAGAAGTGAAGGCAGATTCACTTCTCAAACACTTACCACCTGAAAAGTTAGCAAAAGGAAATGAAATGAATTGAAAATGAGATGAAATGCAAGGATGCAAACCAAAACCAGAAGCATGATCAAGATTTAAATTATGCTAAGAGATGATACAAATGGATGTCATGAGATGTGGATGATCATACAAGCAATGAAGATGCAAATGAAACATGAAAGGAGGCATGAAAGTTCATGAATGCATATGACATCAAATGAAAGCAAAAGCATGGCAAATGGATGATGCAATGATCAAACATGATTCTAATATGTCCTAAGATGTCTCATATATCATGTGGATGCACAAAATGTCATGGCAAGTTCATGTATGCAAGCTTATGAAGAATGAATGCAAATGAAAGCAAAGATTAGGGTTTATGTACAAGATGCAATGCAAAATTCAAAATCAGAAGCAAAACATGAAATAAAAAATTGAAAATGGAATCAAAGGGACCCTAAACCTATACAAGTTCACTGCCCAAAGGGGAAGGTCAGAAGCTAAACCCTAAGGGACTTATGATTTTTCTAAGTTTCTAAGGTTTTAAGGGTGATCCTAAAGGAAAAATGCCAAACAAATTGAAAATTCAAGATAAAAATGAAAAAAGAAATGTTTTTAGAAACTTGAAAGTATGCATAACACAAAGCAAAAAGACCCATTCACAAACTTAACTTGGATCAAAAGTTATGAATTTTTGAAGTTAGGGTTAAAAATATTCAAATTAAAGAACCCTAATTCAAATGAAAATTGTCAAAGTGTGATCAAAACCAAAAATAAATTTGTCTTGTGAGTTTGTAAATGTTTCTAAATATTTTAAAATGCTCTCCGATTTTTTTGGGATTTTTTAAATACCTAAATGTAATTTTAATTAATTAATTCCCATTAACTAATTAGAAATAAACATTTAAATGATTTAAAAATAATTTTTAATGCAAAAAATAAAATAAAAATTATTTTCAGAATGAGAAGAATATTTAAAGTCATGATGAAAAAAATGAAAATTTTTTGATGCATTTTTCTATTTTAAATAAAATGAACAAAGAAATGCAAAATAAAATAAAATAAAATCAATTTTAATGAGAAGTATGCAGATCCCAAGGCCATGATTCAAATTAAACACACGGGAGCTGACTTGCGCGCATCTGGACGGCTGAGGTTTAAACTGGGAAAATTCAAACTAATCCTAAATAATTAAAATTAGGGTTCAGTGTCAAATCCTGTCCATTGAGAACACGCGCGAAAACAGATCCAACGCACCAAATTCAAATACGAAGCCCTAACCCTAATTAGCCTTAATTACTTTCAGGTGGCCGGAAATGACCTCCGGTCATCTTCTCCGGCCACACCTCCCCTGAAAATTTCCCAAAACGCTCCCTAGGTCATTTCTGGAGCTCTAAAGCTCCAGATTGCTTCCTTTTACCTCCCTAAGCTCATCCCTAACCTCAAACCTCATTTATTTTCACTCATCAGCAAGATACGAATCAAAGAACAAAAATGGTGAAACTTTCAGACAAGCCATACATGCTCAATTCTTCATCATTTTCAAAAATAACAAGTTCAGAGTGTTCAGGGAAGCAAGCTTAAGCATTTAGAAACTTAAAACAAGAGTTCTGGAAAAATAAATTCCATGGCTACCTGAAGCGAAGCTTTCAACCCTAGAGCTTTCTGGTTGTCTTCCTGCCTCAGAACACCTCCATTGATCCCCCTCAAGAGTTTGCAAAGCTTGGTTGGAGTTTATATGGCCTCTATGTGAAGTTTGCTGAAGTTCAGTTCAAGGAGGGGCCATAATCGTGTTTTTGATTTGGAGTGTTTCAAGTTGTTTCAAGGGGTGGGAAATGATCAGTGGATCATGGTGAGTTGTTCTATGGAATTTGTTTTGATGTTTGTGGCTTGTGTGATCAATTTCGAAGAAAAATGCAAAAAGGGGAGTTTTGGTGAATGCTGAGTTGTGGGAGGATTCAGCTTGTGTTGTTGTGTGTGTTGAGTTGCTTTTGGTCCATGTACGAATCCTTGATAGGTCAGAGAGTTGTTGTTGAATAGTTTGATTGGTATGGCTCAATTTGCATAAAGTCAAGAAAGTTGTCCTTGGAGGTATGGGCTCATGGCAGGCCAAGGACAAGGGTATGTCGTGCACAACTGGCTTTAGGGAGGTCCATGGAATTCAGATTTTGTAGCTAGCACAAGTGGATGTCAAGATTTGGGGCATTTTGCAATTTGTGAAGGTTTTGGCCCCTTTTGTAATACTTGATGATCAAGGCATGAAACTTGAGAATTCTTTGGGCAATTAGGAATTATAGGTCATGTATGATGTTTGTGTAATGGTTAGAAGTCAATTAGAGGTCATATTTTGCCTTGGTATGAGATTTTGCAAGTTTCCCTGTTTGGTACATAAGTGAAATTTTGTGATTTTTCCCAACTTTGCAAGGCCATAACTTGAGTTCTATGATGAATTAGATCAAGTTCTTGTACTTTTTGAAAAGGGAATGATCCAACCTATAACTTTCATGACCAAGAAATTTTCATTTGAAGCATGTTTGAATCAAAAAGAGGAGGTTGAAAAACTTTCCCAAAATGGCAAGTTTGCATTACAAGTCACTTTCCCAAAATGGCAACTTTGCAAATGGCTTGAAATTCTCCAATTTTGTGAACTTCTAAACTCTTCTAAGATCAAATAAAGATCATATACACCCAAAATGATGGAGAAGATCCTTTGGTTGGATGATTGGGGGGCCTCAGAGGCCCTGATTTTGCACTGACTTGTTCAAGAAGTCATCTATTGATCAGATGCCTTCCCCATTGAATTTCTTCATGAAAATTGGTATGCATGATCCTTATATCATATAGAGACCAATAGAAAAAGGAATGACCAAAAATTTTTTAGTTATGGCCTTTGAAACCAAAACCCTAATTTTAGGTCATCTGTGCAGTTAAACCTGGCTCTGCTTCCATGCCTTCCTCAATTCTTGTGATTTTCTGACTTCCTTGATCTTGGGAGGATATAATATGATGCTTGAACATAAATGGACCCCCTTGAGATGATTGAAGACCCTTGGAGTGCCTCAAATGGCTCATGGACTGCTCAGATCACAAACCCTAGATGCAGATGACTTTGAACCAATGCCATGAAGCAAAAATGCAATATGAGATGATATGATTGAACTAATGCAAATGTGGAAGATCACAAGCCATTGTGTGAACTTAGTGAGGGAAAATTTGGGGTGTTTACACTTTGCAAATATTCTTCAGTACTAACTCCCCTGCTCTAGCCTTTCTGATGTAGTCATCCGTCTTCTCAATCTTGGTCAAGTGCTCAATCCTGAGCCTCTCCAACCTTTCATTATCTAGATGACTGTCATTCCTCTCCCAGAGGGTCTTCTTCAAGGCTTAAGAGAGCTGAGTGTTCCTCTCTTTCAGTTTCTCAAACTCCTCCAAACTGACAGTAGCTGCAGGTTGTACTGTGGAAGGCCCAGGTACATCTTCTAAAGTAAATGGCATCCGGGTGATCTGAGCCCTGGTACGAGACCAATCAAGATAATATGCTGAAGAAATGTTGTTGCACTTGCCAAGGATGGTTGTTCCCTTAGTCTGAATGTTGTCCCAGGCCCAGGCTCCCTGTCTGACGACAGCAGAGTTGTGCTGGATTTCACAATAGATGGTCTCAGTCAAATCTTGCCCTCTTGGAGGATGAACCAAAGCATACCCTGTCGCTCCCACCAAAGGACACCGGGTCAGAAGGGGTACAGACGCGAATGGTCGGCGAAAAGAGAAAAGAGAAAGAATGAATAGAGTCTCCAGCTAGGCATTTTTATCCCGAGGGAAAGGTAATGCTGCATAAACCTAAGAAAAGATGGATAAGACGGTTGCGAACCAGAGAGACTGAGAAAGGGGGTTGGTTACAACCTGGGAAGGTATTAGCACCTAGATTGTCCGCCGTACTCGACGGGATCCACGCTTGAAAAATTTGTGTTTTAAAGGGGTAGTGTCAGTGCTATTTTGTGTATCAATGCTGGAAATAATGCAAGTGTCAATGTAAAATAAATGTGAGGTGTATAAGAGAAGTGTCAGTGTAAGAACAGGAGTATGAAGCTCAAGACTATGAGGCTTAAATGATAATACTGGAAGGAGGGGGAATATACAGAGACTTTTGTTCGATAACTGTGAAGTTATGCCTACGTATCCTCTCGTGCAATGAGGAAGTCAGAACACCGTAGTTCGACTCAAAGATACTGAAAGATATATTGACTTGTGAACTGCTTACTAGTCTATGCTCAAGTGTATGACCTGTCTGGCTCAGGTGCAAACTGTCTTGCATTAGACGGAAAAAGCGAGTTCTCGTTTGTGAGTGGATGAGATGAGAAAAGAATCCCGGAGGAGACGATTATTGTTTGTTTTTGTGTTTTCAGTATTTTATTACTTTTTGAGGTTTATCATAAGAAAATGAGCTTAAGCCTAAACCAAGGGTTAGCAAACTCATCACATCCTCCCTCTGATTAGGGGTAATGAGAATACCTTGAGTATGAAGTAAGCACCTCACACTTAATCACCATGGTGTAGGATTAAGATCATTAACCTACTTGTATTTATTTAGATGTTTTTGGTGTTTTTGTTTACTGTTAAGTAATGAGTTTAAGCCATAATCAATGATTTAATGGACTCATTACACCATCCTAATAGAAGGATAATAGATGAGATCACTTAAGCTGAGGAAGATACCTCAACTTAATCCATGATTAGGGATTAACCTCATGACAAAACAAACCTTTATTACATGGATTTTAATTAGAAATGAGATTAAGAAGTGATTTTTAAGTTTGTAAGACAACTTGAGGGGGACTTGTCCATTAAACACTAGGGTTAGTCCTTCTTAACCAATAATGGAAGAATTAGAACCCTAATGCAAGGCCCAAGTTACAAGATATTGTCTTAGTGATTATTAAGATGGATTAATTAAGAGGATTTAAACACATTAAGGGTTTAACACTTAGGATTAAAGTTATACACTCCATCCTAATAGAAGGATGTAGGCATACGCTTAATCACAAAGCCTTAAAACCTTTAGGGTTTAGTCCTTGATTATGAGGTGAGAAGAGAAGACTCAAAGATGACACAAAGGAAAGAGTCTAAGGGGGACTAAAAATCCTATAATGTTATCATGCTTGGAAGTCCTAGGGTTTGTGAGGCTTAAGAGGAGAAATCTTCAAAGAGCCACCAAGGAGAGAAGCAGATGAAAGGAGAGAGCAACAGAGAGAAGCAAGACAAATTGCTTCACTTAAGAAGACAAGTTGCCTGAAGAAAGAAAGTAAGAGATGAACATGAATGAGCAAGCTCACTCTAATACAAAAATAAAATGCAGCAAAGATGCAAGAGAGATGAGAAGAGATTGTGAGAAGTGAAGGCAAATTCACTTCTTAAAACAACTTACCACCTGAAAAGTTAGCAAAAGAAATGAAATACAATGCAAATGAGATGAAATGTCATGATGAAAACCAAAGTCAGAAGCATAAACATGATGTTAAGGATGCTAAGAGATGACACAAACACATGACAAGAGATGAGAGTGAGCATACAAGGATGAGGATGCAAATAAGGCATGCTTTGAACCATAAAGATTCGTAAATGTTTATGAAATGCAATGAACATATAACATGGCAAATGAAAGATGTAATGATCAAACATGATTCTAATATGTCCAAAGAGGTATTATGAATCATGTGGATGCTCAAAATGTCATGGCAAGTCATTGAATGCAAGCAAATGAGAGATGGATGCAAAGGAAGGCACAAATTAGGGTTTACATACAACATGCATCACAAAAATCCAAAACCAGAAGCAAATGACATGATAAAAATTGAAAATGGGATCAAAGGAACCCTAACCCTACACAAGTTCACTGCCCAAAGGAGGGGATCTAACTCTTAACCTAGTGCAAGTTATGAATTTTCTAAGTCAACTAGGGTTTTGGGATACCTCTCAAAGAAAAATACAAAACAAATTGAAAATGGAAAATCAATTC
Source organism: Lathyrus aphaca (assembly GCA_963966055.1). Lineage (NCBI taxonomy): Eukaryota > Viridiplantae > Streptophyta > Magnoliopsida > Fabales > Fabaceae > Lathyrus > Lathyrus aphaca. The sequence continues at coordinate 111,650,292 of OZ014523.1, forward strand.
AAACCAATTTTATCCTATAAACTACATGCTATGTAGGGTGAAATGCAAGAAGAGACATTATCAAACTCTCAAGGGTTAGGCAGAATGGATTTTTCAAAAATTGAACAAAAATATTGCCTTAAAATGAATTTAATTCCCATGAAAATTGTCAAAATGCATCAAGAACCAAAAAGAAATTTGGTTTGAGAGTTTGATAATGTTTCTAAATGTTTTGAAATGCAATGTGAATTTTTTTGGAATTTTTAAATACCTAAATGTATTTTTAATTAATTAATTTTCATTAACTAATTAAAAATAACCATTTAAATGATTTAAAAATAATTTTTAATGCAAAAAATAAAAATAAAAATATTTTTGGGTTCTAAAAATTAATGAAATGTTTGACAAAAATTTTCAGAATTTTTAAATGTGTTTTGCTTTTTTAAATAATTCGTGGAAATAAAATGTAAAACAAATAAAATTAAAATGAATTTAAAAGAAAAAAAGAGAAAGTCAACTAATCTGAGGGCTGAGATTCAAATTCAAGGAGGCGGGAGTTGACTACACGCGCGAACGAATGGCCAGAATTCAAACTCTCTTAATTATGATTAAACCCTAATCCTGAGCCCTAATCACTTTCAGATGACCGGAACAGTGTTCCGGTCATCTTCTCCGGCCAACCAATTTCCCAATCTCACTCAAAACGCATCAAAACTTCACTAAACTCTCCAGAATCAATCTATGAACATCATTAAACATAAACCCTACAACAAACATCATTTATTTTTCGTGAATCAAGAGAAGCAAACAAAATCATTTTTACGGGCAAACTTTCAGACAGTCAATACATGCTCGTTTCTTGACCATTTTCAAAACCAAACACATCCAGATGATCAGTGAAACTCATAGAATCATTTTATAACAAGAAATTAAAGTTCTGGAAAAAAAGTTCTTGAGCTCACCTGAACTAGAGCTTTCGAAACAGGGACTTTCTGGCTGCTTCTTTGGTCCAAACAAGCTCCAATGATCCTCCCCAGAAGTTTGTGATGCTTAGCTGGAGTTTATATGGTCTCTAGAGGAAGTTTGCAGAAGCTCAGGTCAATGGAGGAGGGGAATCGTGTTTTTGATGTGGGAGGTTTCAGGCCAAAACAAGGGTTGGGAAATGATCAGAGGATCATGGTGAGTGATTTTGTGAAGTTTGCTTTGATGTTTGAAGCCTGTGTGTTGAGTTTCGAAACAAAGTGCATAAGAGGTGAGTTTTGGGAACTATGGCTTGTGTGATGTTTCAGGCTGTGTTGTGTTATGTGTTGAGTCTCTTTTGGTACATGTATCAAGTTGGGATAGGTCAGAGAGTTGTTGCTGGCCTAGCTTGATTGGTATGGGTCTTTTTGCATAAAGTCAACTTTTTGTGTAAGAGAGGTATGGGCTATTTCAGTCAAGGTATAAGGCATGGCTTGGCTGCAGCTTGAATCAAGAAGAACCATGGAAATGAATTTGAGGCAATGCAGCAAGTGGATTAGGGTTTGTGTGAGGTTTTGCAACTTTCACAAAGTTTGGCCCTTTTGAAGTTTCTTAATGCACAAGTCATGAAAATGGACAATTCTTTGGTGCATTCTGATTTTCAAGTCATGATTCATGTTTGTGTAATGCATAGAAGTCACATTGAAGTCACATTTTGCCTTGGCATGAGGTTTTGCAACTTTGCCTCTTTGGTGTAAAACTTGAAATTATGTGATTTTTCCCAACTTTGACAAGCCATAACTTTTGATCCATAATGAATTAGAATGAGTTCTTGTACTTTTTGAAAATGGGAGGATCCATTCTACAACTTTCATGACCAAAGTTTTCTCATTTGAAGCATTTTTGAATCAATTTGAGGAGGTTGAAAAACTTTCCCAAAATAGCAAGTTTACATTACAAGTCACTTTCCCAAAAAGGCAATTTTGCAAATGGCTTGAAATTCTTCAACTTTGTGAACTTCTAACATCTTTTATGATCAAATAAAGATCATACACATTCAAAATGATGGAGAACACCCTTTGGTTGGGTCATTGGGGGCCTCAGATGCCCTGATTTTGCACTGACTTGCTCAAGAAGTCAACTTTTGATCAGATGCCTTCCCCATGGAATTTATTCATGAAAATTGATATGCATGATCCCTATACCATATAGAGACCAATAGAAACAAGAATGACCAAAAATTTTGGAGTTATGGCCTCTGAAACCAAAACCCTAATTCTAGGTCATCTGTGCAGCTAAGCCTGGCTCTGCTTCCATGCCTTTCTCAGTTCTTGTGATTCTTTGACCTTTTAGATCTTGTGAGGGTATATTATTATGCTTGAACATTCATGGACCCCTTTGAAGTGATTGAAGACCCTTGGAATGGCCCAAGTGGCTCAGGGATGGTTCAGATCACAAACCCCAGATGCAGATGACTTAGAAACAATGCAGTGAAGCAAATATGCAATATGAGATGCCATGATTGAACTTATGCATATGAAAAGATCACAAGCCATGGTGTGAATGGGTGAGGGCAAATTTGGGGTGTTTACAGCTGCCCCTATTCAAACATGAGTTAGCTGTGCAGGATGTAAGCAACGGCTTAACAGGCAAACAAGATAACTTGTGGTTGAATACCAAAGACAGTCCAAAATTTGTACTCACAGAATGAAGAAGAAAAGGGATATAGATTGTAAAGGAAAATAAAGTATGTTTATAAAGTGAGGACGACGGAGGACGACCGTCGAGCAGAGGACGACTGCTGGGGATGAAGCAATGACGGGGACGACCGACATGATGGGGATATAAAAGATTATGATGGGGACGGCCATCAAGTAAAGCTATGAAACTCTCTGGGGGATTATAGGTAAATGATGGGGACGGACATCGGGTTGAAGAAATAAATGATGAGGTACGGTCATCAAAGGTGAAGGACGATCACCTAGCAGGGGACGGCTGCTCTGTTGGGGATAAGATGAGGGACGGACATCTAATGGTGAAAGACGATCACCGGGCAAGGTACGGTTGCCAAAAGTATCGCGACATAGGACGAATGCCAGATTGGAAGGTCGACGATGGGGACAGCCATCGGATAAGCATGATGAAGGACGATCATCAAGAGGTGAAGGACGATCACCTAGCAGGGTACGGCTGCTCTCGGAGTTTATCATGACATAGGACGAATGCCAGATAACAAGGTCGACGATGGGGACGGCCATCGGATAAAATGATGAAGGACGATCATCAAGGTGGTGAAGGACGATCACCTAGCAGGGGAGGGCTGCTAAGAATATCACGACATAGGACGAATGTCGGATAAGAAGGGGTTCTAATGAATAGAGACTCCACTGGGGGTGATGAAGGACGATCATCAAAAAGGTGAAGGACGATCACCTGGCAGGGTACGGCTGCCGAAAAGGTATCATGACATAGGACGAATGTCAGATAGACAGGAAATAGTTCACTGGGATTTGCTGGGACTCTTCTGGGGAAGAGGTAGACATAGACGAGTGTCTAGATTCAAGAAGACAGAGGTGTTTGACATGGTGTATAGATTAAAGATGCGGACGAGCATCCTTAAGACTATGATATGAACGAGTATCAGTAGAAACAAACGATTGACGCGTGTTCAGAGATGATGATACAGACGAGTATCAACTGGTTAACAAAGAACACGGACGAGTGTCGACTCTGAGGGGACTTAAGTGGTGTATACAAGATACGGACGAGTATCTGTATGAGTAAACATGAATGATACCCGAACGAGTGTTCAACTTGCTAGGGAGAGCATGATACGGACGGGTGTCAGAAGAAGTGTAAGTATATGGTTCCTAAGTGTTTAGGTAACTATGTTGGGGGAGGTGACATGGACGGGTGTCGAGAAGTTGTATATGAATTTGTGAGTGCAAAGGGGACGCTTTGGCTTTCTGCTGGGGATATGACACAGACGAGTGTCGAGAAGTATCTGTAACATATAAGTGTCTGTTTGTAAAGAATGCTCGGGCGACTTTACTGGGGGGTGATGACACGGACGAGTGCCAAAGGGAGTGTGTATCTGTGAGGGAAATGCTTTGGCTTTCTGGTGAGGAATTGGGGAAATATTCCGTATACTGTTGATGGACTGTCAGTATTTACAAGTGTTCAGTTCGACACATGGCTTATGATTATGCAATATGATTGATTTTTGCCGTAATGCTCCGTATTAGACGGAAAGCTACGCTCTGTGGGGAAAATATGATGTGAATGCTATGATTATGCAAAGATACCGATCCGGGATTCGGATCCCGTTGCTGCAGAGATCTCTGGCTGATCTGCTTGAAATGGGCTTCCCAGCTGGGGGTAGGATCATTGGTAGATCTGGCATATACGACTCTGCTTGGGGCAGTAGATCATTGATAGATCCTTCTTAGTAATGAGGGTCCCAGTTGGGGTTTGTAGAAGCTTTCGTCACTCTGTTGTGAGGTCTTCAGGCATTGTTTCTCTGGATAGAGGCTGAAACTCTGTGGGGAGATGGTTCCCTTCCTGACACTTGGATGGGGAGGGATGATCATTGGACGATCTTCCTAGAGATTTATGTGGGGGATCTTGCTGAGGAAGATGATGTCTGGCAACTCAGCTGGGGATATGAACACCTCCAGGTGCTTCTCTTTGAAGGAAGTGTTGGAGAAGTGATGCCTGACAACTCCGATGGGGAGAAAGCACCTCTGGTGCTGTTTGGAAGGTGTGCTGAGGAAGTAATGATTTGGGCAGCCTACTGGGGAGAAGCTTTCATGCCCCATGTTGTGCTTTGAACACCTGCAATCCTGTATGACAAAGAAACGTACAAGTTTCCCGAGGTATCCCTTACTGGATTCCGTCATAGGAGTTTAGACACTCCCGGGAGCAAATATATTTCCTGTAAGCACGCATTTTTAGAAAGGAAGCATCTGTATTTATGCAATCTATATCTCAAGGACATCGGACATTTTGCAAAATGAAAAATAAAATGTACGAGACAAGATACGACTAAAAATCTGATTTTATTAATTTGTGCGCCCTGAATTGGCAAGATACAGTCAAAGAAACGGATTCCCTGAAATGAGGAGATCGTTACAAATTGAGAAACCAAAAGACAGTGGCAATGTTGATGACGCTTCAAGGAGCTCCCCTTTTGCTATGACTTGTATAACATTGACGTTCTTCTCGTCTTACTCTCTGAAGAAGGCTGATTTTGACCGATGCTTTATCCTTTTCGAAGCTTGCCATGTTGTAAGTGATACAGACAAATTCAGAATGCGGTTGTTCGCTTATTCCCTTATTTTGCGTGAATCTCCCTTTCAGGTTTTCAATCCACCGGGATACCCATTTTTGCCCGAGTTGTCCAATGCGGCTTTTCAACTCAGCGGGTGTACATCTTTTGTTTATTTTCCCTTATTTTTGCCCGAGTCTTTTATTCTGTTTTTGACTCGCCGGGATGCCCTATTTTTGCCTGGACTTACATTCTGTTTTTTTATGTCCAGCGGGTCATTTTTACGCGAAGTATTTTTTAACTGCATCTGAATTCAAAGAGGACATGAAGTCTTCACCATCCATAGTACTGAGCATCAGTGCTCCACCAGAGAAAACTTTCTTTACTATGAACGGACCATCATAATTCGGGGTCCACTTGCCCTTGTGGTCTGTATGAGGAGGGAGGAGTCTTTTCAGCACAAGATCTCCTACTTGGTACTCTCGAAGCCTGACTTTCTGATCGAAGGCTTTCTTCATCCTTTTCTGGTACAACTGCCCATGACAAATTGCAGCCAATCTCTTTTCTTCGATCAGACTTAGTTGTTCGTATCGGGATCGGACCCATTCTGCTTCATTCAGTTTAACATCCATCAGTACCCGCAAGGAGGGTAATTCAACTTCAACTGGTAGGACTGCCTCCATACCATAAACAAGCTGATACGGTGTTGCCCCAGTGGATGTTCTGATTGACGTACGGTACCCATGTAAGGAAAACGGTAGCATTTCATGCCAGTCTTTGTATGTAACAACCATCTTCTGCACAATCTTCTTGATATTCTTGTTAGCTGCCTCAACAACGCCATTCATCTTTGGCCTGTAAGGAGAAGAATTATGGTGTTTGATCTTGAAGTCCCGGCATAGTTCTGCCATCATTTTGTTGTTTAAGTTGGAACCATTATCGGTAATGATTCGCTCAGGCACTCCATACCGACAGATGATATCTCTCTTCAGAAATCGGGCTACCACTTGCCTTGTAACATTTGCATAAGAAGCCGCTTCAACCCACTTGGTGAAATAGTCAATGGCAACCAGGATGAATCTGTGGCCATTTGAAGCATTCGGTTCAATCTTGCCAATCATATCAATGCCCCACATGGCAAAGGGCCAAGGTGAAGACATCACATTCAAAGGATTCGGAGGCACATGCACTTTATCCGCATAAATCTGGCATTTATGGCATTTCCTGGCATCGGCACAACAGTCTGCATCCATTGTGATCCAGTAATAGCCTGATCTCAACAACTTTTTAGCCATGGCATGCCCTCCCGCATGGGTACCAAAGGATCCTTCGTGCACCTCGTGCATCAATAAGTCTGCCTTTGTCTTACCAACACATCTGAGGAGTACCATATCAAAGTTTCTCTTGTACAGGGAACCATCAGTATTCAGGAAGAAACTACCAGCTAGCCTTCTTAATGTCTTCTTATCATTGGAAGATGCCCCAGGTGGGTATGTTTGATCCTCCAAGAAGCATTTGATGTCATGGAACCAAGGCTTATCATCTTTGACAATGTCTGCTAAAAACACATATGCTGGTTTGTCAAGTCTGGACACTGAAATCCGTGGCACAAAGTTGGCAGCTTGAACTTTGATCATAGATGAAATGGTAGCCAAAGCATCTGCAAACTGATTCTCGTCTCGAGGGATATACTCAAGCTTGACCGTTGTGAAAAAAGTCAGCAACCTCCTTGTATAATCCCGGTAAGGTATCAGATGATCCTGGTGAGTGTACCACTTATTGTTGGTTTGATTGATTACCAGAGCTGAATCTCCGAACACAGTCAAAGTCTTGATCCTGAGGTCAATGGCTTTCTCAAGACCCATAATACAAGCTTCGTATTCAGCTTTGTTGTTAGTGCAGTTAAAGGTGAGTTTTGCCGAAAAAGGCATGTGAACTCCTTTAGGTGTAATGAGTACCGCACCAACACCACGACCATTCATATTAACAACCCCATCAAACATCATAGTCCACTCTTCTTCTGGGTCAGGCCCTTCAGTGTGAACAGGCTCTTCATGATATTTTACTTTTATGAACATGATGTCTTCATCAGGGAAGTCAAATCTCATAGGCTGGTAATCGTCAATGGGTTGCTCAGCAAGATAATCAGACAATACACTGCCTTTGATGGCCTTCTGAGATGTGTATTGAATGTCATATTCTGTGAGGATCATTTGCCATCTTGCAACCCGTCCGGTAAGTGCTGGCTTCTCAAAAATGTACTTAACTGGGTCCATCTTGGAGATCAATAAAGTGGTGTGGGTCAACATATACTGCCTTAGTCGGCGAGCAGCCCACGCTAAAGCACAGCAAGTTTTCTCGAGCAGTCAATAACGTTGTTCACAGTCGGTAAACTTTTTGCTTAGGTAGTAAATTGCATACTCTTTTCGACCAGAATCGTCATGCTGGCCCAGCACACACCCCATTGACTCTTCTAATACTATCAAGTACATGATTAGAGGTCTTCCTTCAACTGGAGGCATAAGGATTGGAGGCTCTTGTAAGTATTCCTTGATTTTGTCAAAAGCCCTCTGGCAGTCTTCATTCCACCTGACCGTTTGTTCTTTTCTTAACAGCTTGAACAAAGGCTCACAGGTTGCAGTAAGGTGAGATATGAACCGTGAAATGTAGTTCAATCTACCTAAGAAACCCCGAACTTCTTTTTCAGTCTTAGGTGCAGGCATTTCTTGAATGGCTTTGACTTTATCAGGGTCAACTTCAATCCCTTTTTCACTTACAATAAATCCTAGCAACTTACCGGATCGCACCCCGAATGTGCATTTGTTGGGGTTCAACTTCAGTTGGTACTTCCTCAGACGCTTGAATAACTTTAACAGATTCACCAGGTGGTCTTCCTCTTTGAGGGACTTGGCAATCATGTCATCCACATAACATTCAATTTCTTTGTGGATCATGTCATGGAATAATGTTACCATAGCCCGTTGATAGGTTGCACCAGCATTCTTCAATCAGAATAGCATCACCTTATAACAGAATCTGCCCCAGGGTGTGATGAAAGTTGTCTTCTCCATGTCTTCAGGTGACATTTTGATCTGATTATATCCTGAAAATCCGTCCATGAAGGAGAACACCGAGAACTGAGCCGTATTATCGACCAATACATCAATGTGAGGTAAAGGGAAGTCGTCTTTCGGGCTGGCTCTGTTTAGATCCCGGTAGTCCACACACATCCTCACCTTGCCATCTTTCTTAGGCACAGGTACAATATTAGCGACCCACAGCGGGTAACTAGTTACAGCAAGGAACCCGGCGTCCCACTGTTTTTGTACCTCTTCTTTAATCTCCATTGCCATATCTGGGAGAGTACGGCGCAGCTTCTGTTTTACTGGTGGGCAATCTTCTTTTAGAGGCAGCTTATGCATAACAATGTCAGTGTCCAACCCTGGCATATCCTGATAAGACCAAGCGAAAACATCCACATACTCCCGAAGCATGTCAATCAGTTGCTCTTTTACCAAATCTTGCAGGCAGGCCCCGATCTTAACCTCTTTCACATCTTCTTCCGTACCAAGATTAACTGTTTCAATCTCCTCCTGATGAGGAGTGATAACCTTCTCCTCTTGTCTTAACAACCTGGCTAGCTCTTCGGGAAGCTCATAATCTTCTTCAACCCCTTCATCGACTTGATTGATTGGATTGTCAAAGTCATACGAAGCCATAGTTGTGTTGTTGTCGGTGCAATCTGAAAGGCACTCTCTGCAAGGGTTTAGATTGTTTATTTTAGTGATCAATTTTAATCTTGTTTAGGAAAAGTGAAAGATGAAGTTATCATTTTGAAAAACATTGCCATTTTATTTTTTGTACAAAAAGAAAAATGAAAAACAGTGAACGAAAAAGAAAAAGACTCATTTGCAAAAGATGTCCGATATTCATTGATTGATCCGATTGCACAAAATTACAAGATGGCCCGATTACAAAATGAGTCTTGTCATCTTGGGCAAGATGCAAGACTTGATGCATTCTTAAAAATACAGGAAATAATAATTACTCTGCAGGAGTAACCCTTATAATTTCCTGGGAAGACCAGTTAAGGACTTGGCTCCCCGGGATCCTTGGATGTATTCAGCTCTCCAGGTTGCGATCGCTTTCCTCCTCGTCTTCTAAATTGTTCACAGCATCTGGGGTGAGCATTCCCCTGCTGACAAAATTGGGCTCTTTGGCAGCCTCTGATTGATCTTGTTGAGTTGGTTTGTAACCCAACCAAATCTGTCTTCCTTCTTTTCCACGGGCAGCAGCTTGCCCCAGCCTTGGGCAGTACCCTCTTCAACAACCTTCCTAGCTTGCTGATATGACGTTATGGAGGTTCCCAGTACAGCAGAGGTTTCATTAATGTTCAAGGCCTCAAACCCTTGGCTCATGGTTTCATGGATTTCTCCATCCATTTCTATGTACTTGTATGTAGCCAGATGGCTAACAAAGATGTCTTTTTCCCCACAGATGGTGATGACCTGGCCTTCCCACTCGAATTTCAGCTTCTGGTGAAGGGTAGACGTAACAGCGCCAGCGGCATGGATCCAGGGTCTACCCAACAAATAGTTGTAGGCCGACTGAATGTCCATCACATAGAAGGTAATTTTGAAGGTCTGCGGGCCAATCATCACAGGCAGATCAATCTCCCCAAGCACTGATCTTTTAGAGCCATCAAATGCTCTCACCACCAAATTACTCGGACGTAATGCCAAACCGTCATATTCTAGCTTCACTAAGGCTTTCTTTGGTAGAACATTGAGTGACGATCCAGTGTCCACCAGCACATGAGATAGAACAACACCCTTGCATTCCAAGGTGATATGTAAAGCCTTGTTGTGGTTACGTCCCTCAGTTGTTAAGTCAGCATTGGTAAAGCCCAGTCCATGACTGGTGTTGACATTTGCTACCACGGTCTCTAGCTGATTAACAGTGATCTCCTCTGGCACGTATGATGCGTGCAGGACTTTCAACAACGCGTTCCTGTGAGCTTCAGAGCACATCAACAGGGATAATATGGAGATTTTTGAGGGAGTTTGGTGAAGCTGATCCACCACCTTATAATCACTTCTTTTTATGATTCTCATAAACTTGTCTACATCTTGTTTAAAAGATGCCTTCTGAGTTTCTTTGATAGTCGGCTCTTCAAGTACCACACTTTTTCCTTTTTCTTTGATAGCAGCTTCTGCTTCAACATTAGGTCTCTGAGTTTGTGATGCGAAAAGGCGTCCGCTTCTGGTGAAGCCTCTGCCTCCCCCAACATTATCAATTTGTGGAGAAGAGGTTGAAGAATCCAAAGTGATTTTCTCCCCGTTGCAGTAAAGATCAGAGACATAATGCCAAGGTATGGCATTACTGCTTTCATATGGAACCGGTCCAGGCACCGTAATGGTAACTGGGCTGACTGCTGTAGAGGAGGGTACTGTGATGGTGTGTGGATCGTAGTAAATTGTGACTGGTGACCTGGCAGGAGGTGCCACCGTTTGTTGCTGAAAGTTGTTATTTGGAGGAACAATTGATGGATCATAGTAGATGGTGACTGCTGAGATATCTTCATTAATTTCTGCTGGCGTTGTAGAAGATTCTGCTGAATAAATGGACGTTGATGTTGTAGAAGAAAGGGTTGTTGAATTTTGACTTGTTGAGGTGATGGATGGAGTAATTGCTGATGATATTGACGAATCGGTAGGAATGATTGTTGCTGCCGTTGTAGAAGAATCGGGAATTGTTGTTAAAGGAATTGCTGGATTTGTAGGCGCCGTTGTTGAGATCTGAAGGATTCCATCCTTGATAAGACTATCTATGTCGCTTCTCAAATTATCACACCCGTTGACTGCAATGTTGCAATACCCACAACCGAGCTCACACCCGGGGAACACTTGGCACTCTAGAAGCTGAGCTTTAATTTCAACCAAAGGTGTTCGAATTTGTGCGACACTGGTGATCAAGGTAGATGGTCTATCTTCCTCAATGGCATTAATCCTCGGCCCGCCATGATGAGGCATAGGATTCTTGTTGACATTTGAAGGGGGTGCAAAGTTGAGGGCTTTAGAATCCACCAGATCTTGGACTTTCATTTGCAAAGCCCTGCATTTCTCAGTATTGTGGCCAGGCGCATTGGATTGGAATGCACATCTGGCGTTGACATCATAATTCCTTGGGAGATTGGAGGGATCTGGAGGTGCCAATGTCCTTAACTCAACCAAGTTAAGCTTCAGGAGTTGTGGCAGTAAAGCGGCATAAGGCATAGGGATAGGGTCAATCACCCTGTTTGCCTGTGATGGTCTTGGTTGAAAGGGTCGTTGTTGTTGATTGCTGTTGTTGTTGTTGTAGGTTCTCTGTTGCGGGTACTAAACTTGCTGTTGATAATGTGGTTGTTGTTGTGGTTGATATGCTGATTGTTGAGGAATCGGAGCTGGAATAGTAACAGCTGCCACTGATCTGTGAACATACTGAGGTCTGCCCCTGGTGGCATGGATGGCATTTGTCTCACCGGTCCTTCGAGGTCCCACAAAAGGATTCCTGGGATTACTGGACGAACTTGCACCATTATCAGAAATTTTGCCCATTTTCAAAAGGCTTTCAATCCTTTCCTTAGCTATAACTACGTCAGCAAAACTGGTGGAAGAAAAGGCAGCTAGCCTATCAATGTATGTTCCTTGTAAAGTATTCATGAACATGTCGGCCATTTCCCTTTCCGACATGGGTGGTTGGACAGCAGCAGCAAGCTGTCTCCACCTTTGGGCATATTCCCTGAAGCTTTCCCTGGAGGATTGAGACATTCCCATCAGAAGGGTCCTGTTAGGAGCCATGTCCAGATTGTATTGATACTGCCTGATGAAGGCTTCAGCTAGGTCCTTCCAGCATCTGATAGTGGCTCTGGTCAAGTGTGAATACCACTCTCTTGAAGCTCCAGTCAAGCTATCTTCAAAGTAGAACATCCACAGTTTTTCATCCATGGTATATGCTTTAAGTCTCCCTAGAAAGGACTGTAGGTGAGTTCGTGGACAGGAAGTTCCATTGTATTTCTCAAAGCACGGGGGTTTAAACTTGTGGGGAATTCTCACCCCATCCACTAACCCCATGTCCATTACATTGAAGCCTAAGGAATTTTGAGACTCCAGAGATCTCAACTTCTCAGCAATTTCATCGAACCTCCTATCATAGACTTCATCTCTAGCTCCCATTACAGTAAACTGCTCTTCTTGAGGATCTTCTTGCAAGATCCTGCCTGCAGCAGTGTTGCCTTGCACATTCCTTGGGATATTGACTTCAGGATCTAGATGAGGTCCAAATACTGGTGGGTTAACATGAGGCTGACCTCCCTCATTATTATTAGTCCCTCCAGTCCCAGGATGAGGTTCCTCGGGAGTTTGTCTTTCTACCAATGCCCTTAACCTTTCCTGACTCTGGGCCAAGCCAGTCATTACAGTCATGAATTGAGCCATTTGGTTCCTCATCTCCACTCTTTCATTAGCCATCTGAGTTCTGACCTCTGTCAGGTCTTGTTGTACTTGATCCATTTGGATACCAGGAAGGTTGTTGCGAGTAGGGTACCGGTGCGTACGGTTGAGAGGGAACACCCGGCGGCGAGCAATATTTCCTGAATCACAACAGAGTTAGAAACAAACAAAATAATAACAAAACCTACAAAACAAAACAAAACAAAAGTTAGTATGCAATGCAGTATGCTTATTTGTTTTCCGAGGTATCCAGCTTGGTTCTTGGTTTTGACCTTTCCAGACCATGAGGAAGATGCTTTGATGGTGTTGGGAAAAAGGAAACCCCATAATGGAAACAAACTAAAATATATTACAAATGGTGAATCATACATAGTTTGTTTTACAACATGTGCCCCTGAAGGGTCAAAATACAACACAAAAGAAAAGTACATCAAATGAAAACAACAACAATCAAAAAGTCAGACATCTAGTCCAAACTCATCCTCCTTAACCTCCTTCAGAAGTGACTCAGTTACTGGACCAACTAGATGTTCTATGATGTTTTTGATGAGGAGGTTCCTGGTGGCAATGGCAGTGGTCAGCTTCTTGTGCCTATCCTGGTCCTTTGACCTCTTCAAACCAGCCCTAAGCTTCAACTCTGAAATCTCCTTCTGGGCTACTAATAAAGCTTCTTGTTGCTTCTTCTCATTAGCCTCTAATTGCTCAATCCTGGCTTGAGTCCTCTGATCTTCTTGTGTCTGGGCTTCAGTGATCCTGACCCACCTAGCCTGACTTTCTTGCAGATAGAGATCAGTCCTAGCTTGCTGGAACTTGGCTTCTTTACATGCATTCTTCAATATTTGCTCCCCAGCCCTTGCTTTCTTGATGTAGTCTTCTGTTTTCTCAATCTTGGTCAGATTTTCCACCCTAAGCTTCTCCAACCTCTCAATGTCTAGACGACCATCACTCCTTTCCCAAAGGGTCTTCTTTAGAGCTTGAGACAGATTCTCATTCCTTTCCTTCAGCTTCTCAAATTCTTCCAGGCTGACAGTTGCTGCTGGCTGTGCTGTGGATGGTCCAGGTATATCTTCAATGGTGAAAGGCATCCCAGTAATCTGAGCTTTGGCATGGGACCAGTCATAGTACTAAGCTTAAGCAACATTATTGCACCTTCCAAGAATAGCCATCCCTTTTGTCTGGATGTTGTCCCAGGCCCAGGATGCCTGTCTGACAGCAGCTAGATTAGGCTTTATCTCACAATACAGGGTCTCAGCTAAATCTTGCACTCTAGGAGGGTGAACCAAAGCATAACCCAGTTTTCTCTTAAACAGCAAAGGATTGTAGTTGATACAACCCTTTACTCCTATCAGAGGTACATTTGGGTATTGCCCACAGCTGGTGATAATGTCTTTGCCTTTGGTGCTCTGGGTGCACCATATGATGTCATCTGAAGACAAAGCAATAAGTCTCTTAGCCCAATTCTTCTTCTGGTGAGGATTCAAGAAGGCATCTGTCTTGGGTAGGTGTCTGAGCAGCCAGGTGTGAAACAAAGGTGCACAACACCTCACTAACTTCCCCCTCTGTTTCTCATTCCTCTGATGAATGGAGTAATAGAAATCTCCCAGCAACGTGGGTATTGGGTTTCTCAGAAGGAAAAGATGAATGGCATTCTTGCTAATAAATTTGGGCTCATCTGCAAACAGTATAACCCCATATATGATGAGGGCTAGAAGTGCACAAACTTCCCTCCATTCTCCCAAAGAAGCCTTCAAGATGGCCTGAGAAATCAAGAAATCCAAGTGCAAACCAGGGATCCCAGCCTTTGTTTTCATATTCTGCTCAATCAAAATAGGCTCCAGGTACAATGCTTTTGCCACTTCTCCATTGCTGGGAGAAGTCATCTCTGGGTTGAAGGGGACACCACCCTTGACAGGTACTCCAATCAATGATGAAAACTCCTCCAACAGAGGTCCTAGCTGAAAGTCTGGGAATGTGAAGCACCTCAGAGGAGGGTCATAAAACTGTAGGCAGGTGTGTATCATGCTCCTCTGAGAAGGGTCCAGGTCCATAACCATATCCAGGATACCTCCATAATGCTCTCTGAATAATGGGATGTGGTCAGGGGTGATAAGTGACTGGACCTTCCTGATGCCAGTCAACACAGGCTCAAAGAAATGGTATGATATGTTGCTCTTCCTGGGAGCCATGACTGCTGATGAAGAGCTGAAGATAAGTGCTGATGAAGATCAAGACTGATACTGGAGATGAGCCACTGATATGCTGATGTTGGTGATGATGAAGGTGGATGAAGCAGATAACTGATGAAGCAGAGGTCTATGCAGGAGAAGGGGTCAAAACCAAACCAGATATAATGTGGATACCCTGAAAAACAAATAAACAAATTTTAAATGATGCAATGATGATGTATGCAAATGATATGCAAGGGTTTGTGATCAAGCTGGATCTGATTTATCTGTCTTGATATAAAGCCCATGTATGTTCAAGAAGTCCAGATGGAGGTTCAGAAATCCGGTAACCAAGGTGGGGGACTCAAATAAAGAGTCACATGTCCAGGGTTAAATCACAAGAACTGTCCAAAATGTGGTATTCTTAATCAAAACAAGTAACAGGGTATGATGTGGCCAATGGTACCTGCAAACCTGTAAACAGCCCAACCCCCCTCACAGGCAGTGTTCTAGAACAAGGATCCTCAGACTTGGATCAGTTATGAGAAGTGTAAACACTTCTAACCCGGAGGTACAGTGTTTACAATAACCATAAAAGATCCTCCTCTAATTCACCTCAGTTTCTGAAGGTCAATAATAAAGGTCATCCAGACTTAGCAGGCTTCCCAGATAGCCCTAGCACTACAGGAAATCTGTAGCACAGAGTTCTCAAGAAGAAACCCACATCTGAACCGTGTTTCATATTCCCGCACCAGACCGAAATGGAATGGGAAAGAACAGGAACCACTCTAGCCTAGGTGTCACTCAGGTCCCAGGTATAGGACCTTAAACTCTCAATGAAATCCTACTCACCAAGACAGAAGAACAGATCCAGCAATGATAATGACAGTATGAAATATGAAAAACTATAAAGGAAAGCAATAAATAAAGTTGTACAGAAAGCAATAAATAAAGCAACTATATAAATACAATTAGAACATAACACCCCAGTAAACACAAATCAAACAAGCGCTAGGAGGAACCCACAAAAAGAACCAGAAGCCCTGGTTACAATATAAGGATCCCCAGCAGAGTCGCCAAGCTGTTGCTCCCACCAAATGACACCGGGTCAGAAGGGGTACAGACGCGAATGGTCGGCGAAAAGAGAAAAGAGAAAGAATGAATAGAGTCGCCAGCTAGGCATTTTTATCCCGAGGGAAAGGTAATGCTGCATAAACCTAAGAAAAGATGGATAAGACGGTTGCGAACCAGAGAGACTGAGAAAGGGGGTTGGTTACAACCTGGGAAAGTATTAGCACCCAGATTGTCCGCCGTACTCGACGGGATCCACGCTTGAAAAATTTGTGTTTTAAAGGGGTAGTGTCAGTGCTATTCTGTGTATCAAAGCTGGAAAGAATGCAAGTGTCAGTGTAAAATAAATGTGAGGTGTATAAGAGAAGTGTCAGTGTAAGAACAGGAGTATGAAGCTCAAGACTATGAGGCTTAAATGATAATACTAGAAGGAGGGGGAATATACAGAGACTTTTGTTCGATAACTGTGAAGTTATGCCTACGTATCCTCTCGTGCAATGAGGAAGTCAGAACACCGTAGTTCGACTCAAAGAGACTGAAAGATAAATTGACTTGTGAATTGCTAACTAGTCTATGCTCAAGTGTATGACCTGCCTGGCTCAAGTGCAAACTGTCTTGCATTAGACGGAAAAAGCGAGTTCTCGTTTGTGAGTGGATGAGATGAGAAAAGAATCCCGGAGGAGACGATTATTGTTTGTTTTTGTGTTTTCAGTCTTTTATTACTTTTTGAGGTTTATCATAAGAAAATGAGCTTAAGCCTAAACCAAGGGTTAGCAAACTCATCACATCCTCCCTCTGATTAGGGGTAATGAGAATACCTTGAGTATGAAGTAAGCACCTCACACTTAATCACCATGGTGTAGGATTAAGATCATTAACCTACTTGTATTTATTTAGATGTTTTTGGTGTTTTTGTTTAGTGTTAAGTAATGAGTTTAAGCCATAATCAAGGATTTAATGGACTCATTACACCATCCTAATAGAAGGATAATAGATGAGATCACTTAAGCTGAGGAAGATACCTCAACTTAATCCATGATTAGGGATTAACCTCATGACAAAACAAACCTTTATTACATGGATTTTAATTAGAAATGAGATTAAGAAGTGAGTTTTAAGTTTGTAAGACAACTTGAGGGGGACTTGTCCATTAAACACTAGGGTTAGTCCTTCTTAACCAATAATGGAAGAATTAGAACCCTAATGCAAGGCCCAAGTTACAAGATATTGTCTTAGTGATTATTAAGATGGATTGATTAAGAGGATTTAAACACATTAAGGGTTTAACACTTAGGATGAAAGTTATACGCTCCATCCTAATAGAAGGATGCATGCATAAGCTTAATCACAAAGCCTTAAAACCTTTAGGGTTTAGTCCTTGATTATGAGGTGAGAAGAGAAGACTCAAAGATGACACAAAGGAAAGAGTCTAAGGGGGACTAAACAATCCTATAATGTTATCATGCTTGGAAGTCCTAGGGTTTGTGAGGCTTAAGAGGAGAAATCTTCAAAGAGCCACCAAGGAGAGAAGCAGATGAAAGGAGAGAGCAATAGAGAGAAGCAAGACAACTTGCTTCACTTAAGAAGACAAGTTGCCTGAAGAAAGAAAGTAAGAGATGAACATGAATGAGCAAGCTCACTCTAATACAAAAATAAAATGCAGCAAAGATGCAAGAGAGATGAGAAGAGATTGTGAGAAGTGAAGGCAAATTCACTTCTCAAAACAACTTACCACCTGAAAAGTTAGCAAAAGAAATGAAATACAATGCAAATGAGATGAAATGTCATGATGCAAACCAAATTCAGAAGCATAAACATGATGTTAAGGATGCTAAGAGATGACACAAACACATGACAAGAGATGAGAGTGAGCATACAAGGATGAGGATGCAAATAAGGCATGCTTTGAACCATAAAGATTCATAAATGTTTATGAAATGCAATGAACATATAACATGGCAAATGAAAGATGTAATGATCAAACATGATTCTAATATGTCCTAAGAGGTATTATGAATCATGTGAATGCTCAAAATGTCATGGAAAGTCATTGAATGCAAGCAAATGAGAGATGGATGCAAAGGAAGGCACAAATTAGGGTTTACATACAACATGCATCACAAAAATCCAAAACCAGAAGCAAATGACATGACAAAAAATTGAAAATGGGATCAAAGGAACCCTAACCCTACACAAGTTCACTGCCCAAAGGAGGGGATCTAACTCTTAACCTAGTGCAAGTTATGAATTTTCTAAGTCAACTAGGGTTTTGGGATACCTCTCAAAGAAAAATACAAAACAAATTGAAAATGGAAAATCAATTCAAACCAATTTTATCCTATAAACTACATGCTATGGAGGGTGCAAAGCAAGAAGAGCCATTATCAAACTCTCAAGGGTTAGGCAGAATGGATTTTTCAAAGTTTGAACAAAAATATTGCCTTAAAATGAATTTAATTCCCATGAAAATTGTCAAAATGCATCAAAAACCAAAAAGAAATTTGGTTTGAGAGTTTGATAATGTTTCTAAATGTTTTGAAATGCAATGTGAATTTTTTTGGAATTTTTAAATACCTAAATGTATTTTTAATTAATTAATTTTCATTAACTAATTAAAAATAACCATTTAAATGATTTAAAAATAATTTTTAATTCAAAAAATAAAAATAAAAATATTTTTGGGTTCTAAAAATTAATGAAATGTTTGACAAAAATTTTCAGAATTTTTAAATGTGTTTTGCTATTTTAAATAATTCGTGGAAATAAAATGCAAAACAAATAAAATTAAAATGAATTTAAAAGAAAAAAAAAGAGAAAGTCAGCTAATCTGAGGGCTGAGATTCAAATTCAAGGAGGCGGGAGTAGACTACGCGCGCGAACGAACGGCCAGAATTCAAACTCTCTTAATTATAATTAAACCCTAATCCTGAGCCCTAATCACTTTCAGATGACCGAAACAGTGTTCCGGTCATCTTCTCCGGCCAACCAATTTCCCAATCTCACTCAAAATGCATCAAAACTTCACTAAACTCTCCAGAATCAATCTATGAACATCATTAAACATAAACCCTACAACAAACATCATTTATATTTCGTGAATCAAGAGAAGCAAACAAAATCATTTTTACGGGCAAACTTTCAGACAGTCAATACATGCTCGTTTCTTGACCATTTTCAAAACCAAACACATCCAGATGATCAGTGCAACTCATAGAATCATTTTATAACAAGAAATTAAAGTTCTGGAAAAAAAGTTCTTGAGCTCACCTAAACTGGAGCTTTCGAAACAGGGACTTTCTGGCTGCTTCTTTGGTCCAAACAAGCTCCAATGATCCTCCCCAGAAGTTTGTGATGCTTAGCTGGAGTTTATATGGTCTCTAGAGGAAGTTTGCAAAAGCTCAGGTCAATGGAGGAGGGGAATCGTGTTTTTGATGTGGGAGGTTTCAGGCCAAAACAAGGGTTGGGAAATGATCAGAGGATCATGGTGAGTGATTTTGTGAAGTTTGTTTTGATGTTTGAAGCCTGTGTGTTGAGTTTCGAAACAAAGTGCATAAGAGGTGAGTTTTGGGAACTATGGCTTGTGTGATGTTTCAGGCTGTGTTGTGTTATGTGTTGAGTCTCTTTTGGTACATGTATCAAGTTGGGATAGGTCAGAGAGTTGTTGCTGGCCTAGCTTGATTGGTATGGGTCTTTTTTGCATAAAGTCAACTTTTTGTGTAAGAGAGGTATGGGCTATTTCAGTCAAGGTACAAGGCATGGCTTGGCTGCAGCTTGAATCAAGGAGAACCATGGAAATGAATTTGAGGCAATGCAGCAAGTGGATTAGGGTTTGTGTGAGGTTTTGCAACTTTCACAAAGTTTGGCCCTTTTGAAGTTTCTTAATGCACAAGTCATGAAAATGGACAATTCTTTGGTGCATTCTGATTTTCAAGTCATGGTTCATGTTTGTGTAATGCATAGAAGTCACATTGAAGTCACATTTTGCCTTGGCATGAGGTTTTGCAACTTTGCCTCTTTGGTGTAAAACTTAAAATTATGTGATTTTGCCCAACTTTGACAAGCCATAACTTTTGATCCATAATGAATTAGAATGAGTTCTTGTACTTTTTGAAAATGGGAGGATCCATTCTACAACTTTCATGACCAAAGTTTTCTCATTTGAAGCATTTTTGAATCAATTTGAGGAGGTTGAAAAACTTTCCCAAAATAGCAAGTTTACATTACAAGTCACTTTCCCAAAAAGGCAATTTTGCAAATGGCTTGAAATTCTTCAACTTTGTGAACTTATAACATCTTTTATGATCAAATAAAGATCATACACATTCAAAATGATGGAGAACACCCTTTGGTTGGGTCATTGGGGGCCTCAGATGCCCTGATTTTGCACTGACTTGCTCAAAAAGTCAACTCTTGATCAGATGCCTTCCCCATGGAATTTCTTCATGAAAATTGATATGCATGATCCCTATACCATATAGAGACCAATAGAAACAAGAATGACCAAAAATTTTGGAGTTATGGCCTCTGAAACCAAAACCCTAATTCTTGGTCATCTGTGCAGCTAAGCTTGGCTCTTCTTCCATGCCTTTCTCAGTTCTTGTGATTCTTTGACCTTTTGGATCTTGTGAGGGTATATTATGATGCTTGAACATTCATGGACCCCTTTAAAGTGATTGAAGACCCTTGGAATGGCCCAAGTGGCTCAGGGATGGTTCAGATCACAAACCCCAGATGCAGATGACTTAGAAACAATGCAGTGAAGCAAATATGCAATATGAGATGCCATGATTGAACTTATGCATAAGAAAAGATCACAAGCCATGGTGTGAATGGGTGAGGGCAAATTTGGGGTGTTTACATACCCCAATTGTCTCTTAAAAAGTAAAGGGTTGTAATTGATGCAACCTTTTACTCCAATCAAAGGCACATTAGGGTACTGCCCACAGCTAGTAATGATGTCTTTGCCCTTGGTGCTCTGAGTGCACCATCTGATGCCTTCTGATGTCAAGGCAATCAATCTCTTAGCCCAGTTCCTCGGCTGATGAGGGTTCAGGAAAGTATCTGACTTTGGCAAATTTCTTAACAACCAAGATTAATAAAGGGGAGCACAACATCTGACCAGTCTTCCTCTTTGCTTCTCATTCCTCTGGTGTACTGAATAATAGAAGTCTCCAAGCAAAGTAGGAACTGGGTTCCTCAGTAAGAATAGGTGAATAGCATTCTTGCTTACAAACTTTGGCTCGTCTGCAAACAAGATAATCCCATATATACCGAGTGCTAGGAGTGCATAAAAAGCATCTCATTTCCCTGTTGCAGCATGCAGGGTGGCCTGGGAGATCAGGAATCTAGGTGAAGGCCTGGAACCCCAGCCTTGGTGGTCATGCTCTGATCAATGAGGGCAGGCTCCAAATGCAATGCCTTAGCTATGTCTTCATTCTTGGGAGCAACCATCTCAGGGTTAAAAGGAATCCCTCTCCTGATAGGAACTCCTAACAACATGGAAAATTCTTCAAGCAAAGGTCCCAACTGGAAATCAAGGAATGTGAAGCATCTGAGAGGGGGGTCATAAAACTGCAAGCAATTATGGATCATGCTCCTCTGGGATGCATCCAGGTCCATGATCATGTCCAATATGCCTCCATAATGTTCCCTGAATAATGGGACATGATCAGGAGTAATGAGAGACTGGATATGCCTGATGCCAGACAGGGTGGGCTCAAAGAAGTGGTATGTGATGTTGCTCTTTCTTGAAGTGTCCATACTGGTAATGGATGTTGGTGGAGAAGATGAGATAAACCCTGATGAAGGTAACTGCTGAAGACTGATGAAGACAAATGGAGGAGAGTCTCTGACAAACTGATGAAGGTGCTGGAGAAGATAACTGAAGAAGTCTGAGAAGCAGAATGGGTCAAAACCAAACCAAAGACAATAAGGTGGATACCCTGTAAAACAAATAGGCAAATGTTAAATGATGCAAAAATGATGTATGCAGAATGATATGCAAAAGGTTTGTGATCAAGTGTTGGATCTGTTATCTGCCTTGATGAGGTCCATGTGTGTTCATAAGTATGGATGGAGGCTTAGAAATCTGGTAACCAGGTGGGGGACTCAAATTATGAGTCACAAATCCAGGGTTTTCACAAGAACTGTCCAAAGTGATGCATTCTTAAAATAATATTAGTAACCAGGGTATGATGAGGCCAAGGGTTCCTGCAAACCTCTAAACATCCCAGCCCCCTCATATGTAAGGTTCTAGAACAAGGATCCTCATACTTGGATCAGTTATGAGAAGTGTAAACACTTCTAACCCGGAGGTACAATGTTTACAATAACCATAAAAGATCCTCCTCTAATTCACCTCAGATGCTGAAGGTCATAAAAGGTCATCCAGACTTAGCAGGCTTCCCAGATTGCCCTAGTTCTACAGGAAATTCGTAGCACAGAGTTCTCAAGAAGAAACCCATGTCTGAACCATGTTTCATATTCCCTCACCAGACCGAAATGGAATGGGAAAGAATATAAAGCCACTCTAGCCTATGTGTCACTCAGGTCCTAGGTATAGGACCTTAATCACTTAATGATCCCCATCCACCAAGGAAAACAACAGATCCAGCACATGATAATGACAATATGAAATGCATAAAAACTGTAAATGAAAGTGAAATTTTGTGATCAGGTATGAGATGTCCTATGAGATGTCCCAACACTTGACAGATTTAACCAAAACTTAAAATGCAAGAAAATTAAATAACACAGAAGTTTGTTAACCCAGTTCAGTGTATAACCACAATTACATCTGGAGGCTACCAAGCCAGGAGGAAATCCACTATAAGTAATATTAATTCTAGACTTAAACAACCCAGTTTAATCTTTCACTTAATATCTACCCAATGCAATTTCTACCTAAGACACAACTTAGATATGAGTACCAACTCACTCCCCCTCAATCACACAGTGATCAAGTTTACAAGTTTAATAAAATTGAAGACATTCTTCAAACAATACAGCTTGATCTTACTTCACAGTTTCAATCAAGTCACAAATGCACTTTTGCTTAAAAGCTCATAAAGTGGTACAATGAAAACACCTGCTATTAAAAACACTAGACACCCTATTTGGTCTTCTGAAATTCGTACTCAATTCTGTGAGTTTTTGTTGATTAAATAGGTGTCTGTAATTTGGGCTTTCTGTAGGATGATCCAGCCCTAATGCGCATGCATCTTCCACCTTGAATTAGGGTTTGTTACTTCCTAGATTCTAGGTGATTTAGGTCTTCTGTTTTAATCTGAATCCTCAATATAAAACTCCCTACAGATGCGCCTTGTTCTGTTTTTATCCATCATTAATTAATTCCAGATAACTCTCCTTAAATATCTCTGATCAGTTAGTCATTAATTAATTCTGGTAGCAGGTTTGAGATGTCTCAACATCTGTTGGGACATCCTGAAAAACTGAACTTAAGTCATTTACACAATGTCCCAACATCTGGTGAGACATCCTGAAATAAGTTCTTATAC
This sequence comes from Lathyrus aphaca, assembly GCA_963966055.1. Taxonomy (NCBI): domain Eukaryota; kingdom Viridiplantae; phylum Streptophyta; class Magnoliopsida; order Fabales; family Fabaceae; genus Lathyrus; species Lathyrus aphaca. The sequence goes on from OZ014523.1 coordinate 111,673,741, forward strand.
TCTGTTTGATAATGTCCCAACATCTGATAGGACATTTTGAACTGAATTCAATATTTCTTGTTGGTCAAAAATTCTGCCAATTCTAGACATCTACAAACTCCCCCTTTGCCTAATTTTTGGTTAACATTCTTTTCTGATTTTTCAGAGTGCAGCAGAAGATCTTTTATCAGAGTATAGCATTACTTTTCTGTTGATTCATATTTGAGATTACTCCCCCTCAAACATATATGTATCCAGTCTTGTTGCAACAGAAATATTTATCAAAACACACTGATTCAGTTCAGAAACAAACAAACAGATTTTTCATTCATAATTAAACAGCATACACATTGTTGTTGTTGTTCTCCCCCTTGTTAGACACAAATTTTGGGGCCAAAGTCATTGATTCTAATACAGCTGTCATACATTTTTCCTCACATACAATGATCACTCAGATTCATCACATTCAGTTTCTTCATCTTCCTCAGTTTCTTCATCAGAAGTAGCTTTCTGATCACCTTCACTTTCCAGCCTTTGAATGATTTCTTCAAGCTTCAGCTTCCTTGCTTCAAGTTCTTTGCAAGTGGTCTTCAGTTCAGCAATCAATGCAGCCTTGGAGATTGGAGTCTTGGCAGTTGAAGGACCTGAAGATGTCCCAGAGGGTGCTTCAACATCTGTTGCATGATGACTTAGGAACAGTTTGTAGTGAAAGGCCAGAGGGCTTTCTCTCTTGCAGACTGTGTCCTTCTCAGTGAGGATTCTAGGGTATTGACTTAGCACTATCCACACAGCAATGAAGGAAAAGCTATTGGCAGCTTTGTTGCAGATGAGCTAGCATGCTTCAAGGTATGATCAAAGATGTAGGCACCATAATCCAGCTTAGTCTGAGTGCCCACAACATAAATAAACCTGCCCAAACCAGTGGATATTGAAGATGTGTGATTGGTAGGCACCCAGTTTGCTGTACCAATCCTGTTCAGCATGGCATATTTTCTTGTAAGCATGCTCACTGAGAGCTTTCCTTTCACTGGCCAAGCCTTGACCTGATTTGCAGTGATAACCTTGCAAAATCTGGAAAAATAATATACAAGTGTCAGTGCAAAAAGGGGGTGAAGTGCTCAGGAATGAGGCTTAAAAGAGAATGCTGAAAGAGGGGGAAGACACAGAGACTCTTGTTCGATAACCGTTAAGTTATGCCTATGTATCCTCGCGTGCAATGAGGAAGTCAGAACACCGTAGTTCGACTCAAAAAGACTGAAAGATGAATTGACTGATGAACTGCCTGTTTGTCTATGCTCAAGTGTATGACTCGTCTGGCTCGAGTGCTAACTGTCTTGCATTAGATGGAAGGCAACTTTAGCTTTGTCTTTCTTTGGGGTAGCTTTCTTCTTCTTAGGAATTTCAAGTTCTGCTTGCATCTTTCCTTTCCTAGACCTGAGCCTTTTGGCTATGCTAGGTCTTACAGAGGCTATGATCTCTGTATCAGAATCCTGCTCCAGGTTCACCACAGGAGGAGATTGAGCAGTCTCCTCTTCAGCTGGTTGATCAGCAGAGATATGATCTTCAGATGAGGCTTTGGTCTGATCCTCAGAGTTTTCTTCATCACTTTCATTTGAGGCCTTTTTCTGGTCCTCAGTTTGTTCAATATCAGCATCAGATGAGGTCTTTTTCTCATCCTCAGATGTTCCAACATCTATTGGGACATCCTGTTGAGCAGGAGTGTCCTTTGCAGCTTGAGCTTGTTCTTCTTGAGGGGCAGGCATGGTGTTCAGAGGAATAGAAATCCCACTAACCACTCTCTGTTCAAAAAGAATCTTGTTAACTATCTCCTTGATGGAAGCATCCACATATTCAGAAGATTTTGGGGGCATGTTAGCTGGTGAAGGAATGCCTTTGGATTTGCTGCAGACTTGATCTTTTGCTCTTTTTGGAGTTCTTGGCTTTTTAGCATGAGAAGCACTTCCTCTGATTTCGTCCAATGGGGTTGATTTCATTGGTACCACAGAGATGGGGGTTGCATGAACTACATCTTCTTTGTTGAGAACTTCTTCAGGAGTGTTAGGGTTTTAAGACATTGTCAAGGAAGATGGATGAAGAGTTTTAGGGTTGATGATTTCTGAAGAACAACTAGATAATATGATTCGCTTTTGATAGAGTGATGAGAATATTGATAGTTGATTATAAGCTGTTACTAAATAAGTAGCCGTTACATTGCAAATTATTAGGAATGGAATACCCAAGGTTCTTGACCAGACTGGTGTTGCCATCTGGAACTTATGCCATACAATGTCATATGACATGTTGGCACATCTCATTAACTGCTAAATCTCACATAAACAGATTCCCAGTTTGCCCCTTAAGTTCTCAAATTGTGTAGCATCCAATGCTTTGGTAATGATATCAGCCAACTGCAGATTTGTAGCTACATGTTCCAATGAAATCACCTTTTCTTCTACAAGATCTCTGATGAAATGATGTCTGATATCAATATGCTTGGTCCTGCTATGTTGGATAGGATTCTTTGATATGTTGATTGCACTTAAGTTGTCACAGTACAATGTCATGACATCCTGTGGGACATTGTACTCAGTGAGCATTTGCTTCATCCAAACCAACTGAGAACAACTGCTTCCAGCTGCTATATATTCAGCTTCATCTGTAGATAGAGATACACAATTTTGCTTCTTACTGAACCAAGAAATCAAATTGTTTCCTAGAAAGAAACATCCTCCTGAAGTGCTTTTTCTGTCATCAGCACTTCCAGCCCAATCAGCATCACAGAAGCCAGTGAGAATTGGTTTGCATCCATGAAAGTACATTATGCCATAGTCACAAGTACCATTAACATATTTAAGAATTCTCTTGACTTGATTGAGATGACTGACTTTTGGATAAGCTTGATATCTTGCACATACACCTACTGCAAATGCTATGTCTGGTCTGCTAGCAGTCAAGTATAACAAGCTTCCAATCATGCTTCTGTATAAGCTTTGATCTACATTCTCACCCTTTTCATCTTTAGTCAGCTTTAAATGTGTGGGGGCAGGAGTTCTCTTATGAGTAGCATTTTCCATTCCAAATTTCTTGACTATGTTCTTGGTATACTTGCTTTGGGAAATGAACATGGAGTCTTCCATTTGCTTTATTTGCAGACCAAGAAAGTAGGTTAACTCTCCTACTAGGCTCATTTCAAATTCAGATTCCATCTGATTGACAAAATGTTTGACCATCCTATCAGACATCCCACCAAAGACAATGTCATCTACATATATTTGTGTAATCATGACATTTCCTTCTTCATCTTTAACAAACAAGGTTTTGTCAATTCCACCTTTCCTGTACCCTTGCTTGATAAGAAAAGTAGGCAGTCTTTCATACCATGCCCTTGGAGCTTGCTTCAGACCATAAAGAGCTTTCTTTAGTTTGTATACATGATTTGGACAGCTTGGATCAACAAATCCTTTAGGCTGTTCTACATATACCTCTTCATTAAGATAACCATTTAAAAAAGCACTTTTCACATCCATTTGAAATAGCTTGAACTTTAAGATACAAGCAATTCCCAAAAGTAGTCTAATTGATTCAAGCCTTGCTACTGGTGCAAAGGTTTCATCAAAGTCTACTCCTTCAATTTGTGTGTATCCTTGAGCTACAAGTCTAGCTTTGTTCTTTGTAACAACTCCTTGTTCATTTGACTTGTTCTTATACACCCATTTTGTTCCAATCACATTTATGTCATCAGGTCTAGGAACAAGATTCCACACTTCATTCCTTGTGAATTGACCTAATTCCTCTTGCATAGCACAAATCCAGTATTCATCAGTAAGAGCTTCCTTGATGTTTTTAGGTTCTATTTTAGAAACAAAACAAGAACCTGAAATCACTTCTCTTGATCTAGTGCTCACACCTCTGTTGGGATCACCAATTATAAAATCTTTGGGATGATCCTTCTGTATTCTGATGGAGGGAGGTTTGCTGGATTATTCTGTCCTTGCATCATTTTGAGTGAAGTCATAATGACCACTCTTTTCTTCAGCTTCAATCTTGATATCAGCAGATGTTCCAACATCTTCTGGGACATCTGTAGGAGCATCATCAATTATCACATTTATAGACTCCATGATAACCTTGGTTCTAGAATTAAATACTCTATATGCTCTGCTGTTTATAGAGTATCCAAGAAAAATCCCTTCATCACTTTTAGGATCCATTTTTCTCCTTTGCTCCCTATCTGCCAGAATATAACAGTTACTTCCAAACACATGGAAGTACTTAACTGTGGGTTTTCTGCCCTTCCAGACTTCATAGATTGTGGACAAAGTTCCTTTTCTTAGAGTAACTCTGTTGTGGATGTAACAAGCTATGTTCATAGCTTCAGCCCAGAAGTACAAAGGTAACTTTTTAGCATGGATCATAGCTCTTGCTGATTCTTGAATAGTTCTATTCTTCCTCTCAACAATCCCATTTTGTTGAGGAGTGATTGGTGAAGAATATTCATGATTGATTCCTTCTGAAGAGCAGAAATCTAAGAACTTTTGGTTCTCAAATTCTTTTCCATGATCACTTCTTATTCTGATCACACAGCTGGATTTTTCCCTTTGTATTCTTTGGCATAAGTCTTTGAATACATCAAATACATCATACTTTTCTTTGATAAAATTTATCCATGTATACCTTGAAAAGTCATCAACCACTACATAGGCATACCTCTTACCACCAAGGCTTTCAACCTGCATAGGTCTCATAAGATCCATATGCAATAGTTCCAAAACTTTGGAAGTTGTCAGATGTTGGAGCTTTGGATGGGACATCTTGGTTTGCTTGCCTATTTGACATTCACCACATATTTTGCCATCATCAATCTTCAGTTTAGAAATACCTCTTACAGCATCCATAGATATTATCTTCTTTATGCCTCTGAAATGAAGATGACCTAGCCTTTGGTGCCATAGTTTCACTTCTTCTTCTTTAGCTAAGGAGCAAGTTGAAGTAAGACTGAAGTCTTGAGATTCCCACATGTAACAGTTGTCTTTAGATCTGGCTCCTTTCATGACAACCTCTTTTTCTTTGTTAGTCACTATGCATTCAGTTTTAGTAAAGTTTACACTGTACCCTTGATCACAAATTGACTTATGCTGATCAGGTTAGCAGTTAAACCTTTAACCAGCAGCACATCATCTAGTCTTGGAACATCTTGACAGTCCAAGGTCCCAACTCCCTTGATTTCTCCTTTAGCTCCATCTCCAAAGGTTACATACCTGGATGAATGTGACTTTAAGTTTACTAGCAGATTCTTCAATCCAGTCATGTGTCTTGAACATCCACTGTCAAAGTACCAGTCTTCTTTAGCTGATACTCTTAGTGATGTATGTGCTATATATGTGTCGCTCCCGACAAATGAAAATGGATCAAATGAAGGTACAGACGCGAACGGTCGGCGAGAGGGACAATGAGAACACACAGCAGTGAACTCATTGGAGATGAATAGAGTCGCCAGCTAGGCATTTTTATCCCGGAGGAAAGGCAATGCTGCATAGGCCTAGAAAGAGATGGATAAGACGGTTGCGAACCAGAGAGACTGAGAAAGGGGGTTGGTTACAACCTGGGAAGGTATTAGCACCCAGATTGTCCGTCGTACTCGACGGGATCCACGCTTAAAAGATTTGTGTTTTAAAGGGGTAGTGTCAGTGCAATCTGTGTGTAAAAGAGCTGGAAAAGGATGTACAGGTGTCAGTGTAAAGGAAGTGTAAAGTGTAATATGTACAGTGTCAGTGTGAGAACAAGAATGAAATGCCCATGATAATGAGGCTAAGAGAAAGATGCTGGAAAGAGGGGGAATATACAGAGACTTTTGTTCGATAACTGTTAAGTTATGCCTACGTATCCTCTCGTGCAATGAGGAAGTCAGAACACCGTAGTTCGACCCAAAGAGACTGAAAGATGAATTGACTGGTGAACTGCTTACTTGCCTATGCTCAAGTGTATGATCTGTCTGGCACAGATGCTAACTGTCTTGCATTAGACGGAAGAAGCGAGTTCTCGTTTGTGAGTGAATGAGATGAGAAAAGAATCCCGAAGGAGACGATTATTGTTTGTTTTTGAATTTTCAGTCTTTTATTGCTTTTGAAAGTTTGTCATAAGTTAATGAGCTTAAGCCTAAACCAATGGGTTAGTAAACTCATCACATCTTCCCTCTGATTAGGGGTAATGAGAATACCTTAAGTGTGAAGTCAGATTCTCACACTTAATCACCTTTGGTGTAGGATTAAGATCATTAACCTACTTGTGATTATTTAGATGTTTTTGGAGTTGTTGTTTAGTGTTAAGTAATGAGATTAAGCCATAATCAAGGATTAAACATACTCATTACACCATCCTAATAGAAGGATAATAGATGAGGATGTTTAAGCTGAGGAAAGCTCCTCAACTTAATCCATGATTAGGGATTAAACTCATGACAAAACAAGCATTTGATTAAGTGGATTTTATTTAATGATAAGATGATGAAGTGAGTTTTATGATTTGTAAGACAACTTGAGGAGGACTTGTCCATTAACACTAGGGTTAGTCCTTCTTAACCAATTAAGGAAGAATTAGAACCCTAATGCAAGGCCCAATTTACAAGTGTGATGTCTTGATGATTATTATGTGAATTGATTAAGAGATTTAAACACATTAAGGGTTTAACACTTAGGATTAAAGTTATACACTCCATCCTAATAGAAGGATGCAGGCATAAACTTAATCACAAAGCCTTAAAGCCTTTAGGGTTTAGTCCTTGATTATGAGATGAGATGAGAAGACTCAAAGAGAGATACAAAGGTAAAACTATGAGGGGAGACTAATCAAAACCCTAATTCATTGTCATGCTTGGTTGTTCCTAAGGTTTGTGAGGTTTTCAAGAACAATCTTCAAAGAGAACCACCAGGAAGCAGATGAACAGGATCAGGAGAAGCAAAGTGACTTGCTTCATTCAAGAAGTCAAGTCACTTGAAGAAAGAAGGTAAGAGGGACAAGAATGAGCAAGCTCAATCTCAAACACATATATAAATGCAGCAATGGATGCAAGGGAGATGAAAAGAAAAGTTATGAGAAGTGAAGGCAAATTCACTTCTCAAGTTTACTTACCACCTGAAATGTTAGAAAGAAATGCAATGCAATGCCAAATGAAATGAAAGGGTATGATGCTAAACAAAACCAGAAGCATGTTGATGATGATAATGATGCTATTGAGTGCTATAAACATGAGGCAAGGCATGGAGATGTTCATACAAGTTCATGGGTGCAAATGGTGCAAGCTTAGAAGCATGGATACACATGACAAGTTAGGAAGCATACAAAGCATACAACATGGCAAATATGTAATGCAATGATCAAACATACTTTCTAAATGTCTTATGATGTTAAATGAAACACATGAATGCTTGAAATGTCATGACAAGTCATATTATGCAAGAGAATGCAAGAGGTATGCAAATGGAAGCCCAAATTAGGGTTTATGAAACAAATATCAAACAAAACTCAAAATCAGAAGCAAACCCTAAGATAAAAAATGGAAAATGCCAACCAAAGAAACCCTAAACCTATACTATACCAAGGTCCAAAGGGGGGCTCTCAACTCTTAACCAATCTCAAGTTATGATTTTTCTAAGTTATTAGGGTTTTTAGGGTTCCTAAACAAAAGAAATGCCAAACAAATTGAAAATGAGGAATCAGATCAAGGCCATTTAATCCTAGAAACTACATGCTAAACACAATGCAATGCAAAAAGAATCAATGTCCAACTCTTCTCAAATAGGCAGAAATGAATTTTTGAACTTATGATCAAAATAATGCACCAAAAATGATTTAATTCAATGAAAAATTCTTAAAATGCATCAAGATCAAAAAAGAAATTTGGTTTGAAGGTTGGACAATGTTTCTAAATGTCTTAGAACATTTCATGAATTTTTTGGTGATTTTTAAATACTTAAAAGTATTTTTAATAAATTAATTTCCATTAATCAATTAAAAATAATCTTTTAAATATTTAAAAATACTTTTTTAATGATAAAAAATAAAATAAAAATATTTTTGGATCATAAAAATTAATAAAACTTATAGGAAAAAGCTTCATAATTTTTATGCGTTTTTTGCTATTTTTAAATAATTATGCAAATTAAATGGAAAAGAAATAAAATAAAAATAAATGAAAATGAAAGTAAACAGAAGGGAGGGCCAAGATTTGATCTGGGCTTTGTCTGGTTGACTGCGCGCCAGATCCAAAGGCCCAGATTCAAATCTGGCTAATTAATATTTATGAATTAATTAAACCAAAATTAAATGGATAAACAAGATTAGGGTTTCTAATGACTCATCCCAGCCATCCATCCACACGCGGGAGAGTCCATCCAAGGGACCAAATTCAAAATTCGTTAATTAATGAGGCTTAGCCCTAATCACATTCAGGCTGCCGGAGAAGACTTCCGGTCGTCTTCTCCGGCGAGCCAAAACCCTAGGTTCCTCTACAAGTCACCAAACAACAAATCTCTTCCACCAAAATGACTCTCTCATCCATCTAAACCATAACCCTCACCCTAATTCCATTTATTTTCTCTCATGAGCCTGAATCGAAACAAAAAGTAAAACACGGGAAAATGTTCAAAAGCTTCATACATGCTGGTTTCTACATTATTTTCAAAAGCAAGCATACATTCATGATCAGGGGAACACAGGGCATCATAAAAGAACTAAAAAACTAGTTTCTGGGAAAAATGTTCATGAAGCTCACCTGAGATGAAGCTTCTCTGTTTATGAGCTCTCTGGACTTTTCTTTTGCGCAGGCTTGCTCCCTTGAACCTCCTGAGGACAAAATGAGGCTCAAAATGCTTGGAGAGTGGCTGGCTTGAAAGATCCAACTCTGGTGTAGCAGAAATGGGGATCTGTGTACAGGCAGCTTCAGATCAAAGTGAAGGGTGGTTTTGACTCCTTGTGGTATGCTTGACTTGTTGGTGAAGAAAAATGAAGTGTTTGATGGCTGGATGAAGGAATTCGAAGAGTTCTGGTTTTGAGGGTGAGGAATGGTGAAGCTCAGGTCAGGTTGGTTTTAGGCTTGAACTTTGGTGGTTTCTACTTAATGAAACATGGCAAGATGATTGGTGAAGATGGTTTTTGTGTTTGTATGCTGTGGAGACAGATTCGAAGGAATATGCAAAATGAGGTGTTTTTGTGAATGTTGTGGATGAGAGTGTTTCAGCCTTGCTAGATGTATGGAATGGCTTGCTCTTTGTCCACATAAATCTCTCTCATTGGTCAGATGATTGGACATGTGCTTTATTGATTGGTAAGTCACCTTTTGCAAAAAGTCAAATTTTGTGTAAGGCAAGTATGGCTTGATCTATAGCTAGTACATGGGCTGGTTCTGGTGCAGCAAGATGATGTGAGAGGGCTAGCAAAGTGCAGCATCCAATGCATCAAGTGGTAGAAGTGTCATAAGTGTTTTTGCAAGTTGTTGCCTTTTTGCACTTCATGAAAGAAAGTCTTGTTACATGAACCATGAACATGTGATTTTGGTTCAATTCTGATTTGTATGACCTCTAGAATGTTTGCATGCTGGTTTGAAATGAACTAGAGGTTGCAATTGGCTTTGGTCCATGATTTTGCAAAATTTCCATTTGAGGCATGCCTTGAAAATCAATGATTTTTGCCAACTTTGTCACACCATAACTTTTGATCCAAGAAGAGTTTGATCATGTTCTTGTACTTTTTGAAAAGGGAAAGATGAGATCTACAACTTTCATGACCAAAGTTTTTCCACTTGAAGCATTTTTGGATCAAGAATCAAGGCTTGAAAAATGACCTAAAATGAAGCATTCTTGAAAAAGTCAACTATGCCCAAAAAGTCAACATTTGCTAAAAACCCTAAATTCTTGATTTTTATGAACTTCAACCTTATTCCATGATCAAATAAAGATCATATACACTCAAAGTGATGAAGATCACCCATTGGTTGGGTCATTGGAGGCCTCAGATGCCCTGATTTTACACTGACTTGTCTGAAAAGTCAACTCTTGATCAGATGACTTCCCCATGGATTTTCTTCATGAAAATTGATATGCATACTCCCTATACCATATAGAGACCAATGGAAACAAGAATGACCAAAAAATTTGGGGTTATGGCCTCTGAAACCAAAACCCTAATTTTAGGTCAACTGTGCAGTCAATCCTGGCTCTGCATCCACTCAAACCCTAGTTCTTGTGATTCTTTTGCATTTTTGACTTTGAGAGGGTGTACTATGATGCTTGAACATATGTAGACCCCTTTGAAGTGATTGGTGGCCTTTGGAGTGGCTCAAGAAGCTCTTGGATTGCTCAGATCACAAACCCTAGATGCAGATGACTTAGAAACTATGCAGTGAATCAAAATTGTGATATGAGATGGTATGATTGTGTTTATGCATATGAGAAGATCACAAGCCATGGTGTGAATGGGTGAGGGCAAATTTGGGGTGTTTACAGCTGCCCCTATTCAAACATGAGTTAGCTGTGCAGGATGTAAGCAGTGGCTTAACAGGCAAACAAGATAACTTGTGGTTGAATACCAAAGACAGTCCAAAATTTGCACTCACAGAATGAAGAAGAAAAAGGGATATAGATTGTAAAGGAAAATAAAGTATATTGTAAAGTGTGGGCGACGGAGGACGACCGTCGAGCAGAGGACGACTGCTGGGCAAGGAGCAATGACGGGGACGCCCGACATGCTGGGAAAAGTGCAGGAAATAAAGCAATGACGGGGACGGCCGACATGCTGGGGAGAAGGTAAAGCTAAGACGGGGACGGCCGACTAGCTGGAAAAATAAGAAATTATGATGGGGACGGCCATCAAGATAAAGCTGTAAAATTCTCTGGGGATTAATGAAACATGACGGGGGCGGCCATCAAGCTCACAAAGGTAAAGTAACCAACGATGGGGACGGCCATCGGGTTAAAAAGGAAAAGGGACCACGACGGGGACGGCCATCGGGTTAAAGAATAAATGAAATAAACAGATGATGGGGTACGGCCATCAAAGGTGAAGGACGATCACCTAGCAGGGGACGGCTGCTCTGTTGGGAGTAAAAGAAATATGATGGGGACGGCCATCAAAGGTGGAGGACGACCACCTGGCAGGGTACGGCTGCCGAAAATATCGCGACATTGGACGAATGCCGGATAAAAAGGTCAACGATGGGGACGGCCATCGGACGAGCATGATGGAGGACGACCATCAAGAAGTGGAGGACGACCACTCAGCAGGGGACGGCTGCTCTCAAGGTTTATCACAACACAGGACGAGTGTCAGATAACCAAAATCAACAATGGGGACGGCCATTGGATAAAGTGATGAAGGACGATCATCAAAAGGTGGAGGACGACCACCTAGCAGGGGACGGCTGCTAAAAAGATCAACGATGGGGACGGCCATCGGGCGAGCATGATGGAGGACGACCATCAAGAAGTGGAGGACGACCACTCAGCAGGGGACGGCTGCTCTCAAGGTTTATCATAACACAGGACGAGTGTCAGATAAAAAGGAAAAGATTTGCTTTGTTGGCGATCTACTGGGGATATAGTGAACACGGACGAGCGTTCACAACCAAGAAAGGAAAGTATAAGTGTTTGGTATTGTGTATAGATTAGAGATGCGGACGAGCATCCTTAAGACTATGATACGGACGAGTATCATGTAGAAACAAACTGACACATGTTCAGAGATGATGATACGGACGAGTATCAACGGGTTAACAAAGAACACGGACGAGTGTTGAATCTGAAGGGACTCTTCTGGGGAATAATAGACACGGACGAGTGTCTATATTCAAGAAGACAAAAGTGTTTGACACAGTGTATGGATTAAAGATGCGGACGAGCATCCTTAAGACTATGATACGGACGAGTATCATGTAGAAACAAACATTAGACGCAATGTTCTGAGATGATGATACGGACGAGTACCAACTGGTTAACAAAGAACAAGGACTATTGTCGAATCTGTGGGTATATAACTAGTATATACAAGATACGGACGAGTATCTGTATAAGAGCGAGTGGTGTATAGATGAGTGCTTATCTGCTGGGGAAGGTGACACGGACGAGTGTCAAAAGGAGAAAAGTATGATATCAACAAGTATATGAGTTGCAAAAGTGACGGCGCTGGGGATATGACACGGACGGGTGTCAAGAAAGTATATATAAGTATGTGTGAGTGCAAAGAAGGTGTCTTCGGCTTTCTGCTGGTGATATGACACGGACGGGTGTCAGGAAGTATCTGTAATACGGGTGATTTGTTTGTAAAGAGTGTTCAGGCGACTTTACTGGGGAGCGTTGATACGGACGGGTATCAAAAGAAAATATGCTGGTATTTGTGAATATGAGGCAACTGTTTTTGCTGGGATTCTGGTGGGGATATTCCTTCCGTATGTTGATGAACGGTTATTATTCACAAGTGTTTGATTCATATCATGGCTTATGATTATGCTATATGTTTGATTTTTGCTGTAATGCTCCGTATTAAACGGAATGCTACGCTCTGGGGGGACAGTATGATGCAAATGCCATGATTATGCAAAGATATCAAACCGGGACCCGGATCCCGTTGCTGATCTGCTTGAAATGGACATCCCAGCTGAGGATGAGGTCATTGATAGACCTGGAGAGATGTATCCACTTGGGGATATAGGTCACTGACTGGCATATCCTTGTAATACGGGACCCAGCTGGGGTTTGCAGAAGCCTTCTGTACTCTGTTGTGACTCCTTCATGCGTTGCTCTTCTGAATAGAGGCTGAGGATTCTGTGGGGAGTTGATTCCCTGACTCCTGTATTTACTGAGGAAGAATGATTGGTACTATGGCTGGGGAGAATTGTTGGTAACTCAGCTGGGGAGAGTAATGAGATGCAAACTCAGCTGGGGAGAAAGCACCTTGAGTGCTAAGACTGTTTGTTGATTTGCCAACTTGTTGGGATGTAACCTGCATGCCCCAGGTTGCGTTTTGGATACCTGCAATCCTGCAAAGATAAGGAGACGCACAGAAAGTCCCGAGGTATCCTTTACTGGATTCCGTCATAGGAGTTAAGCATTCTCAAGAGTAAGTATATTCCCTGCAAGCATGTGCTTCTATTTTTAGTGAAAAACATCTGTACTCATGCAATTAGTTTTAGAGACATCAGACATTCTTTGCAAACGAAATATGTACAAGACGAAACATGACTGAAAAATCTGATTTTATTAATTCTTGTGCCCTGAATTGGCAAGATACAGTCAAGGAAACAAATCTCCTAAAATAAGGAGATTGTTACAAATTGAGAAACAAAGTGCTGGCGATGTTGACGACGCTTTCAAAGGAGCTTCCTCTTCTGCTATGACTCGTATGACAATGACGTTCTTCTCGCCTTGCTTTCTGAAGAAGGCTGATTCTGATTGAAGCTTGATCCTTTTGAAGCTTTCCAAGTTGTGAGTAATACAGACGAATTCAGAATGCAGTTGTTCGCTTATTCCCTTATTTTGCATGGATCGCCCTTTCGGGTTTTCAATCCATCGGGATACCCATTTTTGCCTGAGTTGTCCAATGCGGCTTTTCAACTCAGCGGGTGTACATTTTTTCATTTATTTCCCTTATTTTTGCCCGAGTCTTTTTATTCTGTTTTTGACTCGCCGGGATGCCCTATTTTTGCCTGGACTTACATTCTGTTTTTATGTCCAGCGGGTCATTTTATGCGAAGTATTTTTTAACTGCATCTGAATTCACAGGGGATGGGAAATCTTCACCATCCATGGTGCTGAGCATCAGTGCTCCACCAGAGAAAACTTTCTTTACTACGAATGGTCCTTCATAATTTGGAGTCCATTTGCCCCTGTGATCTGTATGAGGAGGGAGGATTCTCTTCAGCACAAGATCTCCCACTTGGTACCCTCGGTGCCTGACTTTCTGATCGAAGGCTTTCTTCATTCTTTTCTGATACAACTGCCCATGACATATTGCAGCCAATCTTTTCTCTTCGATCAGACTCAGTTGTTCGTATCGGGCCCGAACCCATTCTGCCTCGTTCAGCTTAACATCCATCAATACCCGCAGAGAGGGTAGTTCAACTTCAACCGGTAGGACTGCCTCCATACCATACACAAGCTAATACGGTGTTGCCCCAGTGGATGTTCTGATTGACGTGCGGTACCCATGTAAAGCAAACGGTAGCATTTCATGCCAGTCTTTGTAGGTGACTACCATCTTCTGCACAATCTTCTTGATATTCTTATTAGCCGCCTCAACAGCACCATTCATCTTTGGCCTATAAGGAGAAGAATTGTGGTGTTGGATCTTGAAGTCCCGGCACAGTTCTGCCATCATTTTGTTGTTCAAGTTGGAACCATTATCAGTAATGATTCGCTCGGGAACTCCGTATCGACAGATGATATCTCTCTTTAGGAATCGGGCTACCACTTGCCTTGTGACATTTGCATATGAGGCTGCTTCAACCCACTTGGTGAAATAGTCAATGGCGACCAGGATGAATCTGTGACCATTTGAAGCAGTTGGCTCAATCTTGCCAATCATATCAATGCCCCACATGGCAAAGGGCCATGGTGAAGACATAATGTTCAAAGGATTCGGAGGCACATGCACTTTGTCTGCATAGATCTGGCACTTGTGGCATTTTCGGGCGTAAGCACAACAGTCTGCATCCATTGTGATCCAATAATAGCCTGATCTTAACAACTTCTTAGCCATTGCATGTCCTCCAGCATGGGTACCAAAAGAGCCTTCATGCACTTCATGCATCAACAAATCTGCTTCCGTCTTGTCAACACATCGGAGGAGTACCATATCAAAGTTCCTCTTGTATAAAGATCCATCAGTGTTCAGAAAGAAACTTCCAGCAAGCCTTCTCAAGGTCTTCTTATCATTGGAAGATGCCCCAGGTGGGTATGTTTGATCCTCCAAGAAGCACTTAATATCATGTAACCAAGGCTTATCATCTTTGACAACATCTGTTGCGAATACATATGCTGGTCTATCAAGTCTCGATACTGAAATCTGAGGTACAAAGTTAGCAGCTTGAACTTTGATCATGGACGAAATGGTAGCCAAGGCATCTGCAAACTGATTCTCATCCCGAGGGATATACTCAAGTTTGACTGTTGTGAAGAAAGTCAATAACCTTCTTGTATAATCCCTGTAAGGTATCAGATGATCCTGGTGTGTATACCATTTTCCGTTGGTCTGATTGACTACCAAAGCTGAATCCCCGAATACGGTCAATGTCTTGATCCTGAGGTCAATGGCTTCCTCAAGACCCATAATGCAAGCTTCGTATTCAGCTTCGTTGTTAGTGCAGTTGAAAGTGAGTTTTGCCGAGAAGGGCATGTGAACTCCTTTGGGTGTAATAAGTACTGCACCAACACCACGGCCATTCATGTTAACAGCCCCGTCGAACATCATAGTCCATTCTTCTTCTGGGTCGGGCCCTTCAGTGTGAATAGGCTCTTCGTGATCTTTTGATTTAATGAACATGATGTCTTCATCAGGGAAGTCAAACCTCATAGGCTGGTAATCATCAATGGGTTGCTCAGCAAGATACTCAGACAATACACTGCCCTTGATGGCTTTCTGAGAAGTGTATTGGATGTCATACTCTGTAAGGATCATTTGCCATCTTGCAACCCGTCCGGTAAGAGCTGGCTTCTCAAATATGTACTTGACTGGGTCCATTTTGGATATCAATAAAGTAATGTGGGTCAACATATACTGTCTCAGTCGGCGAGCAGCCCACGCTAAAGCACAGCAAGTTTTCTCGAGCAGCGAATAACGTTGTTCACAGTCGGTAAACTTTTTGCTTAGGTAGTATATTGCATACTCTTTTCGACCAGACTCGTCATGTTGGCCCAACACACACCCCATTGACTCTTCTAATACTGTCAGGTACATTATCAGAGGTCTTCCTTCAACTGGCGGCATGAGGATTGGAGGTTCTTGCAGATATTCCTTGATCTTGTCAAAAGCCTTCTGGCAATCTTCGTTCCACCTGACCGTCTGTTCTTTTCTTAACAGCTTGAACAAGGGTTCACAGGTTGCTGTGAGGTGAGATATGAACCGTGAAATGTAGTTCAATCGACCTAAGAACCCTCGAACTTCTTTCTCAGTTTTCGGTGCAGGCATCTCTTGGATGGCTTTTACTTTATCAGGGTCGACTTCAATCCCTTTCTCGCTTACAATAAATCCCAGCAGCTTACCGGATCGCACCCCGAATGTGCATTTGTTGGGGTTTAACTTCAGTTGATACTTCCTCAGACGCTTGAACAACTTGAGCAGATTCACTAGATGGTCTTCTTCAGTAAGGGACTTGGCAATCATGTCATCCACATAACACTCGATTTCCTTATGGATCATATCGTGGAATAACGTTACCATAGCCCGTTTATACGTCGCACCGGCATTCTTGAGCCCAAATGGCATTACTTTGTAGCAGAACGTGCCCCAAGGTGTGATGAATGTTGTCTTCTCCATGTCATCAGGTGACATCTTGATCTGGTTGTATCCTGAAAATCCATCCATGAAGGAGAATACCGAGAACTGAGCCGTGTTATCAACCAATACATCAATGTGAGGTAGAGGGAAATCATCTTTCGGGCTGGCTCTGTTCAGATCCCGGTAATCAACACACATTCTTACTTTGCCGTCCTTCTTAGGCACAGGTACTATATTAGCAACCCACGGCGGGTAGCTAGTTACAGCAAGGAACCCAGCGTCCCATTGCTTTTGTACCTCCTCCTTAATTTTCATTGCCATGTCTGGACGAGTACGGCGCAGTTTCTGCTTAACCGGAGGGCATTCTTCTCTCAGAGGCAGCTTGTGCATGACAATATCAGTATCCAACCCTGGCATATCTTGGTAAGACCACGCAAACACGTCCACATACTCTTGAAGCAGGTCAATCAGTTGTCTCTTTACCGAGTCTTGCAGGCAGGCCCCGATCCTAACTTCTTTCACGTCTTCATCTGTACCAAGATTGATCACTTCAACCTCCTCCTGGTGAGGAGCAATAACCTTTTCCTCTTGTCTTAACAACCTGGCTAGCTCTTCAGGAAGCTCATATTCTTCTTCAACCCCTTCATCAGCTTGATTGATCGGATTGTCAAAGTCATACGATGTCATAGCCGTGCTGTTGTCGGTGCTGTCAGGAAGGCACTCTCTGCAAGGGTTAAGTTGTTCATTTTAGTGATTTGATTTTAATCTTTATTTAGAAAAGTGACATGAAATTGTCATTTTGAAAACACCGCCATTTATTTTTTTGTACAAAAAGAAAAAATGGAAAAACAGTGAACGAAAAGAAAAAGACTCGTTTGCAAAAAGATGTCTGATATTTCATTAATTGATCTTGTTTGCACAAAAAAGTACAGATGGCACGATTACAAAATGAGTCTTGTCATCTTGGGCAAGATGCAAGACTTTGATGCATGCTTATAAAAATACAGGAAATAATAATTACTCTGCATGAGTAACTCTTATAATTTCCTGGGAAGACCAGTTCGAGACACTGCTCCCCGGGACCTTTGGACGAATCCAACTTTCCAGGTTGCGCTCTTCTTCCAGCTCGTCTTCCAGACAGTTGATAGCATCAGGGGTAAGCATCCCCCCACTGACAAAACCAGGCTCCCCAGCAGCCTTTGCTTGATGTTGAGTTGGTCTGTAACCCAACCCAAATTTGTCTTTCTTCTCCTCCACAGCTAAAACTTTGCCCCAGCCTAGGGCAGTTCCTTCCTCAACAACCTTCCGGGCTTGTTGGTATGATGACATGGAGATCCCAGATACAGCAGATGCTTCATTCACATTCAAGGCTTCGAAACCTTGGCTCATTGTTTCATGGATCTCCCCATCCATTTCAATATACTTATAAGTAGCCAGATGGCTAACAAATATATCCTCCTCCCCACAGATTGTAACAACTTGGCCTTCCCACTCATATTTTAACTTTTGGTGAAGGGTAGACGTTATTGCGTCGGCGGCGTGAATCCAGGGTCTACCTAACAAACAGCTGTAGGCGGGCTGAATGTCCATCACATAAAAGATAGTTTTAAAGGTCTGTGGGCCAATTGTCACACGCAGCTCAATCTCTCCCAGAACCAATCTCTTAGAACCATCAAAGGCTCTTACTACCAGGTTGCTGGGTCTCAATGCCAATCCATCATATTCTAACTTCACCAGAGACTTCATTGGTAAGACATTCAGGGATGAACCTGTGTCTACCAGCACATGAGAAAGGACAGCTCCTTTGCATTCCATGGTTATGTGCAAGGCTTTGTTGTGGTTGCGGCCGTCCGCTGTCAAGTCAGTATTGGTGAACCCTAGCCCATTGCTAGCAGTAACATTTCCAACCACGGTTTCCAACTGGTTGACAGTAATCTCTTCAGGCACGTAAGCTGCGTGCAAGACCTTGAGTAGTGCATTCCGATGGGCTTCGGAGCACATAAGCAGTGAGAGGATAGAGATTTTGGATGGCGTTTGGTGAAGCTGATCCACAATTTTGTAATCACTCTTTTTGATGATTCTCATAAACTCATCAACTTCTTGATCGAACGGTGTCTTCAAGGCTTCTTTAACAGCTTGATCTTCCTGCACCGGGCTTTTTCCTTTTGCCTTGGCAGCAGCTTCTGCTTCGGCAGTAGGTCTTTGAATTGGTGGAGCAAAGAGACGTCCGCTTCGAGTGAAGCCTCCGCCTCCCCCCACATTATCTACTTGTGGTGCAGGTGTTGATGTTTCAAGAGTGATTCTTTTTCCTTCGCAGTACACGTCAGAGCCATAGTGCCAAGGGATGGCCCTATTGCTTTCATATGGTACTGGTCCAGGCACCGTGACAGTGACTGGGCTGATTGTTGCTGCTGAAGGGACTGTAATCGTTTGTGGATCATAAAAGATTGTAACTGGTGCTCTGGTGGGAGCAACACCTTCTGAATGGTAGGCAGAGTTATTCTCAGGATCATAAAATATTGTGACAGTAGAGACGTCTTCATGATTTGTTGCTGGTGTTGTAGGAGACATTGGTGGAAAAAATGATGTTGTTGTTGTAGGAGGTTCGGAATGGAGTGAAGCTGAAGTTGTAGCAGGAAAATTTGTTGTAAACTGATCAGTTGAGATGATGGATGAAGTACTTGTTGATGAAACCGAAGAATTGTCAGGAACAATAGTTGCTGCAGTTGTAGGAGGTTCTGAAACCGTTGCTGATGATATTGCTGGATTTGCTGGAAATGATGTGGTGATCTGAAGCTGGCCACTCTGAATGAGGCCATCTATGCCGTTCCTCAAATTATCGCACCCATTTATCGAGATATTGCAGTAAGCACAACCCAATTCACACCCTGGGAACATCTGACATTCCAAGAGCTGAGCCTTGATTTCTACCAATGGTGTCCTGATCTGTCCCACACTGGTTATTAAATAAGACGGTTTGTCTTCTTCAATAGCGTTAATTCTAGGACCACCATGGTTTGGCATAGGATTTTTGTTGACATTGGGTGGTGGTGCGAAATTCAGAGCTTTCGAGTCCACCAGGTCTTGTACCTTCATATGCAAGGCTCTGCACTTTTCTGTACTGTGGCCAGGTGCGTTTGAATGAAAAGCACACCTAGCATTGGAGTCATAATTCCTTGGTAGACTGTTGGGATCCGGAGGTGCCAACGTTCTTAGCTCAACCAGGTTGAGTTTCAGAAGCTGTGGCAGCAATGTAGCATATGGCATTGGGATCGGATCGATCACTCTGTTAGCTTGAGAAGGCCTTTGCTGAAATGGCCTCTGTTGACTGTTGTTGTTGGTGTTGCTGTTGTTGTAATTCCTTGGAGGATACTGATTTTGCTGATGGTACTAAGGTTGTGGTTGATAGTTTTGCTGAGGAGGTTGATAGACTGGTAGAGGGTGAGCTTGAGCAGGAATGGTGACTGCTGCTATTGACCTTTGAGCATATTGGGGCCTGCCCCTGTTCGAATGGATGGCGTTGGTCTCGCCAGTTCTTCTCGGGCCTGCAAAAGGCTTTCTTGCATTACTGGACGAGCTAGCACCATTATCGGAAATCTTGCCCATTTTTAACAGGCTTTCAATTCTCTCCCCGGCTATGACAACATCCGCGAAGCTAGTGGAAGAGAAAGCTGCCAACCTGTCAATATAGGTTCCCTGAAGGGTGTTCATGAACATATCTGCCATTTCCCGTTCAGACATAGGTGGTTGAACTGCGGCAGCCAGTTGCCTCCATCTCTGGGCATATTCTCGGAAACTTTCCCTTGACGACTGTGACATCCCCATTAGGAGGGTCCTGTTGGGTGCCATGTCTAAGTTATACTGATACTGTCTGATGAAGGCCTCTGCCAGGTCCTTCCAGCATCTAATAGTTGCCCTTGTCAAGTGAGAGTACCATTCTCTCGACGCTCCAGTTAAGCTGTCTTCGAAATAGAACATCCAGAGCTTCTCATCCATTGTATAGGCCTTCAGCCTCCCCAGAAATGACTGTAAGTGAGTTCGGGGGCATGAAGTCCCGTTGTATTTTTCAAAGCAAGGAGGCTTGAACTTATGGGGGATCCTGACCCCGTCTACCAAGCCCATATCCATGACATCGAAGCCCAAAGAGTTTTGAGATTCTAAGGACCTCAACTTCTCAGCTATCTCATCCAATCTCCTATCATAAGCTTCTTCCCCAGCACCCATTACTGTGAACTGGTCCTCTTGAGGGTCTTCCTGTAGTACCCTCCCTACTGTGGCAGTCCCTTGTATATTGACAGGGATGTTGGCCTCTGGATGGAGATGGGGTCCAAAAACTGGGGGATTGACATGAGGTTGGACCCTCTCGTTGTTACTTGTGCCAGCAGTTCCCACGTGGGGCTCTTCTTGATTCTGCCTTTCCACCATGGCTCTCAATCTTTCCTGGCTCTGAGCCATATTGTTCATAACCTCCATAAACTGAGTCATTTGATTCCTCATCTCTAGCCTTTCATTTGTCATTTGATTTCTGACCTCAGTAAGGTCCTGCTGCATCTGATCCATTTGAATTCCCGGAAGGTTGCTTCGGGTTGGATAACGGTGCGGACGGTTGAGGGGAAATACCCGGCGCCTAGCAATAGTTCCTGAACATCACAACAGAGGTTAGCAACAATAAAAAACCTACAAAACAAACAAGGGGTTAGCATGCAATGCGGTTATGCTTATTTGTTCTCAAGGTATCCGGTTTGGCCTTCAGTTTTGACCCTTCCAGACCCTTGAAGATGCTGTTGCTTCCGAAGTAAACTAACATGAATATATTACATAAGGTGAAATAATACAACTTGTTCATTTTACAACACAAGCCCCTTAAGGGGTCAAAATACATCACAAAAAGTAAAAGTACATGGAATAGAAACAACAACAAGCAAATGGTCAAACACCAAGGCTAAACTCATCCTCACGAACTTCCTTGAGAAGTGCTTCGGTCACAGGATCAGCCGGCCGCTCCGTGAGATTCCTGATGAGGAGATTCCGGGTCGCAACAGCTGCTGCTAGCTTCTTGTGCTGAGTTTGGTCCTTGGACCTCTTCACCCCTGCTTTGATCTTCAATTCTGATATTTCCCTCTGGGCTGCTGCCAGGGCTTCTTGCTGTTCTTTTGCATTAGCTTCTAGTTGCTCCATCTTGTCTTGAACTCTCTTGTCTTCCAGGGCACGAGCCTCGGTGATCCTGACCCACCGGGCTTGACGCTCCTTCAAATACAAGTCTGTCCTTGCTCTTTGGAACTGGGCTTCTTTGCAAGCGTTCTTCAGAATTTGCTCACCAGCCTTAGACTTTTTGATATAATCCCCAGACTTTTCAATCTTAGTCAAATGCTCCACTCTCAACTTCTCCAATCTCTCAATCTCCCTCATACCTTCACTCCTCTCCCGGAGGGTCTTCTGCAAAGCCTGGGTTAGCTTCTCATTCCTTTCCTTCAAGCTCTCAAACTCTTCCAAACTGATAGTGGCAGGGGGTGGTGCTGAAGATGACTCAGGCATGTCTTCTATGGTAAAGGGCATCCCAGAGAATTGGGCCCTGGCACGGGACCACTCATAATATTGTGCTGATGCCACATTATTACACTTCCCCAGAATGGTGACTCCCTTGGTTTGAACATTATCCCAAGCCCAGGCAGCCTGCCTAACAACAACCAAACTAATCTTGTTCTCACAATAAAGGGTCTCCACCAAGTCCTGTGCCCTAGGAGTGTGGACCAGTGCATAGCCCAATTGCCTCCTGAACAGCAGAGGGTTGTAATTGATACTTCCCTTAACTCCTATTAAAGGCACATTGGGAAAATGTCCACAGCTAGTGATGATATCCCTGCCCTTGGTGCTCTGAGTGCACCATCTGATATCTGCTGAAGTTAGAGTAGTGAGTCTCTTAGCCCAGTTACTCTGCTGATGAGGGTTTAAAAATGCATCTGTCCTGGGTAGATGCCTGAGAAGCCAAGTATGGAACAATGGAGCACAACACCTTACTAACCTTCCCCTCTGCTTCTCATTCCTCTGATGCACTGAATAGTAAAGATCCCCCAATAAAGTTGGCACTGGGTTCTTTAGAATGAACAGATGGATTGCATTCTTGCTAATGAATCGAGGCTCATCTGCAAACAACACAATTCCATATACACTTAGGGCCAACAAAGCACAAACAGCTTTCCACTCCCCCAGGGAAGCCTTCAGACTAGCTTGAGAAATTAAGAAGTCCAGATGAAAACCAGGGATTCCAGCTTTAGAGGTCATATGCTGCTCAACCAAAACAGGTTCCAGATGCAAAGCTTTTGCTACTTCTCCATTAGCAGGAAAGACCATCTCAGGGTTGAAAGGGATTCCACCCCTGATAGGCAAACCAACCAATGATGAGTATTCTTCTAACAGAGGGCCCAACTGAAAGTCTTGAAAGGTGAAACATCTCAGTGGGGGATCATAGAACTGAATGCAGGTGTGGATGAGGCTTCTTTGTGATGGGTCCAGATCCATAACCATGTCAAGTATATCCCCATAATGCTCCCTGAACAAGGGTATGTGATCTGGAGTGATCAGGGTCTGAATCCTCCTGATGTCTGATAACTCTGGTTGGAAGAAGTGATAGGTGATATTGCTCTTTTTAGGAGCCATGATGCTGAAGACTGAGTAGAGACAGGTGCTGATGACAATGCTGAAGTGATGAGCCACTGGTTGGCTGGTGCTGGTGATAGCTGAAGCAGACAGCTGATAACTGAAGCAGGTGTTGGTGAAGATGGGCCAATACTGAAGATAGGGTCAAAACCAAAACCAAATGAAGATGGATACCCTGAAACAAATAGGCAAATGTCAATATGATGCAATGATTATGTATGCAAATGATATGCAAAGGGTTTGTGACTGAGCTGGATCTGGCCAAAATAATCTGATATAGTTCCAAGTGTGTTCAAGAATTCCAGATGGAGGTCTACAAAACCAGTAACCAAGGTGGGGGACTCAAATAAAGAGCCACATGTCCAGGGTTTAGAATCACAAGAACTGTCCAACATGGAGTACTCTTTAACAAAGAAAAGCAACAGGGTATTCTGAGGTCAAGGTACCTGCAAACCTGTAAACAGCCCAACCCCCTCACAGGTGGTGTTCTAAAACAAGGATCCTCAGACTTGGATCAGTTATGAGAAGTGTAAACACTTCTAACCCGGAGGTACAGTGTTTACAATAACCATAACAATTCCTCCTCTAATTCACCCCAGTTTCTGAAGGTCAATACTAAAGGTCATCCAGACTTAGCAGGCTTCCCAGATAGCCCTAGCATTGCAGGAAATCTGCAACACGGAGTTCTCAAGAAGAAACCCATATCTGAACCGTGTTTCATATTCCCGCACCAGACCGAAATGGAATGGGAAAGAATATGATTCACTCTAGCCTAGGTGTCACTCAGGTCCCAGGTGTAGGACCTCAACACTCAATGAAATACCCACCCACCAAAGAAAAAACCAGATCCAGCCAGCATGACAGTATGATATATGAAAAGCAATAAAGAAAATAGTAAAGCAAACTGTACATAAAGCAAAATAAATACAAGCACAAATAAGCACATAACACCCCAGTAAACACAAATCAATCAAGCGCTAGGAGGAACCCACAAAAAGAACCAGAAGCCCTGGTTGCAATATAAGGGTCCCCAGCAGAGTCGCCAAGCTGTCGCTCCCGACAAATGAAAATGGATCAAATGAAGGTACAGACGCGAACGGTCGGCGAGAGGGACAATGAGAACACACAGCAGTGAACTCATTGGAGATGAATAGAGTCGCCAGCTAGGCATTTTTATCCCGGAGGAAAGGCAATGCTGCATAGGCCTAGAAAGAGATGGATAAGACGGTTGCGAACCAGAGAGACTGAGAAAGGGGGTTGGTTACAACCTGGGAAGGTATTAGCACCCAGATTGTCCGTCGTACTCGACGGGATCCACGCTTAAAAGATTTGTGTTTTAAAGGGGTAGTGTCAGTGCAATCTGTGTGTAAAAGAGCTGGAAAAGGATGTACAGGTGTCAGTGTAAAGGAAGTGTAAAGTGTAATATGTACAGTGTCAGTGTGAGAACAAGAATGAAATGCCCATGATAATGAGGCTAAGAGAAAGATGCTGGAAAGAGGGGGAATATACAGAGACTTTTGTTCGATAACTGTTAAGTTATGCCTACGTATCCTCTCGTGCAATGAGGAAGTCAGAACACCGTAGTTCGACCCAAAGAGACTGAAAGATGAATTGACTGGTGAACTGCTTACTTGCCTATGCTCAAGTGTATGATCTGTCTGGCACAGATGCTAACTGTCTTGCATTAGACGGAAGAAGCGAGTTCTCGTTTGTGAGTGAATGAGATGAGAAAAGAATCCCGAAGGAGACGATTATTGTTTGTTTTTGAATTTTCAGTCTTTTATTGCTTTTGAAAGTTTGTCATAAGTTAATGAGCTTAAGCCTAAACCAATGGGTTAGTAAACTCATCACATCTTCCCTCTGATTAGGGGTAATGAGAATACCTTAAGTGTGAAGTCAGATTCTCACACTTAATCACCTTTGGTGTAGGATTAAGATCATTAACCTACTTGTGATTATTTAGATGTTTTTGGAGTTGTTGTTTAGTGTTAAGTAATGAGATTAAGCCATAATCAAGGATTAAACATACTCATTACACCATCCTAATAGAAGGATAATAGATGAGGATGTTTAAGCTGAGGAAAGCTCCTCAACTTAATCCATGATTAGGGATTAAACTCATGACAAAACAAGCCTTTGATTAAGTGGATTTTATTTAATGATAAGATGATGAAGTGAGTTTTATGATTTGTAAGACAACTTGAGGAGGACTTGTCCATTAACACTAGGGTTAGTCCTTCTTAACCAATTAAGGAAGAATTAGAACCCTAATGCAAGGCCCAAGTTACAAGTGTGATGTCTTGATGATTATTATGTGAATTGATTAAGAGATTTAAACACATTAAGGGTTTAACACTTAGGATTAAAGTTATACACTCCATCCTAATAGAAGGATGCAGGCATAAACTTAATCACAAAGCCTTAAAGCCTTTAGGGTTTAGTCCCTGATTATGAGATGAGATGAGAAGACTCAAAGAGAGATACAAAGGTAAAACTATGAGGGGAGACTAATCAAAACCCTAATTCATTGTCATGCTTGGTTGTTCCTAAGGTTTGTGAGGTTTTCAAGAACAATCTTCAAAGAGAACCACCAGGAAGCAGATGAACAGGATCAGGAGAAGCAAAGTGACTTGCTTCATTCAAGAAGTCAAGTCACTTGAAGAAATAAGGTAAGAGGGACAAGAATGAGCAAGCTCAATCTCAAACACATATATAAATGCAGCAATGGATGCAAGGGAGATGAAAAGAAAAGTTATGAGAAGTGAAGGCAAATTCACTTCTCAAGTTTACTTACCACCTGAAATGTTAGAAAGAAATGCAATGCAATGCCAAATGAAATGAAAGGGTATGATGCTAAACAAAACCAGAAGCATGTTGATGATGATAATGATGCTATGGAGTGCTATAAACATGAGGCAAGGCATGGAGATGTTCATACAAGTTCATGGGTGCAAATGGTGCAAGCTTAGAAGCATGGATACACATGACAAGTTAGGAAGCATACAAAGCATACAACATGGCAAATATGTAATGCAATGATCAAACATACTTTCTACATGTCTTATGATGTTAAATGAAACACATGAATGCTTGAAATGTCATGACAAGTCATATTATGCAAGAGAATGCAAGAGGTATGCAAATGGAAGCCCAAATTAGGGTTTATGAAACAAATATCAAACAAAACTCAAAATCAGAAGCAAACCCTAAGATAAAAAATGGAAAATGCCAACCAAAGAAACCCTAAACCTATACTATACCAAGGTCCAAAGGGGGGCTCTCAACTCTTAACCAATCTCAAGTTATGATTTTTCTAAGTTATTAGGGTTTTTAGGGTTCCTAAACAAAAGAAATGCCAAACAAATTGAAAATGAGGAATCAGATCAAGGCCATTTAATCCTAGAAACTACATGCTAAACACAATGCAATGCAAAAAGAATCAATGTCCAACTCTTCTCAAATAGGCAGAAATGAATTTTTGAACTTATGATCAAAATAATGCACCAAAAATGATTTAATTCAATGAAAAATTCTTAAAATGCATCAAGATCAAAAAAGAAATTTGGTTTGAAGGTTGGACAATGTTTCTAAATGTCTTAGAACATTTCATGAATTTTTTGGTGATTTTTAAATACTTAAAAGTATTTTTAATAAATTAATTTCCATTAATCAATTAAAAATAATCTTTTAAATATTTAAAAATACTTTTTTAATGATAAAAAATAAAATAAAAATATTTTTGGATCATAAAAATTAATAAAACTTATAGGAAAAAGTTTCATAATTTTTATGCGTTTTTTGCTATTTTTAAATAATTAAGCAAATTAAATGGAAAAGAAATAAAATAAAAATAAATGAAAATGAAAGTAAACAGAAGGGAGGGCCAAGATTTGATCTGGGCTTTGTCTGGTTGACTGCGCGCCAGATCCAAAGGCCCAGATTCAAATCTGGCTAATTAATATTTATGAATTAATTAAACCAAAATTAAATGGATAAACAAGATTAGGGTTTCTAATGACTCATCCCAGCCATCCATCCACACGCGGGAGAGTCCATCCAAGGGACCAAATTCAAAATTCGTTAATTAATGAGGCTTAGCCCTAATCACATTCAGGCTGCCGGAGAAGACTTCCGGTCGTCTTCTCCGGCGAGCCAAAACCCTAGGTTCCTCTACAAGTCACCAAACAACAAATCTCTTCCACCAAAATGACTCTCTCATCCATCTAAACCATAACCCTCACCCTAATTCCATTTATTTTCTCTCATGAGCCTGAATCGAAACAAAAAGTAAAACACGGGCAAATGTTCAAAAGCTTCATACATGCTGGTTTCTACACTATTTTCAAAAGCAAGCATACATTCATGATCAGGGGAACACAGGGCATCATAAAAGAACTAAAAAACTAGTTTCTGGGAAAAATGTTCATGAAGCTCACCTGAGATGAAGCTTCTCTGTTTATGAGCTCTCTGGACTTTTCTTTTGCGCAGGCTTGCTCCCTTGAACCTCCTGAGGACAAAATGAGGCTCAAAATTCTTGGAGAGTGGCTGGCTTGAAAGATCCAACTCTGGTGTAGCAGAAATGGGGATCTGTGTACAGGCAGCTTCAGATCAAAGTGAAGGGTGGTTTTGACTCCTTGTGGTATGCTTGACTTGTTGGTGAAGAAAAATGAAGTGTTTGATGGCTGGATGAAGGGATTCGAAGAGTTCTGTTTTTGAGGGTGAGGAATGGTGAAGCTCAGGTCAGGCTGGTTTCAGGCTTGAACTTTGGTGGTTTCTACTTAATGAAACATGGCAAGATGATTGGTGAAGATGGTTTTTGTGTTTGTATGCTGTGGAGACAGATTCGAAGGAATATGCAAAATGAGGTGTTTTTGTGAATGTTGTGGATGAGAGTGTTTCAGCCTTGCTAGATGTATGGAATGGCTTGCTCTTTGTCCATATAAATCTCTCTCATTGGTCAGATGATTGGACATGTGCTTTATTGATTGGTAAGTCACCTTTTGCAAAAAGTCAAATTTTGTGTAAGGCAAGTATGGCTTGATCTATAGCTAGTACATGGGCTGGTTCTGGTGCAGCAAGATGATGTGAGAGGGCTAGCAAAGTGCAGCATCCAATGCATCAAGTGGTAGAAGTGTCATGAGTGTTTTTGCAAGTTGTTGCCTTTTTGCACTTCATGAAAGAAAGTCTTGTTACATGAACCATGAACATGTGATTTTGGTTCAATTCTGATTTGTATGACCTCTAGAATGTTTGCATGCTGGTTTGAAATGAACTAGAGGTTGCAATTGGCTTTGGTCCATGATTTTGCAAAATTTCCATTTGAGGCATGCCTTGAAAATCAATGATTTTTGCCAACTTTGTCACACCATAACTTTTGATCCAAGAAGAGTTTGATCATGTTCTTGTACTTTTTGAAAAGGGAAAGATGAGATCTACAACTTTCATGACCAAAGTTTTTCCACTTGAAGCATTTTTGGATCAAGAATCAAGGCTTGAAAAATGACCTAAAATGAAGCATTCTTGAAAAAGTCAACTATGCCCAAAAAGTCAACATTTGCAAAAAACCCTAAATTCTTGATTTTTATGAACTTCAACCTTCTTCCATGATCAAATAAAGATCATATACACTCAAAGTGATGAAGATCACCCATTGGTTGGGTCATTGGAGGCCTCAGATGCCCTGATTTTACACTGACTTGTCTGAAAAGTCAACTCTTGATCAGATGACTTCCCCATGGAATTTCTTCATGAAAATTGATATGCATACTCCCTATACCATATAGAGACCAATGGAAACAAGAATGACCAAAAAATTTGGGGTTATGGCCTCTGAAACCAAAACCCTAATTTTAGGTCAACTGTGCAGTCAATCCTGGCTTTGCATCCACTCAAACCCTAGTTCTTGTGATTCTTTTGCATTTTTGACTTTGAGAGGGTGTACTATGATGCTTGAACATATGTAGACCCCTTTGAAGTGATTGGTGGCCTTTGGAGTGGCTCAAGAAGCTCTTGGATTGCTCAGATCACAAACCCTAGATGCAGATGACTTAGAAACTATGCAGTGAATCAAAATTGTGATATGAGATGGTATGATTGTGTTTATGCATATGAGAAGATCACAAGCCATGGTGTGAATGGGTGAGGGCAAATTTGGGGTGTTTACAATATGCAGCATTTTTCTTTGACCATTTGAGTTGAGATTTCTTTTGATGCCTCTGCCCTGTGTGTTGTTCATTAGTAGATCTCCAAGATTGATTGTTGATCTTGTTCTTGTGTATGTAGCTTTGATCAGCCTGAATGCTGGTTTTTGGTCTCCATACCTTCTTGATGACTTCTGTCTTCTGCTTAGGAGGTTGCTGATTTCTTTGATGTTTATGCAGCACTTTCTTGGTAACTTCCATTTTCTGCTTAGAAGGTTGCTGATACATCTGACTTGGATATCCATGCAGCTTATAACAATGAGGTTTGATATGTCCAAATCTTCCACAATGATGACATCTCCATCTTTGATACTTCTTCTTCATTTTGTTCTTTTCAGAATGTTGAGACATCTGTTGGAACATTATGTTTGACTTTGTGTTCTTTTCCTGATGTTGAAGCATCTGTTGGGACATCTTGTTTGACTGTATGGATTTTGAAGTAGTTTTGCTAGAGCTAGCTTCATCTTTATGTACTCTGTTAAATCCCAGTCCACTTTTATCCCCTGAATGCTTATTGTTGTTGAGAATGACATCCAGTGTGTTTGAGCTGCTGTTCAACATCCTAACAGATTTGGACATGTGTTCCAATTTGGAGTTGAGAAGACTTACTTCACTTTTCAAGGTGTCAATGATTTCTTGATCACTTGCTTTTTCATCTTCTAGTGCCTCCTTCTGCTTCTTTAGCTTTATAACCTCACTGCATATTTCAGTACTTCTTTTGTATAGATCTTTGTAGGCTTGCTCAAGTTCTTCAACAGTAAGCTCCCCATCACTGGAATCACTTTCAGATTCACATAGTCCAGCTAAAGCAGTGATATGCTTAGCTGATTCTTCTTCTGAATCACCTCCTGAGTCTTCATCAGACCAAGTTACAGATAGTCCTTTCTTTTGCCCTTTTAAGTAGGTAGGACATTCATTCTTGATGTGTCCATATCCTTCACATTCATGGCATTTGATTCCTTTTTCTTGACTGGTCTTTTTAGCATAATTTGACCTTCTGTTAGCATCATAAGGTCTCCTGTTATCAGAAGAGTTTGTGTATCTTCCACTGGGTTTGGATTTGCCTTCCATCCCTCTGAGAATCTTTTTGAATTGTCTTCCAAGCATAGCAATGTTGTCTGATAAGCTTTTACCAGTTTCTGATTCATCATCTTCTTCTTCATCAGTATTTGTTACCAAGGCTATGCTTTTGTTCTTCTTAACATTTGTGTCATTCATTCCCATCTCAAATGTTTGAAGGGAACCAATGAGCTCTTCAACTTTCATAGTGCATATGTCTTGAGCTTCTTCTATTGCTGTGACTTTCATGTCAAATCTTTTTGGCAAAGATCTGAGGATCTTTCTTACAAGTTTTTCATCAGTCATCTTTTCTCCCAAAGCTCCAGAAGTATTAGCTACTTCTAAGATGTTCATGTAGAATTCATGAACTGTCTCATCTTCCTTCGTTCTCAAGTTTTCAAACTTGGTGGTGAGAAGTTGAAGTCTTGACATCTTTACTTTTGATGTTCCTTCATGAGTTGTTTTGAGAGTATCCCACACATCTTTGGCTAGTTCACAGTGATGCACAAGTCTAAAGATGTTCCTATCAATGCCATTGAATAGAGCATTTAAGGCCTTGGAGTTGCCTAGTGCTGAATCTTCTTCCTCCTTACTCCATTCTTCTTCAGGTTTCAACACTTTTGATCCATATTTGGTGTCTTGGATAGGATGATCCCATCCAATGTTGACTGCTCTCCAGGCCCTGTTGTCAAGTGATTTTAAGAATGCAATCATTCTTGGCTTCCAGTAGTCATAATTAGAGCCATCCAGTATAGGTGGTCTATTTACTGATCCTATATCTCTGTCCATGTTTCCAGAATTTGTATTCCCTAGATCTCACCCAGTATAAATAGGCAGGGTGCCTGCTCTGATGCCAATTGAAATTCTGTGATCAGGTATGAGATGTCCTATGAGATGTCCCAACACTTGACAGATTTAACCAAAACTTAAAATGCAAGAAAATTAAACAACACAGAAGTTTGTTAACCCAGTTCAGTGTATAACCACACTTACATCTGGAGGCTACCAAGCCAGGAGGAAATCCACTATAAGTAATATTAATTCTAGACTTAAACAACCCAGTTTAATCTTTCACTTAATATCTACCCAATGCAATTTCTACCTAAGACACAACTTAGATATGAGTACCAACTCACTCCCCCTCAATCACACAGTGATCAAGTTTACAAGTTTAATAAAATTGAAGACATTTTTCAAACAATACAGCTTGATCTTACTTCACAGTTTCAATCAAGTCACAAATGCACTTTTGCTTAAAAGCTCATAAAGTGGTACAATGAAAACACCTGCTATTAAAAACACTAGACACCCTATTTGGTCTTCTGAAATTCGTACTCAATTCTGTGAGTTTTTGTTGATTAAATAGGTGTCTGTAATTTGGGCTTTCTGTAGGATGATCCAGCCCTAATGCGCATGCATCTTCCACCTTGAATTAGGGTTTGTTACTTCCTAGATTCTAGGTGATTTAGGTCTTCTGTTTTAATCTGAATCCTCAATATAAAACTCCCTACAGATGCGCCTTGTTCTGTTTTTATCCATCATTAATTAATTCCAGATAACTCTCCTTAAATATCTCTGATCAGTTAGTCATTAATTAATTCTGGTAGCAGGTTTGAGATGTCTCAACATCTGTTGGGACATCCTGAAAAACTGAACTTAAGTCATTTACACAATGTCCCAACATCTGGTGAGACATCCTGAAATAAGTTCTTATACTCTGTTTGATAATGTCCCAACATCTGATAGGACATTTTGAACTGAATTCAATATTTCTTGTTGGTCAAAAATTCTGCCAATTCTAGACATCTACAAACTCCCCCTTTGGCTAATTTTTGGTTAACATTCTCTTCTGATTTTTCAGAGTGCAGCAGAAGATCTTTTATCAGAGTATAGCATTACTTTTCTGTTGATTCATATTTGAGATTACTCCCCCTCAAACATATATGTATCCAGTCTTGTTGCAACAGAAATATTTATCAAAACACATTGATTCAGTTCAGAAACAAACAAACAGATTTTTCATTCATAATTAAACAGCATACACATTGTTGTTGTTGTTCTCCCCCTTGTTAGACACAAATTTTGGGGCCAAAGTCATTGATTCTAATGCAGCTGTCATACATTTTTCCTCACATACAATGATCACTCAGATTCATCACATTCAGTTTCTTCATCTTCCTCAGTTTCTTCATCAGAAGTAGCTTTCTGATCACCTTCACTTTCCAGCCTTTGAATGATTTCTTCAAGCTTCAGCTTCCTTGCTTCAAGTTCTTTGCAAGTGGTCTTCAGTTCAGCAATCAATGCAGCCTTGGAGATTGGAGTCTTGGCAGTTGAAGGACCTGCAGATGTCCCAGAGGGTGCTTCAACATCTGTTGCATGATGACTTAGGAACAGTTTGTAGTGAAAGGCCAGAGGGCTTTCTCTCTTGCAGACTGTGTCCTTCTCAGTGAGGATTCTAGGGTATTGACTTAGCACTATCCACACAGCAATGAAGGAAAAGCTATTGGCAGCTTTGTTGCAGATGAACTAGCATGCTTCAAGGTCTGATCAAAGATGTAGGCACCATAATCCAGCTTAGTCTGAGTGCCCACAACATAAATAAACCTGCCCAAACCAGTGGATATTGAAGATGTGTGATTGGTAGGCACCCAGTTTGCTGTACCAATCCTGTTCAACATGGCATATTTTCTTGTAAGCATGCTCACTGAGAGCTTTCCTTTCACTGGCCAAGCCTTGACCTGATTTACAGTGATAACCTTGCAAAAGCTGGAAAAATAATATACAAGTGTCAGTGCAAAAAGGGGGTGAAGTGCTCAGGAATGAGGCTTAAAAGAGAATGCTGAAAGAGGGGGAAGACACAGAGACTCTTGTTCGATAACCGTTAAGTTATGCCTATGTATCCTCGCGTGCAATGAGGAAGTCAGAACACCGTAGTTCGACTCAAAAAGACTGAAAGATGAATTGACTGATGAACTGCCTGTTTGTCTATGCTCAAGTGTATGACTCGTCTGGCTCGAGTGCTAACTATCTTGCATTAGATGGAAGAAGCAAGTTCTCGCTTATGAATGAGTGTGATGAGAAAAGAATCCCGAAGGAGACGATTATTGTTTGTTTTTGTGTTTTCAGTTTTGTTATTGTTTTTGGTGTTTTGTCATAAGTTAATGAGCTTGAGCCTAAACCAAGGGTTAGTAAACTCATTATATCCTCCCTTTGATTAGGGATAATGATAATACTTTAAGTATGAGATAAACATCTCAACTTAATTACCATGATGATGTAGGATTAAGATCATTAACCTACTTGTGATTATTTAGATGTTTTTGGGTTTTTGTTTAGTGTTAAGTAATGAGTTTAATCCATAATCAAAGATTAGTGAACCCATTACACCATCCTAATAGAAGGATAATAGATGAGCACACTTAAGCTGAGGAAGATACCTCAACTTAATCCATGATTAGGGATTAAAGTCATTAGATGAAAAGCCTTTATTAAGTGGATTTTAATTAAGAGATGAGATTAAGAGGTGGATTTTATGGTTTGTAAGACAACTTGAGGGGGACTAGTCCATTAAACACTAGGGTTAGTCCTTCTTAACCATAAAGGAAGAATTAGAACCCTAATGTAAGGCCCAAGTTACAAGTTAATGTCTTAGTGATTATTAGATGGATTTATTAAGAGGTTTAAACAAATTAAAGGTTTAACACTTAGGATTAAAGTTATACACTTCATCCTAAGAGAAGGATGCAGGCATAACCCTAATTCCAAAGTCCTAAAGCCTTAAAGGTTTAGTCTCTAATGATAAGATAAGAAGATAGACACAAAGAAGACTCAAAGGTAAAATCTAAGGGGGAATAATAAAAACCCTAATTATTATCATGCTTGGAAGTTCCTATGGTTTGTAAGGCTTGAGAAAGATCTTCAAAGAAGCCACCAATGGAAGAAGCAGAAGAAAGAAGGACGAAGCAGAAGAATAAGTTACTTACTTCATTGAAGAAGATAAGTAAATTAAAGAAAGAAAGTGAGAGATGAACATGAATGGGAAAGCCCACTCAAAGACAAATAAAAATGCAGCAAATATGCATATGAAGAAGAGGAAGAGAAATGAGAAGTAAAGGCAAATTCACTTCTCAAATTACTTACCACTTGAAAATGTTAGCACAAGATGCATAAAGGAAGAAATGACATGAAATGAAGCATATGCAAAGGCAAAAACCAAAACCAGAAGCATACACATGATGAAAATGATGCTATGACATGATGCAAAGGCATACCAAGTGCAATGAATGGTAATACAAAGAATGGATGTAAATGAAGCATACTTTGAAGTTTGAAAGTTCATGAAGTTTAATGAAATGAAATGAATGCAAGTCATGGCAAATGAATGAAGAAATGATCAAGCATAATTCTAACATGTCTTAAGATGTCTAATATGACATATGAATAAATTAAATGTCGTGGCAAGTTCATGTATGGATGCATATGCAAGATGAATGCAAATGAAGATGCAAAATTAGGGTTACATGAAAGGATGAGATGCAAATGATCCAAACAGAAGCAATTCACATGATAAAAATTTGCAAATGAGCTCAAACAACCCCTAACCCCATATGATATCACACCCCAAAGGAGAAGGTCTAACTCTTAACCTAAAGGAAGTTATGATTTTTCTAAGTTTGCTAGGGTTTTTGGGTACCTTAAAAGGAAAAATGCAAATCAATTTGAAAATGAAAGATAAATTCATGACAAAAATATCCTAGAAACTACATGTTATATGGAAAACAATGCAAAAAGAATCATTATCAAACCCTTCATGGTTAGGCAGAAAAGATTTTTCAAAGTTAGGGTCCTAAAAAGGGGATTTTATGAACCCTAAATTCAAAGAATATGTCAAAGTATTATCAAAACCAAAAAGAAATTTGTGTGAAGAGTTTGACAATGTTTCTAAATGTCTTAAGATGCAATGTGAATTTTTTGGTGATTTTTAGAAACCTAAATGGTATTTTAATTAATTAATTTCCATTAATTAATTAAAATAAACATTTAAATATTTTAAAAATGCTTTTTAAATGAAAAAATAAAATAAAAATTGTTTTTGAGTTGAGAAAAATATTTGGAACTAAAATGCAGAAAATGATATTTTTGTGATTTTTTTAGGTATTTTAAAAATAATTATGCAAAAGAAATAAGAAAAAATGAATTAAAAATGAATTAAAAGGAAAAGTATGCGCATCTAATGGTTGATATTCAAACTGGGGAAGGAGGGAAAGACTACGCACGTGTTTGGAGGGCTGAGATTGATTCTGGAATTTTTAAATTAAACCTAATTAATTAAATTAATTAAACTGATTAGGGTTTTAATGAACTAATCCTGGCCTTCCATTCACGCGCTAAACTTGATCCTACGGCCTACATTCAAACTGAGCCTTAAACACTAAAAATTAACCCTAATGACTTTCAGGTGACCGGAGCTAGCTCCGGTCATCTTCTCCGGCAGGACCCTCAACCCAACTTCTTCCCTAGGCCATTTTAAGAGCTCTAAAGCTCCAGATCAGATCCCCAACTCACCCCAAGCATGAATCAACCCTCAAAATCAATTTCTAATGGATCATGAACAAGATACGAATCAAAACTCAAAAATGGCAAAACTTTCAGAAACACGATACAGACTCAATACTCAATCATTTTCAAAACCAACAAGTGCAGTGTGATCAGTGAAGCGTGTAGATCATTTCTATAACTTAAAAAAAAATTCTGGAAAATTTGTTCTTGAGGTATACCTGAGATGAAGCTTTTCAGTTTGGCACTTTCTGGACCTCTATCTTGTGCAAACAGCCTCCACTTAATCCCTTGATGATGTTGCAAGGCTTTGAATGAGTTGAAATGAGCTAGTTTGAGAGGTTGCAACTCAACTGCACTGAAATCGTGTTTTGCTTTCAGGGGCTTTTAAGCTTGTTTAATGGTTGGGAAAGGTTCTATTGATGATGGTGAGTTGAATGGTGAAGTTTGTTTTGAGGTTTGAGGCTTGTGCTGTGAGAATCGAAAAAAGGAAAGTCTTGAGGGATTTTGTGAAACTTGGTCTATGAGAGTGTTCAGGCTTATGTGTCTTGTGTTATGACTTGCTTTTGGTCCACATAACATGTCTCTATTGGCCAGAGAGTTGTTGTGGCTGCAGCTGATTGGTATGGGTTCAATTGAAAAAAGTCAACAACTTGTGTACTTGAGGTATGGGCTCATGCAAAAGCTGTTTCATGGCATGTATTGGTTCAGCATAGATCAAGGAGGTCCATAGAAAATGATTTGTGGTGCTGAAGCAAGTGTATGAGAATATTCATGCTCTTTTGCAAATTTGAAGAACTTTGG
Source organism: Lathyrus aphaca (assembly GCA_963966055.1). Lineage (NCBI taxonomy): Eukaryota > Viridiplantae > Streptophyta > Magnoliopsida > Fabales > Fabaceae > Lathyrus > Lathyrus aphaca. Next base: position 111,710,478 of record OZ014523.1, read on the forward strand.
CCCTTTTTGAATTTCTTGAAGTTCAAGGCATGAAAGTGAATTATTCTTTGGGAAATTCTAATCACAATGCATTTTACTATGTTTGTATGATGGTTAGATATGCATTAGAGGTCACAAAATGACTTGGCAAGTGGTTTTGCAAAAATCCCTCTTTGGTGTGAAAGTGAGAATTATAGGATTTTTGCTAACTTTGCAAGGCCATAACTTGAGTTCCACAATGAATTAGAACATGTTCTTGTACTTTTTGAAAAGGGAATGATCTAATCTACAACTTTCATGACCAACAATTTCTCATTTGAAGCATTTTTGGTTGAGAAAGAGGAGGTTGAAGAACTTTCCCAAAATGGAAAGTTTCCATTACAAGTCATTTCCATTTTTGGAAACTTTTGGTTTAGCTCAAATTTCTTCAATTTTGTGAACTTCCAAACACTTCAATGATCAAATAAAGATAATATAACTTCAATTTGATGAAAATACCTCTTTGGTTCCATTGTTGGGGGCCTTAGATGCCCTGATTTTGCTCTGACTTGCTCAAGAAGTTACCCAGTGAACAAATGACTTCCACAATGAATTTCTTCATCAAACTTGGTACATATGATCCTTATAACATCTTAAGAACATTAGAAACAATAATGGCCCAAAAATTTGGAGTTATGGCCTCTGAAACCAAAACCCTAATTTCAGGTCATCTGTGCAGTGAAACCCTAACCCTGCTTCCATGCTTTGCCAGTCCTTGTGATTTCTTGACTTCCTTGATCTTTGAGGGACATAATATGATGGTATAACACATATGGACCCTCTTGGAATGATTGGAAACCTTTGGAGTGGCTCAGATGGATCCTTGGATTGCTCAGATCACAAACCCTAGATGCAGATGAACTTGAACCATGCAGTGAAACAAGAATGCAATATGAGATGTAATGCTTATGCTTATGCAAATATGAAATATCACAATCCATGGTGTGATAAATAGTGAGGGAAAATTTGGGGTGTTTACAGTGAGAAAGCTTGAGTCCTTCCACTCAGGTTTGATATGAACCTCCTCAAGAAGTTGATCTTGCCTAAGAGTGATTGAATCTCCTTCTTTGTCGAAGGAGCTTTAGCCTCCATGATAACTTTAGTCTTATTCTGATTGATTTCGATCCCCTTTTTGTGGACCACAAATCCCATAAAGTCCCCTTCCTGCACACATAAAGCACATATAAGAGGATTCATTTTAAGACCATATTTTCTCATTCTTTAAAAGGAACGTCTAAGGTGATTGACATGGTCATTTTCAGAAATAGACTTTACAATGATGACATCAATGTAAATTTGCATAAACGTATCTCTGAAATCATGAAAAATTGAATTCATTGCTCTTTGATAAGTTACCCATTCATTTTTCAAACCAAAGGGCATAACCACCCATTCGTAGGGGCCTAAGGCTCCTGGGCATCTAAAAGCAGTTTTAGGGACATCTTCCTCAGCAATGAATATCTGATTGTATCCTGAGTAGCCATCTATATTACTTAGATACCCATGTCCTGCAGCAGAATCAATCAACATTTCTACCACAGGCATCGAATATTCATCTTTAGGGGTTGTTGAATTTTGATCTCTAAAATCTATGCACACCCTTAAAGAACCATTCTTTTTAATTATTGGCACAATGTTTGCTAACCATTCGACATACCTAGCCGTATGAATGAACTTGCATCGAAGCAGCCTTTCAATCTCCTCTTTTATTTTCGTGAGGATTGCTGGGGCGAACCGTCTTGGGTTTTGTTTGACAGGCTTCTTCCCAGGTTTTATTGGTAGCTTATGTTCGATGAGCTCTCTTTCCAAACCAGGAATTTCATTGTAGTCCCATGCAAAGCAGTCTTTGAATTCTTTCAGCAGGTGTACTTTTTTGTTCTTAAGTTCTGGTTCGAGGTTGGCATTAATATATGTAGGCCTTTTCAATTCCCCTTCTCCCAGGTTTATCTCTTCTAGAGGATCCTGAGCCAGCATTTTGGTACTTTCTGACAAAGGAACTTTTTCAAATCCCAAAGGATCATTATCATAAATGGCATCAAGCCTCTGGTCTGGATCTTCTTGAGCCTTTTCAGAGGGCTCTTGGTCGAAATCCTGTGTAGGGATCTCTTCAACAAATTCGGTAATGGCCTTTATAGCCATATCATTCCCTGCAGCCTCTAAGTCCGCCTGTATCCTTGTTTCGGCCACATAAGTCGAAATTCTTTTTAGGGTGTCGAAGTCATTCATTATTACTACCTTCACTTCCCTAGCCTGTAGGGCGGATTTCAGGTTCATGGAAATAAGGTGAGAGATTTCCTGGCTCTTGTATGACTTCTCTGTCCCAACGGAATCCTTAGATGGGATGGAGTTTTAAAATGCAGTATGTGTGATCTTCTGGTGTGAATTCAAATCCTGCAGGTGCACATGGACCAATGTGCACTAGATTCTTATCAAACTCCACACCTTCTACGTGATTCACTGGTACTTTAAAGTACCCTTGATCAACTTCGATGTTCTCGACTATACCATCTGGCCTCCATATGGTGACCCTTTGGTGCATAGAAGATGGCACTGCTCCTATGCCATATATCCATTCTCTCCCTAACAGGAGGTTATAGTTGGATTTACTTTCTACCACCATAAACAGAGTGGACCTTGTGTGTCCCCATAGTCAAATCAACCTGAAGGACCACCATAATAGGTCCAGTTTTACCTTCATAGTTTGACAAAACCAAGTTGTGAAGCTTGAGGGCAGTGTCAAACTTGCCAATCCTGGGCAGTAAGAAATGTGGCATTATATTTACTATAGCGCCACAATCAACCAAAATCTTGTTGATAGCCACATTTTCTACTTTTCTAGTAATATATAGGGGTTTTAGGTGCCCCCTCATGGCCTCAGTGGGTCTCTTGAAGAAAGCATTTTGTTCTTCGACATAACCGTTATTCATCACATAGTAGCACACTGGTTGGTGTGCTACCATTTTTGCTTCAGTATTAGCATCCAGATTCTCGACTTTAGTGATGCTGTCATACTCTCTAGGCATTACGGAAACCACATTGACCAACACGTCTAAAGAAGCCTCAGATTCACAGTCGAAGTTCTCTGTCATTTCTTCATCTTCGACATCCTTCAACTCAACTTTTATCTCTGCTTTAATGTCAACCCCTTTATTTCTAAAAGAAGGTCCTTTATGCCCCACAGGCACCTTATTACTCACTATAAGATTGTCCCTAGCTCCACCAAGGACACTTGTGCTGGATTCAACATAATCACCTTTGGAGGCTTCCCTCCAAGCCTTCCTTCTGTGCTTCTCCCAACGCCATTGTGAGCTAGAAATAGGATTATTACCTTTATAATTCTCAGATACATAACAGCTTTATTAGAGGTCCTAACCTCTTTTGTTTACCCCATCGAGGGTCCTCTTTCAACCTCAAACTTTCCCCATTATGTCCTCTCCACTTGCCTGACTCATCAGGCTTAAACCACTTGTTAGTGGGGACTTCTCCACTTGGCTTAAATGAGCATTGTTTAGACTTGAGAGTTTGATGCATGGTTCTTTGTTGATAGGGGTTAGCTCGCCTTGGGTCGAAACGAGCATGCTTTTGGGTAGATTTTTCCTTTTCCCCCCTATGCATCCGGTTCGATTGCTAAAGACTTCGAGCGACCTTTTTGTCAAAGATGGAACTACACCTTGGACAGAGCATCACTTCTGACTTCTTGTTTTGAAATCTCTATAAGAAATCAACAATAGTCTCCCCCTCTTTAGGATAAGCCTTTGCATAGTGGTCCTTCTGGCTTGCAGAATTATCCACCTTCAGTATTTGATCGTCTATTACTTCGACCATGTTAATATTAACTTCATCCTTAAGTTCCATCTTGGAAAAGTGCAGCTCTAGGCCATCAACGACCATATCCTTCTTTATGAAGCTTTTAGCAGCTTCTTTAGTAATGAGTGGGAGCCTTGACTCTTCAAAATCCTCATGGGGGACAATGGTCACCCCTACATTGAACCTTTCAACCTCTGATGATGTCTTGAAGAATCCTTCTCCAGCCTTGGATATCAAATGTTCCTATTGCTCACCAGTCAGCTCCTGACTAGCCTTGAATACCTTGGCTTCAATACTGGGGTTCTCAGTGACCTCCACCATCACAGGGTTATTTACATCTTCGACTGGATCAGGACTTACAGTGTCATTAGCAGTTTTCTTAACGATATCCACCCAGTTTACATCAGAAGGTTCAGAGTAATTCGCCTAAGCCGTATGAAGAGGATCAATAACAATCTTCATCTGTGCCTTTGGCTTGTCACCGAACTTGAGTCTTCCTTCCTGGATTTCATATTGAACCAAATACCTGAAAAGAAAACATTGAGAAGTTTTATGACCCAAATAATTATGGTATTTGCAAAAACCTTTTTTCTTTCTTTGATCTAAAGGTGGTGTTTTAGCACCAGGAGGGACAAATATTTGTCCATCCTTAACTAATAAATTAAAAATTTCATCACACTTGGTGACGTCGAAAGTATATGTTTTCTTTGGAAATCTATCGTTCTTTTCAACTTTAGAAGGATTTTTTCCATTTGAAGGAACTAATAGTTTGCAGGAATAAGGAGAACCCTGCTTAAGCTCAGCTGAGTCTATATCATTATCATCTAGAGGCAGATTTGTTTCGTAGACGTTCTCAACCTCATCTTGATACTCAACATAGGCTATCTTTTTATGTTTGTTCGCCCTATCTTTCTCGTCCTTTAGACGTTCAAGCTATCAAACTCGATATGCTAATTAGGACATGTCTCTCAAGTACTGGGTATTCAGCTTCTTCTTGATTGAATAGTCTAGGCCGTCAACAACCATTTCGACCAATTCACGTTCAGGTACTTGAGTGAAACATCTTGCTTTAAGCAGTCGAAATCTGTTCAAGTAATCGTCTATGGACTCATTGAACTTCCGTTTCACACTGGCTAATTCCTTCAAACTAATCTTAGTCTGACCCATGTAGAATTGCTCGTGGAACAATCGCTCTAATTTACTCCATTTACATATCGAACCAGGTGGCAAAGTGGTGAACCAAGTGAAGGCATTCTTGGTAAGGGAGCTAGGGAAGTATTTAATTCTCAGACTTTCATCGTTAGCAATCTCCCCAGCCTCTATCATGTATCGTGTCACATGTTCAACTGTAGATTCGGTTGTATTCCCTGAGAACTTGGTAAATTTGGGAACCTTCGTCCTAGGGGGAAAATCTGATTGGAGTATATAGTCCACTATTAGTGAAGTGAATTTTGGCCTAGCAAAACCAGTATTGATTCCACTTCGAGCCATTATTCGTTCGACAAGAACTGCTAAGTTGTTCTCTGCTGCTAGATTATTCTGTCGAACTTGTTGGACTACGTGATTTGCATCTTGATGTCTATTCACCAATATCACTCTTGGTTCCTCTTCTATTGGTACCTGTCTCTAACCTCTAATGGGTTCGACATCTACTTGTTCGACCACAGGTGGATTTTCTTGATCCAATGGCTGCATAACTTCTCTTACTTCTGGTAAGTGATGAGCTGTCGAACCGGTGCTGGTACCCCCATGAACTCTGCTATGCACGCCATTTGAGACACCATTCGTTGATTTGTGTGAGTTGTATTCTGGATCAAAGGCTGGAAAATCTCTCCCATAGTTTGGGACAAAGTATGCACCATTTACATATTACTTTCATCCATCTGTTGTCTTAGATAGGTCACAGACTCATTTGTCAAATCATGACTCTGAGTCGAATGCCCCATGCCCCCAGTCTGGTGATTCCTTCTCATATTTATTGCAGATCCGGATTCCTGCAATGGTGAAGAAATAACATTGTCTGAATAAATCGGGGGAGCATTCCTCAAACCTGCCATGGTAATTGAGGTACCAAAGAGTTTAGGATAGGCCTGAGAAAATGATGTAGATATTTGTGGTCGAAATGCAGCTGTACTTGGTGGTGGAGTTTGAGTATTTGGCCCAATATACTCCAGCAATGGCTGTGTATAATATCTATTTATTGTGTCTCCTAATCCCGTCGAAGGGGCTTGCTCTGACGTCACAATTGGTGTGGTCGCGGCTCCCGTCGAAGGATTAGAGGTTGAGATGGCCTCATTCATTGGTCCACCTTATGTGTTCGTCGTACGAACGTTTGAACTACTCACTTAAGGATTCGACCCACTCGTTGTGGGTATTGAATCGCTTGAGTTACCTTGTCCAGAAGCCATCTTTCTTGTGTTTCTTCTTTTAGGGATATAATGGTTTGTACTAGCTACTTTTCCACTTCTCAAATGCATATAATAAAGGTAACCGTTCCTTTTACCAGACCATTCACATCAAAGAAGTTATAAAACATGAATGATAAAAAAAACTTTACGAAAGAAGTAAAAAAATAAGAGAAGTTATTAACGCTAAAACATTTTCTACTTTAGCACTGTCCCACTGGGTTGCCAATTTGTTTACCCCCAAAATTCATAAACAACCGCTGGTCCTCTGAAGATACCTAAAATACCCTCAGTTACTCGCAGGATCGACCAGATTGATCCTAGGACATGTGCTAAATTGGAGAATATTGTGATGTTGATATATCACATTTTTGGGAAAGAAAAAGATTCTTGAATCTCTCAACGAGACTCATATTTAGTTTTAAAAGGAAAACAAAGTAAAAGACAAAAGCTTTTAAAATAAATCAAAGTAAAGACAAGGCTTGAAATTTTAAAGGAAAATAAAGGAAAGGATTGAAACTTAAATGAAATTTAAAGGAAAGGCAAGGCGATGAATGTTAAATTGCTGGAAATGTAAAAGAGGTTAGAATGGTAAAAGAAAACGCAGTAAATTGCTGAAAAGATAAATGGCTTTGAAATGTAAAGTGCTTTAAAATATAGGCTTTGTAAAGATAAATGACTTCAAATGTAAATAACTTGAAGATAAATTTGACATAAAAGATAAATTGGTGGTGGTGTTTCAATCACGTACATTCTCACTGCACTTGTTTCTCTACACGCAGATCCTTTGAGTCTACGGAGTTACTAGTACATATGATTTCCACACACTTATTCTAACACTAGAATAAGCTATATATATATATATATATATATATATATATATATATATATATATATATATATATATATATATATACACACACATTACAAAGTAACCGCTTTCGACGGTTTCTCCTACAACTATCCTAAGATGGTGACATTTGTCCCATCACATACTGAAAAAGCTTCATCTTGCACCTCTTGTCCCTGTCTTTGAATTGAAAACTCCATGTTTTGCCTCTAAGAATGAACGTGTAAGACCCTTGGTAACTACCACCTTCGTAGAACATATGCTTGGTCAAATCCCCTCAACACTTGGAAAATGTTCCAAACTTAGAATTTCACTAAGTATGAAACTTGTAGGTAGTTCGCTTCGACTCTCATTTTTAATTGGTTAAGTCGAAAACCTTACTTTTGGCTTATCACCAGCAAAGTCTCTTACTAATCCAAGATAACCTCATTAATTGCTAGCGTCGAAATTTAGGGATAATACATGGCAAGGATCAGACATTGGTCTTCAAAATTGTTAAGCTTTGTAGGGAGGATCCAATTAGTGTAGAGTACCATTAATGCTATCATTCACTACTAGATGCAATATATCCCCATCCCTAAGACTGTACTTAAAAAGATTGATGGTATGTGTAGGAGCATTTTGTGGACTGGGCAACATAAAGATAGCAGGAAGAGCCCAGTTGTTTGGCATACTGTGTGTAGTCATAAGAGGCAAGGGGGACTTAATTTGTTCAACTTAGAGTTATTGAATGAAACCGCCCTTTTGAATGTCTGTGGAATCTGTGTAATAAATCTAAGAACCTATAGGTGAGGTGGATTCATGCTCACTACCTCAAGAAGTTTAATGTGATGGAGGTGGATATTGGTAAGAGTAATTCCTGAGTTTTCAAGACTATTCTAGGCCTTAGAGAACACATTCAAAAAGTACAGTCAGATTGGGAGGACATGCTCATAAAGAATAATTTTAAGATGTCTATTATCTATGACACCCTTGTTAATGACAATTGAAGAGTGAGATGGAGATATGTCTTCAAAGGTAACTATGACAGACCTACGGCCAAACATTCTACCTGGTTGGCCTGCCATGGTAGATTGGGCACTAAACATAGATTGGTTAATTTTGGTATGATAACTGAGAGCAAATGTTCCTTGTGTGGCATCACAGACGAGTCTCTTAACCATTTGTTCTTTGATTGTGATTGCTCGAAGAGAATCTGGTTGTATGTTTTGAATTGGATCAATATCCACCATGCACCCATTCCTTGGAACCTTGAGCTGAATTGGATTATGGATCAAACTGAGAGGAAAGGCTGGAAATCTAACTTAATCAAACTGGATTTTACCGAAACAGTCTACGGGATCTGGAAATATAGGAATAGAATTTTTTTTGAAGTGGACACACTTTTAAATTCAGAATTTAGAGTTAGAGATGATATTATAGAAAATATTGTGCATAGGGGGTGGGGATCAAAGAGGCATAGGAAACATATAGCCCTCCTCATGACTTAGTTTTTGATTTTTTGATGGTTGGATCTGGTTGATCACCCTTGTACTTATTTGGTTTTTGATTCAATATAATTCCATTGCTTCAAAAAAAAAATTAGGACTTGGTTCTGATTGTTTTTTAGTCATGCTACAATTTTGTACAAAGTCTATTCTCAACAATTCTTTTTAATTTCTAGCATGTAATATAAAATTAATAATTAGGACTTGATTTAGATAACATTTTTTTATTTATTTATCATCACCAGTTGAATCTGATTTGAGGGTCAATTTTGACATCAAGTGGTTCCACTCCCCTCCTGATCGTAATTGCGGGAGATCAAACTGTGGTTTCTGATAGCATATTTTAGTCATGCTACAATTTTTTATACTAAAAAATATTGGTATACTGATATTAATTGTTTCATTTCATTATCAAAACGTGTAAAACTATATAATTTGTCAAAAAATTTAATATTATAATTATTTTTTCACTTGTAATAAACGACAGTATTGCCAAAGTTATATAAAAATTATAATAACAATAAAATTTACTAAAATAGATGTCTAGTAACATTTAATATTTTTTCTTTGTTTAGTAAAAATAATGTTTGGACAAATTAGTTGATAGTTTATAACTTATTACTAATTTATAGTTGGGTTAATAGTCATTTATCCCCTGCAATATAGACATGTTTTGATTTATCCCCTTTAAAAAATAAATTTTGGATAACCCCCTGAAATTTTAAAATTCTAAGTCTTTTGCCCCCTGTAAAATATTTTTTATCCAAAAATGTATTTTTTTAAAGGGGGTAAATCAAAACACGCCTATATTGTTGGGGATAAATGACTATTAACTCTTTATAGTTTATAGTTTATATCTCATTAGTAATGATTGATAGCTGATATGTTAATTGTAATGCTTGAGAAAAATATGATTTAACTTGTTGATAAACGTAAAATTACATAAAAAAATATTTCTTAATTGCATTTAATATATGATTATTTTATTTTAAATTAAAATAAATTATAAACGATAATATTGGGTTTTAATAAAAATAACAAGAATAAAAGTGAAAGAAAAAATATAAATTATAAGTAAAATACTATTTTAAAATAAACAACGTTTTAATTTATAGCTTATACCTTACCATCTTTCCTTCCACTTTTATCCTTATTATTTTAGTTAAAATCCACTTTTACTTATTATAGTTTATTTAAATTTAAAGTAAAATAATTAAGTATTAACTACAAATAATTATGTCATTTTACATTTATCAGTTATTTGAATCGTTAATTTATCAAACATTTCAATTAACTTATTAATTATCAGTCATCGGCTGTCAACTATAAATTATAAGATATCAATCATCAACCATCAGTCATAAGTAGAGGTGAAAAAATGGGCCCGGCCCGTTGGGCATGTCCATTTTTCCCGCACTTTAGTGCGGGGCGGGCCAAGGATTTAGGCCCTCATCCTCTAAATTGTCTTCCTCGCCCACACGTTTTCTTCGCGAGCTTTTGCGAGCATGCACATTTACTTTCTTTTTTTTTTACTTAAAAATTGCAATGCACGCGGGCTTTCCCTGTCCCACCCTCACTTATTTTCGAGATGGGCTTAGGTTTTAGGTCCACATCTTCAACTTTGACCTCCATGTCCACCCTATTTCTTTTGCGGGCTTTTGTGGGTCGGGCCTAAACGGGGCGGACACGCCCAATTGCCACCTAGTCATAAGTTGTAAGCTACCAACTAGCTTATCAGTGTGTGAGTGCTTTTGAGTTTTGAGTGATGTCAAAACTAGGATAGTGTAGTGTTATATATATATATATATATATATATATATATATATATATATATATATTATATGGTATCCTCTCATTCTCGATGAACATCTTAGCATTAGGAAGAATTTAAATGAGTTTGAAAAGGAGTCTACATCAAAATTGCATTGAAAAACATGTTTTTGGATAAACAAGTCATTTCAGGTCGACATGTGTTTAACTATGTCGACTTATACGACTTTCAGTTTCAGTATAGGTCAACTCCCATGGAGTAGTATTGAAGCATGTAGCTTATGTCCATAGGCCGCCTTACATATGTTGACTTGTAGGCAACACATAAACTTCATAGGCTGATATGTAACCTTGACAGGTCGACCTGATTGCTTTGATAAACCGACCTATTGCTTTGACAGACCGACCTATACGATTTCCCAACTTATTTTTTTTAATTCTCACTCCAACTTATTGCATTCCTTTTGCTCATTTATTCACGTACCTATATATACTCATACATGCATGTTCTTCTAGCAAGATACTAGTGAAAATACCTATAAGAAACCAGAATTACAAATTTTTCCCATCATCTTCAACCTTTATTCTATGCATACACACAATTGAACTACACATAATCATTTTTCAATTGTGTGACCATCAAAATCAGGGTTGATAACGTTCAATTAGGTTGGTGTTGTTGCACCCCAAAATTTGACCTCCCCTAGTCAAGGCATTGTGTACCAAGGTGTCCTAAGAGGTTCACAAGGTTCACAAGGTATCCCAAGAGGTTCACAAGGTTCACAATTAGTCAGAAAGTTTGGCAATTCCCTCAACAAAGCATCCTCCAAAGCAATGCATCCTAAATTAGGGTTTTGAGTTTCATCAGGCTAAATGGATTTCCAATGCTTCAAGTGAGCTTAATAACATCCTATATGTCTTCAAGAATCCCTATGTCAAGTTTCAAGGCTTTCCCAAAAGGTTTGCTCAGTCAGATGTTCAGATAGGTTAAAATCAGTCAAAGCAGTCAAAAAGTCAAACTGAGGCCAACTGTGGTCAAACCAAAGTCAAACTTCATTATATTTTGCCATCATCAAGTATATGAAGTAAAATTCATCATTTGATCAAGGGTTGATCATGATTCATCAAGGAGATTTCAGATCATCAAGAATCAGGAGTTTCTAAATTAGGGTTTTCATAGGAAAAGTCAACTGAACTTTGACCAGTCATAACTTTCACATGCTTCATCAAAAAGTTTCTATCCAAAGCTCATTTTGAAGGAAATTTAATTCTCTACAAATTTGTGTCTCACAAGCCAAGCCCAAAAGTGCTTCATTTGGAAGGTATGGGCCAAGACATTATAGGTCATTTTAAAAGTCAACAAAAAGTCAACATCTTCCAAAGGGCATAATTTGAAAATGGTAAAGGATATGGATATGAGACCAAAGAGGTTGGTTAGAGGACTCCCTAAGCTTTCCAAAATATCTAAGAACACCTTCATAGCCTTAAAATTGAGGGATTTGTGTCTTTGCAAAGTTGGGAAATTTTTGAGAGGTTTATTGAGCAAATGGGGTCTTAGAACCAATTCTTTCCACTTGGGCTTGCATTTTTATGACCCAATCACTACCATGACATCATGAACGAATCAAATATCATTTATTCAAATTTTTATTTATTTTATTTTATTTATTTTGATTTTATACATTAAAAATCATTTTAAATCAAAATAAAATATGAAAAACTCAATATTTGATATGATTCTCATTCTAGAAACTCATAAACATGATTTAAAGTTGATTGGGAGATTCAAATTCGAGCTCAACTAAAGGGGAAAGGATTTGTGTGATTTTTTGACTAAAATAGCAAGGTGAATCCTCATGATCAAGTAATCTCTAAAAAGCCCATAAACACACAACTTTCTGACCTAATTTGCTTCCATTATATGTATACAAGTGATCACAAGCAAGGGACACGATTTTGGCAGCCTCCAAGAACACTTTTCACATTCAAAATTTTCCTTAAAATTTCAATTTTCGGTTTCATATTTACATGGCAATTAAAGGTATTCTAAGGACATAGACATGATCCTTGGACTCTCTTGATACTATTTACACCATCATAAGCATCCATAACGTCATGAATAATGGAAACCGAACGCATGTTCTTCTTCTTGGTTTGATTTTTGATTCCATTAATTTATCCATTATCAATTGTTTTTGTGCTTCTAACTTTGTTTGTTATCATGTTTAGATGATTTCTAGGCAAGAATATTGAAGAAACTGTGACCAAACATTAGAATGCCATGTTAGGGTTTCAAGCTTTGAATTAGGGTTTCTTGATTCGGCTAATATAAATACATTCTAATAACATAAATAAGTTAAGTGAATTGTATTGATCATGTTGGCATGATCAATTTGGCAAAATCGTATGTATATAAGATGTTATGAATTTTGTAGGTTTTCGTGTGTAGGAAAATTCGCAGGAAATCTTGTATGTAATTTCGCAGGTATTTTCGCAGCAGCCAAGGAAGAAGATGAAGTCTGAGTGGCGCCAAATTTCAGATTCAAAAACTTGTTTTAACATAAAATGTTTTATTACTGAATATATATTGAACGCGCCTCATGTGGCTCAGCTGGTTTGTGTGTTTGCGTGTGAATATGATGGTCCTGGGTTCGATTCCCCCCATGCCATTTTATGTTGTTGCATTTTTTTTTATTTTTTACAGGTTTATAACAAAAGGGTTGCTACTCCTATCATGAATGCCAAGACACGCATGGCCTGGTGGTAACGTTGTTGGTCCAGAGTGTGGAGAGCCTAGGGCCTGGGTTCGAATCCCAGCCCCAGGTATGTTCTTTTTCTCAATTTTTTTTTATTATTTTGTTTTTGTTTATTTTATATTTATTTAATCTATTTAATTTCTTAAATAATAATTTCTAAACAAATGTTGTATAATATTTTCTTCTACATAAAACTTATATTTTTAAATTCATAATTTATTTTCTTAAAATCAAATTGTTTATATTTATTTTATTATATATTTATATTTATTAGTATTATTGTATATATTTGTAAATAAACTAATTAGGTTTAAAAGAGACATTGTTGAATTTGTATATGCTTGTTTGACATGTCAGAAGTCAAAGATAGAACATCAGAGACCTTCAGGTATGATGCAACCATTGAATGTTCCTGAGTGGAAATGGGATTGTATTTCCATGGATTTCGTGACTGGGTTACCTAAGACTGCTAGAGGTAATGAGTCGATTTGGGTAATTGTTGATCGGTTAACTAAGTCGGCACATTTCTTGCCGATGAGGATTAACCATTCCATGCAAAGGTTAGCTGAGATTTATATTGAGGAAATTGTGAAGTTGCATGGTGTACCTTCAAGCATTGTATCGGATAGAGATCCGCGGTTTACATCGAGGTTTTGGAAGAGTTTGCAGGATGCTTTGAGTACTAAGTTGAGGATGAGTTCTGCTTATCACCCTCAAACGGATGGTCAGACGGAGAGAACAATCCAATCTTTAGAGGATTTGCTGAGAGTTTGTGTATTAGATCAAGGAGGGTCTTGGGATAGTCATTTGCCGTTGGTCGAGTTTACGTACAATAACAGTTTTCATGCTAGTATCGGGATGGCTCCGTATGAGGCGTTGTATGGTAGACGTTGTCGTACTCCATTATGTTGGTATGAGTCAGGAGAGAGTTTGGTGCTTGGGCCAGAGATTGTCCAAGAAACAACTGAAAAGATAAAAATGATTCAGGAAAGGATGAAAACGTCGCAGAGTCGTCAAAAGAGTTATCACGATAAGAGAAGGAAAGCACTTGAGTTCCAAGAGGGAGATCATGTGTTCTTAAGAGTTACTCCTATGACTGGTGTGGGAAGAACTTTGAAGTCCAGAAAGCTCACTCCACGTTTCGTCGGTCCGTACCAGATTATGCAGAGGATAGGGGAAGTGGCCTATCGGGTGGCTTTACCTCCCTCTCTTGCGAATTTACATGATGTATTCCATGTATCGCAGTTGAGGAAGTACATTCCGGACTCGTCGCATGTAATTCAGTCAAATGATGTTCAGGTGAGAGATAATATGACGATTGAGGCTTTACCAGTGAGGATTGATGGTAGAGAATTGAAGCAACTTCGAGGTAAGGAAATTGCTTTAGTGAAGGTATTGTGGGGAGGACCAGCTGGAGAAAGTTGGACTTGAGAGCGCGAAGATCAGATGAGGGAGTCGTATCCGACTCTGTTTACTTCAGGTAATTTTCGAGGATGAAAATTCTTTAAGTAGGGGAGAGTTGTAACGCCCCGAAAATCTAAATTTAATTATTTAATTATTTATTTAATTAATTTAGAAAAATTTGGAGAGTTTGGATTATTTTGAGAATTTTGGAGAAAATGAGTATTTTTATATAATAAGGATAAATAGTGTTTTAGTATACTATTTTATTTTTATTATTAAAAATATATTAAAGAAAAGGGTAAGATGGTCCTTTTGTGAAATCATGAGGGTAATATGGGAAAAGGCTAAACTGGGATATTATAGCCAAAGAAGAGAATAAGATCAGTTTCTCATATTTTGTTTTTCTATCGTGTTTGGGAAGTGCTCTGAAGAAAGGAGAAGCTCAGAGTCAGGAGGCTGTGGAGAACCCCAGAGAAGAGTGTAAAGCATCGAAATTCTCTAAGGTATGGGGAGTTTTCATAATCTATGATAAATGTATAGGAATTGGAATATGAATGGATTAGAATGGTATGAGTTTAGGGGTTTTTGGGGTTTTGAGTTAGGTTGAGTTTTTATGAGAAATCTTGATAAATTAGAGCTATTAGAATGAGTTATAATCGTATATTTGTCTGTATAATTGTTGTCTGGATGTTGTTGACGTTTAATTGATGTTTTTGAATGATTTTTGGGTGTTATGATGTGAAATCCGTAATGGGGTTTTGGGAGTTTTTGGAATTGGAACAGTCTGCAATTGTATAGCAGAGAACTGCTGGAAAACGTGCGTTAACCGGTTAACGCGATGGGTTAACCGGTTAACCATTGTAATTTTTGGGAAATTCTGGAAATTCGTCGGCGTTAACCGGTTAACGCTATGGGTTAACCGGTTAACACTGTTGGGATAGCAAATTTTATTTCTTTAAAAATTCATATCTTTTAAACCATAAGTCCGATACGCATTCCGTTTGAAGCGTCGGAACGAGTACAAACTGAACTTTATTTTGATGAATAGAAACGAGAAAAATGCAACAGTTTTTGATAAATGAATTTGTGAAATAACCTTATAATTACCTTATAAATTACCGGGTACGGGTTAATTCTTGATGTGTCGGAGTGGTTAGGAAATCAGTGTTCAGGGTGTAATGTCATGATAATATATAGGAAACTAGTGTTCAGGGTGTAATGTCATGATGATATATATGAATATTTGATGGTTGTTTTGCTGATTGAAATGAATGATGCGAATTATTTTGGTGAATTTTTCGATGTAGCGCCTCATTGCATTTCATAACATTCACGATGGGGCTTCGGCCTATTTATTTGCTTCAATCCTATTGTGTGGATTGAAGTGTCTCGATGATTATTGTGTGCTCCCTTGTGGAGGGTTGATGGTCATGTATCCATCTCATGATGAAAATGGTACCACATGCATATTGCATATCAGGATGTTAGAATTGCATATTTTGGATGAATTTCATGACTGTGTTGGTGTTGATCTATTTTATGATAGTGTTGTGGTTGTTGCTGAATTTTGAAGTTGGCGATGTCATGATATGTGTACTAATTTATTTATGATTCTATATTCTTGTAAGTTTATGATATATTATGATTACTCACCCTGCCTGCTTGGAACTATTGCCTCCTTCGTGGGTAACTTGCAGATGTCGAAGAATAGTCCTACAGTGCAATATGAGTAATTCATGAGTCTCGGAGCGTGCTTTAGTGTTCTTTAGAAGTGGTTATGGTTTATGTGTCCTGCTCTGTGTCATGTAACACTGGGATGGGTTTTATTCTGTTAACTGTTTCAGTTATGTTATTATTGGATAAATGTTTTCCATTTTATGATGTTAAATTCAGGATGGTGAAAATGATTTTTTATGAAGTTTTGAATTATGAAGTAAAATTCCGCTGTGAAATGTTTATGATATTTTGATGTTGATTAACCCGTGTTACGGGACAGGACACTGTTGTGTTGATTTTGATGATATGTAATACCCTTTTTGATGATTACTCTGATATTATTTAAATATTATGTTTTGGGGTAAAGGGTGTTACATTAGTGGTATCAGAGCAGGTCGGTTTGTCCGGCCAAGTCTTGTTGTTGTCAGTCAGTTGTCAAGTCGTTATTTACTTAATGATTATTCTCTTCTGATGTGGTAAGTATTGTGCAGAATGGCTGGAAACAACTCGCGTGCTCTCACTGATGCTATTGCAGCTCTTGCTCAGACTGCTGCTCGAAATAATGCGCATGATGAGTTTCGTGCATTGGAGAAATTCCAGAGGAATAATCCACCTGTGTTTGAAGGAACTCATGACCCGGCGAGCGCACAGAAGTGGCTCAAAGCAATTGAGAAGATTTTCAGAGTGATGGCGTGTGCTAACGCGCAGAAGGTTCAATTCGGAACTCATATGTTGTCTGAGGAAGCTGAAGACTGGTGTGATAATACTTGTCAGCGTCTCGAGGATGAGGCTGTTGTGGTGACTTGTACTGTATTTAAGGCGGAGTTCCTTAAGAAGTATTTTCCGGAAGATGCTCGTGGTAAGTTGGAGATAGAATTCCTTGAGCTGAAGCAAGGAAACTTGACTGTGGCAGAGTATGCTTCCAAATTTGAAAGGCTGATGAAGTTTTGTCCTCACTACAACAGGGAAGATGCTGAACTTTCCCAGTGCCTTAAGTTTGAGAATGGGTTGAGACCTAAAATTAAGCAGGGAATTGGATGCCAACAAATTCACAAGTATGCAGAGTTGGTGGATAAGAGCCGTATTTTTGATGAGGACAGTCGAGCTCGGTCAGCTCACTATAAACAGCTGAGCGAGAAGAAAGGCAAGAGTCAGTATAGAGGAAAACCTTATGTGACTGCTGGTGATAGAGGGAAGCAGAAGGCATATGATGAGAAGAAGCAAAGTAGGGGAGTTGCCAATGTACCTGTTAAGTGTTACAAGTGTGGAGAGGCGGGTCATAAGGCTGATGTGTGTACCACCAGAGTTATGAAATGTTACCGTTGTGGCAAGCTTGGGCATAAGGTGAGTGATTGTCCTAATGAAGGTCCAACCTGTTACAATTGTGGTGAACAGGGGCATATCAGCACCCAATGCCAGAAACCAAAGAAGAATGCTGCTACTGCTCAGAATGCTGGAGGAGTTTTTGCATTAGCTGGTTCAGAAGCTCCAAAGAAGGACAACTTGATCAGAGGTACCTGTTTTATTAATAATATTGCGTTGATTGCTATTATTGACACTGGAGCTACACATTCATTTGTTTCTCTTGAGTGTGCTAATAGATTGGGTTTAAAGTTGTCTAATATGAATGGTAATATGATAATAGAGACTCCTCCTAATGGTTCTGTGACTACCATGCTTGCCTGTTTGAAATGTCCTTTGACAATTTTCGAGAAGAATTTTGTGATGGATTTGGTGTGCCTACCATTACACCAAATCGATGTTATCCTTGGTATGAACTGGTTGGAATTCAATTATGTTCATATTAACTGTTATAGTAAGACGGTGCAGTTCCCTGATTTGAGCGGGAATGGTGAGTTGATGTTTTTATCTGCTAAACAAGTGGATGAACTTGTTTTAGATGAAGCTTTGATGTTTGCAGTGTCTACCTCATTGCAAGTTGATGATAAGACTGTCAGTGCAGAGTTGCCTGTGGTTTGTGAATTTCAAGATGTGTTTCCTGGTGATATAAGTGATTTACCACCGGAATGTGAGATTGATTTTTCTGTGGACTTAGTACCGGGTACAAGTCCTGTCTCGATGGCTCCTTATAGAATGTCGGCTTCAGAGTTGAATGAGTTGAAGAAACAATTAGAATAATTGTTAGAAGAAAATTCAAATCCCTCTAGAGAACATCAGAGAAGAATAAATCCTATGATGAGTAATGTAGTTAAGACCGAAGTTCTTAAGTTAATAGAGGAAGGTATAATATATCATATCTCGGACAATAAATGGCTGAGCCATGTGCATGTAGTACCTAAAAAGGGAGGCATACAGTCGTGCAAAACGCGAAGGGAAAACATGTAGCAAAAAGAACTGATGGAGGATGGTGTATATGCTTAGACTATAGAAAATTAAATAAAGCAACCAGGAAGGATCATTTCCCTTTGTCGTTCATAGATCAAATGTTGGAGCGCCTATCCAGACACTCTTACTTTTATTATCTAGATGGATATTCAGGATTCTTCCAAATACCTATTCACCCCGAAGATCAAGAAAAAACTACCTTTACATGCCCTGTTGGAACTTTTGCCTACAAACGAATGCCTTTTGGACTCTGTAATGCCCCAGCCACTTTCCAACGCTGCATGACGTCCATCTTTGTAGACTATCTAGATGGAATCATGGAAGTATTTATGGACGA
Organism: Lathyrus aphaca; assembly: GCA_963966055.1. NCBI lineage: Eukaryota > Viridiplantae > Streptophyta > Magnoliopsida > Fabales > Fabaceae > Lathyrus > Lathyrus aphaca. Next base: position 111,729,374 of record OZ014523.1, read on the forward strand.
TTTCTCGGTTTGTGGATTGATTTCAAAAATTGTCTTATCAACCTTGAGAAAATCCTGGAAAAATGTGTGGAGGTAAACCTTGTGCTAAATTGGGAAAAATGTCATTTCATGGTTACCGAAGGGATTGTTTTAGGACATATAGTCTCCGAAAAAGGTATAGAGGTAGACAAAGTTAAAATAGAAGTCATAGAGAATCTAAAACCACCAAAGACTATCATGGAAGTAAGAAGTTTCCTTGGACATGCCGAATTCTACCAACGTTTTATCAAGGACTTCTCCAAAATAACAAAACCCTTAACTGGCCTTTTAATGAAAGATGTTGAATTCATCTTTGATAGAAAATGTAATGAAGCGTTTAATCTCTTGAAGCAAGCTTTGATTTTAGCACCTATAATGAAACCCCCTGATTGGTCAGAACCGTTTGAGATAATGTGTGACGCTAGTGACTATGCTGTTGGAGCCGTTCTAGGCCAGAGAAAAGATAAAAAGTTACACGTAATTTATTATGCCATTAGAACCCTAGACGGTGCCCAGCTCAACTACGCAACAACTAAAAAAAGAACTCCTAGTTGTAGTTTTCGCTATAGACAAATTTAGATCTTATCTAGTAGGAGCCAAAATTATAGTTTACACCGACCATGCTGCCATCCATTACCTACTAAGTAAAAAGGATGCCAAACCCAGGTTACTTCGATGGATTATGTTACTACAAGAATTTGATTTAGATATCCGTGATAAAAAAAAGGCACTGAGAATGTAGTAGCTGATCATCTTTCTAGGCTAGAATACCTAAAGCCTGACTCAGTACCCATAAATGACGATTTTGTCTATGATAGACTGATAGCCAAACTAGAAACTATTGAAGATGATAACCCATACCCTCATGAGCATTCTCAAAAATCCTTAGTTATAAGTAACGTACCCTGGTATGCAGACTTTGTTAATTATCTAGTCGTTGACATTATACCCCCGATCTCAATTACCATTAGAAGAAGTTCTATAGTGATGTAAGAAACTTCTATTGGGACAAACCATTTCTTTTCAAGAGAGGTAGAGATGGCATTTTTCTCCATTGTGTCCCAGAAGATGAGGTACATAGTATAATTGAGCATTGTCACTCTGCACCCTATGGTGGACATGCAAGCACCTCTAAGACCTATGCCAAGATTCTTCAAGCTAGCCTATTCTGGCCTACCATGTGGCGTGATGTCCATGCTTTTATTGTCAAATGTGACAGATGCCAACGTACAGGAAATATTTCAAGACGTAATGAAATGCCTCTAAGAAATATCCAAGTAGAACTCTTCGATGTATGGGGTATAGATTTTATGGGACCATTCCCACCATCTTTAGGAAACAAGTATATCTTAGTAGCTGTAGCCTACATGTCTAAGTGGATTTAAGTTATTACCGCACCCACAAATGACACCAGAGTAGTAATAAAATTATTTAAAAATTATATATTCCTGAGATTTGGAACACCCTGTTTAGTCATAAGTGATGGAGGATCACACTTCATATCAAGAATATTTGATAAACCTTTAAGCAAGTATGGAGTTAAGAATATAGTAGCAACACCACACCACCCACAGAATAGTGGACAAGTGGAAGTATCTAATAGGGAGATTAAACAAATTCTTGAGAAGACTATCTCTATATCTAGAAAAAATTGGTCGCAGAAACTTCAAGAAGCGTTATGGGCCTACATAACCGCTTTCAAAACCCCTGTAGGAACAACCCCCTATCAACTAGTTTATGGGAAATCATGTCATTTTCCTTTTGAGTTAGAGCATAAAGCCTATTGGGCCATTAAAACTTTGAACTTGGATTACCTAACTGCTGGTGAAAAACGTATTCTTGATATCCACAAATTGGAAGAACTCAGACAGTCAACCTACGAGAATGCCATTATATACAAAGAAAGAACACAAGCTTGACATGACAAAAGAATCATAAGAAAAGACTTCAAAATAGGCGATCATGTTCACCTGTTCGATTCTATGTTACGACTTTTCCCAAGGAAGCTTCGTTCGAGATGGACTGGCCCCTTCGAAGTATCTAAGATTCTTAGATCTGGAGATATTGAAATCAAGAACCAGACATGTAAACTGTTCATTGTCAATGGACAGAGACTGAAGCCCTGTGAAGGAGGAGACATTCCAACAACATACTTCAGCCATACTCTAAGTGATCCACCAAATCCTACGAATGATGTATAAGTTCCGGTCGTCGAGCTAACGACGTTAAACAAGCGTTGCATGGGAGGCAACCCATTATTTTTCTTATTTACTTTTACTCTTATTTTATTTTATTTTTCTTTATTATTCTGTCGGGACTAACATTTGAAATGTTTTTGTGATTTCAGGACCTTTTTCCTAACCCTGTGCAGGATGCAGAACCTCGATGACATGCACGTGGATTTCAGAGATGATACCCAGAGGGAGCATTACTATGTTCACTTAAGGTGTCCTATGGCACCTACGCGATACCCAAATCAGGATTGCATGGATGCTTTGGGGATTGAGTCGAGCGTCAAATTTTTATTCCACCAACTCCAATAGGATTAGTTCGACGACATGAATAACACCTACAGGAACCTGACTTTGGAGTTTCTCAGCTTGTTTGATTATTACCCCTGGGCCGGACCCGATGGACATGCTATTTTCAGGTTGTTTAGGACTGAGTATTCTTTCTCTCACAAAGAGTTTGGTGATTTGTTAGGTTTTCAGACTACCCCCGATGCTATTCCTGAGACGCCGATGGGATACTTTATGAGTAGAGAAGTGGAGAAGTTTTGGAGTGATATCTCTGGTGGAGGGAGCCAGGATCCTTCCACTCAGCTATCCTAGGTTATCCATAACCCTGCACTGAGGTATTTCCAGATGATCCTAGCACACTCTTTCCTTGGTTTACCAGATACTCAAACTTTTCTTAGTGAGGAGGAGATATTCCTGCTGTTTTGTGCGACCCAGTCACGCCCTGTGGCATGTAGAAACTTTCTACTGAAAGGCCTTAGCAGTGTCGCCAGATCATCCGAAGGCATTATTCATGTCGGTGGGATTATTACTCAGATCGTTACTGCATTAGGTCTGTCTCGCTAGCTGTTACATCTTAGGACTTTCTGTGGATATACCACCAAGGATATCGATTTTTTCCTAGACAAAGGGTTGATGCGGAGAGCCTCTTTTGATCCCAACATGTTCAGATTACTGATTGATAGCAAGCTGATACACTACTTCACACTACCTGATCCGCTGATGACCAGTGTTCACGACCCGGATAATTGGAGTTATGCTTTAGAGGGTTATGGAGAGACTGTTGAGGAGCCTAAATCACCTCATGTTGCTGAGTATACTCCTACACCTCCTTCTCCCAGAGTCACTATTTTATCTAACAATCTGTCTTTGCAGCCACCGGATTTACAAACCTTGATTTATGAGCTCCGTAGAGAGACTTCCAGGCTCAAATAGGAAGTAGCTAACCTTGATTTACAGATTGAGGCATCTGATCTTACCCATGCTACTGAGGCAGACTCTCTATACCAGGAGATTGGAGAGCTTCGTCGGGAGATTGCTGAGCTTCGTGGATCACACCAGGAAGAGGAGCCTGCTACTTGATCATGTTACCCTGACATATTTCTCTAGTATTTAATATTTTATGCATTATTTTATTTCTCGCATCTCCAGACATATTTTATATTATCGCATCTGCTACATTTTCTATGTACTTTGGTTGAAAATCCTATATATATATATATATATATATATATATATATATATATGTATATATATATATATTATATTATATTATATGCATGAATATTTTATATATATATATATATATATATATATATATATATGTCTAATAACAAAAAAATAATACAAAAAAGAATTTCTTTTTATGTTTAATATTTATTTTCAATAAAGGTTGTGCAAGCACCGTGCCTAAGAAGAAGAAATCAAACGCTATCTGGACCCCCAAAGATAAAAAGGTATGCGAAGCCCACTTAGAATATTCAAAAATAATGGGCCCAACCACGAAATGGCCTTATGGCGCCCGCCATAGAGACATGGCGCCCGCCATGACGTCCCACAAAAATCGGGACAGATTCACTCCCCCACCATTTTTAAACCTTCAAACTTCCAAAACCTATTTTTTCCCTCTTCCAAAACTCCATCAAACTCCATAAAAGCTCCTACCTTTATCATTTATTCACCATCCATTAAACCCTTCCAAATTCCATTTTTATTTCCATTCATTAAAATCCATCAAAATCCCACATTTACCATTTTCTATTTAAACCACTCTTCACCATCTTCAAACTCATCCAAGGAGCAAAAGAAATGGAGTTCGACGAATTTATTCTTCGTGAAGGAAAGCCCGGGGATAGGCAACGAAGGATTATTCAAAAGCTTCATAGTCGAGAAATTCTCTCGACTAAGTACGTGGATGATAATTGTCTGTATACTTTGGGTATGTACCATAGTGTTTATCATTTACTAGATTTTTTAGGCTTGCACAATATTTTTGCAAATCAAGAACCTACCTTTGAACGGATGACAATTGAGTTTTTAAGTTCTTTAATTTATACTGTCGGTCCTAACACTGCTAGTACAGTCGGTACTGTTCATTTTAGAATGTTTGGAATCGAATATGAATACAATACCAGCGAACTAACAGGCATGTTAGGAATCCCTCATTGGGAAGGTGCTATATGTAACGCCCTTTGGATTCAGGATGGTCGGCCGATGCATTTTCCTTCTAGCAAAGACTGTCAAATACTTCAATAAATTCTTTTGAAGGAATCCTCGCATCGAACATCCATAACCCATCCATCAGGGTTTTTAGATATTTGTTGGCATGTACTATTTTTGGTCGGGAGAATCCAAACAAGGTAAATCCTAAAGAGCTTCTATTTTTTCAAGGAAGCCTCACAAATATTCATATCAATCCGGTCCCGTTTATGCTTGCACACATGTCTTTAACTATTAATAAAACAAGACAGATTGTTTTTCGAGGAATTATTAAGTCTATTGCTCGGGCCCTTAACCTGAACAATGAGATATCCACACTAGAACCCCTACCTCCTCGCATAGTTAACCTAAAATTTCTAAAAGACATGAAATTGTGCCAAGTGAGAAAAGAAGCTGGTTATGAATTGATGATTCATGGTGTAGCTATCCCATCTGTTGCCTTGCCTTGCAGTAGACGTACCGATGTATGTAATGAAAGGAATTGGACCTATGATTTAAATGCTCCACCTGTTCTAGGTCCACTTCCTCCTAATGTCCCTAATGGGGAGGGACATGACACTGATGAAGAACTTGATCATAGAGAGCAATCTCCCATACCTCACGTGTCCCCCCATCATCCTTCACAATAACACACCACACCATCTTCCTCTAACCCTGTTGCAGGTGCTACTCCTAGATTTTATATTACTGAGGAGATGTGGCGTGATATGACGGTGAAAGAAGAAAGGTGAGACAACCTACACTCTACCATTCAATAACAACTGGCAGATAACATGAGCTACATGGAACAATCACGACTGAGGTCGGATCGAGCCTATGAGAATGTTTTCCGCACCTTGACTGTGATCACAGCCGAACAGTCCCGTCAGCAAGAAGTCAACCGCCGACATTACCAGATTATGGAGGCCACTCAGGGTTCCGTCCTAGGTAACCTTCGAGAGGTTAGATATGCTCAGACAGCCTTATCATCCCGATTGGACCAGAGAGACCAGCACCGCAGCAGATCCCGTCGTTACAGGCATTCTCAGCAGTAGTTTTACAGGTTACCCTCTCTAAATACCCCAAATTTTCCCTCACTTGTTATCACACCATGGCTTGTGATCTTTCATTTTTGTTTTAACATAAGCATTACATCTGATATTGCATGTTTGCTTCACTACATAGTTCAAATTCATCTACATCTAGGGTTTGTGATTTGAGCAATCCAAGAATCAATTTGAGCCATCCCAAAGGTCTTAAAGCTTTCAAAAAGGGTCCATGTGTGTTTTATGATCATATTATGATCCCCAAAGTTCATGAAAGTCAAGAGACCACAAGGATTGTCAAAGGCATGGAAGCAGAGCTAGGGTTTTCATTGCATAGATGACCAAAATTAGGGTTTTGGTTTCAGAGGCCTTAACTCCAAATTATTTGTTCATTCTTGTTTCTATTGTTCTTAATATGTTATAAGGATCATGTGTACCAAGTTTGACGAAGGAATTCATTGTGGAAGTCATCTAATCATTGGGTAACTTCTTGAGCAAGTTAAGTCAAAATCAGGGCATCTGAGGTCCCCAACAAGGGTACCAAAGGATCATTTTCATCAAAACGGGGTTCTAGGATCTTTATTTGATCTTAGAAGTGGTTGGAAGTTCACAATATTGAAGAATTTTGAGCCAATTGCAAACTTGCCATTTTTGGAAATGACTTGAAATGCAAACTTTCCATTTTGGGAAAGATTTTCAACCTCCTCTTTCATGACCAAAAATGCTTCAAATGAAAAATTATTGGACATGAAAGTTGTAGATTAGGTCTTTTACTTTTCAAAAAGTACAAGAACATGTCTTGATTCATCCTAGAACTCAAGATATGGCCTTTCAAAGTTGGCAAAAATCACATAATTTTCAAGTTCATGTCAAAGAGGGATTTTGCATATTGGCATGTTCAAGCTTCTAAATGACTTCTAATGTGCACAAATATGTTACAACATGTCAAGGAAGAATCCAAAGATTAGAATTGGCCCAAGGATTGAAGCATTTCATGGCTTGATTCACAAGAAACACCAAAGTTGGAAAATTGCATAAAGCATGACATCTCTTCATCCAAGCCTTCCAGCTGCATTTTATTGATCTAAGGGCCATCCATGATCCAAGCTGAGGAAATCCATGCTTAAAAATCACCTCTGTTCCAGCCCATACATATGGTACACATATGTTGACATTTTTGCATTTCATACCATACCAATCCCACAGTGCCACAACAACTCTTCTGGCTAATAACAATTGTTTATGCAAGCCCTAAGCACTATAAATGGACACCCTTCATGGCCTGAAACAACACACAAACTCAGAATCAAGAATTTGCTCCCAAACTTTAGCTCTTCCAATCTCTCAATCTAGCCACTCAAATCCAAAAATTCTTTCACCAATCAACTCCATATAACCTCAGGAACAATTCCCACCCATCACCATAGCCTCAAACACCCTCTAGCCAAAACACGATTTCTGCAAACTCAGAATTGAAACATATAAAACCATCCACTCTAAGCTTCATTCAAGCTTGCCAATAGCCTCAGGAGGTCAAAGGGGACTGGATTGCACAAGAGGAGGGCCCAGAAAGCTCCATTTCAAAGAACTCCATCTCTGGTAACCTTCATGAACTTTTTTTCCAGAAGCATGCTTTTAAGTTCTAGAATGAATCCCCATGCTTCCCTGATCACATTGATATGATTAGAATTGAAAATAGGTTAGAAATGAGGATTTCATGATGTTCTGAAATTTTTGACCAAGAACTTGATTGCTTCGATTCAGCTTTATGATGCATGATATTTGATTTTTGTTTGTTGATTAGTGATGCATGATGTTAGGAGATTGTTTCTGGGAAGAAAAATTGAGGTTTATAAGCTTAGATAGGAAGTTAGCATTTTGGTTGACCGGAGAAGATGACTGGAGCAATTTTCCGGTCATCTGAAAGTAATTAGGGTCAGGGTTCCCCAGATTGCACAGCAGCCATTGGATCATGATTAGTTTAGGAGCGAGCGGTTCAGATTGCACCATTAGTTTTAATTCAGGATTAATTAATTAAATCATAATTAATTAGCCAGGTTAAATCCCAGCCCTTGAAATACGCGCGCAGTCAAACCTCCCCCCTCCAGTTCAAATTTGAGCCCTTAGATCTGATTACCTCTCATTTTTATTCGTTTTTATTTTATTTTCTTTTCATTTCTTTTGTTTAATTTATTAAAAATATCAAAAAACATTTTAAAATTCTAAATTTTCTGATCATCACTTTAATTAATTTTCAGAACCCAAAAATATTTTTATTTTTATTTTTTCCATTAAAAATTCATTTTTAAATAATTTAATTGTATATTTTAATTAATTAAGTCCATTTAATTAATTAAAAATACTTTAAAGTATCTAAAAATTACAAAAAAAAAAAATCAGAGAGGTTTCTTAAACATTTAGAAACATTTTCAAACTCATCCCACAAATTTCTTTTTGGTTTTGATCAAACTTTGCTAATTTTATTTGAATTAGGGTTTCTAAAATTCATGTTTTTCAACCCTAACTTCAAAAATTCATTTCTCTCTAACCAAGATGAGTTTGCATTTGATTCTTTTGGAAATCCTTCATACTTGACCTCTAGTTTCTAAATATATTTTTGACACATTTGTGTCTTGCAATTTCAAATTAATTTGCATTTTCCCTTTTGAATCATCCAAAAACCCTAGCAAACTTAGAAAAATCATAATTTTCAATAGGTTAGGATTCTGACCTTCTCCTTTGGGGTGTGACTTTGTGTGGGTTTAGGGTTTGATTGAGCTTGGTTTCAAGTTTTTTATCATGGTGTATGCTTCTGTCTTGTTCATTTGTATCTCACATGTCCATAAAACCCTAATTTCTCATGTTCATTTGCATTCACCTTGCATATTCATCATCACATGAACTTACCATGACATAGCAAACATTCATATGTTATCTTAGACATCTTAGGACATGTTAGAACCTTGTTTAATCATTTCTTCATTCATTTGCCATATGTTGCATTCATTTCATTTCATAAACATCCATGGGTTTTCAAGTTTCTAAGCATGCTTTCATGACATCCCATCTTTGTATGATCATTCATATGCACATTTTATGACATTCCATCATCTCATATGCCATTTGCATTGCATAATTGTCGCTCCCCAAAAAGACACCTGATCTCATAGGGTACAGACGCAAACGGTCGGCGAAGAGAGAAAATGAAATGAAGGTGAAGATGAATAGAGTCGCCAGCTAGGCATTTTTATCCCTAAGGAAAGGTAATGCTGCATAAACCTAGAAAGAGATGGATAAGACGGTCGCGAACCAGAGAAACTGAGAAAGGGGGTTGGTTACAACCTGGGAAGGTATTAGCACCAAGATTGTCCTTCATACTCGACGGGATCCACGCTTAAAATATTATGTTTAAAGGGGTAGGTGTATGTGTTATTTGTGTGCAAAAGATGGAAAAGAATGCAAGTGTCAGTGCAAAAGGTGAAGTGAAATGCTCAGGAATGAGGCTTAAAAGAGAATGTTGAAAGAGGGGAAAGACACAGAGACTTTTGTTCGATAACAATTAAGTTATGCCTATGTATCCTCTCGTGCAATGAGGAAGTCAGAACATCGTAGTTCGACTCAAAGAGACTGAAAAATAAATTGATTGTGAACTGCTTGCTTGCCTATGCTCAAGTGTATGACTCGTCTGGCTCGAGTGCTAACTGTCTTTCATTAGACGGAAGAAGCAAGTTCTCATTTGTGAATGAATGTGATGAGAAAAGAATCCCGAAGGAGACGATTATTGTTTGTTTTGTGTTTTTAGTCTTTTATTGTTTTTGGAGTTTGTCATAAGTTAATGAACTTAAGCCTAAAACAAAGGTTGTAAACTCATTATATCCTCCATGTTTAGGGATAATGAGCCTACTTAAGTATGAGATAAGCATCTCAACTTAATTACCATGATGATGTAGGATTAAGATCATTAACCTATTTGTGATTATTTAGATGTTTTTTGGGTTTTTGTTTAGTGTTAATTAATGAGTTTAATCTCTAATCACAGATTAGTGAGCTCATTACACCATCCTAATAGAAGGATAACAGATGAGAACACTTAAGCTGAGGAAGATACCGCAACTTAATCCATGGTTAGGGATTAAATTCATGACAAAACAAGCCTTTAATAAATGGATTTTAATTAAGGGATGAGATAAAGAAATGAGTTGTATGGTATGTAAGACAACTTGAGGGGGACTTGTCCATTAAACACTAGGGTTAGTCCTTCTTAACCATAAAGGAAGAATTAGAACCCTAATGTAAGGCCCAAGTTACAAGTTAATGTCTTAGTGATTATTATATGGATTGATTAAGAGGTTTAAACAGATTAAGGGTTTAACACTTAGGGTTAAATTTATACACTCCATCCTAAGATAAGGATGCAGGCATAACCCCAATTCCAAAGTCCTAAAACCTTAAATGTTTAGTCTCTAATGATGGGATGAGAAGAGAGACACAAATAAGACTCAAAGAGAAAAGATTAAAGGGAAACTAATAAGTCCTAAAAGTTATCATGCTTGGAAGTCCTAGGGTTTGTGAGGCTTAAAAGGAGAAGTCTTCAAGGAAGCCGCCAAGGAGAAACAAGATAGGAAAGAGATGAGATGAGAAGAGAAAGAAAGGAAGAGAAGCACAAGTGAGAAATCTCACTCAAGGATAAGTAAAAATTCAGCAAGGATGCAATATGAAGATATGATAATGTAAACACCCCAAATTTGCCCTCACCCATTCACACCATGGCTTGTGATCATTTCATATGCATAAACACAATCATCTCATCTCATATCTCATTTTTGATTCACTGCATAGATTCAAAGTCATCTGCACCTAGGGTTTGTGATCTGAGCAATCCAAGAGCCTCCTGAGCCACTCCAAAGGCCATCAATCACTTAAAAGGGATCCATGAGTGTTCTTATATCATATCACATCCTCTCAAAGTCAAAAATGCAAGAGAATCACAAGAACTGGGATTGGTATGGATGTAGAGCCAGGTTTGACTGCACAGTTGACCTAAAATTAGGATTTTGGTTTCAGAGGCCATAACTCCAAATTTTTTGGTCATTCTTGTTTCCATTGGTCTCTATATGGTATAGGGAGTATGCATATCAATTTTTATGAAGAAATTCCATGGGGAAGTCATCTGATCAAGGGTTGACTTTTCAGACAAGTCAGTGCAAAATCAGGGCATCTGAGGCCCCCAATGACCCAACCAAGGGGTGATCTTCATCATTTTGAGTGTATATGATCTTTATTTGATCATGGAAGAAGGTTGAAGTTCACAAAATTCAAGAATTACAAGTTTTTGCAAAGTTGACTTTTTAGGGCATGGTTGACTTTTCAAGAATATGTCATTTTATGCCATTTTTCAAGCCTTGCTTTTTGATCCAAAAATGCTTCAAATGGAAAAACTTTGGTCATGAAAGTTGTAGAATACATTTTTCCCTTTTCAAAAAGTACAAGAACATGACCTAATTCATCTTGGATCAAAAGTTATGGTGTGTTGAAATTGGCAAAAATCACTAATTTTCAAGTTATGCACTAAAAAGAAAACTTGCAATTTCATGTACCAAGCATGCTAGTAACTTCAAAGTGACTTCAAAGATGCATTACATGATCACACATGACCCCAAAAACAAATTTGGCCCAAGGAATTTTGGATGGCTTGCCTTGATTTTCAAAGTTCCATAAAGCATTTTTCATAAGTATGCAAAAAGGGGATTCTTGGCAAAATCATGCTTCAAGGAATTATGTGATCACTAGCTGATCTCTAAACCTTGCCATGACCAATTGAGACATCATGTGACAAAATTCAGCAAGCATTGTTTCATGTACTTAGCATAAACTCATGAGAAAACACAAGTTGTCAAGTTGCAAAAGCTAGCATAGCTTGTCATCCATATGTTGCAGTCAGCTACAAACAATCCAAGGGCTCTCCTCAACTCAAGCTGGAGCAAGACATGACCTCACACAGTTGCTGCCATGACCCATGCTCTCAAGGACACAAACTTGACTTTTTTGCAAAAGGCTCCCATACTCTTGGCACAGTATCCAGCCACCCTACTGACCTGCCTCACAGTCTATCCACACAAGTTGGAGATGATATAGCAAGCCTTTGAGCATTGAAGCTGGCCAGAACATAGCATATCACAAAACTGTCCAAAACTCTTCTCTCTTCGAATCTCATTTTCCAGCCATCAAACATCCCATTTCTCTTCACCAACAAATCAAACACATAAAAAAGAACCAGAATCCACCATGAATGCAGCCTGAAACCCTACTAATCACAACTGCCAAACCTGCCATATCAGAACTCAAGCTTCCAAAATAGCCACCAGCAAGAGGTTGTGAACATTCCATTGGCTTCAAGGGGTCCAGAGAAGGCATTTTGCACCAAAGCAGGGTCAGAAGAGCTCAGATTCACAGTTCACCACTTCAGGTAGCTTCGAGTTTTCAACTTTTCAGAGCTTGATTTTTATGTTAAAAATTGATTGTGCATGCTTTACTGGTCATGGGGGTGGTTTTAGAATTTGAAATGGGTGAGAAATGAGGATTTACCAGGGCTCTGAAATTTTGCCCGTGAATCTTCATGGCTTCGATTCTCTTAGTTTAAGCATGAGAAATTCATTTTGAGAGTTGATTTGAGTGAGGTTTGAGTAGAGGAGTGTTTCCCTGGCTTTGATTTGAAGAATGGTTGCCTGAATCGTATTCTAGGGTTTGGTGGTCACCGGAGAAGATGACCGGAGCTTCTCTCCGGTCACCTGAATGTTGTTAGCCCTAATCTCAGGTCATTAAACTCATTTGAATCTTGAGCGTAGGATTGCTTGACTTGTTTGACTTGCCGCGCGAACGAATGGCCCAGATGCACTCAGTTAGCCCTAATCCCTTTAGTTAGTTTTAATTAATCATAATTAATTTAATTTAATCAGGACCAACCACAGCCCTTGGATAGCGCGCGTGGTCAGCAGTTTCAAACCCAGGATCAATCCCAGCCTTCCATTCTGTTGACTTTTCCATTTTCTTTATTTTAATTCATTTATTTCATATTTGTTTTGTACAATTTATTTAAAATAGCAAAATTGTTTTAAAAATTATGAAACTTTTTCTCAAGAGTTTCATTAATTTTTAAAACACAAAAATATTTTTATTTTCATTTTTAGCATTTAAAATGTATTTTTAAATATTTAAAAGTTTATTTTTAATTGATTAATGGAAATTAATTTATTAAAAATACTTTTAGGTATTTAAAAATCACCAAAAAATTCATGAAATGTTCTAGGACATTTAGAAACATTGTCCAACCTTCAAACCAAATTTCTTTTTTGATCTTGATGCATTTTGAGAATTTTTCATTGATTTAAAAACATTTTTATGCATTAATTTGATCCAAAGTTCAAAAAAATCATTTCTGCCTATCCATGAAGAGTTGGACATTGATTCTTTTTGCATTGCATTGTGTTTAGCATGTAGTTTTTGAGTCTAAATGGCCATGATTTGATCTTTCATTTTCAATTTGTTTGACATTTCTTTTGTTTGGAAACCCTAAAACCCTAAGAAACTTGTAGAAATCCATAACTTGAAATTGGTTAGGAGTTGAAACCTCTCCTTTGGGCAGTGAGTTAGTATAGGATTAGGGGTCCTTTGTGTGGCATTTTCAATTTTTTATAATGTTGTTTGCTTCTGATTTTGATTTTTGTTTGATGCATTGTTCATAAACCCTAATTTGGGCTTCCATATGCATCCATCTTGCATTCTCTTGCATAACATGACTTGCCATGACATTCCATGCTTCCATGTGATTCATTTGACATCATAAGACATATTGAAAGCATGTTTGATCATTGCATCATGTGTTTGCCATGTTGTATGCCATGTGCACTTCATAACTTTTCATGTGTGTTCATGGTTCCTAACTTGCTTCATTTGCATTCATGAACTTGTATGATCATTTCCATGTGCTGCCTCATGTTTGTAGCATCTCATAGCATCATTAGCATCATGTATATGTTTATGGTTTTGTTTCTCATCATGTCATCTCATCTCATTTTGCATTGCATTGCATTCCTTTTCTAACCTTTCAGGTGGTAAGTGACTTTGAGAAGTGAATTTGCCTTCACTTCTCATAACTTTCTCTTCATCATTCCCTTGCATCCATTACTGCATTTTTGTTTGTGTTTGAGTTTGAGCTTGCTCATTCTTCTTCTTCCCACTTTCTTTCTTCAAGTGACTTGACTTCTTGAATGAAGCAAGTTACTTTGCTTCTCCTGATCCTTTCATCTGCTTCTTGGTGGTTCCATTGAAGATTGTTCTTGCAAACCTCACAAACCTTAGGAACAACCAAGCATGACAATGATTAGGGTTTTGATTAGTCTCCCCTTTTAGTTTTTACCTTTGTGTCTCTTTTGAGTCATCTCTTCTCACCTCATAATCAGGGACTAAACCCTAAAGGCTTTAAGGCTTTGTGATTAAGCTTATGCCTGCATCCTTCTCTTAGGATGGAGTGTATAACTTTAATCCTAAGTGTTAAACCCTTAATGTGTTTAAACCTCTTAATCAACTCACTTAATAAGTATCAAGACATTACACTTGTAACTTGGGCCTTGCATCAGGGTTCTAATTCTTCCTTAATTGGTTAAGAAGGACTAACCCTAGTGTTAATGGACAAGTCCCCCTCAAGTTGTCTTACAAACCCTAAAACTCACTTCATCATCATACCATTAACTAAAATCCACTTAATCAAAGGCTTGTTTTGTCATGAGTTTAATCCCTAATCATGGATTAAGTTGGGGAGCTTTCCTCAGCTTAACATTCTCATCTATTATCCTTCTATTAGGATGGTGTAATGAGTCTGTTAAATCCCTGATTATGGCTTAACCTCATTACTTAACACTAAACAAAAACACCAAAAACATCTAATTAATCACAAATAGGTTGATGATCTTAATCCTATACCAAAGGTGATTAAGTGTGAGAATCTGACTTCACACTTAAGGTATTCTCATTACCCCTAAGCAGAGGGAAGATGTGATGAGTTTACTAACCCATTGGTTTAGACTTAAGCTCATTAACCTATGACAAACTTCCAAAAGCAATAAAAGACTGAAAATACAAAAACAAACAATAATCGTCTCCTTCGGGATTCTTTTCTCATCTCATTCACTCATAACCGAGAACTTGCTTCTTCCGTCTAATGCAAGACAGTTTGCACCTGAGCCAGACAGGTCATACACTTGAGCATGGACAAGTAAGCAGTTCACAAGTCAATTCACCTTTCAGTCTCTTTGGGTCGAACTACGGTGTTCTGACTTCCTCATTGCACGAGAGGATACGTAGGCATAACTTAACAGTTATCGAACAAAAGTCTCTGTATATTCCCCCCTCTTTTCAGCTTTATTCTTTTAGCCTCATGGTCTTGAGCATCCCATCCTTTGTCCTTACACTGACACTGTATATCACACTTTGCACTTCTTTTACACTGACACCTGTACATCTTTTCCAGCTCTTTCACACACAAATTGCACTGACACTACCCCTTTAAAGCACAAATCTTTTAAGCGTGGATCCCGTCGAGTACGACGGACGATCTGGGTGCTAATACCTTCCCAGGTTGTAACCAACCCCCTTTCTCAGTCTCTCTGGTTCGCAACCGTCTTATCCATCTCTTTCTAGGTTTATGCAGCATTACCTTTCCTCCGGGATAAAAATGCCTAGCTGTCGACTCTATTCATCTCCAGTGAGTTCACGGCTGTGTGTTCTCATTGTTCCTCTCGCCGACCGTTCGCGTCTGTACCTTTATCTGGGCCATTCCCCATTTATCGGGAGCGACAGCTTGGCGACTCTGCTGGGGAGTCTTATACTGCAACCAGGGCTTCTGGTTCTTTTTGTGGGTTCCTCCTAGCGCTTGATTGATTTGTGTTTACTGAGGTGTTATGTGCTATCTGTGCTTGTATTTTTATTTTTGTTTATTGCCTTATGTACAGTTGCTTTACTGCTTTCTTTATTGCTTTGCATATATCATATTGTCATACTGTGCTGGCTGGATCTGTTTTGTTGCTTTGGTGGGTGGGTGGTCCATTGAGAGTCAAGGTCCTATACCTGGGACCTGAGTGACACCTAGGCTAGAGTGAATCATATTCTTTCCCATTCCATCTCGGTCTGGTGCGGGAATATGAAACACGGTTCAGATATGGGTTTCTTCTTGAGAACTCTGTGTTGCAGATTTCCTGCAATGTTAGGGCTATCTGGGAAGCCTGCTAAGTCTGGATGACCTTTAGTATTGACCTTCAGAATCTGAGGTGAATTAGAGGAGGAACTTTTATGGTTATTGTAAAAACTGTACCTCCGGGTTAGAAGTGTTTACACTTCTCATAACTGATCCAAGTCTGAGGATCCTTGTTTTAGAACACCACCTGTGAGGGGGTTGGGCTGTTTACAGGTTTGCAGGTACCTTGACCTCAGAATACCCTGTTACTTTGACTTGATTAAGAATACTCCATGTTGGAACAGTTCTTGTGATTCTAAACCCTGGACATGTGGCTCTTTATTTGAGCCCCCCACCTTGGTTACTGGGTTTATAGACCTCCATCTGGATTTCTTGAACATACTTGGACCTATATCAAGGCATCTGATCAGATCCAGCTCAGTCACAGACCCTTGCATATCATTTGCATACATACTCATTGCATCATATTGACATTTGCTTATTTGTGTTTCAGGGTATCCATCTTCATTCTTTTGGTTTGGTTTTGACCCTATCTTCAGTATTTTGACCTATCTTCATCAGCACCTGCTTCAGCTATCAGCTATCTACCTCAGTCACTTACACCAGCCAATCAGTGGCCCATTCTTCAGTGTTATCATCAGCACCTGTCTCCACTCATCTTCATCATCATGGCTCCTAAAAAGAGCAACATCACCTACCACTTCTTCCAGCCAGAGCTATCTGACATCAGGAGGATTCAGACCCTGATCACCCCAGATCACATACCACTGTTCAGGGAACACTATGGGGATATACTTGATATGGTTATGGATCTGGACCCTTCACAGAGAAGCCTGATCCACACTTGCCTTCAATTTTATGATCCCCCACTGAGATGCTTCACTTTTCAGGACTTTCAGCTAGGCCCTCTATTAGAAGAATACTCATCATTGGTTGGTATGCCTATCAGGGGTGGAATCCCTTTCAACCCTGAGATGGTCTTTCCTGGTAATGGAGAAGTAGCAAAGGCTTTGCATCTGGAACCTGTCCTAATTGAGCAGCATATGACTTCCAAAGCTGGAATCCCTGGTTTTCATCTGGATTTCTTGACCTCTCAAGCTGCCCTGAAAGCTTCTCTAGGAGAGTGGAAAGCTGTCTGTGCTTTATTGGCCTTGAGTATATATGGAATTATATTGTTTGCAGATGAGCCTCGATTCATTAGCAAGAATGCAATCCATCTTTTCATCTTGCAGAACCTAGTGCCCACTTTATTGGGGGATCTCTATTATTCAGTGCATCAGAGGAATGAAAAGCAGAGGGGAAGATTAGTGAGGTGTTGTGCTCCATTGTTCCATACTTGGCTTCTCAGGCATCTACCCAGGACAGATGCATTTTTGAATCCTCATCAGCAGAGAAACTGGGCTAAGAGACTCACTGCACTAACTTCAGCTGATATCAGGTGGTGCACCCAAAGTACCAAAGGCAGGGATATCATCACCAGCTGTGGGCATTTTCCCAATGTGCCCCTAATAGAAGTTAAGGGTAGTATCAATTACAACCCTCTGCTGTTCAAAAGACAACTGGGCTATGCACTGGTCCACACTCCTAAGGCACAGGACTTGGTTGAGACTCTTTATTGTGAGAACCAGCCTAATCTGGCTATTGTTAGGCAGGCTGCTTGGGCCTGGGATAATGTTCAAACCAAGGGAATAACCATTCTGGGGAAGTGCAGCAATGTAGCATCAGCACAATATTATGAATGGTCCCGTGCTAGGGCTCAATTCTCTGGGATGCCCTTTACCATAGAAGATATGCCTGAATCATCTTCAGCACCACCCCCTGCCACTATCAGTTTAGAGGAGTTTGAGAGCTTGAAAGAAAGAAATGAGAAGTTAACTCAGGCTTTGCAGAAGACCCTCCGGGAGAGGAGTGATGGTAGGATAGAGATTGAGAGGCTAGAGAAGCTGAGAGTGGAGCATCTGGCTAAGATTGAGAAGTCTGGGGATTATATCAAAAAGTCTAAGGCTGGAGAACAAATTCTGAAGAATGCTTGCAAAGAAGCCCAGTTCCAGAGAGCAAGGACAGACTTGTATCTGAAGGAGAGTCAGGCTAGGTGGGTCAGGATCACCGAGGCTCGTACTCTGGAGGACAAGAGGGTCCAAGACAAGATAGAGCAGATGGAAGCTAGTGCAAAAGAACAGCAGGAAGCCCTGGCAGCAGCCCAGAGGGAGATATCAGAGCTGAAGATCAAAGCCGTAGTGAAGAGGTCAAAGGACCAAAGTCAACACAAGAAACTAACAACAGCTGTTACAACCCGGAACCTCCTCATCAGGAATCTCACGGAGCGTCCGGCTGATCCGGTGACCGAAGCACTTCTCAAGGAAGTTCGTGAGGATGAGTTTGGTCTTGGTGTTTGACCATTTGTTTGTTGTTGCTTTCATTCCATGTACTTTTATTTTCCTGTAATGTATTTTGACCCCTCAGAGGGCTTGTATTTGTAAACAAACTATGTACCATTTTGCTTTTGTAATATATGTATTAGTTTGTTCCGTCCAAGTTTACTTCAAAAGCAACATCAACAGCATCTTCAAGGGTCTGGAAGGGTCAAAACTGAATGCCAAGCCGGATACCTTGAAAACAAATAAGCATACTGCATTGCATGCTAACCCTTTGTTTGTTTTGTAGGTTTTTGTTTTATTGCCACTAACTCTGTTGTGATGTTCAGGAACTATTGCTCGGCGCCGGGTATTTCCCCTCAATCGTCCGCACCGTTATCCGACCCGTAACAACCTTCCAGGCATACAAATGGATCAGATGCAGCAGGACCTTACTAAGGTCAGGAACCAAATGACCAACGAAAGGTTGGAAATGAGGAACCAGATGACGCAGTTTATGGAAGTAATGAACAACATGGCTCAGAGCCAAGAAAGATTGAGGGCCATGGTGGAAAGGCAAAATCAAGAAGATCCACATATAGGGACTGTCGGCACCAGCAACAACGAGAGGGTCCAACCTCATGTCAATCCCCCAGTCTTTGGACCCCATCTTCATCCAGAGGTCAATATTCCTGCAAATGTTCAAGGGACTGCCACGGCAGCCAGGGTACTTCAAGAAGACCCCCAAGAGGATCAATTCACAGTAATGGGTGCTGGGGAAGAAGCTTATGATAGAAGGCTGGATGAGATAGCTGAGAAATTGAGGTCCTTAGAGTCTCAAAACTCTCTGGGTTTCGACGTCATGGACATGGGCTTGGTAGACGGGGTCAGGATCCCCCATAAGTTCAAGCCTCCTTATTTTGAAAAATACAACGGGACTTCATGCCCCCGGACTCATTTGCAATCATTTCTGGGAAGGCTGAAGGCCTATACTATGGATGAGAAGCTCTGGATGTTCTATTTCGAAGACAGCTTGACAGGAGCTTCAAGAGAATGGTATTCCCATCTGACAAGAGCAACTATTAGATGCTGGAAGGACCTGGCAGAGGCCTTCATCAGACAGTATCAGTACAACTTAGATATGGCACCCAACAGGACCCTCCTAATGGGAATGTCACAGTCGTCAAGGGAAAGTTTCCGAGAATATGCCCAGAGATGGAGGCAACTGGCTGCTGCTATTCAGCCACCTATGTCTGAAAGGGAAATGGCAGATATGTTTATGAACACCCTTCAGGGGACATATATTGACAGGCTGGCTGCTTTCTCTTCAACCAGCTTTGCAGATGTCGTCATAGCTGGGGAGAGAATTGAGAGCTTGTTAAAAATGGGCAAGATCTCAGACAACGGTGCAAGCTCGTCCACTAGTACAAGAAAGCCTTTTGCGGGCCCAAGAAGAACTGGCGAGACCAATGCCATCCACACCAACAGGGGCAGGCCCCAATATGTTCACAGATCAGTGGCAGCAGTCACCATTCCCGCTCCAGCTCATCCTCAGCCAACTTATCAACCTCCGCAACAAAACTATCAACAACAACCTCAGTACCATCAACAAGCTCAATATCCTCCGAGAAATTACAACAACAGCAACACCAACAACAATAACCAGCAAAGGCCATTCCAACAGAGGCCTTCTCAAGCCAACAGGGTAATCGATCTGAT
Organism: Lathyrus aphaca; assembly: GCA_963966055.1. NCBI lineage: Eukaryota > Viridiplantae > Streptophyta > Magnoliopsida > Fabales > Fabaceae > Lathyrus > Lathyrus aphaca. Next base: position 111,749,475 of record OZ014523.1, read on the forward strand.
CCCTATGCCATATGCTACATTGCTGCCACAACTCCTGAAACTCAACCTGGTTGAGCTAAGGACATTGGCACCCCCAGATCCCAACAGTCTACCCAGGAATTATGATTCCAACGCCAGATGTGCCTTCCATTCAAATGCACCTGGCCACAGTACAGAAAAGTGCAGAGCCTTGCACATGAAGGTACAAGACCTGGTGGACTCAAAAGCTCTGAATTTCGCACCACCACCTAATGTCAACAAAAATCCTATGCTGAACCACGGGGGTCCCAGAATTAACGCTATTGAAGAAGACAAGCCGTCTTATTTAATAACCAGTGTGGGTCAGATCCGAACACCGTTGGTAGAAATTAAGGCTCAGCTCCTCGAATGTCAAATGTTCCCGGGGTATGAGTTGGGGTGTGCTTAATGCAATATTTCAGTCAATGGGTGCGATAACCTGAGGAATGGCATAGACGGTCTCATTCAGAGTGGCCAACTTCAGATCACCACATCATTTCCTACAAATCCAGCAATCTCATCAGCAACAACTCCAGAACCTCCTACAACTGCAGCAACCATTGTTCCCGACAATTCTTCGGCTTCATCAACAAGTACTTCATCTGTCATCTCAACTGACCAGATATCAATGAACGTTCCTTCTACAACTCCAGCACCATTTCATTTTGAAACTCCTACAGCAACAACATCCATCCTTCCACCAATGTCTCCTACAACATCAGCAGCAAATCATGAAGATGTCTCAACTGTCACAATATTTTATGATCCTGAAAACAACTCTGCCTACAATTCAGAAGGTGCTGCTCCCATCAGAGCACCAGTCACAATTTATTACGATCCACAGACTATCACAGTTCCTTCCGCAGCTGCAATCAGCCCAGTCACTATCACGGTGCCTGGACCAGTACCTTATGAAAGCAGTAATGCTATCCCCTGGCATTACGGCTCTGACCTGTACTGTGAAGGACAAAGAATCACTTTTGAATCATCAACCCCTGCACCACAAATTGACAATGTGGGAGGAGGCGGAGGCTTCACTCGAAGCGGGCGTCTTTTCGCTCCACAAATTCAGAGACCCACTGCCGAAGCAGAAGCTGCTGCCAAGGCAAAAGGAAAAAGCTTGGTGCAGGAAGAGCAGACTGTTAAAGAAGCTTTGAAAACACCTTTCGATCAAGAGGTTGATGAGTTCATGCGAATCATCAAAAAGAGTGATTATAAAGTAGTGGATCAGCTTCATCAGACGCCTTCCAAGATCTCAATCCTATCATTGCTTATGTGCTCCGAAGCCCATCGGAATGCACTACTCAAAGTCTTGCACGCAGCTTACGTGCCTGAAGAGATCACTGTTAATCATCTGGAAGCTGTAGTTGGAAATGTTAATGCTAGTCACGGACTAGGGTTCACCAATACTGATTTGACAACGGAAGGCCGCAACCATAACAAAGCCTTGCACATAACCATGGAATGTAAAGGTGCTGTCCTTTCCCATGTGCTGGTAGACACGGGGTCATCCCTCAATGTCTTACCTAAGAAGGCCCTGGTGAAGCTAGAATATGATGGATTGGCGTTAAGACCCAGCAACCTGGTGGTAAGAGCCTTTGATGGTTCAAAGAGATCGGTTCTGGGAGAGATCGAGTTGCCCATAACGATTGGCCCGCAGACCTTCAAAACGACCTTCTACGTGATGGATATACAGCCTGCCTACAGCTGTCTATTGGGTAGGCCATGGATTCACGCCGCTGGCGCCGTGACCTCTACCCTTCACCAGAAGTTAAAATATGAGTGGGAGGGTCAAATCATTACTATCTGTGGAGAGGAGGATATTTTTGTCAGCCACCTGGCTACCTATAAGTATATTGAGATGGATGGGGAGATCCATGAAACAATGAGCCAGGGTTTTGAAGCTTTGAATGTCAATGAAACATCTGCTGTGCCTGGTACTTCAATATCGTCATACCAACAAGCCCGGAAGGTTGTTGAGGGAGGAAACGCCCAAGGCTGGGGAAAACTGTTATCGGTGGAGAAGAAAGAGGACAGATTTGGGTTGGGTTACAAACCAACTCAACAAGATCAAGCAGAGGCTGCAAAGGAGCCCAACTTTGTGAGTGGAGATGCTCACCCCTGATGCTGTCAACTGTCTGGAAGACGAGCTGGAAGAAGAACGCAACCTGGAAAGCTGGATTCATCCAAAGATCCCGGGGAGCAGTATCTCAAACTGGTCTTCCCAGGAAATTATAAGAGTTACTCATGCAGAGTAATTATTATTTCCTGTATTTTATAGCATGCATCAAAGTCTTGCATCTTGCCCAAGATGACAAGGCTCATTTTGTAATCGGGCCATCTGTACTTTTTGTGCAAACAAGATTAATCAATGAAATATCAGACATCTTTTTGCAAATGAGTCTTTTTCTTTTCCGCTCACTGTTTTTCCATTTTTCTTTTTGTACAAAAAAATAAATGGCAGTGTTTTCAAAATGATAGCTTTACTTCACTTTTCTAAAACAAGATTAAAATCAAATCACTAAAATGAACCAACTGAACCTTTGCAGAGTGTGTCTTCCTGACAGCACCGACAACAGCACAGCTACGACTTCGTATGACTTTGACAATCCAATCAATCAAGCTGATGAAGGGGTTGATGAAGAGTATGAGCTTCCTGAAGAGCTAGCCAGGTTGTTAAGACAAGAGGAAAAGGTTATTACTCCTCACCAGGAGGAGGTTGAAGTGATCAATCTTGGTACAGATGAAGACGTGAAAGAGGTTAAAATCGGGGCCTGCCTGCAAGACTCAGTGAAGAGACGACTGACTGACCTGCTTCAAGAGTATGTGGATGTGTTTGCTTGGTCTTACCAGGACATGCCAGGGTTGGATACCGACATTGTCGTGCACAAGCTTCCTTTGAGAGAAGAATGCCCGCCAGTTAAGCAGAAACTGCGCCGTACTCGCCCGGACATGGCAATGAAAATCAAGGAAGAGGTGCAAAAGCAATGGGACGCCGGTTTCCTTGCTGTAACTAGCTATCCACCGTGGGTTGCTAACATAGTACCTGTGCCTAAGAAAGACGGCAAAGTAAGAATGTGTGTTGACTACCGGGATCTGAACAGAGCCAGCCCGAAAGATGATTTTCCTTTACCTCACATTGATGTATTGGTGGATAATACGGCTCAGTTCTCGGTATTCTCCTTCATGGATGGATTTTCAGGATACAATCAGATTAAGATGTCACCTGAAGACATGGAGAAGACAACATTCATCACGCCCTGGGGCACGTTCTGCTACAAGGTTATGCCATTTGGGCTCAAGAATGCTGGTGCAACATATCAACGGGCTATGGTAACATTATTCCACGATATGATCCACAAGGAAATCGAGTGTTATGTGGATGACATGATTGCCAAGTCCCTTACTGAAGAAGACCACCTGGTGAATCTACTGAAGTTATTCAAGCGTCTGAGGAAGTACCAATTAAAGCTGAACCCCAACAAGTGCACATTCGGGGTGCGATCTGGTAAGCTGCTGGGATTTATTGTAAGCGAGAAAGGGATTGAAGTTGACCCTGATAAAGTCAAAGCCATCCAAGAGATGCCTGCACCAAAAACAGAGAAAGAAGTTCGAGGGTTCTTAGGTCGATTGAACTACATCTCACGGTTCATATCTCACCTTACGGCCACCTGTGAACCCTTGTTCAAGTTGTTAAGAAAAGAACAGACGGTCAGGTGGAATGAAGACTGCCAGAAGGCTTTTGACAAGATCAAAGAATATCTGCAAGAACCTCCAATCCTTATGCCTCCAGTGGAAGGAAGACCTCTGATCATGTACTTGACAGTATTAGAAGAGTCAATGGGGTGTGTGCTGGGCCAGCATGACGAGTCTGGTCGAAAAGAGTATGCAATATACTACCTAAGCAAAAAGTTTACCGACTGTGAACAACGTTATTCACTGCTCGAGAAAACTTGTTGTGCTTTAGCGTGGGCTGCTCGCCGACTGAGACAGTATATGTTGACCCACACTACTTTGTTGATCTCAAAGATGGACCCAGTTAAGTACATATTTGAGAAGCCAGCTCTTACCGGACGGGTTGCAAGATGGCAGATGATCCTTACAGAGTATGACATCCAATACACATCACAGAAAGCCATCAAGGGCAGTGTATTGTCTGAATATCTTGCTGAGCAACCCATTGATGATTACCAGCCTATGAGGTTTGACTTCCCTGATGAAGACATCATGTTCATAAAATCAAAAGATCATGAAGAGCCTGTTCACACTGAAGGGCCTGACCCAGAAGAAGAATGGACTATGATGTTTGATGGGGCTGTTAATATGAATGGTCGTGGTGTTGGTGCAGTACTCATTACACCCAAAGGAGTTCACATGCCTTTCTCGGCAAAACTCACTTTCAACTGCACTAACAACGAAGCTGAATACGAAGCTTGCATTATGGGTCTTGAGGAAGCCATTGACCTCAGGATCAAGACATTGATCGTATTCGGAGATTCAGCTTTGGTAGTCAATCAAACCAACGGCAAATGGTACACCCACCAGGATCATCTGATACCTTACAGGGATTATACAAGGAGGTTATTGACTTTCTTTACAACAGTCAAGCTTGAGTATATCCCTCAGGACGAGAATCAGTTTGCAGATGCTCTGGCTACCATTTCGTCCATGATCAAAGCTCAGACTGCCAACTTCGTACCTCAGATCTCAGTGTCCAGACTTGACAGACCAGCATATGTGTTCGCAGCAGATGTTGTTAAAGATGATAAGCCTTGGTTCCACGACATTAAGTGCTTCTTGGAGGATCAAACATACCCACCTGGGGCATCTTCCAATGATAAGAAGACTCTGAGAAGGCTTGATGGTAGTTTCTTCTTGAACACTGATGGTTCTCTATACAAAAGGAACTTTGATATGGTACTCCTCAGATGTGTTGATAAGACAGAAGCAGACTTGTTGATGCATGAAGTGCACGAAGGATCTTTTGGTACCCATGCCGGAGGGCATGCCATGGCCAAGAAGTTGCTGAGATCAGGCTACTACTGGATCACAATGGATGCAGACTGTTGTGCCTATGCCAGGAAGTGCCACAAATGCCAGATTTATGCGGATAAGGTGCATGTGCCTCCCAATCCTTTGAACATAATGTCTTCACCTTGGCCCTTTGTTATGTGGGGCATATATATGATTGGCAAGATCGAGCCAACTGCTTCAAATGGCCACAGATTCATCCTGGTCGCCATTGACTATTTCACCAAGTGGGTTGAAGCAGCCTCATACGCAAACGTCACCAGGCAAGTGGTAGCAAGATTTCTGAAAAGAGATATCATCTGTCGATACGGAGTGCCCGAGCGAATCATTACTGACAATGGTTCCAACTTAAATAACAAAATGATGGCTGAGTTATGCCGGGACTTCAAGATTCAACATCACAATTCTTCTCCTTACAGGCCAAAGATGAATGGCGCTGTTGAGGCAGCAAATAAGAATATCAAGAAGATTGTGCAGAAGATGGTAGTCACCTACAAAGACTGGCATGAAATGCTACCGTTCGCCTTGCATGGGTACCGCACGTCAATCAGGACATCCACTGGGGCAACACCGTATCAACTTGTGTATGGTATGGAAGCAGTCCTACCAGTTGAAGTTGAATTACCCTCTCTACGGGTACTAATGGATGTTAAACTAAGTGAAGCAGAATGGGTTAGGGCCCGATTCGAACAACTGAGTCTGATCGAAGAGAAGAGATTGACTGCAATTTGTCATGGGCAGTTGTATCAGAAAAGAATGAAGAAAGCCTTCGATCAGAAAGTCAGGCACCGAGAGTACCAAGTAGGAGATCTTGTGCTGAAGAGAATCCTCCCTCCTCATACAGACCACAGGGGCAAATGGACTCCAAATTACGAAGGACCATTTGTAGTAAAGAAAGTTTTTTCTGGTGGAGCACTCATGCTCAGTACCATGGATGGTGAAGACTTCCCGTCCCCTGTGAATTCAGATGCAGTTAAAAAATACTTCGCATAAAAAATGACCCGCTGGACACAAAAACAGAATGTAAGTCCAGGCAAAAATAGGGCATCCCGGCGAGTCAAAAACAGAATAAAAGACTCGGGCAAAAGTAAGGGAAGATGAACAAAAATGTACACCCGCTGAGTTGAAAAGCCACATTGGACAACTCAGGCAAAAATGGGTATCCCGATGGATTGAAAACCCGGAAGGGCGATCCATGCAAAATAAGGGAATAAGTGAACAACTGCATTCTGAATTCGTCTGTATCATCTACAACTTCGTAAGCTTCGAAAAGATCAAGCTTCAATCAGAATCAACATTCTTCAAAAAGCAAGATGAGAAGAACGTCAAAAGTCATACGAGTCATAGCGAGAGAGGAAGCTCCTTAAAGCGTCATCAACACTGCCAACATTTTGTTTCTCAATTTGTAACAATCTCCTCATTTCAGGGGATATGTTCCTTTGACTGTATCTCGCCAATTCAGGGCATATGAATTAATAAAATCGGATTTTCAGTCATGTCTCGTTTTGTACATTTTATTTGCAAAAATGTCTGATGTCTTAAAAGAAAAAACTGATTGCATAAGAATACAGATGTTTATCTTCAAATAAAAACATGCTAGCAGGAAATATGCTTACTCTCAGAAGTATCTAAACTCCTATGACGGAATCCAGTAAAGGATACCTCGGGATTATCTTGTGCGTTTCTCTATCTTTTTCAGGATTGCAGGTATCCAGAACGCAACTTGGGGCATGAAAACTTTACCCCAGCAAGCTGGCAAATCCACACTCAATTTTAGCACCCGAAGTGCTCTCTCCCCAGCTGAGTTGCCTTTCGTGACTCCTCCCAGCTGAGTTGGCCACTTATTACTTATCTCCATCAGAATGGGCAGGCATCACAGAAGATGCCCATATCCCCAGCTGAGTCAAGAAGTTACCGTAACAGAATTTATAGGGAGGTCTTTCAGTGATTCCTCTCTTTCTCCCCAGCCGAGTTGCCATCTCGCCCACATCCGAGTATAAGAGTCAGGGAACCATCCCCCACAGAGTTCCAGCCTCTATCCAGAAGAGCAACGAACGAAGGAATCACAACAGAGTGAAGAAAGCTTCTACAAACCCCATCTGGGTCTCTCATTTATAAGGATAGGTCTATCAATGGCTCGAATCCCCAAGCAAATATCATCTTATTAGATCTACCAATGATCTCATCCCCAGCTGGGACGTCTACTTCAACAGATCGATCAAAGATCGTCGCAGCAACGGGACCCGGAGCCCGGTTTGGTATCTTTGCACAATCATAGCATTCGCATCATATTTACCCACAGAGCGTAGCATTCCGTTTTAACACGGAGCATTACGGCAAAAATCCAACACATAGCATAATCATAAGCCATGTTTTAAATCAGCACTTGTGAATAATGACAATTCATCAACGTACAGAAAAAATCCCACCAGAGTCCCCAGCAAAAGCAGCTGCCTCACAACCACAAACACCAGTATATACTCATTTTGACACCCGTCCGTGTCATACCCCAGCAGAAAGCCAAAGACATCCTCTTTGCACTCACATATACCTATATACACAATCCTTTGGCACCCGTCCGTGTCATATCCCCGGCACAGTCATCTACACTTTTGCAACCCACATACTTGTTGATATTATTTTTCTCTCTTGACACTCGTCCGTGCCACTCCCCCCAGCAGATAAACACTCATCTATACAATACTCATACTCATTACTCATGTTACACCCATACAGATACTCGTCCGTATCTTGTATATACCATTCATATCCCCACAGATTCAACACTAGTCCTTGTTCTTTGTTAACCAGTTGGTACTCGTCCGTATCATCATCTCAGAACATGCGTCAAGCGTTTGTTTCTACATGATACTCGTCCGTATCATAGCCTTAAGGATGCTCGTCCGCATCTTTAATCCATACACCATGTCAAACACTTATGTCCTCTTGAATATAGATGCTCGCCTGTGTCTAATATTCCCCAGAAAAGTCCCTTCAGATTCAACACTCGTCCGTGTTCTCTGTTAACCAGTTGATACTCGTCCGTATCATCATCTTTGAACACGCGTCAGTATTTGTTTCTACCCGATACTTGTCCGTATCGTAGCCTTAGGGATGCTCGTCCGCATCTTTAATCTATACACAATACCAAACACTTATACCTTTTGTTTCTTGGATATAAACACTCGTCCGTGTTTACTACTCCCCAGTAGATCACCAACAAAGCAAATATTTCTTTTTATCTAACACTCGTCCTGTGTTAAGATAAAACCTGAGAGCAGCCGTACCCTGCTAGGTGGTCGTCCTCCACCTCTTGATGGTCGTCCTCCATCATGCTCATCCGATGGCCGTCCCCATCGTTGATTTTAGCAGCCGTCCCCTGCTAGGTGGTCGTCCTCCACCCGTTGATGATCGTCCTTCATCATTTTATCCAATGGCCGTCCCCATTGTTGATTTCGGTTATCTGGCATTCGTCCTATGTCATGATAAACCCTGAGAGCAGCCGTCCCCTGCTAGGTGGTCGTCCTCCATCATGCTCATCCGATGGCCGTCCCCATCGTTGATATTTTCGGCAGCCGTACCCTGCCAGGTGGTCGTCCTCCACCTTTGATGGCCGTCCCCATCATAATTCCTTTATTCCCCAACAGAGCAGCCGTCCCCTGCTAGGTGATCGTCCTTCACCTTTGATGGCCGTACCCCATCATCTGTTTATTTCATTTATTCTTTAACCCGATGTCCGTCCCCGTCGTGGTCCCTTTTCCTTTTCTTTTAGCCCGATGGCCGTCCCCATCGTCGGTTACTTTGCTTTGTGAACTTGATGGCCGTCCCCGTCATGTTTCATTAATCCCCAGAGAATTCTACAGCTTCATCTTGATGGCCGTCCCCATCATAATCTTTTTTCCAGCTAGTCGGCCGTCCCCGTCTTGGCTTTACCTTTTATCCCCAGCATGTCGGTCGTCCCCGTCATTGCCTTACTTCACACACTTTGCCCAACATGTCGGTCGTCCCCGTCATTGCTCTTTACCCAGCAGTCGTCCTCTGCTCGACGGTCGTCCTTCGTCGCCCACACCTTACAATATACTTTATTTTCCTTTACAATCTATATCCCTTTTCTTCTTCATTCTGTGAGTGCAAATTTTGGACTGTCTTTGGTATTCAACCACAAGTTATCTTGTTTGCCTGCTAAGCCGTCGCTTACAACCTGCACAGCTAACTCATGTTTGAATAGGGGCAGCTGTAAACACCCCAAATTTGCCCTCACCCATTCACACCATGGCTTGTGATCATTTCATATGCATAAACACAATCATATCATCTCATATCTCATTTTTGATTCACTGCATAGATTCAAAGTCATCTGCACCTAGGGTTTGTGATCTGAGTAATCCAAGAGCCTCCTGAGCCACTCCAAAGGCCATCAATCACTTCAAAGGGATCCATGAGTGTTCTTATATCATATCACATCCTCTCAAAGTCAAAAATGCAAGAGAATCACAAGAACTGGGATTGGTATGGATGCAGAGCCAGGTTTGACTGCACAGTTGACCTAAAATTAGGGTTTTGGTTTCAGAGGCCATAACTCCAAATTTTTTGGTCATTCTTGTTTCCATTGGTCTCTATATGGTATAGGGAGTATGCATATCAATTTTCATGAAGAAATTCCATGGGGAAGTCATCTGATCAAGGGTTGACTTTTCAGACAAGTCAGTGCAAAATCAGGGCATCTGAGGCCCCCAATGACCCAACCAAGGGGTGATCTTCATCATTTTGAGTGTATATGATCTTTATTTGATCATGGAAGAAGGTTGAAGTTCACAAAATTCAAGAATTACAAGTTTTTGCAAAGTTGACTTTTTAGGGCATGGTTGACTTTTCAAGAATATGTCATTTTATGCCATTTTTCAAGCCTTGCTTTTTGATCCAAAAATGCTTCAAATGGAAAAACTTTGGTCATGAAAGTTGTAGAATACATTTTTCCCTTTTCAAAAAGTACAAGAACATGACCTAATTCATCTTGGATCAAAAGTTATGGTGTGTTGAAATTGGCAAAAATCACTAATTTTCAAGTTATGCACTAAAAAGAAAACTTGCAATTTCATGTACCAAGCATGCTAGTAACTTCAAAGTGACTTCAAAGATGCATTACATGATCACACATGACCCCAAAAACAAATTTGGCCCAAGGAATTTTGGATGGCTTGCCTTGATTTTCAAAGTTCCATAAAGCATTTTTCATAAGTATGCAAAAAGGGGATTCTTGGCAAAATCATGCTTCAAGGAATTATGTGATCACTAGCTGATCTCTAAACCTTGCCATGACCAATTGAGACATCATGTGACAAAATTCAGCAAGCATTGTTTCATGTACTTAGCATAAACTCATGAGAAAACACAAGTTGTCAAGTTGCAAAAGCTAGCATAGCTTGTCATCCATATGTTGCAGTCAGCTACAAACAATCCAAGGGCTCTCCTCAACTCAAGCTGGAGCAAGACATGACCTCACACAGTTGCTGCCATGACCCATGCTCTCAAGGACACAAACTTGACTTTTTTGCAAAAGGCTCCCATACTCTTGGCACAGTATCCAGCCACCCTACTGACCTGCCTCACAGTCTATCCACACAAGTTGGAGATGATATAGCAAGCCTTTGAGCATTGAAGCTGGCCAGAACATAGCATATCACAAAACTGTCCAAAACTCTTCTCTCTTCGAATCTCATTTTCCAGCCATCAAACATCCCATTTCTCTTCACCAACAAATCAAACACATAAAAAAGAACCAGAATCCACCATGAATGCAGCCTGAAACCCTACTAATCACAACTGCCAAACCTGCCATATCAGAACTCAAGCTTCCAAAATAGCCACCAGCAAGAGGTTGTGAACATTCCATTGGCTTCAAGGGGTCCAGAGAAGGCATTTTGCACCAAAGCAGGGTCAGAAGAGCTCAGATTCACAGTTCACCACTTCAGGTAGCTTCGAGTTTTCAACTTTTCAGAGCTTGATTTTTATGTTAAAAATTGATTGTGCATGCTTTACTGGTCATGGGGGTGGTTTTAGAATTTGAAATGGGTGAGAAATGAGGATTTACCAGGGCTCTGAAATTTTGCCCGTGAATCTTCATGGCTTCGATTCTCTTAGTTTAAGCATGAGAAATTCATTTTGAGAGTTGATTTGAGTGAGGTTTGAGTAGAGGAGTGTTTCCCTGGCTTTGATTTGAAGAATGGTTGCCTGAATCGTATTCTAGGGTTTGGTGGTCACCGGAGAAGATGACCGGAGCTTCTCTCCGGTCACCTGAATGTTGTTAGCCCTAATCTCAGGTCATTAAACTCATTTGAATCTTGAGCGTAGGATTGCTTGACTTGTTTGACTTGCTGCGCGAACGAATGGCCCAGATGCACTCAGTTAGCCCTAATCCCTTTAGTTAGTTTTAATTAATCATAATTAATTTAATTTAATCAGGACCAACCACAGCCCTTGGATAGCGCGCGTGGTCAGCAGTTTCAAACCCAGGATCAATCCCAGCCTTCCATTCTGTTGACTTTTCCATTTTCTTTATTTTAATTCATTTATTTCATATTTGTTTTGTACAATTTATTTAAAATAGCAAAATTGTTTTAAAAATTATGAAACTTTTTCTCAAGAGTTTCATTAATTTTTAAAACACAAAAATATTTTTATTTCATTTTTAGCATTTAAAATGTATTTTTAAATATTTAAAAGTTTGTTTTTAATTGATTAATGGAAATTAATTTATTAAAAATACTTTTAGGTATTTAAAAATCACCAAAAAATTCATGAAATGTTCTAGGACATTTAGAAACATTGTCCAACCTTCAAACCAAATTTCTTTTTTGATCTTGATGCATTTTGAGAATTTTTCATTGATTTAAAATCATTTTTATGCATTAATTTGATCCAAAGTTCAAAAAAATCATTTCTGCCTATCCATGAAGAGTTGGACATTGATTCTTTTTGCATTGCATTGTGTTTAGCATGTAGTTTTTGAGTCTAAATGGCCATGATTTGATCTTTCATTTTCAATTTGTTTGACATTTCTTTTGTTTGGAAACCCTAAAACCCTAAGAAACTTGTAGAAATCCATAACATGAAATTGGTTAGGAGTTGAAACCTCTCCTTTGGGCAGTGAGTTAGTATAGGATTAGGGGTCCTTTGTGTGGCATTTTCAATTTTTTATAATGTTGTTTGCTTCTGATTTTGATTTTTGTTTGATGCATTGTTCATAAACCCTAATTTGGGCTTCCATATGCATCCATCTTGCATTCTCTTGCATAACATGACTTGCCATGACATTCCATGCTTCCATGTGATTCATTTGACATCATAAGACATATTGAAAGCATGTTTGATCATTACATCATGTGTTTGCCATGTTGTATGCCATGTGCACTTCATAACTTTTCATGTGTGTTCATGGTTCCTAACTTGCTTCATTTGCATTCATGAACTTGTATGATCATTTCCATGTGCTGCCTCATGTTTGTAGCATCTCATAGCATCATTAGCATCATGTATATTTTTCTGGTTTTGTTTCTCATCATGTCATCTCATCTCATTTTGCATTGCATTGCATTCCTTTTCTAACCTTTCAGGTGGTAAGTGACTTTGAGAAGTGAATTTGCCTTCACTTCTCATAACTTTCTCTTCATCATTCCCTTGCATCCATTACTGCATTTTTGTTTGTGTTTGAGTTTGAGCTTGCTCATTCTTCTTCTTCCCACTTTCTTTCTTCAAGTGACTTGACTTCTTGAATGAAGCAAGTTACTTTGCTTCTCCTGATCCTTTCATCTGCTTCTTGGTGGTTCCATTGAAGATTGTTCTTGCAAACCTCACAAACCTTAGGAACAACCAAGCATGACAATGATTAGGGTTTTGATTAGTCTCCCCTTTTAGTTTTTACCTTTGTGTCTCTTTTGAGTCATCTCTTCTCACCTCATAATCAGGGACTAAACCCTAAAGGCTTTAAGGCTTTGTGATTAAGCTTATGCCTGCATCCTTCTCTTAGGATGGAGTGTATAACTTTAATCCTAAGTGTTAAACCCTTAATGTGTTTAAACCTCTTAATCAACTCACTTAATAAGTATCAAGACATTACACTTGTAACTTGGGCCTTGCATCAGGGTTCTAATTCTTCCTTAATTGGTTAAGAAGGACTAACCCTAGTGTTAATGGACAAGTCCCCCTCAAGTTGTCTTACAAACCCTAAAACTCACTTCATCATCATACCATTAACTAAAATCCACTTAATCAAAGGCTTGTTTTGTCATGAGTTTAATCCCTAATCATGGATTAAGTTGGGGAGCTTTCCTCAGCTTAACATTCTCATCTATTATCCTTCTATTAGGATGGTGTAATGAGTCTGTTAAATCCCTGATTATGGCTTAACCTCATTACTTAACACTAAACAAAAACACCAAAAACATCTAATTAATCACAAATAGGTTGATGATCTTAATCCTATACCAAAGGTGATTAAGTGTGAGAATCTGACTTCACACTTAAGGTATTCTCATTACCCCTAAGCAGAGGGAAGATGTGATGAGTTTACTAACCCATTGGTTTAGATTTAAGCTCATTAACCTATGACAAACTTCCAAAAGCAATAAAAGACTGAAAATACAAAAACAAACAATAATCGTCTCCTTCGGGATTCTTTTCTCATCTCATTCACTCATAACCGAGAACTTGCTTCTTCCGTCTAATGCAAGACAGTTTGCACCTGAGCCAGACAGGTCATACACTTGAGCATGGACAAGTAAGCAGTTCACAAGTCAATTCACCTTTCAGTCTCTTTGGGTCGAACTACGGTGTTCTGACTTCCTCATTGCACGAGAGGATACGTAGGCATAACTTAACAGTTATCGAACAAAAGTCTCTGTATATTCCCCCCTCTTTTCAGCTTTATTCTTTTAGCCTCATGGTCTTGAGCATCCCATCCTTTGTCCTTACACTGACACTGTATATCACACTTTGCACTTCTTTTACACTGACACCTGTACATCTTTTCCAGCTCTTTCACACACAAATTGCACTGACACTACCCCTTTAAAGCACAAATCTTTTAAGCGTGGATCCCGTCGAGTACGACGGACGATCTGGGTGCTAATACCTTCCCAGGTTGTAACCAACCCCCTTTCTCAGTCTCTCTGGTTCGCAACCGTCTTATCCATCTCTTTCTAGGTTTATGCAGCATTACCTTTCCTCCGGGATAAAAATGCCTAGCTGGCGACTTTATTCATCTCCAGTGAGTTCACGGCTGTGTGTTCTCATTGTTCCTCTCGCCGACCGTTCGCGTCTGTACCTTTATCTGGGCCATTCCCCATTTATCGGGAGCGACAGATAAGAGGTGGGAGGTGAAGGCAAATCCACCTCCCAAACAACTTACCATTAACCTGAAAAGTTAGCACAAGATGCATAAGGAAAGAAATGAAATGAAACAATGCATATGAAAGGGAAAAGACCAATACCAGAAGCATACACATGATGCAAATGATGTTATGATATGATGCAAAGTCATACAAGATGCATATGTGTGATCATACAAGAGAATGAATGCAAATGAAGCATGTAGGAAGCATGTAAGCACATGGATGTTTATGAAATGAAATGGATGCAAAGCATAGCAAATGTATAAATAAATGATCAAGCAATGTTCAAGCAGTGTCTTAAGATGTCTAAGATGGCATACAAATTCTTAGAATGGCATGGCAAGTTCATATGTACATGCAATGCAATGGAAGATGCAAGTAAATATGCAAAATTAGGGTTACATGGCAACATGAGATGCAAATGACCAAAACAGAAGCAAATGACTTTTTAAAAAAAATGAAAATGAACTTAAAGGAACCTTAAACCTACACTAGGTTACCATCCAAAGGGGGAGGTCAGAAGCTAAACCTAGGTGGAGTTATGAATTTCCTAAGTTCCTAGGGTATTTTTGGGTGATCTTCAATGTAAAATGCCAAATAATTTGAAAATGCAAGATAAAAATGAAACAAAAATGTTTTTAGATGCTAGAAGACATTCATAGAACAATGCAAAAAGAACCAATCACAAACTCAACTTGGTTTAAAAGTTATGAATTTTGGAATTTAGGGTTAGAAAATGAACATTTTTAAGAACCCTAAGTCATTGAAAAATCTCAAAGTATGGTCAAAACCAAAAATAAATTTGTATGGTGAGTTTGTAAATGCTTCTAAATGTCTAAGAATGCTCTCTGATTTTTTTGGTAATTTTTAGAAACCTAAATGCTATTTTAATCAATTAATTTCCATTAACTAATTAAAATAAACATTTAAATATTTTAAAAATACTTTTTATATGCAAAAAATAAAATAAAAATCATTTTCTGATTAATAAAAATATTTGAAGCAAAAATGTAAAAGGAAATATTTTTTGAAAGCTTTTTGATATTTTAAATAAAATGAGAAAGAAAAATGAATAAAAATGAAATAAAAATGAACTAAAATGGAAAGTATGCTGATCAGTGGTCCAGGTTCAAACAAATTTGGAGGGAGTTGACTGCGCGCCAGATCCAAGGGTGGAGATTCAAACTGAGTTTTGAATTTTGCTAAACCTAATTAAATCTAATTAATGAAGATTGGGCTAATCTGAGCAATCTGGGCCATCTATTCACGCGCGGGAAAGACCATCCAAGGGCTATTATTCAAACTGACCCTAACCCTAATTAAACCCCTAATGACATTCAGACGACCGGAACAGTGGTTTCGGTCGTCTTCTCCGGCGAGACCAAAATTCCAACTTCTTCCCTAGGCCAAATTAGGAGCTCTAACTCTCCAGATTCACTCCCCTAACAATCCTAAGCAAGAATCAACCCTCAAACCACATTTATATTGCATCAAACACAAGATTTGAATAAAAAATAAAAACTGCAAAAGTTTCAGAAGCACGATACAAGCTCAATACTAAACCATTTTCAAAAGTAAAAGGTGTAGTGTGATCAGTGAAGCATGAAGAACATTTCTATAACAAAAAATACAAGTTCTGGAAAATTTGTTCTTGATGATACCTGAGCTGGAGTTGAGCAAATGTGGATCCTCAGGACTTGCTTCTTGTGCTATACACCTCCTTTGATCACCCTGGTGCTATTGAGAAGCTTTGCAAGAGTTTATATTGCTTGGTTCTGTGGAGTCTTGAGGTTTTATGCTTGTTTAATGGTAGGGAAATGATCTGGAGGATGTATGGAGATGATTGATGAAGTTTGCTTGAAGTTTTGATAGCTGGTTTATGAGTTTCGAAGAGGGAAAGTTTCTTGAGGATTTTGTGAATCTGAATGTATGAGAGCTTTCAGGCTTGAGTGTTGTATGAAATGAGTCCCTTGAGGCATGTATGTGAAGCTGTGACAGGTCAGAGGAATTGTTGTGTCCTATGTTGATTGGTATGGGTCATTTTGAAAAAAGCCAAGCTTGGTTGTACTTGAGGTATGGGCACGGGTCAGGGCAGGATTTGGGCATGGTTGGGCTCAGCTGAGATCAAGGAAAGCTTATAGATCAGATTTGATGAGTTGGAACAAGTGGATGGAAAGATTTGCACCATTTTGCAATTTTGATAAGTTTTGGCCCCTTTGGAATTTCTTGAAGTTCAAGGCATGAAAATGCATAATTCTTGGCACAATTCTGATCTTTAGAGGTCACATAGGCATATGGTGAAGTGTTTGTGCACCTTTGAAGCACTTAGAATGCCTTGGCAAGTGGTTTTGTAAAAACTCCTCTTTGGTGTATTCTTGAAAATTATAGGATTTTTTCCAACTTTGAAGGATCATAACTTGAGTTCCATAATGAATTAGAACATGTTCTTGTAATTTTTGAAAAGGGAAAGACCTAATATACAACTTTCATGACCAAGAATTTTTCATTTGAAGCATTTTTGGATGAGAAAGAGGAGGTTGAAAAACTTTCCCAAAATGGAAAGTTTCCATTACAAGTCATTTCCATTTTTGGAAACTTTTGGTTTAGCTGAAATTTCTTCAATTTTGTGAACTCCCAAGCACTCCAATGATCAAATAAAGATCATAGAACTTCAATTTGATGAAAATAATCCTTTGGTTCCATTGTTGGGGGCCTCAGATGCCCTGATTTTGACTTAACTTGCTCAAGAAGTTACCTAATGAACAGATGACTTCCACAATGAATTTCTTCATCAAACTTGGTACATATGATCCTTATAACATCTTAAGAACATTAGAAACAAGAATGGCCCAAAATTTTGGTGTTGAGGCCTCTGAAACCAAAACCCTAATTTGGGTCATCTGTGTAGTGAAAACCCTGGCTCTGCTTCCATGCCTTGCCATTTCTTGTGATTTCTTGACTTCCATGAACTTTGAGGGATATAATATGATGATAGAACACAAATGGACCCTCTTGGAAATCTTTGAGGCCTTTGGGATGGATCAGATGGAATCGTGGATTGCTCAAATCACGAACCCTAGATGCAGATGAACTGAACTATGCAGATGAAACAAACATGTAATGTGAGATAGTATGCCTATATTAATGCAAACATGAAAGATCATAAGCCATGGTGTGATATGAGTGAGGGCAAATTTGGGGTGTTTACAGCTGCCCCTATTCAAACATGAGTTAGCTGTGCAGGATGTAAGCAACGGCTTAACAGGCAAACAAGATAACTTGTGGTTGAATACCAAAGACGATCCAAAATTTGCACTCGCTGGATAGAAGAAGAAAAGGGATATAAATTGTAAAAGACAGTATGGTATGATTATTAAATGAAAATGATGGAGGATAACCATCTAGCAGAGGACGACTGCTGGGGATAAAGCGGTAAGTAAAGCAATGATGGGGACGGCCGACAAGCTGGGGAAATAAGATGATCATGATGGGGACGACCATCAAGTAAAGTAACAAGGTTCTCTGGGGATTGCAGTAAAGGTAATGATGGGGACGACCATCAGGTTTTCAAAAATAAAGTAAACAACGATGGGGACGGCCATCGGTTTAAAGAATAAATGAAATAATGATGAGGGACGGTCATCAAAAGGTGAAGGATGATCACCTAGCAGGGGACGGCTGCTCTTTATCACGACATAAGACGAATGTCGGATAGAAAAGGTCGACGATGGGGATGGCCATCGGATAAGAATGATGAAGGACGATCATCAAGAGGTGAAGGACGATCACCTAGCAAGGTACGGCTGCTCTCGGGGTTTATCACGACATAGGATGAATGTCGGATAACCAAAATCAACGATGGGGACGGCCATCAGATAAATGATGAGGGACGGTCATCAAAAGGTGAAGGACGATCATCTAGAAGGGGACGGCTGCTAAATATCACGACATAGGACGAATGCCGGATAGAAAAGGGTTCCAATAATGGAGACTCTGCTAGGGAAATGATGAGGGACGGTCATCCAAAGGTGAAGGACGATCACCTGGCAGGGTACGGCTGCCGAAAGTATCACGGCATAGGACGAATGTCGGATAGGAGAAAGTTGTTTTGTTGGTGACTTACTGAGGATGGTAAACACGGACGAGTGCTTACGCTCAAGAATAAAAGGTATAAGTGTTTGACGCTGTGTATAGATTAAAGATGCGGGCGAGCATCCTTAAGACCATGATACTGACGAGTATCGGTAGAAACAAACGCTGATGCGTGTTCAGAGATGATGATATGGACGAGTACCAACTGGTTAACAAAGAACACGGACGAGTGTTGAATCTGTTTGAGGAGTGATATATATACAAGATACGGACGAGTATCAAAGACTTCTATATAAGTGAGTACAAATTTGTTGATGAAGTATGAGCAAGACACGGACGAGTGTTCAACATGTTGGGGACAGTATGACACGGACGGGTGTCGAAAGAGAAAGTGTGTAAGTTATGAAAAAATATTTGTATGTTAGAGTGTAAAAAGGTGTTCTGGCGACCTGTGGGGAATAATATGACACGGACGGGTGTCAAAAAGGGTGTGTTATAAACAAGTGTTTGATTGGCAACAAGTGTTTTGGCAACCGTGCTAGGAAAAGGTGACACGGACGAGTGTCAAAAGAGTATGTATAGGTATCTGTTTTTGAGAATGCAAAGGGGGTGCTTTGGCTTTATATCTGTGGGGAATAATACGACACGGACTAGTGTCGAAAAGGGTATATATGAACAGGTATTTGTGTTGGGGAGTGCAAAGGGGACGCTTTGGCTTTTATTTGCAGGGGATGTAAGTTTTTTTTTAATAATCATTGCTGATGAAATATTGATGGTAATTGCAGGTGACTGGCTCGAACCTGGCTTGTGATCATGCAAATGTTTGATTTTTGCCATAATGCTCCATATTAGACGGAATGCTACGCTTATTTCGGTGATTATGATGCAAATGTTATGATTATGCAAAAGAGAAACCGATCCGGGATTCGGATCCCGCTGAAGAAAAGATCTCTGGCTGATCTGCTTGGAGGGATATACCAGCTGGGGAAGAGATAATTGGTAGATCTGTTAGGAGACATAGCTCTGCTTGGGAAAATAGATCGTTGATAGACCTATCCATAATGAGAACTCAGCTGGGGAGAAGGAAACTTTCGTCACTTTGTTGTGTACGGGTTTCAAACATTGCTCTTCTAGGGAGAGGATGGAAATTCTGTGGGGAGATAGTTATTTTATCCTTGAGAGACCTGGCACTCTGGTGGGGATCTCAGCTGGGGATGCTCCTGTTGAATTGACTTATGTTGGGGATGAGGAGGCTTTGACAACTCCGCTGGGGAAAAGCAATCCAGATATTGCTTGGGGAGGAGGTATGATGGGGAAGTGATGCTTGGCATGCCCCATGTTGTGTATTGAATACCTGCAACCTGTTAAGACAAAGAAACACACAAGTATCCCGAAGTATCCTTTACCGGATTCTGTCATAGGAGTTAGATATTCCTAGAAGCAATACATTTCCTGCAAGCATTCATAAAATATGGCTCATTTGTTTTATGCAAGTATTGTACCATGAATATTGGACATTTTGCAAATGAAACAAACATGTACAAAACGAGGTGTGACTGAAAACTCTGATTTTATTAATCTGGGTGCCCTGAATTGGCAAGTACAGTCAGAGAAACAAATCCCCTGGAATGAGGAGATTGCTATAAATTGAGAAAAGTAAAAGTGTTGGCAATGTTGACGACGTTCCAGTGAGCTTCCTTTGCTATGACCTATATGACCTTGACGTTCTTCTCATCTTGCTTTCTGAAGAAGGTTGATTCTGACCGATGCTTTATCTTTTCGAAGCTTGCCGTGTTGTGAGTGATACAGACGAATTCAGAATGCAGTTGTTCCCTTATTCCCTGATTTTGTGTGGATCTCCCTTTCGAGTTTTCAATCCACCGGGATACCCATTTTTTCCTGAGTTGTCCAATGTGGCTTTTCAACTCAGCGGGTGTACACATTTTTTTTCAATTTTCCCTTATTTTTTCTCGAGTCTTTTATTCTGTTTTTGACTCGCCGGGATGCCCTATTTTTGCCTGGACGTACATTCTGTTTTTATGTCCAGTGGGTCATTTTATGCGAAGTATTTTTTTAATTGCATCTGAATTCACAGGGGATAAGAAATCTTCACCATCCATAGTAGTGAGCATCAGTGCTCCACCAGAGAAAACCTTTTTTTACTATGAATGAACCATCGTAATTAGGAATCCACTTACCCATGTAGTCTGTATGAGAAGGAAGAAGCCTTTTCAGCACAAGATCTCCCACTTGGTATTCCCGAAGCCTGACTTTCTGATTGAAGGCTTTCTTCATCCTTTTCTGATATAACTGCCCGTGACAAATTGCAGCTAATCTCTTTTCTTCGATCAGATTCAGTTGATTGTACCGAGACCGGACCCACTCTGCTTCGTCCAGCTTTACATCCATTAGTACCCGTAAGGAGGGTAGCTCAACTTCAACAGGTAGGACAGCTTCCATACCATACACAAGTTGATAAGGAGTTGCCCTAGTGGACGTTCTGATTGAGGTTCGATACCCATGCAAGGCAAACGGTAGCATCTCATGCCAGTCTTTGTAGGTCACCACCATCTTTTGCACAATCTTCTTGATATTTTTGTTAGCCGCCTCAACAGCGCCATTCATCTTTGGTCTGTAAGGAGAAGAGTTGTGATGTTGGATTTTGAAGTCCTGGCACAGCTCTGCCATCATTTTATTGTTCAAATTGGAACCATTTTCAGTAATGATTCGCTCGGGAATCCCTTATCGACAAATGATGTCTCTTTTCAGAAATCTGGCTACCACTTGTCTGGTGACGTTTGCATACGAAGCAACTTCAACCCATTTGGTGAAGTAATCAATGGCTACTAGGATGAATCTGTGGCCATTTGAAGCAGTCAGCTCGATCTTTCCAATCATGTCAATGCCCCACATGGCAAATGGCCAAGGTGAAGACATCACGTTCAAAGGATTCAAAGGCACATGCACTTTGTCCGCGTAGATCTGGCATTTGTGGTATTTTCTGGCATAGGCACAACAGTCAGTATCCATTGTGATCCAGTTGTAACCTGATCTTAAAAATTTCGTAGTCATTGCATGTCCTCCAGCATGGGTACCGAAAGATCCTTCATGCACCTCGTGCATCAGCAAGTCTGCTTCTTTCTTGTCAACGCATCTGAGCAGTACCATGTCAAAGTTTCGCTTGTATAATGAACCATCAGCATTAAGGAAGAAACTACCAGCCAGCCTTCTTAATGTCGTCTTATCATTGGATGATTCCCCAGGTGGGTATGTCTGATCTTTTAAGAAGCATTTGATGTCATGGAACCAAGGCTTTTCATCTTTAGCAATGTCCACGGAGAATACGTATGCTGGTCGGTCTAGTCTGGATACCAAAATCCGAGGCACATAATTGGCAGTTTGAACCTTGATCATGGAGGAAATGGTAGCTAGAGCATCTACGAACTGATTTTCGTCTCGAGGGATGTACTCAAGCTTAACTGTTGTGAAGAAAGTCAATAATCTCCTCGTATAGTCACGGTATGGAATCAGGTGCTCTTGGTGAGTGTATCATTTGTTGTTGGTCTGATTGATTACCAAAGCTGAATCTCCGAATACATTCAATGTCTTGATCCTGAGTGTCGTACCTCGGAAAATACGATCCTCGCGAATGCGGTCGCGGCTGGGCTGACTTGAGAGTCGCCACCTAATTTTAATTTATTCCCAAAGAGGGAAAGGGAAAATATAGATAAAACCCGGGAAGAGAGGATAAAGACAAGGTCATCGTAACCATTGTCTAGGTTCGGAAGTCGGTTATGCAGGGGGAAGGTATTAGCACCCCCTACATCCATCGTACTCGATGGGAACCTTCTAAGTTGTCACGCGCGAAAGTATGTCTATGCCTAATGAATTTACTTGCTAAAGGAGGAAAAGGATCTAAATTTCATTATCTTTCTTTAGGAGTCGAATTGCACTAAAGACTATGGATAGTTTATTCCGAACCAACAAGCCAAGTGTCTTGCGACGGAATAATCGGAGCGAATAACGAGAGCTCGTAATCCTCCTTTCTACCACTTAAGGCTCGTGGCGTACAATTTTTCTCATATTATTAAAGTGTTTTAATACCTAAAACCACTTGACGTTGGATCAAGGGTTTGGATTTAAAGAAACATTTTGGTAGGTCGATTGCGAGGCATAAAGCGATCGCGAAGGGTGAGTGCAAAATGGAAGTTAAGGGTTAAATGGTTACGCAAGAACGATTCCTAATACTAAGCTAAGGCGGAGCCGTTGGAGCTCGAATTAAACCGAAAGCGTCGAAATTTAGCTCTTTAACTATCTTAGAATCGATTCAAAGTTAGAATCATTCTATGAGAAGTCGAGCATTACTTTATAATTAAATAATTATTTAAATGAAAGAAATGCGATAAAAAAATACAATTGGTCTCATATTGACTTAAACAACGTCGATTTATTGAAATCGAATATTTAAGTCGTTTGTTATATCATCGACCATAAAAATAAAATAAAGTCGAAATAATAATAAAATAATAGTTTGACCTCATATTTAATTTAAATAACGTCGATTTATTTGAAATCGAATATTTAAATATTTATTCATCGGCCGAAATAAAATAAATTGAGATAATGAGAAATAATAAGAAAAATAAAGGTGTGGCCTCAAATTAGGGGATAACGTCGATTTATTAGAAATTGAATATCACCATTTCTCATTGGCCGATTAAATAATAAAGTCGATAATGACCATGGATCTAAAATTAATTAGAAAACCATAAAATAATGGAAAGAGGTCTCATATCAATTTGGACAACGTCGGTAAATCGAATGTCACAAATCGGATAATAATATCATAGACCATAAATAGTTAAATAAATCGAGAAATCGATAAATAATAAGGAAATGGAAAAGTTTGGCCTCATATAGATTTAGATAACGTCGATTACAAATATCGAATATCAATAAACCCTTAATAATATCATTGGCCGAAATAATATAAATACAAATGATTACAAAATAGGTGAAAATTAATTAACCAAGTTAATAAAATGATTTAACAGGATTAATTAATTAACTAATCAAACTAAATAATATTATTTAAAATAATTAACATGTAAAAAATATTTTGAGTTTTAGATTTTTTTATAAAAAGATAACTAAACAAAAATAAAATAAATAAATAAAAAAGGAAGAAGACCTAGCCAATACGCATCATCGGTCTGCATCACCCAACCACAGTCAAAACTAAGTGTGAGAAACAAGGAAGCATCGGGCAGTGGGAAAGGTAAGCATCAATTGTCAACTTGAAATTGAATTACCAAAACAAACACTAATCAGACCAAACGCCATTCCCTAGGAAAGAGACTAACTCAACATAAAAAAACTTTTTTAATTAAAACTATATCATTCATTAATTGTATTCCTTTTTTTTTTAAAGAAACCGACAGGACAGTGAGAAAAAAAGAAAAAACTCTTAATCGAACATCATAAAGAAATGAGAGAAACTCTTTCTTCATCATCGTTCTCACCCACGTGAAAACCTCATCAATTCACTTTTTTCTTTGCTTCAACTCAACTCAATTATGTTTTTCAGAAAAACCACAACATCATAGTATCATTGTTATCATCGCAAAATCAATCAAATATATGAATTAGATAAACCCTAATCTCAATCAAAAAAGCCCCAAATCAACATGCTCAGAGACGATTACAAAGATAAATCGAAAAGCAAGTAATCTCAGAGAAGAGGACTACCCCAAACAAAAAGTATGACTCGAGCTCGTTTCAAGGTATGGTCTTTTTCTACTTCTTCTTTCGTGATGTTATCGTTCCGCCGACCTTGTCTACTTCTTCGGATTTTCTTGCGTTGAGTGAGTGTAGTGAAGAGCTTAGCTCATCTCTGTCAAAATTTCAATGTGAAATTCTGCAGAGGTTTTAGGAGGAGAGCTTTAGTGATTTAGGGTTCTTGATTTCGTTGTTGTCTCCGCCGCATTTGCTAGGTTTTCAGGTGTCCTTTATGATTGCCAATGATTGGCTTTTATAGTGAGAAAATGAGGGCTTGGAATGTGTGAGATTGGAGGATTTTGTGTGAGGGAATCGTGTGAGCTGTATTTTTTTTTAGGGAATGCTGATGTCTGAGGATCAAATCCGTTAGAGGGAATTTGTGAGATTTCGTGTGGGGACCAGTTGAGGGTGACTCAATCTTTGTCTGTAGTGTTAGCTGGAAATTTCTCTAGAAGAGGTGGTCCCATACGATTTTCACTGCTGTAATTTTACTTTTACTGCTAATGACTTCTGTTGTGACTGTCAATTTAATTCTTTTTCTGACTTATTGCTTGACTTAAGCTTGACTATGCTTGCAGTTGGAACATTTCAACGCGATACCTTGACGATGACGATGTCAAATAAGCTGTCCTGCTACACCTTGAAGCAAAGAGCTGAGTATGAGGCTGGATAAACATGAGGCTTGAAAAAATGAAGAATTTTTACATGACAAACATACAAAGAGAAACATTCTAATACAAACTTGGAATTGACACGATCATTTGGTTTAAGGTTCGTGCAATAATGACTTGTTGTGCTCCTGATATGACAGATTTTGGGCATTGGCTTTGATCAATTATTTCTTTCCTAATGTGTCTGTTATTACAGGTTTTGTGGATTTGGTTTCTAGTCATGGAAATGATACTATGCTGGCTGCACTGTTTCACGTTCTTTCTTTAATTTTTAACGAGGCCATGGCTTCATCAAAATTGTGTCAGACGTTCTCTTTCAGTGGGATTCAAGTCTTGATCAAGGGGAGGAAGACCAGGTTCCCAAATGGGCGACGGCTGCTTTTATTGCATTAGACAGGCTGCTGCAAGTGAATGAAAGTTTGAATTCTGAAGCAGTTGAAGAAGGAAGTTGTGGATGGTACGCAGACCCCTCTTACCATCGATGGCGATAAGCAATACAACTTACAGTCTGCATTGGGTCTGTCTTCCAAGTTTGAAGAGAATTGTTGAGATTGCTCGTAGGATTTGCGAGATAGTCCGGCTTGGCTTGGCTTACAAGAGATGGCATGGATACAAATCATGTAGGAATGACTTGAGTTGGCTTGAAACTCAGCCATGGTGTGAAGATAGATGGAACTTGGAAAGGTTTGCTTGCGTACTATTTTCTGAATTCCTCCATTTGTAGGCTCTTAGTATGCATTGTAAACTTGTTATTTTACTGCTGCAGATGATGCTTACTAACATAACATTCTTATGGTCATGACTCCATTTGTGTAGATTCCAAGACTCCTTAAACTATGTTGTCACTCATTTTTCCGATGTAACAAGACTTTGTTATGAATCAGCTTCATTGGCTCATGAAGAAAGCTGGGATGAAGCATCTTTCTTGTGCTGAACTCGAATCAGTGCCTCGAATTATGGTATCATGCATTAAATCCCCTGACTTTCTTCTTCTGTCTGGTTGCTCTTTTTTCATATGTAACTGATACTCATTCGAATTTCATGCGCCATGATTCTCATTGGTATCTACCTTGCCTAATTCTCAATGAACTTTTACTACACTCATCCTTAATGCTTGCGCAAACAGGACATGTTATTGTTGTAACTTTTATGTTTCACTTGAGTGTAATCCTCTTTGCACTTTTGTATGGCAGGTCGGACATTTTTATGAGTCTGCCTGTGAGCTACAATTAGTGAGACCTTCCCGTGTTGGTTGGCTATAAACAGTGGCGGGCAGCTGACTGTAACTATATGTAGATCCATCAACTGGCTGAGCAAAACCCCAGGATTTTGTTGTTGCTGCATAAATCCACGCTTCGAATATCGATGCTCAGGTCAACTTCTTCCGTTGTGTGTATCAATGATTCTGCATAATCTAATGTCCATTGTTCTTGCCATGTTTGTGACGACTCTTTGAACGAATTGTAATCATCCTTGCTTTCGTGTGAACATTTCTGATTTTGGTTTATGATTTTCTATGATGCTAGGCTTATAGAAGACAGGTGCAAAAAACAAACAATCATGAACTCTAGTACAAGAGCCAATTAGAAACTAAATTGGAACAAGGATGCATGGAGAGTTGGTATTCATATGGACAATCATCACATGGCTTGGATTTTGTTTCCGAAACAGTGTCATGGGAGAACTTGCACCTATCACCCTCATTGCGCCTTCCTTTCATATAATGGCGACAAAATGCGAGGGCTTTTGGTTTGTCATGAGGTAACCGCAAGTTTCGTTGACGTCAATGATTTGATGCCTTGCATTTTGGATTATAATTTAGCACTGATTCTGTCTATTCTTTGTTTTGTGACATGAGGAGAATTTGCTTGAGGGGGAAGAATCCTGGCGGTTTGGTCGCGAAGTCATGGAGTAAAGGATATTTTTTGGGCTATGGTTTAATTGAACTTTCATGGTAATCACAAGAACCTTATTGATGGTGTTTTGATGACCCTGCTTTCATGCTGCTTTCTTTCTGACATTTTTCTAAACGCACGCATTCACTCCATGTCATGCGTATCTCGGAGGCCACTTGGCACAAGGAACCAAATTCTCACAGATTTCTAGAAAAGCTTAGCTTTTACTTCACGATACTTGTAGAAGTTCTAGCATACCCTTTTTCTTCTTTTTTTATGATTCAACATTAAACAATTTGTATTATTTCTTGAACTTTGAAGACATGAAACACCTTTATTATTTCTCATGAATTGTCGCAATTGGTGTCATGATTTGAATATGGATGCAACTTCTTGTTGTGTGACATTAGTAGATTGACTAGGAGATGTGTATTGCATTGGTTGGTTGAGCCTTAATCTTATTTTTATTTTAGCAAAGTGATGTAAATGGACTATACCTCTTGTAAATGATCCTTTGGAATGAAACTTGAGCTTGTCTCGTAAGAACAATTACTTGAATTATCCTTAAATGGTATTTAAATCTCATGCTAGAATTGTGAAGTGATAATCTCTCGAATAATTTTGCTGTAAAACCAAGTGATGATTTCTCGACATCACAATCCAAAATATGAATCAAAACTCAATTTATCCTTAAGATGACTTCTCATGACAATCCTTAGTTTTAGGAATCATAAAAAAAAGAATTCCCACGCATCGCCTTGGAACTTTTTCAATGTAAGTTTTGACCATTTTAAACGATGTGAACTATTTCTTGATCAAATAACAATCTTAGCACAAGCTACACTGTGCAATTGAAAATTCCTTCATACGTATACACTTGAATTATGATAAACCCGCTCTTCAATGTGAACCTCCTATCTTGATAGCCTTGACAAAATTTGTTTCATCCTTGCAATACTTAATCTTAAATCACCCAGCAAGACAACAAACATACATTTTTTTGGAGTTTTGATTAATAATTAGTAAGATGAAAATGATTAAACATGTAGGACAAATTTGGGGTATGACAGATGCCCCTATCTAATTGTCTTAAACTTGAAGTGAACTGCTGCAAGGCGTTCGATTCTAAAGTAAAAGTCAATTAGATATAAGAAGACCCAAAATTTGTCCGATGCAGAATGTAATGAAATATGGTATGCTTATATGGATGCAATTGTTAGGGATCTAATGCAGTTTGAATGCAATATGAAACATGATGACATAAAGTCTGCGAATATGATGAAATAAGAAGAAAACAATGAAAATGAAAAGGTAAGAAACTGGTTGAGGAAAAACAAGATATTTATGAAAATTCGCCTATACAATAGAGAATAATCAGGAATACTTGAGATGACAAGAATAAACCCTGAAACAGGTATTAAAGATATCCAGAAAAAATCTATGGATGCACAAACACCAAATTTGGAAAATCAACGCCCGAAACATCTAGAAGAGTACTAGATGTGGAATGAGGCCAAATTATGAAGGTATACCAAGGGAAAGATCCAACTTTTCAACAAGACATTCAGAGAAATGATACTTGAAGTAAAGACACAAACCCAACTTTTTAATGGAATGAACCAAAGAGAGACAGTTGAAGGAAAAGAGTTCCACGCCAAACTTAACACAGTTTGAAGGAAAAGAAAATATCCACGCCAAATTCATCAATAAGACAAATTTGAAGGAAAAGGGTTCCATGCCAAACTTGACACAGTTTGAAGGAAAAAGGTTCCACGCCAAACTTGACACAGTTTGAAGGAAAAGGGTTCCACGCCAAACTTAACACAGTTTGAAGGAAAAGGTTCCACGCCAAACTTAACACAGTTTGAAGGAAAATGGTTCCACGCCAAACTTAACACAGTTTGAAGGAAAAAGGGTTCCACGCCAAACTTAACACAGTTTGAAGGAAAAGGGTTCCATGCCAAACTTAACACAGTTTGAAGGAAAAAAAAGGTTCCACGCCAAACTTAACACAGTTTGAAGGAAAAAGGTTCCACGCCAAACTTGACACAGTTTGAAGGAAAAGGGTTCCACGCCAAACTTAACACAGTTTGAAGGAAAAGGGTTCCACGCCAAACTGAACACAGTTTGAAGGAAAAAAGGTTCCACGCCAAACTTAACACAGTTTGAAGGAAAAGGGTTCCACGCCAAACTTAACACAGTTTGAAGGAAAAGGGTTCCACGCCAAACTTGACACAGTTTGAAGGAAAAGGGTTCCACACCAAACTTGACACAGTTTGAAGGAAAAAAGGTTCCACGCCAAACTTGACACAGTTTGAAGGAAAAAGGTTCCATGCCAAACTTGACACAGTTTGAAGGAAAAGGGTTCCACGCCAAACTTAACACAGTTTGAAGGAAAAGGGTTCCACGCCAAACTTGACATAGTTTGAAGGAAAAAAGGTTCCACGCCAAACTTAACACAGTTTGAAGGAAAAGGGTTCCACGCCAAACTTGACACAGTTTGAAGGAAAAGGGTTCCACGCCAAACTTGACACAGTTTGAAGGAAAAAAGGTTCCACGCCAAACTTGACACAGTTTGAAGGAAAAGGGTTCCACGCCAAACTTGACACAGTTTGAAGGAAAAAGGTTCCACGCCAAACTTAACACAGTTTGAAGGAAAAAGGTTCCACGCCAAACTTATCAATCAGACAAATTCGAAGGAAAAAGGGTTCCACGCCAAACTTATCAATAAGACAAATTTGAAGGAAAAAGGGTTCCACGCCAAACTTATCAAAGTTTGAAGGAAAAAAGTTCCACGCCAAATTTATCAATCAGACAAATTCGAAGGAAAAATGGTTCCACGCCAAACTTATCAATAAGACAAATTTGAAGGAAAAAGGGTTCCACGCCAAACTTATCAATAAGACAAATTTGAAGGAAAAAGGGTTCCACGCCAAACTTATCAAAGTTTGAAGGAAAAAAGTTCCACGCCAAATTTATCAATCAGACAAATTCGAAGGAAAAAGGGTTCCATGCCAAACTTATCAATAAGACAAATTTGAAGGAAAAAGGGTTCCACGCCAAACTTATCAAAGTTTGAAGGAAAAAAGTTCCACGCCAAATTTATCAATCAGACAAATTTGAAGGAAAAGGGTTCCACGCCAAACTTATCAATAAGACAAATTTGAAGGAAGGAAAAAAATAAACATGAAAGACACGGTGACCGACACGACTGCTTTGATAGGTGCCAAGTGAGTTGGACTTTGATTTTTTTTTTGTGGTTACCAATGGGAATTGGATTTTAAAGGATGCCACACGAAATTGGACTTCGACTACAAGGTAGGATAACAAGACCTCAGGAAATGCATATGAGCATGAAGTAAACTTCGTGCTATGCTTGATATGAAATGGTATGATGTAAATGGTGCAGTGATTGCAATGCAAATGTTGAGACCACGGGATAAGACTCTTTTGGATAAGTGCGGCTGAAACAGCTGATTCCACAACACAGTAAACTTTTCCAACTATACCCTTTGAAAGATGTCTTGAACACAACCTCAACCATTCTTGTATGAAGTATCAAGATGCTGATCTTTTTAGGAAGGAGTGATAAGCTTTGCTTGGGGATCGCTCGAAGTAGACTGCCCCATGCTGAATGATTCTGAAGTGACTGCTTGACTGGTGGTTTTGAAATACTTGCCCCAGCACGAGTCTTGGAAAGATTCTCTGAATAACAAGATTTTTTACTGTGATATGCCTCTGATAGGGCCACTGGTCAAGTTTCTCAACTGTTTAGAGTTCCCTGATGATAAGTGCTTATTGTAAATAAAATATTCATTCAAAAAATGTTAATTTTAATACAATGCTCAAGCACAAATTTTGGAATCAAAATCATTATTGGAATGATATTGGTGTAAAGAAAATGAAATACTGGCAAGAATGCACTGTTTATTAAGTCATGCAAAGTGCAAAGTGAAAGATAATGCAAATTGAAAAATATAAAAAAGTATGATACCACAGCAAATGATTGGCAAATCCCATGGGGAGTCAGCTTACGCAACTTTGTTGCGATATGCTTTCAAAACAAACCTAGCTTCAATTAGGTCTTTAAAGGGTTGTAACGTGGCTTGGTTCACGGTTTATGAAACAAAAGATATAAGGCTCAAAATTTAATTTTTACCCAACCCATTCTCCATGATGATCTTCAGTCCTACGCTCAATTAATTCAACCTATACGTTCAGGTTATTTTGATTTGTATTGATAATGCTGGCTTAAGAGCCAAGGGATTCTGAGATGGCAGTCACTGCCTATTCACAACATTTTGTCGGTTTATTTGATGAGGATTTTGGATCAACTCATCTTTGTATTTGTTGAGGAATTTTGGTGACCTCTCATGATTTAAATCTTATTATCCCTAACTTTTGTCTGAACTGTATCTTTGAAGTTTTCAGTCCAGCAGGATGCTTTTATTTTTGCCTAAGTCGCCTTTTAGGTGTTGACTTAGCGGCTTTTTTCAGTTTTTTGATTTGGACAATGACTGCCATTAACTTCCTCGACAATTATGCGAAGGAAAACTTGGGCTTGAAAGCCTTATTGAAAGGTGTAAGGAATGATCCTCCTGAAATTGAATGCATATTTGAATTAACTGAGAACTACCCTGCCCCGGGTTAAGATTGTGGTTTTTTCGCGTAGAAAGAAACTCCAACTTCTAGGCTCAAAGGGGTTGGCAATGGATTAACTTCCTTATTTCTCCAGTGTTTGGGAGTTGAAACAATGCCTGTATATCATCAGCAAGGTTTTATTTTGAAAGCATACCATTCAGCAATTTGGGTATTTTTCGTCATCCTCCCTCCAATCATTTCTTATACAACAGATGAATAAGAGAAACAATGGTATATATATATTTTTTGGAATTTTTGAAAATGAAAAGCATGAATACACACCAATATGAAGGTGAATGAATTGATTCAAAAACATGCGATGCTCATTTCATTAACATTAACATTAAAGAACAAACAAAGTCTTTAAACAAGTACACATAATACAAACAAGGAAATTAAAACTGAAGAGAAACAAGGCCTAGTGTCTAATCAGTAGCAAGGATGAGCTTTCCCGTCTGACCCACTGGCTTTAGGTAATGACTTGTGATTTTTCGACCAAATCTTCAGCCACTTTGTTCTGGCATGGGATCTATTTCAACCCTGGGAACCTTTCTCGGTGTGAAGGTGAGCAAGTCTCCCCTGACTAAGTCCTGAACTCGAGCTTGGAAAGCGTAACAGTTCTCAATATCATGACCTGCAGCTCCTTCATGGAATGGGCAATGAAGATCGGTCCTAAATCCAGGTGGAAGAGGATTTGGAGGATTGAGAGGTCTAGTAGTAACAAGACCTTTTTTGAACAATTCAGGGAAAACCTCAGCATATTTCATGGGAATAGGATCAATAGGAGCCCTGGGCCGGGGAGTGCAAGTCTGATTCTGACCAACATTCCTTTGTGGAGGAGTTCGAGCTGGTGGAGCATTAACCATGGGAGAAACTGCGGCTACTTGGGCTTCACCATACTGTTGTTGCCTGTAGTAGGGTCTTCTTTCAGTGTTGACAGCATGAGTATCACCCTCTTTCTTCTTCTGAAAGTTCCCGGAGGACTTTTTGGCAGCATTAGAAGCTTCGGCACCTCCAAACTTGCCTTTTCTGATTCCTTCCTCTAGCCTTTCTCCAATAGTGACTAGGTCAGCAAAACTAGATGATACACTGCCAATCATCCTTTCCTAGTAAAGAGGCTGAAGAGTGTCCATGAACAGACCAGTCAACTCTTTTTCTGCCAAGGGAGGCTCAACATGAGCAGCTAGTTCTCTCCAACGCTGAGCGTACTCTTTGAATGATTCCTTTTCTTTCTGAGACATATTTTGAAGCTGACGGCGGTCAGGTGCCATGTCTAGATTGTATTTGTATTGTTTTAGGAATGCATCAAGCAAATCCTTCCAGCATTGGATACGACTTTTCTCGAGTCCCATATACCATTTCAAAGATGCTCCACTCAAACTATCTTGGAAGCAATGGATGAGTAGTTTGTCTTTATCAGCATGGGCGGCCATTTTGCGGCAGTACATGATCATGTGGCTCTTTGGGCAAGTGTCTCCCTTGTATTTTTCAAATATTGGCATTTTGAACTTGTCTGGCATAACCAATTTCGAAACCAAGCACATGTCTGATGCAGCAGCGTTGAAGACATCAGATCCTTCGACAGCTCTGATTCTTTTCTCCAGAGTCATACACTGTTCCCTAACATCCTCGATATTTCCAGCCTCTCCTTGTACTGAAGATGGTGGATTATGCACGAAGGGATGATTCACATAAGCAGTTTGGGCAACAGTATGCACATTAGGTTGAGAGTCAGTGAACACTCCAGGTTCGAAAAAAGTGGATGTACCAGTCATCTGAGTAGTCACAAATGGCGGAGTATAACCCGGTGGCAGTCCAAATTCTAGCCATGTGCTAGCGGGTCTTGAAGACTCTGCGTTAATGACAAAACTACTGTCTTCAGAGGTGACAGTCTTCTGATCTGGAGTGTCTTTAGTAGCCAAGATTTGGAGCATATCCATAATCTTACTCACACTTCTCTTCAGGTCATCGATGTCTTCCCTGACTCGCTTGTTGTGTTCTTCTTGTTCGGCCATTCTTCTTCTTTCATGGGCCCTAGTTCTGTATCTGCGTGGAGGAATCAGCTTGACGGGTACTCAACAACTCTGAAGACGAAAACGAATGAACATGAGCGACTATGAATGCAAAATGAATGCAGATATGAATGCAATGATATGCAAATAAAATGCGAAAAGATGTTAAACATAAAGTCACGATATTATAAGTCCAAGGTACAGATGGAGGATACTCAGATTGCTTTCCTTACAAGGATTTTGTCGGGTAGGCTATAAAGTTAAAGGAATCCCAAAGTTAACAATCCCTATGGTTGTTCATCACACACGCCATAAACATGACAGTTGATTTACTCCACCATATGAATCTCTTTTGGGTGAGATATTCGTATCGAGCCACGCGAGAGGGGAAGCTCTCGATGCCCTATACTACGCGATCATCGACACGAGGTTTAAAACAAAGTCTCAGAGTTATGGACCTTTCTCAATTGTTTGATGCACGTGTCAATTTTATATATTCTTGACAGTCAATCAACTCCATTGAGTAAGTCTATTCCAAGTGAGGTTTTCATATCGAGCCACGCGAGGGCGAACCCTGGTGCCCCATACTACGCAACCATCAATCGATGTTTTAACCAAAAGGTTCTAAAGGTCCTCAGAGTTGATGACCCTAATGCAAACAACTGAGCACACACGCCAAGGACTTGACGGTTGTCAGTATTCTCATTAGAATCTACTCCAAGTGAGGTTTTCGTATCGACAACCCATGAGAGTGGTTCTCTCAGGAGCCCATACTACACAACCTCGCTAACTTATGTTTGCACTCGAAAGCCCGGGTATAGAGCCTTTCACTCAAGTTTCAAAAATATCGATCCAAGAACCACAAGGTATAATATGGAAAGCGATAAAGAATGCGGTAAAACATAAACAAAAAAGACATAAAGGTAAGCATACAAACAAGCTCGAGGGATGTACTCAAGCTTAACTGTTGTGAAGAAAGTCAATAATCTCCTCGTATAGTCACGGTATGGAATCAGGTGCTCTTGGTGAGTGTATCATTTGTTGTTGGTCTGATTGATTACCAAAGCTGAATCTCCGAATACATTCAATGTCTTGATCCTGAGTGTCGTACCTCGGAAAATACGATCCTCGCGAATGCGGTCGCGGCTGGGCTGACTTGAGAGTCGCCACCTAATTTTAATTTATTCCCAAAGAGGGAAAGGGAAAATATAGATAAAACCCGGGAAGAGAGGATAAAGACAAGGTCATCGTAACCATTGTCTAGGTTCGGAAGTCGGTTATGCAGGGGGAAGGTATTAGCACCCCCTACATCCATCGTACTCGATGGGAACCTTCTAAGTTGTCACGCGCGAAAGTATGTCTATGCCTAATGAATTTACTTGCTAAAGGAGGAAAAGGATCTAAATTTCATTATCTTTCTTTAGGAGTCGAATTGCACTAAAGACTATGGATAGTTTATTCCGAACCAACAAGCCAAGTGTCTTGCGACGGAATAATCGGAGCGAATAATGAGAGCTCGTAATCCTCCTTTCTACCACTTAAGGCTCGTGGCGTACAATTTTTCTCATATTATTAAAGTGTTTTAATACCTAAAACCACTTGACGTTGGATCAAGGGTTTGGATTTAAAGAAACATTTTGGTAGGTCGATTGCGAGGCATAAAGCGATCGTGAAGGGTGAGTGCAAAATGGAAGTTAAGGGTTAAATGGTTACGCAAGAACGATTCCTAATACTAAGCTAAGGCGGAGCCGTTGGAGCTCGAATTAAACCGAAAGCGTCGAAATTTAGCTCTTTAACTATCTTAGAATCGATTCAAAGTTAGAATCATTCTATGAGAAGTCGAGCATTACTTTATAATTAAATAATTATTTAAATGAAAGAAATGCGATAAAAAAAATACAATTGGTCTCATATTGACTTAAACAACGTCGATTTATTGAAATCGAATATTTAAGTCGTTTGTTATATCATCGACCATAAAAATAAAATAAAGTCGAAATAATAATAAAATAATAGTTTGACCTCATATTTAATTTAAATAACGTCGATTTATTTGAAATCGAATATTTAAATATTTATTCATCGGCCGAAATAAAATAAATTGAGATAATGAGAAATAATAAGAAAAATAAAGGTGTGGCCTCAAATTAGGGGATAACGTCGATTTATTAGAAATCGAATATCACCATTTCTCATTGGCCGATTAAATAATAAAGTCGATAATGACCATGGATCTAAAATTAATTAGAAAACCATAAAATAATGGAAAGAGGTCTCATATCAATTTGGACAACGTCGGTAAATCGAATGTCACAAATCGGATAATAATATCATAGACCATAAATAGTTAAATAAATCGAGAAATCGATAAATAATAAGGAAATGGGAAAGTTTGGCCTCATATAGATTTAGATAACGTCGATTACAAATATCGAATATCAATAAACCCTTAATAATATCATTGGCCGAAATAATATAAATACAAATGATTACAAAATAGGTGAAAATTAATTAACCAAGTTAATAAAATGATTTAACAGGATTAATTAATTAACTAATCAAACTAAATAATATTATTTAAAATAATTAACATGTAAAAAATATTTTGAGTTTTAGATTTTTTTATAAAAAGATAACTAAACAAAAATAAAATAAATATAAAAAAAGGAAGAAGATCTAGCCAATACGCATCATCGGTCTGCATCACCCAACCACAGTCAAAACTAAGTGTGAGAAACAAGGAAGCATCGGGCAGTGGGAAAGGTAAGCATCAATTGTCAACTTGAAATTGAATTACCAAAACAAACACTAATCAGACCAAACGCCATTCCCTAGGAAAGAGACTAACTCAACATAAAAAAACTTTTTTAATTAAAACTATATCATTCATTAATTGTATTCCTTTTTTTTAAAAGAAACCGACAGGACAGTGAGAAAAAAAGAAAAAACTCTTATTCGAACATCATAAAGAAATGAGAGAAACTCTTTCTTCATCATCGTTCTCACCCACGTGAAAACCTCATCAATTCACTCTTTTCTTTGCTTCAACTCAACTCAGTTATGTTTTTCAGAAAAACCACAACATCATAGTATCATTGTTATCATCGCAAAATCAATCAAATATATGAATTAGATAAACCCTAATCTCAATCAAAAAAGCCCCAAATCAACATGCTCAGAGACGATTACAAAGATAAATCGAAAAGCAAGTAATCTCAGAGAAGAGGACTACCCCAAACAAAAAGTATGACTCGAGCTCGTTTCAAGGTATGGTCTTTTTCTACTACTTCTTTCGTGATGTTATCGTTCTGCCGACCTTGTCTACTTCTTCGGATTTTCTTGCGTTGAGTGAGTGTAGTGAAGAGCTTAGCTCATCTCTGTCAAAATTTCAATGTGAAATTCTGCAGAGGTTTTAGGAGGAGAGCTTTAGTGATTTAGGGTTCTTGATTTCGTTGTTGTCTCCGCCGCATTTGCTAGGTTTTCAGGTGTCCTTTATGATTGCCAATGATTGGCTTTTATAGTGAGAAAATGAGGGCTTGGAATGTGTGAGATTGGAGGATTTTGTGTGAGGGAATCGTGTGAGTTGTACTTTTTTTTAGGGAATGCTGATGTCTGAGGATCAAATCCGTTAGAGGGAATTTGTGAGATTTCGTGTGGGGACCAGCTGAGGGTGACTCAATCTTTGTCTGTAGTGTTAGCTGGAAATTTCTCTAGAAGAGGTGGTCCCATACGATTTTCACTGCTGTAATTTTACTTTTACTGCTAATGACTTCTGTTGTGACTGTCAATTTAATTCTTTTTCTGACTTATTGCTTAACTTAAGCTTGACTATGCTTGCAGTTGGAACATTTCAACGCGATACCTTGACGATGAAGATGTCAAATAAGCTGTCCTGCTACACCTTGAAGCAAAGAGCTGAGTATGAGGCTGGATAAACATGAGGCTTGAAAAAATGAAGAATTTTTACATGACAAACATACAAAGAGAAACATTCTGATACAAACTTGGAATTGACACGATCATTTGGTTTAAGGTTCGTGCAATAATGACTTGTTGTGCTCCTGATATGACAGATTTTGGGCTTTGGCTTTGATCAATTATTTCTTTCCTAATGTGTCTGTTATTACAGGTTTTGTGGCTTTGGTTTCTAGTCATGGAAATGATACTATGCTGGCTGCACTGTTTCACGTTCTTTCTTTAATTTTTAACGAGGCCATGGCTTCATCAAAATTGTGTCAGACGTTCTCTTTCAGTGGGATTCAAGTCTTGATCAAGGGGAGGAAGACCAGGTTCCCAAATGGGCGACGGCTGCTTTTCTTGCATTAGACAGGCAGCTGCAAGTGAATGAAAGTTTGAATTCTGAAGCAGTTGAAGAAGGAAGTTGTGGATGGTACGCAGACCCCTCTTACCATCGATGGCGATAAGCAATACAACTTACAGTCTGCATTGGGTCTGTCTTCCAAGTTTGAAGAGAATTGTTGAGATTGCTCGTAGGATTTGCGAGATAGTCCGGCTTGGCTTGGCTTACAAGAGATGGCATGGATACAAATCATGTAGGAATGACTTGAGTTGGCTTGAAACTCAGCCATGGTGTGAAGATAGCTGGAACTTGGAAAGGTTTGCTTGCGTACTATTTTCTGAATTCCTCCATTTGTAGGCTCTTAGTATGCATTGTAAACTTGTTATTTTACTGTTGCAGATGATGCTTACTAACATAACATTCTTATGGTCATGACTCCATTTGTGTAGATTCCAAGACTCCTTAAACTATGATGTCACTCATTTTTCCGATGTAACAAGACTTTGTTATGAATCAGCTTCATTGGCTCATGAAGAAAGCTGGGATGAAGCATCTTTCTTGTGCCGAACTCGAATCAGTGCCTCGAATTATGGTATCATGCATTAAATCCCCTGACTTTCTTCTTCTGTCTGGTTGCTCTTTTTTCATATGTAACTGATACTCATTCGAATTTCATGCGCCATGATTCTCATTGGTATCTACCTTGCCTAATTCTCAATGAACTTTTACTACACTCATCCTTAATGCTTGCGCAAACAGGACATGTTATTGTTGTAACTTTTATGTTTCACTTGAGTGTAATCCTCTTTGCACTTTTGTATGGAAGGTCGGACATTTTTATGAGTCTTCCTGTGAGCTACAATTAGTGAGACCTTCCCGTGTTGGTTGGCTATAAACAGTGGCGGGCAGCTGACTGTAACTATATGTAGATCCATCAACTGGCTGAGCAAAACCCCAGGATTTTGTTGTTGCTGCATAAATCCACGCTTCGAATATCGATGCTCAGGTCAACTTCTTCCTTTGTGTGTATCAATGATTCTGCATAATCTAATGTCCATTGTTCTTGCCATGTTTGTGACGACTCTTTGAACGAATTGTAATCATCCTTGCTTTCGTGTGAACATTTCTGATTTTGGTTTATGATTTTCTATGATGCTAGGCTTATAGAAGACAGGTGCAAAAAACAAACAATCATGAACTCTAGTACAAGAGCCAATTAGAAACTAAATTGGAACAAGGATGCATGGAGAGTTGGTATTCATATGGACAATCATCACATGGCTTGGATTTTGTTTCTGAAACAGTGTCATGGGAGAACTTGCACCTATCACCCTCATTGCGCCTTCCTTTCATATAATGGCGACAAAATGCGAGGGCTTTTGGTTTGTCATGAGGTAACCGCAAGTTTCGTTGACGTCAATGATTTGATGCCTTGCATTTTGGATTATAATTTAGCACTGATTCTGTCTATTCTTTGTTTTGTGACATGAGGAGACTTTGCTTGAGGGGGAAGAATCCTGGCGGTTTGGTCGCGAAGTCATGGAGTAAAGGATATTTTTTGGGCTATGGTTTAATTGAACTTTCATGGTAATCACAAGAACCTTATTGATGGTGTTTTAATGACCCTGCTTTCATGCTGCTTTCTTTCTGACATTTTTCTAAACGCACGCATTCACTCCATGTCATGCGTATCTCGGAGGCCACTTGGCAAAAGGAACCAAATTCTCACAGATTTCTAGAAAAGCTTAGCTTTTACTTCACGATACTTGTAGAAGTTCTAGCATACCCTTTTTCGTCTTTTTTTATGATTCAACATTAAACAATTTGTATTATTTCTTGAACTTTGAAGACATGAAACACCTTTATTATTTCTCATGAATTGTCGCAATTGGTGTCATGATTTGAATATGGATGCAACTTCTTGTTGTGTGACATTAGTAGATTGACTAGGAGATGTGTATTGCATTGGTTGGTTGAGCCTTGATCTTATTTTTATTTTAGCAAAGTGATGTAAATGGACTATACCTCTTGTAAATGATCCTTTGGAATGAAACTTGAGCTTGTCTCGTAAGAACAATTACTTGAATTATCCTTAAATGGTATTTAAATCTCATGCTAGAATTGTGAAGTGATAATCTCTCGAATAATTTTGCTGTAAAACCAAGTGATGATTTCTCGACATCACAATCCAAAATATGAATCAAAACTCAATTTATCCTTAAGATGACTTCTCATGACAATCCTTAGTTTTAGGAATCATAAAAAAAAGAATTCCCACGCATCGCCTTGGAACTTTTTCAATGTAAGTTTAGACCATTTTAAACGATGTGAACTATTTCTTGATCAAATAACAAACTTAGCACAAGCTACACTGTGCAATTGAAAATTCCTTCACACGTATACACTTGAATTATGATAAACCCGCTCTTCAATGTGAACCTCCTATCTTGATAGCCTTGACAAAATTTGTTTCATCCTTGCAATACTTAATCTTAAATCACCCAGCAAGACAACAAACATACATTTTTTTGGAATTTTGATTAATAATTAGTAAGATGAAAATGATTAAACATGTAGGACAAATTTGGGGTATGACACTGAGGTCAATGCTTCCTCAAGACCCATGATACACGCTTCATATTCAGCTTCGTTGTTAGTGCAGGCAAAGATGAGTTTTGCCGAGAAAGGCATATGAACTCCTTTAGGTGTAATGAGCACTGCACCAACTCCACGACCGTTCATATTGACAGCCCCATCAAACATCTTTGTCCATTCTTCTTCTGGGTCAGGCCCTTCAGTGTGAACAGGCTCTTCATGATCTTTTGCTTTTAGGAACATGATATCTTCATCAGGGAAGTCAAATCTCATGGGCTGGTAATCATCAATGGGTTGCTCAGCTAGATAGTCGGACAGTACACTGCCCTTGATGGCCTTTTGAGATGTGTATTGAATGTCATACTCTGTCAGAATCATTTGCCATCTTGCAACCCTTCCGGTAAGTGTTGGCTTCTCAAATATGTACTTGACGGGGTCCATTTTTGAGATCAACAAAGTGGTGTGGGTCAACATATACTGCCTTAGTCGGCGAGCAGCCCACGCTAAAGCACAACAAGTTTTCTCGAGCAGTGAATAACATTGTTCACAGTCGGTAAAATTTTTGCTTAGGTAGTATATTGCATACTCTTTTCGACCAGACTCGTCATGCTGGCCCAACACACACCCCATTGACCCTTCTAATACTGTCAGGTACATTATTAGAGGTCTTCCTTCAAATGGAGGCATGAGAATCGGAGGTTCTTGCAGGTACTCCTTGATCTTGTCAAAAGCCTTCTGACAATCTTCGTTCCACCTAACCGTTTGTTCCTTTGTTAACAATTTGAACAAGGGCTCACAGGTTGCAGTGAGATGAGATATGAATCTTGATATGTAGTTCAATCTACCTAGGAACCCCCGAACTTCCTTTTCAGTCCTAGGTGCAGGAATATCCTGAATGGATTTGACTTTGTCGGGATCAACCTCAATTCCCTTTTCACTTACGATAAATCCCAGCAACTTCCCATAACATACCCCGAATGTGTGTTTGTTGGGGTTTAGCTTCAGCTGATACTTTCTCAGACGCTTGAACAACTTCAGCAGATTTACCAGATGATCTTCTTCAGTGAGGGACTTGGAAATCATGTCATCCACGTAGCATTCAATTTCTGTGTGGATCATGTCATGGAATAACGTTACCATAGCCCGTTGATAAGTTGCACCGGCGTTCTTTAGTCCAAAAGGCATTACCTTGTAGCAAATTGTGCCCCAAGGTGTGATTGCTGCACCCCAAAATTTGTCCTCCCCTAGTCAAGGAATTGTGTACCAAGGTGTACCAAGAGGTTCACAAGGTTCACAAGGTATCCCAAGAGGTTCACAAGGTTCACAATTAGTCAGAAAGCTTGGAAGTTCTCTCAGACAAAGCCTCCTCCTAAGCAATGCACCCTAAACTAGGGTTTTGGATTTCATCAGGCTAAATGGACTTCCAAGGCCTCAAGTGAACTTCATAACATCCCGCATGTCTTCAATAATCCCTATGTCAAGTTTCAAGGCTTTCCCAAAAGGTTTGCTCAGTCAGATGATCAGATATGCAAAAATCAGTCAAAGTGGTTAAAAAGTCAAACTGAGGTCAACTGTGGTCAAACCAAAGTCAAACTTCATGATTTTTTGCCAACATAAAGTTTATGAAGTAAAATTCATCATTTTATCAAGGGTTGATCACGATTCATCAAAGAGATTTCAGATCATCAAGAATCAGGAGTTTCTAAATTAGGGTTTTCATAGGAAAAGTCAACTGAACTTTGACAGCCATAACTTTCACATGCTTCATCAAAAATTTCCCATACAAAGCTCATTTTGAAGGAAATTGAATTCTCTATAACTTTGTGTCTCATAATCCAAGCCTAAAAATGCTTCATTTGAAAGGTATGAGCCAAAACATTACAGGTCATTTCACAAGTCAACAAAATGTCAACATCTTCCAAAGGGCATAACATGAAAATGGTAAAAGATATGGACATGAGACCAAAGAGGTTTGTTAGAGGACTCTTTAAGCTTTCCAAAATGTCCAAGAACACCTTCATAGCCTTAAAAGTGAGGTATTTATGCCTTGTCAAAGTGGGGAGATTTTCAAGGGGTGTATGAAGAAAATAAGGGCTTAAATCTAATTTTTTCCAAATGGGCCTATCATTTTGCAACCCAATCTTCATGATAACATCAAACACGACCCAATTCAAATATTTTTTGATTTTTATAATTTATTTATTATTTATTTGGATTTTATTCATTAAAATTCATTTTAAATCAAAATAAAATATGAAAATACAAATATTTGATTTGATTCTTCTTCTAGAAGCTCTTAAACATCATTTAAGTTGATTTGATACTCTCCAATTTTGTGCACAACCAATTTGGAAACATATCATTTGATATTTTTTGATATTTTTGACCATAGCTTTCTTCACCTTCAAGCAACCCATACAACTCCAACCAAGGCCCAAATTCTTAACCTAATTACATTACTATATAACCACAACAACATCACAAGACAAAAAAAGGATGGAGAGCAAGAGGATGATATTCGTACTTTAAAATTTCACATAATTCAAAATTAGGTTTCCACAATCCACCACTTTTACAAGTGGACTAAAGGCTGCAAATGAATCCTTGAGGTTTCCTGAACCTATTCCAATCATCCTCATCATCAAATTCATGCCAAATCATACAAACCAAATTCATATTCTTGCTTTTCTTTTGATTTTTTTCAATTTCAATGATTTATGCATGATTAATTGATTTTGATTACATAATATGTTTGTTTGATTGTGTAGATGGTTTTTGGATAGTTGGATTTAAGTTTCGATGCAGGAATCATAGGGCACCATGGAGAACTAAACTATTGGTTAATCTGCTGTAATCTGTTTTCGTCGATACTTCGAAGGCTGCAGTAGTGATAAGCATTCCAGGCTGACAGGTAAGTCAGGTAAGTACTACTGTTTCGATTTACTCCGAATTTTATCCAGAAGTTCAGAAAAAAAATCGACAAACAATACTCTTTTAGAATAAAATTCTAAATGATTTCGACCCTCAAAATCGCAAATTCCTCTTTTTTCTATTTTATTTGATTTATTTTCTATTATCTTATTCTCAAAAAAATCTAAAAAAAATTATGCGTTCTTTATTTGATTTTATTAGATTTTTAGCATCGTTTTAATATTTTTTAGATTTTATTTTAATCGATTTTCTTATTTTTCATTATTTTAAATTCTGCAGCGATTTTATTTGATCCTGTTTATTTCTTTTTTTATTCTCCCAATAGTATATACCAAAAATATGTTGGTGGGAGGAAGAAGATGGTTTGTGGCATGCGCTGATTGGCCTAGTGACAAAGACCTAAGGTTGAAAGTATGAGGGTGTGGGTTCAACACTCATTCCCAACATTTTGGCAAAGAAACGTGGGTTCAACACTCATTCCCAACATTTTGGCAAAGAAATGTGACATTTTGGCAAAGAAACGTGGCGTAGCGTAGTGACTGAAGGTTTTTGTTGGAAAAGGCAAAGTCAGGGGTTCAACACCAACCCCCAATATTTTGGGTATCTCTAACTTTATTTTTCCCTTTTTCATCAAATTATGTATTTTCTTTGAATTTCCTTATTATTATTATTAAACTAACTTCTAAAAGATAAAACAAAATTTTATTTTTAAAACTTATATTTTTTATTATAAATCTTAATTTTTTTCATAAACCTTAATTTTTTCCCTAAACCTTAATTTTAAACCTAAGTCTTAATTTTTTTCACAAACT
The DNA here is from genome assembly GCA_963966055.1 of Lathyrus aphaca. Lineage (NCBI taxonomy): Eukaryota > Viridiplantae > Streptophyta > Magnoliopsida > Fabales > Fabaceae > Lathyrus > Lathyrus aphaca. The sequence goes on from OZ014523.1 coordinate 111,793,619, forward strand.
TTAAACCCTAAAAATTTAGCCCTATTCTTTATCTTAAAACCCAGATTTCGCCCTAATTTTTACCCTAAAATTTTTCCTAAACCTTAAATTTTTTTTAAAACCTTAAAATTTTTCTCAAACCCTAACCCTAATTGTTTTCTTAACCTAGTTTGCAAACTTTTTTTCTTCTCTAATTTATTCACTCATTTTTATGTTATTCATTCATTGTTTGCTTGATTATGTAACTGCTTCGCCTTTGTAATAATTGGTTTTTTTTATTATTTTTTGCCATTATTATTATTATTATGTAACTGCCCCTAAGCCATGTAATAGTGTAGGAATTTTATTTTCTGCCTTCACGTATAAATCATCAAGTCCCTACAGATTTAAAAGATCAAGTCCCTTTGAGGTTGCCTACAGAATAATGATCTTGTCCCTTCGAATAAATGATGATAGTCCCTACGAATTACTAAAGACACCCTTACATGTTGCCTTCATTGACCATACGTTGACCATACGCTTGTCCCTTGATAAAATCCAAAGTAATGACTACCTATTTCTTAATAATAGGGATAGTCTTACTCTTGAAAGAACATATAATAACATGAATGACTTAGTTTAGGGTAGGTACCTCCTATTTACTTGCTCACTTTTTAAAATCACTTTTCACACCTCACAATATTTTCAAAACATTTTCAAAACAAGGCATTGTATACATCCATATGAAGATCATTACAAAGTACTTAGAAAATTTCTAATCACACACTGCACTCTTCAAAAACAATTTAAGTGAGCTAAGTAACTAAGAGCCCATGGATAACCATGGATATAAAGGGTGCTAACACCTTCCCTTTATATAACCTACCCCCCAAACCCGAGTCTTTTAAAATAGGTCTTTCCTATTATTTTATGTCCTTTCCATTTGGATAAAATAAAAGTCGATGGCGACTATTGCTATCCGCAACATGACTAAAAGTCAGTTCTCCCACCGTGTTACAGAACTGGCGACTCTGTTGGGGAGTTACTAAGTAAAAGAGGGGTACCCTTAGGAATTAGATCACTTTAAATTGTTTGCATTGTTTGCTTTATATTACTTGTTGGGCTTTATGTGTGAAAGATCCTAACCCAGATCTAGTGTACCCTAGGTAAATGGCAATAGACTAAGGAAATTGTACGGCCTATACCGATATGGTTGATCTGGTGGCCATAGTTAGTGTGACTTCTTGGTTGGTGCTTATGTTCCTTAAGTAAGTTGAGGATAATATGAGGCTGTCATATGTTGTCAATACACTAACTGACTTTTAGAACCTTAGTCATCCCATCTTGGCCTTTAGAAAGTAGTGAGATAGTCGGCTTCGGTGAAGACTGAAGTTGGTTAATACTCGATACTACACTCATTGAGATCCTAAACTTGGAGGGTTTTGGTTGGCAAGTAAGTTGCCTACTGAACAACCACCCTTGGGAAGGATCAGTGATATTGAGATCCCTTAGAACCTTGTTACTTTTGTAGGACAGGATGAACCAACTAAACTTCAAGGGAGGGTACTTAACTCTAAACCTCATGCAAGCCTTCAAACCTAGGGCTATTATGTGACTTGTTTGTGTGTGCCACATGTTTGTGCTTGAGCATAACATCATGAAATCATGCATCATAAGCATAGCGTTTTCACTAACCATTTCAAGGACCAAAGGATTTATCTTTGTTCTTTGTTGCAGGTCATGGCTTCTGCTCGTAGGAATACTATCTGGATTAACTTTGTAGGAATACCTTCTAAGCTTAAGGAATTGGTCTCTCAAGTTTCTGAAAGATCCCAGTTCATCAAAAAGCATGGTCACCTACTTGACTTGGTTACTTCAGGATTTGATGAAGACATGATGAGTGTCCTGTTTCAGTTATTTGACCTTAAACATCACTGTTTCACATTCCCCGACTATCAGCTGGTTCCTACAATGGAAGAGTTCTCTAAACTACTGGGTATACCTATCCTTGATCAAAGACTTTTCACAGGCTTAGAAAAAGAGCCTAAACCTGAAGTTATTGTTGCAGCCTTACATTTGAAGAAATTAGACATTGTCCTAGAAACAAGAAGCAGAGTTAAGGGCATCCTTGCTAAGGTATTGATAGAGAAAGCTCAAGTGTTCTTGAAGGCTATGAGTTATGATGCTTTTGAATAAATCCTAGCCCTATTGATCTATGGCTTAGTATTGTTCCCTAATCCAGACCAGTTCATAGACGTACACGCCATCAACATATTTCTGACTCATAATCCAGTGCCTACATTACTTGGAGACATTTTACATTCTTTTCACACTCGTACTACAAAGGCGAGAGGAACTCTGATGTGTTACATACCTCTATTGTCTAGGTAGTTTATTTCTCACCTTCCTCGATCAGTGATGAAGAATGAGCAAGGGTTCAGATGGTCCAAGAGGATCATGTCACTTTCTCATTCAAACATTCATTTGTGCTCTAGATCCATGGAGAATGTTACTATCATTAATCATTGTGGGGAGTTCCCTAATGTACCACTCCTTGGCATACGAGGGGGCATTACTTACAACCCTTCTTTAGCTTTATGCCAATTTGGTTATGCTCGGAGTAATGGTCCTCATGACATGCTTATTTAGGGTATTGTGTTCGATTACGACAACGATCTACAAGGTTACCATCAAAGGTTCATACGAGCTTGGGGTAAAGTGAACAAGGTTGACAGCAAGACCCTGGAACCAAAGTACTCCATTCCTATGGAACCTTATCTCAGATGGGTACGAGCACGTGCTGAGACTCTTATGATGCCATATCCTGCTATCCTGCCAGTTACCATGGAGCCTGTTGCTGAAGGAGATACTCCTTATATCATCCTTCATCCAGACATGCCCACTGACATGGAAGAGTTGCAGAGGTCCTGGATCCAGTTGAAGGAATAAAGGGATACTTTTGAGACTCATTTCAAAGCTAGTCAAGAAAGAATCCTGGAGCTGACAAGACAACTTCACGAAGAGCGGAATCTCAACACATACCTCCATACAAAGAGGAAACGTCCATGGGAGACTTAAAACCCCATCTTTGTATTTATTTCATTTTATTGTAAGCCCAAGAGGCAAACAAGTTTATTGCTTACTAATAAAAGATTCATTTCTGGTTGTTTACACAAATTTAAATTATGCGGTCCTTGAAAACATTGCATATGCATCTACATACCATATCATTGCATCACAAGTTTCTTATGAGCAGGTTTCTCATCGTGTCGCTGTTTATTTAAGCCGAAATGGCTCTCGAACAATCTGTCAAAGATCTTCAAGCTCAAAATGCTCAGTTTCAAGAAGTGGTCATGAATTTGTCCAAGGGGCAAGAAGAGTTAAAAGCACTTCTCTCTGAAAATCCTGAAGATAACAAGAATGGTCAGTTGGAACAATTGCAAGCTGAAACGGCAGAAATGAGGTTCCAGACGAATGATCAGGTGGCTCTTATCCAAAGTTTAGTGTAGGGTCAAGAAGAGCTAAGAACCTTAGTCCACAAACTTCAAAGTAATGAAGCCAGGAATCTAATCGTCAGTCAACCTCTGTTAAAACAAGTTGACTTGGTTGAAAGGAAGATGAGGATAAAAGAAGGTAAGAGACAGGTTGCCACTGATTGTTCTTCAGTTGAAGAAAAAAGACCTGGTAAGGTTAATCCACCTCAACACAAGGAATGTAGAAGGAAGTTTATCAAATTCAGCATTCCAATGTCACAAGTTCTGCAATGCTTGTTGGAGATGAAGTTAATTTCTTTGAAAAGTCCTCCTCAAAATCCTAATACTTCCTCTCCTTGCTATAATCCCAAGGCAAGGTGTGGGTATCACTCCAACTGTCCCGGACATGATAGTAATAGTTGTTGGACATTGAAGAAAAAGATTCAAGACCTGATTGACGAAGGAATCCTAGAGGTTACACCAGAAGGTCAAATTGAATTCTACTATCGTCCATCAAACATCGAAGCTGCAAGAAACATTTCCCAATGTAGCAAGAAAGAAAGCCTACCTATTCCTGTTAAGATTTTTGGGCACCTTGGGACATCCAAGTGGCAGATTTGATTTCATGGTGAAATATACTGCTCCTGAAAGTTCACAGATTGCAATCGAAGACATTCAGCCAATTGGATGGGACAACATTTGAATTTTCATTTGTAATTTCTTTTATTTGTTTAAACACTTACTATTATGTTAAACTTTTGTTTTCGTTAATGCATTGCATATGTTTGTCTTGAATTAATCCATTCGTTTCACTATATTTTGAATTATGCTTCATATTTCTATTTTGTGATATTTAACTCCTGATAAAGCTATAAGCCTGTAGAGGGGGGATGACGAAAACAATACCATAATCTTAGGCAGTATGCTTTTGAACAGACTATGTTGACGATGTACAAGCATTGTTTCAATTCCTAAATAGTGGAGATATAAGGAAGTTAATCCCTAGTCAACTCTTTTGAGCCTATGAAGTAGGATTTTTTCATTCTCATACAAATAAAAACCCTTATTCATAACCTAGGGCAGGGTAGTTACTCGGTTAACTCAACTATGCCAATAGTTTGTGTTGTACACAACTAATGATGTTTTCCTGTAATCACTAAAGTCTGTAAGTCAATATCTAGCAAAAGAAAATCTCACTAAGTCAAAACCTATGAAGGAGACTTAGTAAAAAATTAAGACATCCCGCTGACTGTTACCTTGAAATAAATAGTTCAGGAAAAAAGAAGGGATAACAAAGTCAAAAGAAAAAAGGAGGTCACTATAGATCCTAAATAAAGAAAAATGACTGAATTTTCAAATAAATTTTTTGATTCTTGTATCATCACAAATGTCAGTGTTACAATTCCAAACTACTTTGGAACCTCAATGCATAAGTTAACTGAGCATAGGACTGAAGAACATCACGAAGAATGGGTTGGGTACAAATAAATTTGAGCCTTTATCCTTTGTTTCTTAAACCGTGAACCAGACCACGTTACAACCCTTTAAAAGTCCTAACTGAAGCATGGTTAGTTCGAAAGCATATTGCCACAAAAAGGTATCCTGACTCCTTTAGGGCTTATTATAAAACTTGAGTTAATATCACAGTTTTCACAAAAAAAAAATTTCTAAAATAAATCTTTTTCAAAACTTCAAGATAGACATAAGCATTGCATTTTTGAATATATTTGTTTGCATATACCTGAGTGTTTGATAAACAGAGAAACTTACAGGATGAATGTTTAATAAACCAAAGTCTTTCTGATAAACAAAGTTGCTTCCTGGATCAAAGCCCATGTATACAAAGGGACATAGTCATTATCTCACAATCAAGGGGGCATGCCATGATACTGCCTAACTCATTTGGGGCAATCAGGACAGGATTCAACTATGTTTAAGTAGTCGGGGGCAGATCTCCTCATCTATCTATATTACCAAGGGTAACATTACAGAGTTCATAATTCCAGGGGCATAATCATTGTTTCCCAATCAAGGGGGCATACCAAGTTACTGTTCAATTCATTTGGGGAAATCAGGTCCAGATTCAATAATGCTTAATAGCCCGGGGCAGATCTCCCCATCTATCTTAATTACCAAGGGTAACATTACAAAGTTCATGATGTCAGGGGCATATTATTGCGGGGCATTCTATTTGAGGTAGCTCCATTCAAATACTTCCATTATGGGACAATTCATCCTCAACCAAGGGGCAACTCTCTCTTTCCAAATCTAATACTCGGAGCGTATATGGTCTATCACAATTTGAAGACACGTTCCTCTCATTGTATTACCTTGATATTGGATTCTCAAGACATTGTGAAAATTAACTGTCTATGCCAGTATTATCAGATGGTGTCAGTATCATGACTTCAGATCCATCTATGAGGGTTTCTGGGAAGGTATTCAGGAAAATTAAGAACCTCAGAAGCTCTAAATCCAATTGGTTATACATTCTCAAAATTGAAACGATTCTGTTTTCGAGTTCAGGTTTACTTTTCCCTCTTTATTCAAGGAAAAAATGTTTTCCGAATTCAGGTTTACTTTTCCCCTTTTACTAAAGCGAGAAATGTCTGTTGGTTATGTTTGAATGTATATATGCCTTTGAATATGATCGATGTTTACCAGAAATACAATAATAGCATTTACTAAGAACGAACGGAGGTAGGAGTTCAACAAATCTTCGCCGGTTCATCCCTCACAGATTAATCTTTACGGATAGTCTTACGGAGTACTTCAAGTAATATCTTATACTTCCAACTCGACGAAGTCTTCAAGCAGTTTCATATCCTCCGAAGAATTTATACGTAACCGAATAAGTCTCTCGGATCTATGTCCATCTCTTTTATCCTCAGTCAGGATATTCAGGAACTTATTCCTTCAATAAAAAGCACGACGAACGAAGACGGGAGGTTCTGAGTACCATATTATTAAACAAGATGGGAACAAAGTCTTCATGCTCCTCAGCAACAAATCGGGATTTATTATCCCCAGCTAGCAGTTGTTATATGAAGTTACTGATCAGCTTCCCGACATAATTCATTCGTACATACATCATATTATATCATATCATATCATATCATATCATACGCATCCATAATCCATATGACATTCTTACTTAAGAGCATCATGCCATATATGCATACATTAAATAATCTTGCATAAACTAACCTTTTCTTTTCAGGATAGTTGCAGGCAGATAAACACTATCAATTCCGTGAAATAGTTCATAGATTATCTATACGAAGATCGGATACTGATATCTAATTCAGAGATAATCGCTACGAAGATTCATTTCTGATAATCAATACAAATTATCCTTGGGATGACACATAAATGGTCTACACGAAGACCTAGTGCTTAGTCCAGGATATTACCAGAAGCAATTCGGGAGTAATCGCCACGAAGATTTAATCCTGATGTTCAAGTTGTCCTTGGAAGGGTACGTAAATGATCTATACGAAGATCTATTGCTTAATCCGGGATATTTCCAGAAGAGATAATCATTACGAAGATTTATTTCTGATGGTCAATTATCTTTGGGATGGTGTGTAAATGATCTACACGAAGATCTAGCACTTAGTCCAAGAAATTTTTCAGAAGAAGTTCAGAGATGATCGCCATGAAGATTTAATCCTAATATTCTTTTTGTCCTTGGGATGGTACGTAAATGGTCTATACGAAGACCTAGTGCTTAATCTGGGACATTTCCAGAAGAGATAATTGTTACGAAGATTTATTTCTTATGGTAAATTCAACATATGATCTTTGGAAGGGTACGTAAATGATCTATACGAAGATCTAGTGCTTAGTCCAGGATATTACTAGAAGCAATTCGGGAGTAATCGCCACGAAGATTTAATCCTGATGTTCAAGTTATCCTTGGAAGGGTACGTAAATGATCTATACGAAGATCTAGTGCTTAATCCGGGATATTTCCAGAAGAGATAATCGTTACGAAGATTTATTTCTGATGGTCAATTATCTTTGGGATGGTGTGTAAATGATCTACACGAAGATCTAGCACTTAGTCCAAGAGATTTTTCAGAAGAAGTTCAGAGATGATCGCCACGAAGATTTAATCCTGATATTCTTTTTGTCCTTGGGATGGTACGTAAATGGTCTATACGAAGACCTAGTGCTTAATCCGGGATATTTCCAGAAGAGATAATCGTTACGAAGATTTATTTTTGATGGTCAATTATCTTTGGGATGGTGTGTAAATAATCTACACGAAGATCTAGCACTTAGTCCAAGAGATTTTTCAGAAGAAGTTCAGGAATAATCGCCACGAAGATTTAATCCTTATATTCTTTTTGTCCTTGGGATGGTATGTAAATGGTCTATACGAAGATCTAGTGCTTAATCCGGGATATTTCTAGAAGAGATAATCATTACAAAGATTTATTTCTTATGGTCAATTCAACAGATGATCTTTGGGATGGTACATAAATGATCGATACGAAGATCTTGTACTTAGCCCAGGATATCACCAAAAGCAAATCAGAGATGATCGCCACGAATATTTGATTCTGATTCTTAAGTTAAAGTATGTTCCTAAAGACGGTTCAGAGACGATCTATACGAAGATCTAAGCACTGGCACCTAATGAAGGATATTCTTTTCCCCCAGAGATAATGCATAGACGATCTATACGAAGATCTAGTGCGGCATTCAACTCAAACCATGTTACAGAAATGATTCAGAGACAGCCTATACGAAGACCTAGTACTGATATACAGTGACAACATAAAGATATTATCACCTTCTGATATTATGGATGGCATCTATAAGCCCATCTCCAGTTCCTCGAAGTGGCATCTTTAAGCTCATTCAAGCATATACAACCAATCAGCAGTGTTACTTTACGCACCGGCGAGTGCAAATTTTTTGGCTTTTGTGTTCGATCCACTTCAACCTTCCAAGTCACGAATGGCACACAGGCCAATCTAACTCCTCAGGTTTCAGAAAATTGAACAGGGGCAGCTGTTGCACCCCAAAATTTGTCCTCCCCTAGTCAAGGAATTGTGTACCAAGGTGTACCAAGATGTTCACAAGGTTCACAAGGTATCCCAAGAGGTTCACAAGGTTCACAATTAGTCAGAAAGCTTGGAAGTTCTCTCAGACAAAGCCTCCTCCTAAGCAATGCACCCTAAACTAGGGTTTTGGATTTCATCAGGCTAAATGGACTTCCAAGGCCTCAAGTGAACTTCATAACATCCCACATGTCTTCAATTATCCCTATGTCAAGTTTCAAGGCTTTCCCAAAAGGTTTGCTCAGTCAGATAATCAGATATGCAAAAATCAGTCAAAGTGGTTAAAAAGTCAAACTGAGGTCAACTGTGGTCAAACCAAAGTCAAACTTCATGATTTTTTGCCAACATCAAGTTTATGAAGTAAAATTCATCATTTTATCAAGGGTTTATCACGATTCATTAAAGAGATTTCAGATCATCAAGAATCAGGAGTTTCTAAATTAGGGTTTTCAAAGGAAAAGTCAACTGAACTTTGACCAGCCATAACATTCACATGCTTCATCAAAAATTTCCCATACAAAGCTCATTTTTAAGGAAATTTAATTCTTTATAACTTTGTGTCTCATAAGCCAAGCCTAAAAATGCTTCATTTGAAAGGTATGAGCCAAAACATTACAGGTCATTTCAAAAGTCAACAAAAAGTCAACATCTTCCAAAGGGCATAACTTGAAAATGGTAAAAGATATGGACATGAGACCAAAGAGGTTTGTTAGAGGACTCTTTAAGCTTTCCAAAATGTCCAAGAACACCTTCATAGCCTTAAAAGTGAGGTATTTATACCTTGTCAAAGTTGGGAGATTTTCAAGGGGTGTATGAAGAAAATAAGGGCTTAAATCTAATTTTTTCCAAATGGGCCTATCATTTTGCAAACCAATCTTCATGATAACATCAAGCACGACCCAATTCAAATATTTTTTTATTTTTATAATTTATTTATTATTTATTTAGATTTTATTCATTAAAATTCATTTTAAATCAAAATAAAATATGAAAATACAAATATTTGATTTGATTCTTCTTCTAGAAGCTCTTAAACATCATTTAAGTTGATTTGATACTCTCCAATTTTGTGCACAACCAATTTGGAAACATATCATTTGATATTTTTTGATATTTTTGACCATAGCTTTCTTCACCTTCAAGCAACCCATACAACTCCAACCAAGGCCCAAATTCTTAACCTAATTACATTATTATATAACCACAACAACATCACAAGACAAAAAAAAGGATGGAGAGCAAGAGGATGATATTCGTACTTTAAAATTTCACATAATTCAAAATTAGGTTTTCACAATCCACCACTTTTACAAGTGGACTAAAGGCTGCAAATGAATCCTTGAGGTTTCCTGAACCTATTCCAAGCATCCTCATCATCAAATTCATGCCAAATCATACAAACCAAATTCATGTTCTTGCTTTTCTTTTGATTTTTTTCAATTTCAATGATTTATGCATGATTAATTGATTTTGATTACATAATATGTTTGTTTGATTGTGTAGATGGTTTTTGGATAGTTGGATTTAAGTTTCGATGCAAGAATCATAGGGCATCATGGAGAACTAAACTATTGGTTAATCTGCTGTAATCTGTTTTCGTCGATACTTCGAAGGCTGCAGTAGTGATAAGCATTCCAGGTTGACAGGTAAGTCAGGTAAGTACTGCTGTTTCGATTTACTCCGAATTTTTTCCAGAAGTTCAGAAAAAAATCGACAAACAATACTCTTTTAGAATAAAATTCTAAAAGATTTCGACCCTCAAAATCGCAAATTCCTCTTTTTTCTATTTTATTTGATTTATTTTCTATTTTCATATTCTCAAAAAAATCTTAAAAAAATTATGCGTTCTTTATTTGATTTTATTAGATTTTTAGCATCGTTTTAATATTTTTTAGATTTTATTTTAATTGCTTTTCTTATTTTTCATTATTTTAAAATCTGCAGCGATTTTATTTGATCCTGTTTATTTCTTTTTTTATTCTCCCAATAGTATATACCAAAAATATGCTGGTGGGAGGAAGAAGATGGTTTGTGGCATGCGCTGATTGGCCTAGTGACAAAGACCTAAGGTTGAAAGTATGAGGGTGTGGGTTCAACACTCATTCCCAACATTTTGGCAAAGAAACGTGGGTTCAACACTCATTCCCAACATTTTGGCAAAGAAACGTGACATTTTGGCAAAGAAACGTGGCGTAGCATAGTGACTGAAGGTTTTTGTTGGCAAAGGCAAAGTCAGGGGTTCAACACCAACCCCCAATATTTTGGGTATCTCTAACTTTATTTTTCCCTTTTTCATCAAATTATGTATTTTCTTTGATTTCCTTATTATTATTATTAAACTAACTTCTAAAAGATAAAACAAAATTTTATTTTTAAAACTTATATTTTTTATTATAAACCTTAATTTTTTTCATAAACCTTAATTTTTTCCCTAAACCTTAATTTTAAACCTAAGTCTTAATTTTTTTCACAAACTTTAAACCCTAAAAATTTAGCCCTAATCTTTATCTTAAAACTAAGATTTCGCCCTAATTTTTACCCTAAAATTTTTCCTAAACCTTAAATTTTTTTTAAAACCTTAAATTTTTTCTCAAACCCTAACCCTAATTGTTTTCTTAACCTAGTTTGCAAACATTTTTTCTTCTCTAATTTATTCACTCATTTTAATGTTATTCATTCATTGTTTGCTTGATTATGTAACTGCTTCGCCTTTGTAATAATTGGTTTTTTTATTATTTTTTGTCATTATTATTATTATGTAACTACCCCTAAGCCATGTAATAGTGTAGGAATTTTATTTTCTGCCTTTTAATTTCTGCCATTTATTTTTTATATTAACTGCGTGGTTAGTAAATAGGGTGTGGAAACTATTTGTAATTAAAATTAATTTAGATAATTAACTTTAAAAGATAAATATTTGAAAATAAACACTCACACACGTAAGTCGATCTTTGATCGCCATCTTGCACTTCCTAGGGTATTCCTCTTGGTTGCCTTAAAATAAAATGGTCAAGTCCCTCAAATATAGGGGTGTCTTAAGCAAAGTCCCTTCATGTATAAATCATCAAGTCCCTACAGATTTAAAAGATCAAGTCCCTTCGAGGTTGCCTACGGAATAATGATCTTGTCCCTTCGAATAAATGATGATAGTCCCTACGAATTACTAAAGACACCCTTACATGTTGCCTTCATTGACCATACGATGACCATACGCTTGTCCCTTGATAAAATCCAAAGTAATGACTACCTATTTCTTAATAATAGGGATAGTCTTACTCTTGAAAGAACATATAATAACATGAATGACTTAGTTTAGGGTAGGTACCTCCTAGTTACTTGCTCACTTTTTAAAATCACTTTTCACACCTCACAATATTTTCAAAACATTTTCAAAACAAGGCTTTGTATACATCCATACGAGGATCATTACAAAGTACTTAGAAAGTTTCTAATCACACACTGCACTCTTCAAAAACAATTTAAGTGAGCTAAGTAACAAAGAGCCCATGGATAACCATGGATATAAAGGGTGCTAACACCTTCCCTTTATATAACCTACCCCCCGAACCCGAGTCTTTTAAAATAGGTCTTTCCTGTTCTTTTATGTCCTTTCCATTTGGATAAAATAAAAGTCGGTGGCGACTCTTGCTATCCGCAACATGACTAAAAGTCAGTTCTCCCACCGTGTTACAGTGATGAAGGTTGTTTTCTCCATGTCTTCGGGTGACATCCTGATCTGATTATACCCAGAAAATTCATCCATGAAGGAAAACACCGAAAACTGAGTTGTGTTGTCGACCAATACATCAATGTGAGGTAATGGGAAGTCATCCTTCGGGCTAGATATGTTCAGATCCCAGAAATCCACACACATCTGTAATTTTCCATCCTTCTTAGGCACTGGTACAATATTAGCCACCCACGGTGGGTAACTAGTTACAGCAAGGAAACCGGTGTCCCACTGTTTTTGTACCTCTTCTTTATTCTTCATGGCCATGTCCGGACGAGTACGGTGTAGCTTCTGCTTCACTGGAGGGCAATCTTCCTTTAATGGTAGCTTAAGCATAACAATATCTGTATCCAGACCTGGCATGTCTTGATAGGACCAAGCAAAGACGTCGACGTATTCTCGAAGCATGTCAATAAGTTGTTCTTTTACTTAAGCTTGCAGACCGGCCTCAATCTTCACTTCTTTCAAATCCTCTTCGGTACCAAGATTGACTGTCTCAACCTCCTCCTGATGAGGAGTAATCACTTTCTCTTCTTGCCTTAACAACCTGGCTAACTCTTCAGGTAACTCATAGTCTTCTTCAACCCCTTCATCAGCTTGATTAATTGGATTGTTGAAGTCATACAAGGTCATAGCAGTGTTGTTGTCGGTGCAATCTGGAGGATAATCTCTGCAAGGGTTGAGATTTGTTCGTTTTAGTGATCAATTTTAATCTTGTTTAGAAAAGTGAAAAATTTATTTATTTTGAAAACATTGCAATTTTATTGTTTTGTACAAAAGTGAAAAATGAAAAGACAGTGAGCGAAAAAGAGACTTGTTTGCAAAAGATGTTCGATATTCATTGATAATCCATTTGCACAAAATTACAATATGGCCCTATTACAAAATGAGTCCTGACACCTTGGGCAAGGTGCAGGACTTGATGCATGTTAAAAAAGGCAGGAAATAATAATTACTCTGCAGGAGTAACCCTTATAATTTCCTAGGAAGACCAGTTAAGGACTTGGTGCCCCGGGATACTTGGACGTATCCAGTTCTCCAGGTTTATGTCGCTTTCCGCCTCGTCTTCCAGGTTGTTAACAGCATCTAGGGTGAGCATCCCCCCACTAATGAACTTGGGCTCCTTTGCAGCCTCTGATTGATCTTGTCGGAATGGTCTGTAACCCAAACCGAATATGTCCTCCTTCTTCTCTATTGGCAGCAGTTTGCCCCAGCCTCGGGCATTACCATCTTCAACAACCTTCCGGGCTTGCTGATAGGAGACAATTGAAGTACCCATCATATCCTCTTGGGATGCAGAAATACTTCAATCATCGCCTCATTGACATTCAGGGCCTCGAACCCTTGGCTCATAGTTTCATGGATTTTACCATCCATCTTAATGTACTTGTACGTAGCCAGATGGCTAACAGATATGTCCCCCTCACCACAGATGGTGATAATATGTCCTTCCCACTCATATTTCAATTTCTGGTGAAGGGTCGGCGTTACTACGCCAGCGGCGTGAATCCATGGTCGACCCAACAAACAGTTGTAGGCCGGCTGAAAGTCCATCACATAGAAAGTAGTCTGAAAGACCTGCGGACCAATTATCACATGCAGCTCCACCTCTCCAAGAACATATCTCTTGGAGCCATCAAAAGCTCTGACCACAAGGTTGCTTGGTCTGAGAGCTATTCCATCATATTCGAGCTTGACAAGAGCTTTCTTGGGTAAGACATTGAGTGAGGACCCAATGTCTACAAGAACATGAGATAGTACAGCTCCTTTGCACTCCAGGGTGATGTGCAAAGCCTTGTTGTGGTGACGTCCTTCTGTTGTCAAATCAGCATTGGTGAAACCTAGCCATGGCTAGTATTGACATTAGACACCACTGTTTCAAGCGGATTCACTGTGATCTCCTCTCGCACGTAGTCAGCGTGCAAGACTTTAAGTAGTGCATCCCGATGAGCTTCGGAACACAACAGCAAGGATAAGATGGAGATCTTGGAAGGAGTTTGGTGGAGCTGATCCACAACCTTGTAGTCACTTCTTTTGATTATCCTCATAAATTCATCCACATCCTGATCAAAGGATGATTTATGAGTCTCTTTTGGTGCAGGTTCTTCAGGTGCCACACTCTTCCCTTTGGCTTTGGCAGCAGCCTCTGTCTCAGTGTTAGTTCTTGGAGCTTGTGACGCGAAGAGGCGTCCGCTTTTGGTGAAGCCTCCGCCTCCCCCGACATTATCCACTTGGGGAGTAGGAACCGAAGAATCAAGAAGGACTTTTTCTCCATTGCAGTAAAAGTCAGCACGATAATGCCAAGGTACAACATTGTCTTTATCATATGGAATTGGCCCTGGCACCGTGATGGTGACTGGGCTCACCGCAACAGAGGTTGGAATCATTATTGTCTGTGGATCATAGAAGATGGTGACAGGACTTCTTGTGGATGTTGGAGGTGATAAATTGAAGCTTGGTTGTTGCTGAAACTGTTGCTGAGATTATTGTTGAAAGTTGCTGGAGTCTGGGACCGTTGTAGGGTCATAATAGATAGTAACTGTGGAGACATCATTGTTGGTGGTTGTTGAAGTTGTAGAAGGAGATATAATGGAACTGTTGTTTGTTGAAGTGATGGAAGAAGTGGTTGTTGAAGTTGTAGACGAGTCTGTAGGAATGATTGTTGTTGCATTTGTAGGAGAATCATTTGTTGTTGTAAAAGGAGTTGCTGGTGTTGTAGAAGCAGTTGTGGTTATTTGCAGAATGGCTTCTTTAATCAAGCCATTGGTGCCATTACTCAAGCTTGCACACCCATTCTCGGAAAGTTTGCAAGATTCATAACAGGCCTCACAACCTAGAAACACTTGGTATTTCAAAAGCTGAGCTTTAACCTCTGCCAGAGGTGTCTGAATACTTGCAATATCTTCTATTAAACTCATGGGTGAGCCTTCCTCTATAGCATTAATCCTTGGCCCACTGTGGCTTGGCATAGGATTTTTCATGACATTGGGAGGTGGTGCAAAGTTCAGGGCCTTTGAATATACCAGATCATGGACCTTCATATGCAGAGCCCTGCATTTTTCTGTGGAGTGACCAGGGTGCATTAGAATGAAAAGCACACCTAGCGTTGACATTGTAGTTTCTTGGAAGGTTCTGAGGATCAGGTGGAGCCAATGTCCTCAACTCAACAAGATTGAGCTTTAGGAGTTGTGGCAGCAATGTGGCATATGGAATTAGAATAGGGTCAATCACCATGTTGATCTGAGATGGCCGCTGTTGAAAAGGGTGTTGTTGTTGGTTGTTGTTACTGTTGTTGTATGATCTCTGTTGAGGAAACTGTGGCTGTTGAGGAAAGTGTTGTGGTTGTTTAGTATACTGAGGAGGTGGAGTAGGAATATGTTCGCACTGGTTTCTGGCGAACAACCTCTGGTTAACCAATCTCTTCAGAAAACTGGGTTACGTGCAGGACCAACCAAACAAGTCCTGGGATACATGTGCATTTGATTCTGTCGAACTATTCTTAGAGTTTGTGATAAATTTGTGGTTTGTTTTATCAATATTGTCAAAGTACTAAGAACTTTGATTTTTGCAAGTAAAGTAAAGTTTGAACTTAAAGATGAAATAAAGTTAAAAGTTTAAACAAGAACAAAAGACATGTCGAAGGCTGTAAACTTGCATAAAAATAAATAAAGCTTGAAAATGACATTAAACTTGATAAATGAACAAGTAATTTAAATGACTTTGAAATATAACTGGTGTTCAAACGTACATTGTTCCAAATCTTAGACTCATTTTCTCTCACACTGGGTACTTAGAGTTTTTAAACAGGAATTTTGTATCAATTTTCACACACACATTCTAACCACAAACTATCCTATTTATACATAAACAAAATAACTGCTTAGAACGGAAAAACTATAACTAAACGACAAGTGTCAGCCTGCATGTAAATTTCTTCTCTGAAACCTCCATGTGTCCAACTGCCAAAGGTTACAACCTTTTGAATTTGAATCTCTTCCTTGGTGACGAAAACCTTGTAACTCTTCAAAAACTGTCGAAACCCTTTTAAAGAAGATCAAAATTCTTCAACACTTGCCAAATATTCTTTTGTCAGATGTCCTCTTCTGTCGAAATCATTGAAAGACTATCTTCTGTCGAACCGTCGAAAGAGAACTTTCTTCTACCAAATACTTAGTCACAAATACCTTCCCAACTTTATTCTGCCAGAACAACATTTATCTCTCTGTCGAAGTAATGGGGTTTTAAACCCTGTCAGCAATCCTTGAAATTCCTTCCTTTTATTATCTTTCGACAAAGATAATCTCAAAACCCTTAATTCCAGTCTTGTCGAAATTATGGGTTTACAGAATAGTGACGGCATCAACTGATCTGGGCAGATATTGGGGTCTCCCTCTTCCCATGTGTACAGAATTTGTTTCACCAGATCTACGGGGCCCAGCAAATGGCTTCCTTGCACTGCTTGAACTGGCACCATTGTCAGAGATCTTTCCCATCTTCAATAAGCTCTCAATTCTCTCCTCAGCTATCACCACATCTGCAAAGCTGGTGGAAGAAAATGCAGCCAATCTATCAATATAAGTACCCTGGAGAGTATTCATGAACATGTCTGCCATCTCCCTTTCTGACATCGGGGGTTGAACGGCAGCAGCCAGTTGCCTCCACCTTTGGGCATACTCCTTAAAGCTTTCACGGGAAGATTGTGACATTCCCATCAGAAGGGTTCTATTTGGAGCCATGTCCAGATTATACTGATACTGACGGATGAAAGCTTCAGCCAAGTCTTTCCAATTTCTTACTGTGGCCCTGGTTAAGTGGGAGTACCATTCCCGGGATGCCCCTGTCAAGCTATCCTCTAAGTAAAACATCCACAGTTTCTCATCTATGGTGTAGGCTTTCAATCTCCCCAGGAAATACTGAAGGTGGGTATGTGGGCAGGATGTGCCATTATATCTTTCAAAACAAGGGGGTTTGAACTTGTGAGGAATTATCACCCCTTCCACCAATCCCATTTCCATGACATCAAAACCTAGAGAATTTTGAGATTAAAGAGACCTTAGCTTCTCTGCAATTTCATCCAACCGACGGTCGTAAACTTCGTCTCTAGCCCCAACCATAGTAAACTGATCTTCCTGAGGGTCCTCCTGCAAGGCCCTCCCTCCAGTGTTACCTTGGGTGTTTCTTATGGCATTGATGTCTGGGTTCAAATGGGGTCCAAACTCTGGAGGATCAGTGCGAGGCTGCACGTGATCGTTGTTACTGGTACCCCCTGTACCTGGATGGTTTTCCGCGGGAGTTTGTCGCTCAACCAACTCCCTCAGTCTTTCCTGGCACTGAGCTAAACCAGTCATCACTATCATAAATTGATTCATTTGGGCCCTCATCTCTGTCCTTTCATTGGCCATCTGGGCCCTTGCTTCAGTCAAGTCTTGTTGAACCTGGTCCATTTGTAATCCCGGAAGATTGTTTCTTGTCAGATACTGGTGTATTCTGTTGACCGGGAACACTCTTCTGCGAGCAATGTTTCCTGAAACCACAACAAAGTGAGAAACAACAACAAAACAAAAACCTACAAAACAAAGAGAAAATGTTAGTATGCAATGCAGGATTCCTATTTGTCTTCCAAGGGTATCCAGTTTGGTTCTTTGGTTTTGACCTTTGCAGACCTCGAGGAAATACTGATGTCGTAGAGAGATTGAACCCACAAAAATAATACAAACCAAATATATTACAAAGAATGAAGATACATAGTTTTGATTACAATAAAATCCCCGCGGTGGGTCAAAGTACAACAACAAAATCAAAAGTACAGACAAAAGGAAATACAAGTACAAAAGAAATCAAACATCCAAACCAAAGTCATCCTCTCTGACTTCCTTCAGGAGAGCCTCGGTCACTGGGCCAACTGGGTGCTCTGTGATAGTCCTGATGAGGAGGTTCCTGGTGGCTATGGCACTAGTCAACTTCTTGTGCTTATCCTGATCCTTTGACCTCTTTAATCCCGCCCGGAGTTTCAACTCAGAGATCTCCTTCTGTGCTGCTAATAAAGTTGCCTGATTCTTCTTCTAACTAGCCTCCATTTGCTCTATCTTAGCTTGAGTTCTTTGATCTTCCTGTGCACGAGCCTCAGTGATCCCGATCCACCTAGCCTGGCTCTCCTCTAAATAATGTTCTGCCCTAGCCTTCTGATTCTTTGCTTCCTTGCATGCATTCTTCAGTACTAACTCACCAGCCCTAGCCTTTTTGATGTAGTCATTTGTCTTCTCAATCTTGGTCAAGTGCTCAATCCGGAGCTTCTCTAACCTCTCATTATCTAGACGGCTATCATTCCTCTCCCAGAGGGTCTTATTCAAGGCTTCAGAGAGTTGAGTATTCCTTTCTTTCAGTTTCTTAAACTCCTCTAAGCTGACAGTGGTTGTAGGCTGCACTGTCGATGGTCCAGGTGTATCTTCTAAAGTGAATGGCATCCGGGTGATCTGTTCCCTGGTACGAGACCAATCAAGATATTGTGCTGAAGCTATATTGTTGCATTTTCCAAGGATAGTTGTCCCCTTAGTTTGAATGTTGTCCCAGGCCCAGGTTGCCTGTCTGACAATAGCAGAGTTGTGCTGGATGTCACAATAGAGGATTTCTGTCAAATCTTGCCCTCTTGGGGGATGAACCAAAGCATACCCTAATTGCCTCTTGAAAAGAAAGGGGTTGTAGTTGATGCAACCTTTTACTCCAATCAAAAGCACATTAGGATATTGCCCACAGCTAGTAATGATATTTTTGCCCTTGGTGCTCTGAGTGCACCATCTGATGTCTTCTGATGTAAGAGCAATCAATCTCTTAGCCCAATTCCTTGGCTGATGAGGGTTCAGGAAAGTGTCTGATTTTGGAAAGTGTCTTAACAACCAACAGTAATAGAGGGGAGCACAACATCTGACCAATCTTCCTCTTTGCTTCTCATTCCTCTGGTGCACTGAATAGTAGAAGTCTCCAAGCAAGGTAGGAACTGGGTTCTTCAGTAAGAACGGGTGAATAGCATTCTTGCTTACAAACTTTGGCTCGTCTGCAAACAAGATAACTCCATATATGCTGAGAGCTAAGAGTGCACAAACAACATCCCACTTCCCTGCTGCGGCATGCAGGGTGGCATGGGAGATCAAAAAGTCTAAGTGAAGGCCTGGGATCCCAGCCTTGGTGGTCATGCTCTGATCAATGAGGGCAGGATCCAAATGCAATGCCTTAGATATACCTTCATTCTTGGGAGCAACCATCTCAGGGTTGAAAGGAATCCCTCTCCTGATAGGGACACCTAACAACATGGAAAATTCTTCTAGTAGAGGTTCCAATTGAAAATCAGGGAATGTGAAACATCTGAGAGGAGGATCATAAAATTGCAAGCAAGTGTGGATCATGCTCCTCTGGGATGCATCCAGGTCCATGATCATGTCCAATATGCCTCCATAATGTTCCCTGAATAAAGGGACATGATCAGGAGTGATGAGAGACTGGATATGTCTGATGCCTGTCAGGGTGGGCTCAAAGAAGTGGTATGTGATGTTGCTCTTTCTAGAAGTGCCCATGCTGATAATGGATGCTGGTGAAGAAAACTGAAGAGAAACCCTGATGAAGGTAACTGCTGAAGACTGATGAGGATAACTGGAGAATGGTCTCTGATGAAGACAAACTGATGAAGATGCTGGAGAAGGAACTCTGATGGAGATAACTTGAGGAATCTGAGCAGCAGAACGGGTCAAAACCAAACCAAAGATAAGAAAGGATACCCTGTAAAATAAATAGGAAAATGTTAAATGATGCAAAATGATGTATGCAGAATGGTATGCAAAGGGTTTGTGATCAAGTGCTGGATCTGTTATCTGCCCTGATAGGTTCCATGTGTGTTCATAAGTCCGGGTGGAGGCTTAGAAAACCAGTAACCAGGTGGGGGACTCAAATAAAGAGTCACAAGTCCAGGGTTTCACAAGAATTGTCCAAAGTGATGCATTCTAAAAACAAAACTGGTAACAGGGTATGATGGGGCCAAGGGTTCCTGCAAACCTATAAACATCCCAACCCCCTCACATGTATTGTTCTAGAACAAGGATCCTTAGACTTGGATCAGTTATGAGAAGTGTAAACACTTCTAACCCGGAGGTACAGTGTTTACAATAACCATAAAATATCCTCCTCTAATTCACCTCAGATGCTGAAGGTCATAAAAGGTCATTCAGACTTAGCAAGCTTCTCAGATATCCCTAGCACTACAGGAAATCCGTAGCACAGAGTTCTCAAGAAGAAACCCATGTCTGAATCATGTTTCATATTCCCGCACCAGACCGAAATGTAATGGGAAAGAATATGAAGCCACTCTAGCCTATGTGTCACTCAGGTCCCCGGTATGGAACCTTAATCACTCAATGATCCCCACCCACCAAAACAGACAAGAGATTCAGCACCAATGATATGATAGTAGTATGAAATGCATAAAACTGTAACTGAAAGCATTAAATAAAGCTATACAGAAAGCAATAAATAAGCACAAGTAGCACATAACACCCCCATAAACACAAATCAAACAAGCGCTAGGAGGAACCCACAAAAATAACCAGAAGCCCTGGTTGCAACAACAGTTTCTCCAGCAGAGTCGCCAAGCTATCGCTCCCCGAAAAGACACCTGGTCTCATAGGGTACAGACGCGAACGGTCGGCGAAGAGAGAAAATGAAATGAAGGTGAAGATGAATAGAGTCGCCAACTAGGCATTTTTATCCCGAAGGAAATGTAATACTGCATAAACCTAGAAAGAGATGGATAAGACGGTCACGAACCAGAGAAACTGAGAAAGGGGGTTGGTTACAACCTGGGAAGGTATTAGCACCCAGATTGTCTGTCGTACTCAATGGGATTCATGCTTAAAAGATTGTGTTTAAAGGGGTAGGTGTATGTGCTATCTGTGTGCAAAAGCTGGAAAAGAATGCAAGTGTCAGTGCAAAAGGTGAAGTGAAATGCTCAGGAATAAGGCTTAAAAGAGAATGCTGAAAGAGGGGGAAGACACAGAGACTTTTGTTCGATAACAA
Organism: Lathyrus aphaca; assembly: GCA_963966055.1. Classification (NCBI taxonomy): domain Eukaryota; kingdom Viridiplantae; phylum Streptophyta; class Magnoliopsida; order Fabales; family Fabaceae; genus Lathyrus; species Lathyrus aphaca. The sequence continues at coordinate 111,814,912 of OZ014523.1, forward strand.
TTAAGTTCTGCCTACGTATCCTCTCGTGCAATGAGGAAGTCAGAACACTGTAGTTCGACTCAAAGAGACTGAAAAATAAATTGACTGTGAACTGCTTGCTTGCATATGCTCAAGTGTATGACTCGTCTGGCTCGAGTGCTAACTGTCTTGCATTATACGGAAGAAGCAAGTTCTTATTTGTGAATGAATGTGATGAGAAAAGAATCCCGAAGGAGACGATTATTGTTTGTTTTTGTGTTTTCAGTCTTTTATTGTTTTTGGAGTTTGTCATAAGTTAATGAGCTTAAGCCTAAATCAAAGGTTGTAAACTCATTATATCCTCCCTATTTAGGGATAATGAGCCTACTTAAGTATGAGATAAGAATATCAAATTATTTACTATAATGATGTAGGATTAAGATCATTAACCTATTTGTGATTATTTAGATGTTTTTTGGGTTTTTGTTTAGTGTTAAGTAATGAGTTTAATCTCTAATCACAGATTAGTGAGCTCATTACACCATCCTAATAGAAGGATAACAGATGAGAACACTTAAGCTGAGGAAGATACCTTAACTTAATCCCTAGTTAGGGATTCAATTCATGACAAAAGAAGCCTTTAATAAATGGATTTTAATTAAGGGATGAGATTAAGAAATGAGTTTTATGGTTTGTAAGACAACTTGAGGGGGACTTGTCCATTAAACACTAGGGTTAGTCCTTCTTAACCATAAAGGAAGAATTAGAACCCTAATGTAAGGCCCAAGTTACAAGTTAATGTCTTAGTGATTATTAGATGGATTGATTAAGAGGTTTTAACAGATTAAGGGTTTAACACTTAGAGTTAAAGTTATACACTCCATCCTAAGATAAGGATGCAGGCATAACCTTAATTCCAAAGTCCTAAAACCTTAAAGGTTTAGTCTCTAATGATGGGATGAGAAGAGAGACACAAAGAAGACTCAAAGAGAAAATATTAAAGGGAAACTAATAAGTCCTAGAAGTTATCATGCTTGGAAGTCCTAGGGTTTGTGAGGCTTAAAAGGAGAAGTCTTCAAGGAAGCCACCAAGGAGAAACAAGATAGGAAAGAGATGAGATGAGAAGAGAAAGAAAGGAAGAGAAGCACAAGTGAGAAAACTCACTCAAGGATAAGTAAAAATGAAGCAAGGATGCAATATTAAGATATGAGAAGAGGTGGGAGGTGAAGGCAAATCCACCTCCCAAACAACTTACCATTAACCTGAAAAGTTAGCACAAGATGCATAAGGAAAGAAATGAAATGAAACAATGCATATGCAAGGGCAAAGACCAAGACCATAAGCATACATATGATGCAAATGATGTTATGATATGATTCAAAGTCATACAAGATGCATATGTGTGATCATACAAGAGAATGAATGCAAATGAAGCATGTAGGAAGCATGTAAGCACATGGATGTTTATGAAATGAAATGGATGCAAAGCATAGCAAATATATGAATAAATGATCAATCAATGTTCAAGCAATGTCTTAATATGTCTAATATGGCATACAAATTCTTAGAATGGCATGGCAAGTTCATATGTTCATGCAATGCAATGGAAGATGCAAGTAAAGATGCAAAATTAGGGTTACATGGCAACATGAGATGCAAATAACCAAAACAGAAGCAAATGACTTTATAAAAAAATGAAAATGCACTCAAAGGAACCCTAAGCCTACACTAGGTTACCATCCAAAGGGAGAGGTCAGAAGCTAAACCTAGGTGGAGTTATGAATTTCCTAAGTTCCTAGGGTTTTTTTGAGTGATCTTCAATGTAAAATGCCAAATAATTTGAAAATTCAAGATAAAAATAAAACAAAAAATTTTTTAGATGATAGAATACATGCATAGAATAATGCAAAAAGAACCAATCACAAACTCAACTTGGTTTAAAAGTTATGAATTTTGGAAGTTAGGGTTAGAAAATGAACATTTTTAAGAACCCTAATTCATTGAAAAATCTCAAAGTATGGTCAAAACCAAAAATAAATTTGTATGGTGAGTTTGTAAATGCTTCTAAATGTCTAAGAATGCTCTCTGATATTTTTGGTAATTTTTAGAAACCTAAATGTTATTTTAATCAATTAATTTCCATTAACTAATTAAAATAAACATTTAAATATTTTAAAAATACTTTTTATATGCAAAAAATAAAATATAAATCATTTTCTGATTAATTAAAATATTTGAAGCAAAAATGCAAAAGGAAATATTTTTTGAAATCTTTTTGATATTTTAAATAAAATGAGAAAGAAAAATAAATAAAAATGAAATAAAAATGAACTAAAATGGAAAGTATGCTGATCCAGTGGTCCAGGTTCAAACAAATTTGGAGGGAGTTGACTGCGCGCCAGATCCAAGGGTGGAGATTCAAATTGAGTTTTGAATTTTGCTAAACCTAATTAAATCTAATTAGTGAAGATTAGGGCTAATCTGAGCAATCTGGGCCATCTATTCGCGCGCGGGAAAGACCATCCAAGGGCTATTATTCAAACTGGCCCTAACCCTAATTAAAACCCTAATGACATTCAGACAACCGGAACAGTGGTTCCGGTCGTCTTCTCCGGCGAGACCAAAATTCCAACCTCTTCCCTAGGCCAAATTAGGAGCTCTAACTCTCCAGATTCACTCCCCTAACAATCCTAAGAAAGAATCAACCCTCAAACCACATTTATATTGCATCAAACACAAGATTCAAATCAAAACATAAAAAATGAAAAAGTTTTAGAAGCATGATACAAGCTCAATACTCAACCATTTTCAAAATTAAAAGGTGCAGTGTGATCAGTGAAGCATGAAGAACATTTCTATAACAAAAAATACAAGTTCTGGAAAATTTGTTCTTGATGATACCTGAGCTGGAGTTGAGCAAATGTGGATCCTCAGGACTTGCTTCTTGTACTAAACACCTCATTTGATCACCCTGGTGCTATTGAGAAGCTTTGCAAGAGTTTATATGGCTTGGTTTGTGAGTTTTGGTTCTGTGGAGGCAGAAATCGTGTTTTTGATTCTTGAGGTTTTAGGCTTGTTTAATGGTAGGGAAATGATTTGGAGGATGTATGGAGATGATTGGTGTAGTTTGCTTGAAGTTTTGATAGCTGGTTTATGAGTTTCGAAGAGGGAAAGTTTCTTGAGGATTTTGTGGATCTGAATGTATGAGAGCTTTCAGGCTTGTGTGTTGTATGAAATGAGTCCCTTGAGGCATGTATATGAAGTTGTGACAGGTCAGAGGAGTTGTTGTGGCCTATGTTGATTGGTATGGGTAATTTTGCAAAAAGTCAAGCTTGGTTGTACTTGAGGTATGGGCATGTGTCAGGGTAGGATTTGGGCATGGATAGGCTCAGCTGAGATTAAGGAAAGCTTATCGATCAGATTTGATGAGCTGGAACAAGTGGATGGAAAGACTTGCACCATTTTGCAATTTTGAGAAGTTTTGGCCCCTTTGGAATTTCTTGAAGTTCAAGGCATGAAAATGCATAATTCTTGGCACAATTCTGATCTTTAGAGGTCACATAGGCATATGGTGAAGTGTTTGTGCACCTTTGAAGCACTTAGAATGCCTTGGCAAGTGGTTTTGCAAAAAATCCTCGTTGGTGTATTCTTGAAAATTATAGGATTTTTTCCAACTTTGAAGGATCATAACTTGAGTTCCATAATGAATTAGAACATGTTCTTGTACTTTTTTAAAAGGGAAAGACCTAATCTACAACTTTTATGACCAATAAGTTTTTATTTGAAGCATTTTTGGATGAGAAAGAGGAGGTTGAAAAACTTTCCCAAAATGGAAAGTTTCCATTACAAGTCATTTCCATTTTTGGCAAATTTTGGTTTAGCTCAAATTTCTTCAATTTTGTGAACTCCCAAGCACTCCAATGATCAAATAAAGATCATAGAACTTCAATTTGATGAAAATACTCCTTTGGTTCCATTGTTGGGGGCCTCAGATGCCCTGATTTTGACTTAACTTGCTCAAGAAGTTATCTAATGAACAAATGACTTCCACAATGAATTTCTTCATCAAACTTGGTACATATGATCCTTATAACACCTTAAGAACATTAAAAACAAGAATGGCCCAAAAATTTGGTGTTGAGGCCTCTGAAACCAAAACCCTAATTTGGGTCATCTGTGTAGTGAAAACCCTGGCTCTGCTTCCATGCCTTGCCAGTTCTTGTGATTTCTTGACTTCCATGAACTTTGAGGGATATAATATGATGATAGAACACCATTGTACCCTATTTGGAATCTTTGAGGCCTTTGGGATGGCTCAGATGGAATCTTGGATTGCTTAGATCACAAACCCTAGATGCAGATGAACTGAACTATGCAGATGAAACAAACATGCAATGTGAGATAGTATGCCTATACTAATGCAAACATAAAAGATCACAAGCCATGGTGTGATATGAGTGATGGAAAATTTGGGGTGTTTACAATAATCACTTCTGACTTTGGTCATTTCATCTCATTTCAATTCATTTCTTTATGCTTTATGTCTTATGCATTCATGCTAACTTTTCAGGAGCTTTTGGTAAGTTATTGTGGGAGGTTGATTTGCCTTCACTTCCCACTTCTTATTATCTCATTCATATGCATTTTATATGTCTTTAAAGTGAATCAAATTCACTTATGTTCCATCTGTCTCACTTTCTTCCTTTAAGTTACTTATCTTCTTAGGAAGTAAGTAACTTATTCTTCTGCTTCCTCCTCTTTTCATCTGCTTCTTCCATTGGTGGCTTCCTTGAAGATCCTTTCTCCTAAGCCTAACAAACCATAGGATATCCAAGCATGATAACTTTTAGGGTTGTGTATAGTCCCCCTTAGTCTTTTACCTTTGAGTCTCCTTGAGTCTCTCTTCTCATCTCAATAATCAGAGACTAAACTCTTAAAGTTTTAGGACTTTGGAATTATGGTTATGCCTGCATCCTTCTCTTAGGATGGAGTGTATAACTTTAATCCTAAGTGTTAAACCCTTTAATTTTTTTAAACCTCTTAATCAAATCACATTAATAATCACCAAGACTTTATCTTGTAACTTGGGCCTTACATTAGGGTTCTATCTCATCTTTATGGTTAAGAGGGACTAACCCTAGTGTTTAATGGACAAGTCCCCCTCAAGTTTTCTCACAAACTTAAAATCCACTTCTTAATCTCACCCTTTAATTAAAATCCACTTAATAAAGGCTTGTTATATAATTAATTTAATCCCTAACCATGGATTAAGTTGAGGTATCTTCCTCAGCTTAAGTGTTCTCATCTATTATCCTTCTATTAGGATGGTGTAATGAGTTCACTAATTTGGGATTAGAGATTAAACCATTACTTAACACTAAACAAAAACCCAAAAACATCTAATTAATCACAAGTAGGTTAATGATCTTAATCATACATCATCATGGTAATTAAGTTGAGATGCTTATCTCATACTTAAGTAGGCTCATTATCCCTAATCAGGGAGGATATAATGAGTTCGCAAGCCCTTGATTTAGGCTTAAGCTCATTAACTTATGCACACCAAAAACAATAACAAAACTGAAAACACAAAAAAAAACAAGCAATAATCGTCTCCTTCGGGATTCTTTTCTCATCACACTCATTCATAAACGAGAACTTTCTTCTTTCGTCTAATGCAAGACAGTTAGAACACGAGCCAGATGAGTCATACATTTGAGCATAGGCACACAGGCAATTCACAGGCAATTTATTTTCAGTCTCTTTGAGTCGAACTACGGTGTTCTGACTTCCTCATTGCACGAGAGTGTAAACACCCCAAATTTTCCCTCACTCATATCACACCATGGCTTGTGATCTTTCATGTTTGCATTAGCATAAGCATACCACATCATATTTCATATTTGTTTCATCTGCATAGTTCAAGTTCATTTGCATCTAGGGTTTATGATATGAGCAATCCAAGATTACATATGAGCCATCCCAAAGGCCTCAAAGTGTTCCAAGAGGGTCCATGTGTGTTCTATCATCATATTATGTCCCTCAAAGTTCATAGAAGTCAAGAAATCACAAGAACTGGCAAGGCATGGAAGCAGAGCTAGGGTTTTCACTGCACAGATGACCAAAATTAGGGTTTTGGTTTCAGAGGCCTTAACTCCAAATTTCTGGGCCATTCTTGTTTCTAATGTTCTTAATATGTTATAAGGATTATGTGTACCAAGTTTGATGAAGAAATTCATTGTGGAAGTCATATGTTCATTAGCTAACTTCTTGAGCAAGTTAAGTCAAAATCAGGGCATCTGAGGCCCCCAACAATGGAACCAAAGGGTTATTTTCATCAAATTGAAGTTCTATGATCTTTATTTGATCTTAGAAGAGGTTGTAAGTTCATAAGATTGAATAATTTTGAGCCATTTGCAAACTTGCCAAAAATGGAAATGACTTGTAATGGAAACTTTCCATTTTGGGAAAGTTTTTCAACCTCCTCTTTCTCAACCAAAAATGCTTCAAATGAAAAATTTTGGTCATGAAAGTTGTAGATTAGGTCTTTCCCTTTTCAAAAAGTACAAGAACATGTCTTGATTCATCCTAGAACTCAATATATGGCCTTTCAAAGTTGGCAAAAATCCTAAAATTTCAAGTTTTATGCCAAAGAGGGATTTTGCAAATTGGCATGTTAAGGCATTCTAATTACTTCAAATGGGCACAAACATTTCACAATATGTCAAATGGACCTCTAAACATCAGAATTGTGCTTTGAATCAAGTGTTTTCATGCCTTGAACTTCAAGAAATCTCAAAAGGGCCAAAACTTTCAAAAATTCCAAAATGGTATGAATCTCTTCATCCACTTGTGCCAGCATGCCAAAACCAATTCCATGGCTCTCCACAAAGTCAGATGAGGCCAGACACCCCAAGAACTCAGGCCTGCACCATGCCCATACCTCAAAGTACAAAATCTTAACTTTTTGCAACTTGGCCCATACCAATCACACTATGCCACCACCCAATTTCTGAACACTCTCATTGGCCTATACTATCCTTATGGAACACATTTCATAAGACACAAGAAGCTTAATCATCCTAGAACTCAGATTACCCAAAACTTGAAAAAAAACATCAAGTCTTCGAATCTCAAAAACCAACCACTGAAACCTCAATCTTTCTTCACCAATCATCTCCACATGACCTAAGGAACATTTCCCACCCTTCACCATAGCCTAAAACACAACCAAACACAATTATGATTTCTGGTGCAGCAGAGTTGAAACATCAAAACCAGCCATTGCAAACTTGTTCTAAGCTTCACATCATCTTCAAGGGATTCATTAAAGTTGATTTGCACAAGGGAGGAGGCAAGAAAGCCCAGAATCAGAAAGCTCAACCTCAGGTAACCTCAAGAACTTTTTTTCCAGAACTTGCATTTTAAGTTTCTAAATGAATCTTCATGCTTCACTGATCACACTGATGTAATTTGTTTTGAAAATGGTTGGATATTAAGCATGTATTGAACTTCTGAAAGTTTTGTTCAGTTTTACGATTTGTTTCGAATCTTGTTTGTAGTGAATGATAAATTGTTTTTGAGGGTTGATTCTTGATTGTTGATGTTTGGGGAGTGATTCTGGAGAGTTTGGGAGGTTCTCATAGCCTAGGGAGAGATAGCAAATTTGGTTGGCCGGAGAAGATAACCGGAGGTCTTCTCCGGCCACGTCTTCTTCGGCCACCTGAAAGTCATTAAACCCTAATCTGTGATTAATTACCCAAACACGTTTGTGGCCGTTAGATGAGGATTAGGGTTAGTAGCGTGTGGTCCAGATTGAGTCATTACCTTTTAATCCTGATTAATTAATTAAAAACATAATTAAAAGCCAGTTTGAATGTGGGTCGTCCAGATGCGCGCGTGATCAATTCCCTCCCTTTCCAGTTTGAATCTGGGCCTCTGGATCAGATTACTTTGCATTTTATTCATTTTATTTTATTTTCTTTCCATTTCTTTTGCACAATTATTTTAAAATAGTTAAAATCATCCAAAAAATATTTCCTTTTGCATTTTGGTTTTAAATATTTTTCTCAACCTGAAAATGATTTTTATTTTATTTTTTGCATTAAAAAAGTATTTTTAAAATATTTAAATGTTATTTTTAATTAATTAAAGTCTTTTAAAAAATTAAAAATACATTTAGGTTTCTAAAAATCACCAAAAAAATCATGAATCATCCCATTGCATTTAGAAACATTTTCAAACTCTTCACACAAATTTCTTTTTAGGTTTGATCATAGTTTGTGGATTTTCTTTGAATTAAGGGTCATTTAAATCATATTTCTGAACCTTAACTTTAAAAAATCATTTCTGCCTAACCAAGAAGAGTTTGAAGATGATTCTTTTTGCATTGTTTTGTGCATGGCATGTAGTTTATAGGTCATTTATCTCATGAATTTATCTTGCATTTTCAAATTGATTTGCATTTTTCCCTTTGAACCATCCAAAAAACCCTAGAAACTTAGGAAATTCATAACTTTTGATTGGTTAGGCTTCTGACTTCCTCCTTTAGGGTGTGACCTAGTATAGGATTAGGGTTCATTTGAGCTTGGTTTCATTTTTTATCATGTCATATGCTTCTTTTTTGATCATTTGCATCTCACTTGTCCATAAAACCCTAATTTTATGGGTTCATTTGCATTCACCTTGCATATACATCCATACATGAACTTGCCATGACATTTATTGCATTCATAAGTCATCTTAGACATCTTAGGACATGTTAGAACCATGATTGATCATTTCTTCATTCATTTTCCATGATTTGCATTCATTTCATTTCATTAACTTTCATGTGTTTTCAAACCTCAAAGCATGCTTCCATTTGCATCTCATTCTTGTATGATCATGAAATTCTGGGATCAGGTATGTGATGTCGAATCAGATGTTTAAACACTTGAAGACTTAAACAAAACTTAAAGTGCAGGTAAATTAAATAACACAGGAAATTGTTAACCCAGTTCAGTGTATCTCCACACTTACATCTGGGGGCTACCAAGCCAGGAAGGAAATCCAATATAAGTAATATTAATTCTGGAATTAAACCAACCAGTTTAATCCTTCACTTAATATCTACCCAAGGCAATTTCTACCTAAGACACAACTTAGATATGAGTACCTACTCACTCCCCCTCAATCACACAGTGATATTTTACAATGTTTAATAAAATTGAAGTCACACTTCAAACACAACAGCTTGATCTTACTTAAAAGTTTCAATCAAGACACAATTCACTTTTTGCTTAAAAGCTCATAAAGTGACAAACAATTAAAACCTGCTAAAACACAAACACCCTTTTTGGTCTTCTAAAATTCATACTCTATTCTGAGAGTTTCTGTTCCTTAAATAGATGCTTGGTGTTTGGGCTTTTTGCAAATTATCCAGACCTGATAAATCCCACATTCATCACCTTGAATTAGGGTTAGTTAGTTTGTTACCTCCTTGATTCAAGGTGAGTTAGTTATTCTGTTACACTGAATTCAGATAACTAAGCTCCCTAAAGATGCGCCTTGGAGTGCTTATCTATTCACAATTAATTCCAGATAAATTCACCTGAATTTACTCACTTATGTTATGCATCATTTAAGTCTGGTAGCAGGTTTACAATGTCACAACATCTGGTGTGACATCCTGATGTCTTGACTTAAGTTCATTAACTTTACTCTGTTTGTCAATGTCATAACATCTGGTGTGACATCCTGAACTAAGTTCAACACTTCTTGTTTGTCAAAAATTCTGCCAATTCTTAACATCTATAAACTCCCCCCTTTGGCTAATTATTGGCTAATACAATCTTCTGGTTTTATCAGATAGCAGCACAGTTCTTTTATCAGAGTGCAGCAGAGTTTTTTTCTGTTGAATCATGTGAGAGCTAATAATTTTCTCACCCTCAAACCTGTATGTATACTGCTATGACTTGTTTAACAGAATTTGATATACCAATGATCATTTAGAAAAAACTTAGTTCAGAAGACAGAATTTAACTTCAGCATTGTTCATTAAACAGACAAACAGCAACAGACATTGTTGTTCAGTACTCTTACTCCCCCTTGTTAGACAGAAATTCGGGGCCAAACATTATATAAGCAGAGAAAAACAAACATTCAAAATTACAAAACAAAGTTACAATGCAGAATAGACAATTCAGTTTTCATCACACCCAGCTTCATTCAGACTCATCATACTCAGTATCTTCTTCATCCTCAGACTCAGTATCAGATCCATCAACATTCTGAGCACCCTCCTCCAGCTCCAGCCTTTGAATTATTTCCTCAAGCTTTTTCTTCCTTGCATCCAGCTCTTTACAAATTGACATGAGCTCTGCAATCAGGGCTGCTTTGGATATAGGAGTCTTGACATTTGATGGTCCAGCAGATGTCCCACTGGGAGCTTCAACATCTGCAACATGATGGCTTAGGAACAGTTTGTAGTGGAAGGCCAGTGGACTCTCCCTCTTGCAGACATAATCCTTATCAGTAAGGATGCCTGGATATTGGTTGAGGATTATTCCACAAATCAGAGAGGGAAAAGCTATTGGAAGCTTGGTTGCTGATGTTTCTGCATGCTTTAGGATTTGATCAATGATGTAAGCCCCATAGTCCAATTTTGTTTGGGTGCCTACAGCACAGATGAATCTTCCCATTCCAGTAGCTATAGAAGAGGTGTTGTTGGTGGGGACCCAGTTGACAGTTCCAATTCTATGAAGCATAGCATACTTTCTTGTTAGCAAGCTGACAGAAAGTTTGCCTTTGACTGGCCATGTTTTGACCTGGTTGGCTGTGATGATCTTGCAGACTTGGTTGTCAGTTTTGCCCAGTTCATTTGGCCCATCAGATTCTCTCCCCAGGTAATGATTTATAACCCTAGGAGAAAAATTAACACATCTCCCCCTTACATAAACCTTCCTAAAATCTTATGATTTTCCATCAGCACACCCTTCTTGCATATTGACTATAAACTCCTTGACTAGCAGCTCATAACATGGAGAAAAGTTGGAGACAGTTTTGAATAAACCAGCACTGGAGATTAAGTCTATTACCTCAGTGCACTCCAAAGCATTGCTGCCCAGCTCTCTTTCCAGAACCACCCTTCTTTGGTAGACATACTTCCACTTGCTCACACTGGAGACATGATGGAAGGACACATTGTCCAGAGGTGCTTCAGGAACAGCAGAGGCAGACCTGGGAGGTGCTGGCTTCTTCCTTGGTTGGGATGTTGGGACATCCTCCTCAACATCTGAGTCAGGTGGAGTTGTAGCTTTCCTCTTCTGGGTTCTTACCTTGCTCCATTGCTTAGTAGGTCCAAATGCAACTTTGACCTTGTCTTTCTTTGGAGTTGATTATTTCTTTTCAGGAGTTGCATGTGCAGCAGGCTTCTTCTCCTTCCTATCCCTAAGCCTCTTGGCTATGCTAGGGTTAACAGATGCAATGATCTCTGTGTCAGAGTCATCGTCTAGGGTTTCAACAGGAGGAGGTTGGGAGACCTCTTTTTCAGCAGATTGATCAACATGAGCTTGATCATCAGTGGCTTCATCATTATCAGTTGAGGTTTTGTTCTGGCCCTCAGAAGCTTCAACATTTCTTGGGACATCCTGTTGAGCAGGTATGTCCTCTTCAGCCTGGTTGTTTGGTTCTTCTTGTGGAGCAGGCATGCTGTTCAGGGGAACAAATACCCCACGCACCACTCTTTGTTCAGAAAGAATCCTGTTCACAAGATGTTTGATGGATGCATCCACATAGTCAGAAGCTTTAGGGATGCTTGTAGATGAAGGAGTCCCCTTGCTTTTGCTGAAAACAGGCTCCTTTGCTCTTCTTACATTTGGAGTTCTAGGTTTTTGAGCAATAGGGACGCTTCCTCTGATTTCGTCTATAGGAGTAGCATCCATTGGTACTACAGAGATTGGAGTTGCATGCACTACATCTTCTTGATTGAGACCCTCATCAATGAAGTTAGGGTTTTGATGTTGAGACATTTTTCAAATGTAGTGGAAGAGGAGTTAGGTTTGATTGATTTTGATGAGCTTAGAAAATCAGCTTTAGCATGTGAATCGTTTAGTGGAGATAGTGAGGAGGTGAGGAGCTGAGAGCACGTTTGTGCATTTATAGAATCAATTGCTATTGGAATTTTTAAAAGTGGAATACACAGAGTTATTGACCAGACTGATGCTGCCATCTGGTGATCATGCCACACGATGTCATGAGACATGCTGGCACTTCTCCATAACTGCTATATTTCATATAAGCAGATTCCCAATTTACCCCTTAGGTTTTCAAATTGGGTATCATCCAAAGCCTTAGTAAATATGTCAACTAATTGCATCTCTGTGGCTACATGCTCTAGTGTGATCACTTTCTCTTCCACAAGATCTCTGATGAAGTGATGTCTGATGTCTATGTGCTTAGTTCTGCTGTGTTGGATAGGATTTTTTGAGATGTTAATAGCACTTAAGTTATCACAGTACAATGTCATGACATCTTGTGGGACATTGTATTCTGTGAGCATTTGCTTCATCCATACCAACTGTGAACAACTGCTACCAGCTGCAATATATTCAGCTTTAGCAGTGGATAGGGACACACAATTTTGTTTCTTACTGAACCAAGAAATTAAATTGTTCCCTAGAAAGAAGCATCCTCCTGATGTACTCTTTCTATCATCAGCACTTCCAGCCCAGTCAGCATCAAAAAATCCAGTGAGGATTGGTTCACAACCATGAGAATACATTATGCCATAGTCACAAGTATCATTGACATATTTCAAAATCCTCTTAACCTGGTTTAGATGGCTTACTTTTGGCTCAGCTTGATACCTTGCACATACACCTACTGCAAAATCTATATTTGGTCTGCTAGCTGTCAGATATAGTAGGCTTCCAATCATGCTTCTGTATAAGCTTTGGTCCACATTCTCACCTTTGTCATCCTTTGTCAGCTTTAAATGAGTGGGGCAGGTGTTCTCTTGTGACTTTCATTGTCCATCCCAAACTTCTTGACAGTGTTCTTTGCATACTTGCTTTGGGATATGAACATGGAGTCCTCCATCTGCTTGATTTGCAGTCCAAGGAAGTAGGTTAGTTCTCCTACTAGGCTCATCTCAAACTCAGATTCCATTTGATTAACAAAATTTTTAACCATCCTGTCTGATATCCCACCAAACACTACGTCATCCACATATATCTGAGAAATCATGATCTTTCCCTCTTCATCCTTCACAAACAAGGTTTTTTCTATTCCACCTTTCCTGTACCCATGTTTAATGAGAAAAGTGGTCAATCTTTCATACCATGCTCTTGGGGCTTGCTTTAGACCATACAGAGCCTTCCTTAGCTTATAAACATGATCTGGACAACTTGGATCAACAAATCCCTTTGGTTGCTCCACATATACTTCCTCATTAAGGTACCCATTTAGAAAGGCACTTTTAACATCCATTTGAAATAGCTTGAACTTTAGGATACAAGAAATTCCTAGAAGTAGTCTGATTGATTCAAGCCTTGCTACTGGTGCAAAGGTTTCATCAAAGTCTACTCCCTCAATTTGTGTGTATCCTTGAGCTACAAGTCTAGCCTTGTTTTTTGTAACAACTCCCTGTTCATTTGACTTGTTCTTGTACACCCACTTAGTGCCAATCACATTAATGTCATCAGGCCTAGGAACAAGATCCCATACTTCATTCCTTGTAAACTGGCCTAATTCTTCTTGCATAGCAGAGATCCATTACTCATCATTCAAAGCTTCCTTGATGTTCTTAGGTTCTATCTTTGAAACAAAGCAGGAGCCTGAAATTATCTCTCTTGATCTAGTGATGACACCACTGTTGGGATCACCAATTATCAGATCTTTAGGATGATCTTTCTGGATTCTAATGGAGGGAGGTTTGTTGGATTGCTCTGACCTTGCCTCAGTTAAAGTGAAATCAATATTATCACTTTCTGTTTTAACTTCAGTTTGATTGTCAGCAGATGTTCCAACATCATCAGCAACATCTGCAGAGGCATCATCAATAATCACATTTATTGACTCCATTATAACCTTGGTTCTGGAGTTAAATACTATGTAAGCTCTGCTATTTATGGAGTATCCAAGAAAAATCCCTTCATCACTTTTAGGGTACATCTTTCTTCTTTGATCCCTATCAGCCAGAATGTAACACTTACTTCCAAACACATGAAAGTACTTGACTGTAGGTTTTCTGCCCTTCCAGACTTCATAGATGGTGGATAAAGTTCCCTTTCTTAGTGTGACTCTATTGTGGATGTAGCATGTTGTGTTCATAGCTTCAGCCCAAAAGTACAGGGGTAAGTTTTTAGCATGAATCATGGCTCTTGCTGACTCCTGAATAGTTCTGTTTTTCCTCTCAACAATCCCATTCTGTTGAGGGGTGATAGGAGAAGAATACTCATGATTGATCCCTTCTGAAGAGCAGAAGTCTGAGAATTTTTTATTCTCAAACTCCTTTCCATGATCACTTCTTATTCTGACCACACAGCTTACTTTTTCTCTTTGAATTCTTTGACACAGATCTTTGAATACATCAAACACATCAGACTTTTCTTTGATGAAGCTTATCCATGTATATCTTGAGAAGTCATCAACAACCACATAGGCATATCTTTTTCCACCAAGACTCTCAACCTGCATTGGTCCCATAAGATCCATATGCAATAATTCTAAAACTTTGGAAGTTGTCAGATGTTGGAGCTTTGGGTGTGACATCTTAGTTTGCTTTCCTATTTGACATTCACCACACACTTTACTTTCATCAATCTTCAGTCTTGGAATTCCTCTTACAGCCTCCATAGATATGATCTTCTTTATTCCTCTGAGATGGAGATGACCCAGTCTTTGGTGCCACAGCTTCACTTCTTCTTCTTTGGCTAAGGAACAAGTTGATATGAGGCTGAAATCTTGAGGTTCCCACATATAGCAGTTGTCTTTTGATCTGGCTCCTCTCATGACAACCTTCTGTTCTTTATCAGAAACTATGCATTCAGTTTTGGTAAAGTTTACACTGTAACCTTGGTCACATAATTGACTTATGCTGATCAAGTTAGCAGTTAATCCTTTTACCAGCAGCACATCATCTAGACTTGGTACACCTGGGCAGTCCAAGGTCCCAACTCCCTTGATTTCTCCCTTTCCTCCATCTCCAAAGGTTACATATCTGGATGAGTGTGACTTTAAGTCTACCAGCAGATTCTTTAGTCCAGTCATATGCCTTGAGCATCCACTGTCAAAGTACCAGTCTTCCTTAGCAGATACTCTGAGGGATGTATGAGCTATAGAGGCAACAACCTTCTTGGACCATTTGTGCCTGTTGTGAAGTTTCCTTTGATGCATCTGCCCTGTGTAGTGTCCATCTTTCGAGTTCCAAGGTTGTCTGTTGAACTTGTTCTTGGGCATGTATTTGTAGCTTTGATCAGCATGAAGACTTGCTTTAGGTACCCACACTTTCTTGATGACCTCTGTCTTTTGCTTAGGGGGTTGCTGAGACCTCTGATTTGGATGTCCATGCAGCACTTTCTTGGTGACCTCTGTCTTCTGCTTAGGGGGTTGTTGAGACCTCTGATTTGGATGTCCATGTAGCTTGTAGCAAAAAGGTTTGATGTGAACAAACCTTCCACAATGATGGCATCTCCATCTTTGATATTTCTTTTTCATCATGTTCTTGTCATGATGTTGAGACATCTGCTTGGACATCTTGTTTGACTTCATGGGATTTGGAGTTGTTTGGCTGGTGCTAGCCTCAAACTTTTGAGCTTTATTAAATCCCAGCCCAGTCATATCCCCTGAGTGCTTGTTGTTGTTGAGAATGACATCCAGTGTGTTTGAGCTACTATTCAGCATTCTGACAGATTTTGACATATGCTCCATTTTGGAGTTGAGTAGGCTGACTTCACTTTTCAAAGTGTCAATGATCTCTAGATTACTTGCCTTTTTAGCCTTTAATTCCTCAATCTGCTTCTTCTGTTGTATATTCTCCATGCATACTTCAGTGCTCCTTTTACACAGCATCCTGTAAGATGCTTCAAGCTCTTCAAATGTCAGCTCCTCATCACTGGATCCTCCTTCAGTTTCACATACTCCAGCTAGAGCAGTGATGTGCTTTGCAAATTCTTCTTCTGACTCACAGCATGAGTCTTCATCTGACCAGGACACAGAGAGACCTTTCTTTTGCTTCTTTAGGTAGGTTGGGCATTCATTTCTGATGTGTCCATACCCTTCACATCCATGACATTGGATCCCTTTTCCTTGGTTAGTCTTCTCATCATAATTTGACCTTCTATTAGTGTCATAAGGTCTTTTATTCTCAGAGGTTGAGTTTCTTCCACTTGGTCTGGGCCTGTTTTCCATTCTTTTGAGAATTTTGTTGAATTGTCTTCCAAGCATAGCAATTGTTTCTGATAAGTTGTCCTCAGAGTCTGCTTCATGATTTTCTTCTTCTTTATCAGTATTTGAGACCAGGGCTATACGTTTGTTTTTCTTCACAATTGTATCATTCATTCCCATCTCAAAGGTTTGAAGGGAACCAATGAGCTCTTCAACCTTCATTGTGCAGATGTCCTGAGCTTCTTCTATTGCAGTAACCTTCATGTCAAATCTTTTTGGAAATGATCTGAGAATCTTCCTTACCAACTTTTCATCACTCATCTTCTCTCCCAAGGCACCAGAAGTATTAGCAATTTCAAGGATGTTCATGTAAAACTCATGAATGGTCTCATCTTCCTTCATCCTCAAGTTTTCAAACTTGGTGGTGAGAATTTGAAGTCTTGACATCTTCACCTTTGATGTTCCTTCATGAGTGGTTTTGAGAGTGTCCCAAACATCCTTGGCCAGCTCACAGTGATGTACAAGTCTAAATATGTTCATGTCAATGCCATTGAATAAGGAATTTAAGGCTTTGGAATTTCCAAGTGCTGAATCTTCTTCCTCCTTGCTCCACTCTTCTTCAGGCTTCAACACTTATGCCCCATCCTTATTGTCTTGGACAGGGTACTCCCATCCTTTGTTGACTGCTTTCCAAGCCCTGCTATCAAGAGATTTTAAGAATGATACCATTCTTGGCTTCCAGTTGTCATAGTTGGATCCATCCAATATAGGTGGTCTATTCACAGATCCTACATCTTTGTCCATGTTCCCAAAACTTGCAGTCCCTAGATCTCACCCAGTTAAACAGGCAGGGTGCCTGCTCTGATGCCAATTGAAATTCTGGGATCAGGTACGTGATGTCAAATCAGATGTTTAAACACTTGAAGACTTAAACAAAACTTAAAGTGCAGGTAAATTAAATAACACAGGAAATTGTTAACCCAGTTCAGTGTATCTCCACACTTACATCTGGGGGCTACCAAGCCAGGAAGGAAATCCAATATAAGTAATATTAATTCAGGAATTAAACCAACCAGTTTAATCCTTCAGTTAATATCTACCCAAGGCAATTTCTACCTAAGACACAACTTAGATATGAGTACCTACTCACTCCCCCTCAATCACACAGTGATATTTTACAATGTTTAATAAAATTGAAGTCACACTTCAAACACAACAGCTTGATCTTACTTAAAAGTTTCAATCAAGACACAATTCACTTTTTTCTTAAAAGCTCATAAAGTGACAAACAATTAAAACCTGCTAAAACACAAACACCCTTTTTGGTCTTCTAAAATTCGTACTCTATTCTGAGAGTTTCTGTTCCTTAAATAGATGCTTGGTTTTTGGGATTTTTGCAAATTATCCAGACCTGATAAATCCTACATTCATCACCTTGAATTAGGGTTAGTTAGTTTGTTACCTCCTTGATTCAAGGTGAGTTAGTTATTCTGTTACACTGAATTCAGATAACTAAGCTCCCTAAAGATGCGCCTTGGAGTGCTTATCTATTCACAATTAATTCCAGATAAATTCACCTGAATTTACTCACTTCTGTTATGCATCATTTAAGTCTGGTAGCAGGTTTACGATGTCACAACATCTGGTGTGACATCCTGATGTCTTGACTTAAGTTCATTAACTTTACTATGTTTATCAATGTCACAACATCTGGTGTGACATCCTGAACTAAGTTCAACACTTCTTATTTGTCAAAAATTCTGCCAATTCTTAACATCTACAGATCATACATATGCATTTTGTATGCCTTTGCATCATCTCACATGACATTAACATTGCATAAACACTTCTGACTTTGGTCATTTCACCTCATTTCATCTCATTTCATTTCTTTATGCTTTGAACTTTATGCATTCATGCTAACATTTTCAGGTGGTAAGTTACTTTGAGAAGTGGATTTTCCTTCACTTCTCATTTCTCTTCATCTCTTTCATATGCATCTTGCTGGTTTTTGAAGTGAACTTGTTCACTTGTGTTCCATTTCTCTCACTCTCTTTCTTTAAGTTACTTATCTTCTTCAATGAAGTAAGTAACTTATTCTTCTGCTTCTCCCTCCTTTCTTCTGCTTCTTCCATTGGTGGCTTCCTTGAAGATCTCTCTTAAGCCTTACAAACCAGAGGAACATCCAAGCATCATAATAATTAGGGTTATAATTAGTCCCCCTTAGCTTTTTATCTTTGAGTCTCCTTGAGTCTCTCTTCTCATCTTCATAATCAGAGACTAAACTCTTAAAGTTTTAGGAATTTGGAATTAGGGTTATGCCTGCATCCTTCTCTTAGGATGGAGTGTATAACTTTAATCCTAAGTGTTAAACCTTTAATTTGTTTAAACCTCTTAACCAAATCATCTTAATAATCACTAAGACTTCATCTTGTAACTTGGGCCTTACATTAGGGTTCTAATTCTTCCTTTATGGTTAAGAAGGACTAACCCTAGTGTTTAATGGACAAGTCCCCCTCAAGTTGTCTTATAAACCATAAAAATCATTTCTTAATCTCATCCTTAATTAAAATCCACTTAATAAAGTCTTGTTATATAATGAATTTAATCCCTAACCATGGATTAAGTTGAGGTACCTTCCTCAGCTTAAGTGTGCTCATCTATTATCCTTCTATTAGGATGGTGTAATGAGTTCACTAATCTGTGATTAGAGATTAAACTCATTACTTAACACTAAACAAAAACCCAAAAACATCTAAATAATCACAAGTAGGTTAATGATCTTAATCCTACATCATCAAGGTAATTAATTTGTGGTGATTACCTCATACTTAAGTATTCTCATTATCCCTAATCAGAGGGAGGATATAATGAGTTTACAAGCCCTTGATCTAGGCTTAAGCTTATTAACTTATGCAAAACACCAAAAACAATAATAAAACTGAAAACACAAAAACAAACAATAATCGTCTCCTCCGGGATTCTTTTCTCATCAGACTCATTCACAAACGAGAACTTGTTTCTTCCATCTAATGCAAGACAGTTAGCACTTGAGCCAGACGAGTCATACACTTGAGCATAGACAAGTAAGCAGTTCACAGTCAATTTATCTTTCAGTCTCTTTGAGTCGAACTACGGTGTTCTGACTTCCTCATTGCACGCGAGGATACGTAGGCATAATTTAACTGTTATCGAACAAAAGTCTCTGTGTCTTCCCCCTCCTTCAGCATTCTCTTTTAAGCCTCAGTTCTTGAGCAATTCACCCTTTTGCACTGACACTTGTATATTCTTTTCCAGCTTTTTATACATAGATAGCACATACACTTACCCCTTTTAAACACAATCTTGTAAGCGTGGATCCCGTCGAGTACGACGGACAATCTGGGTGCTAATACCTTCCCAGGTTGTAACCAACCCCCTTTCTCAGTTTCTCTGGTTCGCAACCGTCTTATCCATCTTTTTCTAGGTTTATGCAACATTACCTTTCCTTCGAGATAAAAATGCCTAGCTGGCGACTCTATTCACTTCATTTTATTTTCTTTTTTCGTCGACCGTTCGCGTCTGTACCCCATCTAACCCGGTGTCCTTTCGGGGGAGCGACAGAGAGGATACGTAGGCATAACTTAACGGTTATCGAACAAAAGTCTTTGTGTCTTCCCCCCTCTTTCAGCATTCTTTAAAAGCCTCAGTTCCTGAGCAATTCACCCTTTTACACTGACACTTGTATATTTTTTTCTTAGCTTTTTGCACACAGATAGCACATACACTACCCCTTTAAACACAATCTTGTAAGCGTGGATCCCGTCGAGTACGACGGACAATCTGGGTGCTAATACCTTCCCAGGTTGTAACCAACCCACTTGCTCAGTTTCTATGGTTCGCGACCGTTTTATCCATATATTTCTAGGTTTATGCAACATTACCTTTCCTTCGGGATAAAAATGCCTAGCTGGCGACTTTATTCATTTCACTTTCATTTTCTCCTTTCACCGACTGTTCGCGTCTACACCGGGATGCAAATCTTTGGGACAATGTTCGTTTTAAGTGTGGGAGGGGATTTTATCGCTTTTTGTTTTTTCCTTTTCTTAGTTATTTATTTGCTTTCTATTTTTTTAGTTAGTTAGTTATTTTTTACCATATAGTTGTTTAAGTTTGTTAGATAATGCATGAGTCTGACGAGACACCAGTGTATCTTTAGTGCACCTTCATTCTTCCCATTTCTTTAGCCTCACAAAAAAAATTCCAAAAGAAAACATTGTTGTTCCACATGTTTTTTGGGCTTTAAGACAGGGTTGGATTAGGATGTGGTGACTTAGGTGAACTTTTTGGAACACCAGTATCGTTTTAGCACCATAGACTTCATAAATATAGGAATCACTCCTAAACCCCACATACCATGGCCTTAATTATCATTTATAAATTATCCTAAGTAGTTTATTCTAGCAGTCAGCTCCGGCCTAAACATGCTCTACATAAGGGACCGATGAACATAAGTGAATGATCCAGTGCTAATAAATAAAGAAAAAGGCAAAGTTTGGGATAGGTGACCCTCACAAAGTCATTTAAACCAAAAAGTAAAATTCTTGCCACAAAAAGAAAAAAATTGCAGTCACCCATTGATAGTTGGTTCAGAGGTATCTGGCACTAAACTCGGTAGGGCGGATTACAGCCTGATCCCCCACAACTGCATTTGGATCAATTAAAAGGGTTTACACATACTTATGTGCCAAAAACCCTATGTTTCGGATCAAAATCACTAACCGGTCACTCTACTATGAAACATGTACGGATAACGGGCTTAATGTGATTGCGCATGAATGAAAGGGACCCAAAAAGAGATGAAAATATAGGCCTAGGTATTGTGGGATGATATGGGTTGGTTAATATAGGATTGAAGTTTATGTTCGTGTCACTATGATACCCTTGGTTCACTTAGTTAGTACCTGTCACTACATCCTGACTTGAACTTAGAAGCCTTTTAGCCCAAATTACGCGTCGACACTAGTTTTCTTCTTGAGCTTTTAAATGTTTTGCTTGAGGACAAGCAAAGGTCTAAGTGTGGGAGGATTTGATAACACTGAATTTTACCGTGTTTCTGACTCCGATTTCACATGCATTCTAAGTTTTTTATTGCTATTTTGTTATGTTATTACTATGTTTTTCTTTGTTTTCAGGTTTTTAGTTTAATCGGAGCCTCGAATGAGAAAAGGAGCGGAAAAGGAGCTGAAAAGAGCAAAAATCAAGTAATTTAGCATTTTGCACTTGTGGCACCCACTGTGGCTGGCGCCATGGGGTCAACCATGACGTGGGCACGTCTCCACCTCCCCTCAACTGCCACGTTCCCTATGATCTCCACTACTTCCCATCATTTTTCACTCATGGAGGGCGCCATAAGGGTGTGACGGGCGCCACAAGGCAAAATGAGTTTCCCTCCCTTTTTCAAATGCAGGGGCATCCATGTCTTTTCATATTTTTTTCTTGCCTTTAAATAGGACTTTATTTTTTCATTTTTCATCATCCAGACTTAGAATTCTTGGGCATATATCAGTTGTAAAAGTAGTAACTGCTTCACATCGGAGTGTTGCTACAATCGAGTGATAAAGTATGTATACGTCTGTGTGATCGAGTCTTGGAGTACTTTGGAAGGAAGTTAATCCTACCACCATTTTAATTCCAGTTCGTAATTTACTTTCCGCACTGCTTTACTTTATTTAATTTCTGCACTGCCTTACTTTTATTTACTTTCCCGCACTCGCACTACTTTCATTTATTTCCCGCACTCGCACTACTTTCATTTATTTCCGCACTGCCTTACTTTTATTTACTTTCCTGCACTCGCACTTTACTTAATTTACTTTCGTACTCTCACTAAATATCTTTTATGAAATACATTAAAATGAACTTTTACTTTACCATGTCTAGCTAATTTTATAAAGGTTAGAATGTAAGGATCGTAATTGAACCGATAATCTATACAATTGTTTGCAGAAACACTTAAGGGTTATTTTGACTTTCAATATAAGTTTTCCTGTTCTTTAAAGTTCCGTTGGGTAAGATCAAAATTCGTCCAAAGTCTATTTAAACTTCATTGTTTTTAACTATCTCAAAAACAGCGAAAGCGCTTTGTTTAGTTCATTAGGAGTTTTTAAATTAAATAGAAAAGAGATTTTAAAACTATTTTCGGACGCGTTAAGAAGTTTAGAGTCTGGTTTGTAAGAACCTCTTTTTGTTAGAAAATCCAGGTCAAAATACTTTTCAACTTAGTTAAGATACTATATTTCTTAAAAATAGGTTTACTACTTTAACGCAATGCGCGCCTTTTTATCAGTGACAATATGGGGGTTTTATTAGGGAGTACAACTCAGTTCTGATTACGCGAAAGCGACAATTCCCGTTAAATTAGTTCTTTTCAAAGTAGAAAACATTGCCCATAAATAGTTCTATTAGCAAGTACTTGATTATCACTTAATTATATGAATTGCATTTGAACCTGTCTTTATCAATTAATTAAAATTTATTATTTTATTTATCCTTGTGCACTCCTTAAAACTATTATTTTCAATTGCCTTAGATACACACCATAACAACAGATAACGATAGATTTACACTTGGTCTCTGTGGATTCGACAATCTTTTATATTACTCTGACACGTTCGTACACTTGCGAAAAACACGCATCACCGCAAATCTACTCTTGATTATTTGCAAGTTACCCACTAAGAGGAAACATTTCCAAGCAGGCAGGGTAAGATATCACAATTCATTATAATGATATATTGAATGAAAAGAAAAAACAAAATATCAATGACAATATCATGGCATCATCATCAATATACACAACACATCTATAATTACATCCTTCATATGCAACATTAACTAGAATGAAATACAAATAATTCATGCGGTACCGATCCCCATGGATGGAGACTAGCCATCAACCCTCCACAAAGGAGCACAACATAATCAACATATCACTTTAATCCGCACAATGGGATTGAATCTACCAATGGACTAAAGTCCCAACATAATATGCTATGAAAAGCAATGATGCTAAATTCTTCTCAACTCACCAAGATCAACATGTATATCATTCATTTCATATTTAAAAAATCATCATAATCCTACAATCATGTTTTATATCAACAATACCCATTTCTCAACAACATCAAATCATCAATTTATAATCAATCCACGTTTATAATCATAAAAAACAATTCAAGTTTTCCTAAACATTCAGCACTATAAATTTTCTCACAACACTCATTTTATTTTATCAAATTAAAGTTCATCTTGTTAGCCTTCCAACGCCTCGAATGGGACCTCAATCGGAGTCACGAGTCAAAAGTTCAACTCGTTAGCTTTCCAACACATATTTTTCACTGGTTAATCGGTTAACCATTTGGTTAATTGATTAACACCTGAACATAAGCAATTTTCTTGCTGTTTTTACAAATTATGCACCAAAACACATCAATTTTAGGAAGAAAATTCCTGGAAAAATGTTGAAGGATATAATTTGGAAGGTTGTCGGGGCTACTTGTAATACCCTTCTAACCCAACATAATATTTGCGATAAATATACTTAAATAAATCAGAGTACTTCATAGAAGGTGTCACATTTTCTTCATTAAACATCAATTCAAATATTTTATTAAAATAATACTTTCTCTAAATTCAAAACTTCGCAGCGGAAATCATATTTCAAAATATCTTCTTTTATTTCATTAACACGTCAAGACCTCTTGGTCATTGTAAACAATCATCATTCAGCTCAAATCAGCATATAATAACTCATAAACTCATCCTAACAAAACAAAAATTAATCACTTAAGCATTTCCCACCCGGTGTTACATCTACCAGAGCAAGACACCAGACACTCTACAAGATTAAGTTAATAAACTTCAAGCTAGAACTTCACGCAACATGAAATTATCTTGGTTATCTGCACGTTACCCATGTAGAGACAACATTAAAACTAGAAGGATGAGTAATCACAATTCATTATATGAGATATAAATAAATAGATATCATATGTATAACAATTAAATCACCACAACAAAACATCATATACTTCACAACTCAGAACAACAACGACTTCAAAATCTTCATATAAAACATCATATTCCAAAGATTAATCACACAATTCATTTAACACAAACATCTTGCAATGCCACAAATAATGCAAATGGAACATCATTGGACTCATGCATGCGGTACTGGAACATCACTGATGACTTAGTCATAGTTGTATACAAAGATCTCCACCAATAGGATCGATTCTCGCTTGGAACCAGAGCACATCATAATTTGCACTTAATCCTCACAATGGGATTAAGGCCATCACTGGACCTAAGCGTCCTACAAATCTTCATTGGATTTACCATCCTGCAAAACATCACTGGACTATTTGTCTTAAACAAATGCTATAAAAGCATGATGCGCAACAACACATAATTCGCGACCACAGCTAGTCAAAACGCATCATCATTCATCATAATCATCATATTATCTCATATACATAAATTATAATCACCACTTCATCATTTTTCATAACAAACACCAAACAATTTACTCCAAGACATCATCATAAGAATTTATACGGTACGACACACATACATAATTTATTCGGCACACAATCTTGTCACCTAAATAACAACACAATCACTAAGTAATCACATCATATGCTTCATACTATTTTACTATAATTTAGATCATTATGATATCTCTCTAACGCTTCAAACAACATGTAAAACCGGCTCACAATTAGAAAATTAAGATCACACATATCACTTACTATCATACACAAACTACACATAAATCACAGTCATCACAGCACATAACACACATCAATATTTTTTCTCAGAAATTCAAATTTTACTCAGTAAGGTTTCACACGGTAAATGCCCATTAATACTGTCACATTGGCTTACCAAATCCGCAGCTATATCCTAACACATTTACTGGTTACTTTACCTATTATCTAAACAAAATATAGTCCATTCCAGTATTTCACCAATATACAAAATTCTCACTTAATCCTTCTGATTAATTTTAGTATTTTACTTTCTATAATCCAGTTCACATCAGTAGCTTCCCAATGCTTCAGATTAATTCGAAAACGAACTTACGATTAGAAATTATGTCATAAAAGAAAATAAAAGAATTGAGTGCCATCCCTCCCAATAATTGGTGGCTTGTGCCACCCCTTTAATTGGTGCCTCTTGCCACCCTCAAACTATGTGGTTGGCGCCACTTCTATACTATGTGGCTGGTGCCACACTTAAATCCAACTAGTGGCAGGTACCCACCAATTGTATTAGTTTTAAATCACAAAAATGAGTTATATAATACATAAATTTTCAATTACTATAAAGTTATATAATATATTATTTCCCTTTACAAATAAAGTGATAGAATTATTATTTCAATTTGAGTTAAACCGAGCACACACCACCCTCACTCACTGGTGGCACTCGCCACACATACATGTGGTACTCGCCACTTATAATTCTTGGTGACACGCGCCACCTTCATCTTAACAGAAGCATAAATCAGTCACCAATTCACCAATTATTGTACGATTCATGTTTCCGTTTTCCTACCTTTCTCAATCAAACTCATCAAAATTCCTCTTATAATCCTCATCGATTGAAACTCGGAACACCTACCAACATCCAATTTCTAATCGACTTCAACAAACACTCTTCAATTCAAACCCAAACAACCTATCACTGTCTACATCTTCAAATCTAATATAATAACAATAATTCCACACTGATAAAATTATTACGGCATTAATTTCTTATATAACACGACATTCATCAAATTCGTAATAGGTTTCCATAAACCCTCAAAACCCCAAATTAATCACATACAATCTAAACCCTATATCAAATATAATAAAAAGTAATACTCCCCATATCTTAGGTGTTAAACCCTGAATTCCCTTTCCTTGAGACCTTCGAGAAACCTCTGTGCCCTAGCCTTTTCGCCTCCGTTCCATAGAGCACTTCTCACAAATACGATTGATAAATGAATTCTCCCAAAAATCTGATTATCTGTTTTTCTTCTCTTACCCCCTTGGGTCTCAATATGTTATTCCATTTTTATCCTCACTAACTCCATTCATATTTACCACTTTACCCTTAATGTTCCTTTCTTATTTTAAATAATAATAATCCAAATAATATTATTATATTACAATTATTAAAATAATTCTAGATAATCATTTAATTCATCAAATCACACAACACTCATCATAAACACACCTTACACCATAATATCTCGCCAACTTCACCGATAAATCCTGAATATTTATTATAAACCAATTAAATAAATATTCTAATTATTTTTTGGTGTTACAACTCTTTCCCACTTAAAGAATTTTTGTCTCATAAAATTACCTGGTGCAACCAACTCTGGATACGACTCTCACATCTTTCTCTCCGACTTCCACATCGTAAATCACAACTGTAAGACCCTTTTACCCCACAAACAATTTTAGAAAAATATTTTAAATTATCAAAGTAAAATTAATAATAAAGTTGCCACATACATTCAAAACATCATTAGTAATCATTGTCTTGTCCCGTAACACGGGTTGTACATTCATCATTAACATAATAATATACAACTATGCAACAAAATCATACTGATAATTCAAGTCAATAAAAATGTTTCATAAAAAAAATGTATCCATGATGAAAATAATATCAACTCTGTGAAAATTCATCATAAACAAAAGAACACGATGTTTGCAAACGATTCTCAACCCGATATTACTTGACACAGAGCAGAACACCACTAAAACACTACTAAAGTGATAAATGAATATGCTCCAAGGCTACATTCTCTAGCATCACAAATCTACTCTTGATTATCTGCAAGTTACCCATATAAGAGGCAACATTTCCAAGAAGGCAGGGTACGAAATCACAATTCATTATAAGTATATATTGAATGAAAAGAATAAACAAAATATCAACAACAACATCATGGCATCATCATCAATATATACAACACATCTATAATTACATCCTTAGTATGCAACGTCAACTAGAATGAAATGCAAAGAATGCATGTGGTACTGATCCCCATGGATGGAGACTGGCCATCAACCCTCCACAAGGGAACATGATAACACTAAATTTCACCGTATTTTTGACTCCGATTTCGCATGCATTCTTAGGTTTTATTTTTATTTTGTTATGTTATTACTTTGTTTTTCTTTATTTTTAGGTTTTCTATGTAATCGGGGCTTAAATCGAAAAGAGGAGCGAAAAGGGAGTGGAAACGGACGAAAACCAAGAAATTCAGCTTTTTACACTTACGGCATCCACCATGGCTGGCGCCATGGGGTCTTCCATGACGTGGCCACGTCTCAAGACCACTCCACAACTGCCAAGACCCACGATCTCCACTTTCTTCATCAATTTCCACTCATGGCGGGCGCCATGGCCTTGTGGCGGGCGCCACAAGGCAAAAGTGGTTCCCTCCACTTTTTAGTGGAGGGGGGCATCCTGGTCATTTCCCATTTAAGATTTGCCTATAAATAGGACTTTAGAATTTCGTTTTATTCATCCAAACTTAGAATCTCTTAGGCATATATCAGTTTTAAAGCAGTTATCATTCCACATCGGGGTGTTACTACAATCGAGTGATCGAGTCTGTATACGTCTGTGCGATCGAGTTTTGGAGCACTCTGGGAGGAAGTTAATCCTGCCGCCATTTTAATTCCAGTTCGTATTTTATTTTTCCGCATTCGCTTTATTTTATTTACTTTCCGCATTGCTTTACTTTTATTTATTTCTCGCACTCGCTTTACGTTATTTATTTCCCGCACTCGCACTACTTTCGTTTATTTCCCGCACTCGCTTTAAATACATTTATTTCTCGCACTAGCACTACTTTTATTTACTTTCCGCACTCGCACTACTTTTATTTACTTTCCGCACTCGCACTAATTACTTTTATGAAAAATTATAAAAATAACTTTTAATTTACCATGTCTAACTAAATCCCTAAAGGTTAGAATGTAAGGATCGTAATTGAATCAGTAATCCGTACAATTGTTTGTAGAAACACTTAAGGGCTATTTTAACTTTCAATATAAGTTTAATTGTTTTTAACTATTTCAAAAATAGCCAAAAGCGCTTTGTATAGTTCATTAGGACTTTTTAGATTAAAAAGAAAAGAGATTTTAAAACGATTTTCGGACGCGTTAAGAAGTTTAGAGTCTGGTTCGTGAGAACCTCTTTTTGCTAAGAAATACAGGTTAAAATACTTTTCAACTTAGTTAAGATACTATATTTCTTAAAAAATAGGTTTACTACTCTAACGCAGTACGCATCTTTTTATCCGTGACAATAGGAGGGGTTGATTAGAGAGTACAACTCGGTTCTGAATACGCGAAAGCGACAGTTCCTGTTAAATTAGTTCTTTTCAAAGTGGAAAACATTTCCCATAAGTAGTTTTATTAACAAGTATCGGATTATCAATTGATTACGTGAATTATATTCGAGCCTGTCTTTATTAATTGTTTAAAATTATTATTTTATTTACCATTGCACTCTCCTTAAAACCATTATATTCAGTTGCCTTAGATACACACCATAACAACAGGTACGATAGATTGACACTTGGTATCTGTGGATTCGACAATCTTTTATATTACTCTGACGTGTTCGTACACTTGCAAAAAACACGCATCAAGTTTTTGGCGCCGTTGCCGGGGACCAATTTCGTCAAATTTCATACCCTGTAGTTATACCGTTTAGACTAAGGTTGTTACCCACCGGTCAATGCGAAAGGCTCGCAGTGCCGGAAGTTTAGTAGACCCTCTAGCTGAACCTGAATGTTACGCTCGCGCACGTTTGTTTTTCCATAGTAATAGGAGAGCTATGGCCGAAGATCAAAACCGAAGACCTCTTAAGGACTTAGCCCAACCATCAAACGAGGAACCTAGTTCCAGTATAGTAAACCCCACTATCCCAGCCAATAATTTTGAACTTAAACCATCCCTGCTGCAATTAGTGCAACAGAGACAATTCGCATGTCTTGCTACTGAGAACCCAAACCAACATTTAAAAAACTTTCTCCAGTTAGCAGACACCTTTAAAATCAATGGAGCTCCTCCTGAGGCGATACGCTTAAGATTATTTCCTTTTTCCCTCAGAGATAAAGCTCTATCATGGTTAGATTCCCTTCCACCCAATTCCGTAACAACCTGGGAAGACCTTAGAAAAGTATTCCTTGCTAGATATTTTCCCCCAAGTAAGACCGCTCTTCTTCGAAACCTAATAACCAGATTTACCCAACACCAAGGAGAGTCGTTATTCGAAGCCTGGGAGAGATATCAAGAGCTATTAAGAGCATGCCCACATCATGGCTTACAGAATTGGCTAATCATTCAAACCTTCTATAATGGACTTCATTATAACACTAAGATGACCATCGACGCTGCCGTTGGTGGCGCACTGATGAACAAACCTTACCCTGAAGCTAGTGCCCTTATCGAAGATATGGCCCAAAACCATCAATCATGGGGAGTAGAACGAGCAACAGTGGAAAAGAAGGAAGTCCAAGGAGGAATACATGAGCTAAGCTCTATGGACATGATGCAAGATAAAATGGACACGTTGGCCCTTAGAGTCGAACATATGTGTACAACCCCGAATACTGTAGCCGTAGTTTCGCTGAATTGTGAGATATGTGGGACGCAAGGACACCAATTTGCCGAATGCAATCTGTTAAATGAGACCAATCCTGAGCAAGTGAACTACACCCAAGGGAACCCATTTTCAAACACATACAACCCTGGATGGAGGAATCACCCAAACTTCTCCTACAAAAATAAAAACCCTATCCAAAATATCGCACCTCCGAGACAACAAGGTTACCAAGCCCCTAGAACAAATCAACCTATGCAACCTGTACCACCAAGTCCGAGCCATGAGAAAATTGTGGAAAATTTTATCACCGCTCAAACACAACAAAACAAAGAGTTCATGAACCAAAATGTCCATGTTAAAGAACTAATTACCCAGTTAGGAACCAAGGTTGACCAAATTATTACTCATAATAAGATGCTTGAAACCCAGATCTCTCAGGTAGCTTTAAACCAAGCCCCTCAGACTACACCTGGAGGACAGTTCCCTGGACAACCTCAACAAAACCCAAAAGGGCAAGCAAATGCCATTACTCTACGAAGTGGAACCGCTTATAAGGAACCTTCTAACCCTAGATTAAGTGATCCCGAAACTTCTAAGAGAAATGAGGAGAAGGAACCAGAGGAATCTGAAAACCCGGAAAGTCAAGAAAAAGGAGAAGAACCTAAAAACAAAACCTATGTACCACCACCGCCATAAAAACCACCAATAACATACCCTCAAAGACTAAAGAAAACCCAAATCGATAATCAGTATCAAAAATTCGTTAAGGTTATAGAAAAACTTCACGTAGAAATCCCCTTTACAGAAGCCATCACCCAAATACCTTCTTATGCAAAGTTTCTCAAAGATATACTTACAAATAAACGTAGACTTGAAAATCCGAAACCCGTGGAATGTAATTCTATTTCTGAAAATAGGTTAGCAAAGAAAGATAAAGATCCCGGAAATTTTTCTATTCCTTGTATTTTGGGGAATCATGTAATCGAAAAAGCTTTTCTAGACTTAGGAGCTAGTGTGAGCTTAATGCCTTTAGCAGTTTGTGAGAGATTAAACTTAGGAGAATTACAACCTACTAAGATGTCACTTCAATTAGCCGATAAATCCGTTAAATACCCTATATGCATACTTGAAGACGTCCCTATTAGGATAGGTCAGCTGTTTATACCTACTGATTTTGTTGTCATGGACATTAAAGAAGATGACGACATACCAATCCTCCTAGGTAGACCGTTCTTATCAACTGCTGGAGCCGTAATAGATGTTAAAAAAGGGAAACTAACCTTCGAGGTAGGTGACGAGAAGATAGAATTTTTCCTTTCGAAATTCCTTATGGCACCTGTAATAGGAGATGCTTGTTATGCCTTAGATATCATTGATGAATGCATTAGGGAGTTAAGACAAGAAGAAGAAATTGAATCTATAAAATTTCCATTAACCCTTATTTGGGAAGATGACAGTTATAAAAAACCCTACATTGATGATAACCTTCACGAATGTTTATCTCTTACCCCAGATCCTATGCCTTGCACTATGAAACCAACCGTAAAACTTAAGGAACTTCCTAAGAACCTGAGATATGAATTTCTTGATGAAGAAATGAACCGTCCAGTTATAGTCAGTGCTACCTTAAACCAAAAGGAAACAAACCAATTGTTAGATGTTTTACGAAGGTACCCCTCAACCTTAGGATATAAGATCTCATATCTAAAAGGAATAAGCCCATCCGTATGCATGCATCGGATTTTGCTTGAAGAAGATTCAAAACCCTCCAGAGAACCCCAACAAAGAATAAATCCTATGATGAGTGAAGTAGTTAAGACTGAAGTTCTTAAGTTACTAGAGGCAGGTATAATATATCAGATTTCGGACAGTAAATGGGTGAGTCCTGTGCATGTGGTACCTAAAAAGGGAGGCATCACAGTCGTGAAAAACGAGAAGGGCGAACCTGTAGCAAAAAGAACCGATGGAGGTTGGCGTATGTGCATAGACTATAGAAAATTAAATAAAGCAACTAGGAAGGACCATTTCCCATTACCATTCATAGACCAAATGTTGGAGCGCCTAGCCATACACTCTTACTTTTGTTACCTAGATGGATATTCAGGATTCTTCCAAATACCTATTCACCCCGAAGATCAAGAAAAAACTACCTTTACATGCCCTGTTGGAACTTTTGCCTACAGAAGAATGCCTTTTGGACTCTGTAATGCCCCTGCCACTTTCCAACGCTGCATGATGTCTATCTTTGCAGACTATTTAGATGGAATCATGGAAGTATTTATGGACGATTTCTCAGTCTGTGGATCTGATTTCAAAAATTGTCTTATCAACCTTAAGAAAATCCTGGAAAGATGTGTGGAGGTAAACCTTGTGCTAAATTGGGAAAAATGCCATTTCATGGTCACCAAAGGAATTGTTTTAGGACATATAGTTTCCGAAAAAGGTATAGAGGTAGACAAAGCTAAAATAGAAGTCATAGAGAATCTAAAACCGCCGAAGACTATTAGGAAGATAAGAAGTTTTCTTGGACATGTCGGATTTTACCGACGTTTTATCAAGGACTTCTCCAAAATAACAAAGCCCTTAACTGGTCTTTTAATGAAAGATGCTGAATTCATCTTCGATGGAAAATGTACTGAAGCATTTAATCTTCTGAAGCAAGCTCTGATTTCAGCACCTATAATGAAACCCCCTGATTGGTCAGAACCGTTTGAGATAATGTGTGACGCTAGTGACTATGCTGTAGGAGTCGTTCTAGGTCAGAGAAAAGATAAAAAGTTACACGTAATTTATTATGCCAGTAGAACCCTAGACGCTGCACAGCTTAACTTTGCAACAACCGAAAAAGAGCTCCTAGCTGTAGTTTTCGCCATAGACAAATTTAGATCTTATCTAGTAGGAGCCAAAATTATAGTTTACACCGACCATGCTGCCATTCGTTACTTACTAAGTAAAAAGGATGCCAAACCTAGGTTACTTCGATGGATTCTATTACTGCAAGAGTTTGATTTAGATATCCGTGATAAGAAAGGCACAAATAATGTAGTAGTTGATCACCTTTCTAGCCTAGAATACCTGAAACCTGACTCAGTACCCATAAATGACGATTTTGCCTATGATAGACTGATTGCCCAACTAGAAACTATTGAAGATGATAACCCAGACCCACATGAGCATTCTCATAAATCCTTAGCCGTAATTAATGTACCTTGGTATGAAGACTTTGTTAATTACCTAGCCGATGACATCATACCCCCCGATCTAAACTACCACCGGAAGAAGAAGTTCTACAGTGATGTGAGAAACTTCTATTGGGACGAACCATTTCTTTTCACGAGAGGTAAAGATGGCATTTTTCGCCGTTGTGTTCCAGAAGAAGAGGTACATAATATAATTGAGCACTGTCACTCTGTACCTTATGGTGGACATGCAAGCACATCTAAGACCTACGCCAAGATTCTTCAAGCTGGCCTATTCTGGCCTACTATGTGGCGTGATGTCCATGCTTTCATTGTCAAATGTGACAGATGCCAACGTACAGGAAATATTTCAAGATGTAATGAAATGTGTCTAAGAAATATCCAAGAAGTAGAACTCTTCGACGTATGGGGTATAGACTTTATGGGACCATTCCCACCATCTTTAGGAAATCAGTACATCTTAGTAGCTGTTGACTACGTGTCTAAATGGATTGAAGCTATCGCCGCACCCACGAATGACACCATAGTAGTCATCAAATTATTCAAAAACTATATATTTCCCAGGTTTGGAACCCCCCGTTTATTCATAAGTGATGGAGGATCACACTTCATATCGAGAATAATCGATAAACTTTTAAGCAAGTATGGAGTTAAGCATAGAGTAGCAACACCATACCACCCACACACCAATGGACAAGTGGAAGTATCTAATAGGGAGATCAAACAAATTATTGAGAAGATTGTCTCTATATCTAGAAAAGATTGGTCGCAGAAACTTCAAGAAGCGTTATGGGCCTATAGAACCGCTTTCAAAACCCTTATAGGAACAACTCCTTATCAGCTGGTCTATGTAAAATCATGTCACTTACCTTTTGAGTTGAGCATAAGGCCTATTGGGCTATCAAAACTTTGAATTTGGATTACTTAACTGCTGGTGAAAAACGTATCCTTGATATCCACAAATTAGAAGAGCTCAGACAATCTGCCTACGAAAATGCCATCATATACAAAGAAAGAACTAAAGCTTGGCATGACAAAAGAATCATAAGAAAAGACTTCAAAATAGGTGATCATGTTCTCTTGTTCGATTCTAGGTTACGACTTTTTCCAGGGAAGCTTCGTTCGAGATGGACTGGCCCTTTCGAAGTATCTAAGATTCTAAGATCTGGTGCTATTGAAATCAAGAACCAAACATGTAAACCGTTCATCGTCAATGGACAGAGGTTGAAGCCCTACGAAGGAGGTGACATCCCAACAACATACTCCTGCCATACTCTGAGTGATCCACAAAATCCTTTGAATGATGTGTAAAATTCGGTCGTCGAGCTAATGACGTTAAACAAGCGCTGCATGGTAGGCAACCCATGGTTTTCTTATCTTACTTACTTTTTATTTATTTTTACTTTATTTTAAATTTGTTTACTTTATTATTCTGTCAGGACTAACGATTGAATGTTTTATGTGATTTCAGGACCCTTGTTTGCTAACCTTGTGCAGAATGCAGAACCCCGATGACATGCATGTGGCCTTTAGAGACGACGCACGGAGAGAGCGTTACTATGTCCACATGTGACGCCCTATGGCACCTACCAGGTACCCAGACCAAGATTGCATGGATGCCTTAGGGATAGAGCCAAGCGTCAGATTCTTATGCCACCAACTCTAGTGGGACCAGTTTGACGATATGAACAACACTTACAGGAACTTGACTCTAGAGTTCCTCAGCTCATTTGATTATGATCCTTGGGTTGGACCCAATGGACATGCTGTTTTCAGGCTATTCGGGACTGACTAATCCTTCTCTCACAAAGAGTTTGGTGATTTACTAGGTTTTCAGACTACTCCTGATGCTATTCTAGAGACACTGATGGGGTATTTTATTAGCAGAGAAGTGGAAAAGTTTTGGTCTAACATCTCAGGTGGAGGGAGCCAAGATCCTTCCACTCAGTTTTCTCAGGTAATCCACAACCCTGCATTAAGGTACTTCCAGATGATTCTAGAACACTTTTTCCTCGGTTTTCCAGATACAGAGACTTTGTTGAGTGAAGAGGAGATTTTCCTACTATTTTGTGCGACTCAGTCACGCCCAGTTGCTTGTGGAAACTTTCTGTTGAAGGGCCTTGCCAGTGTCGCCAGATCATCTGTAGGCATTATACATGTCGGTGGGATTGATACACAGATAGCTACTGCATTGGGTTTGTCTCGCAAATTATTGCACCTCAGGACCTTCTGCTGCTACACCACCCTGGATGTTGACTTTTGTCTTGACAGAGGACTGATGAGGAGGGCCTCTTTTGAGCCCAACACGTTTAGATTACTGATCGACAGCGAAGTGATACATTACTTTACATTAACAGACCCACTGATGACCAGTGTCCACGACCCTGCTAATTGGAGTTATGCTTTAGAGGGTTATGGAGATACTGTCGAAGAGCCAAAATCACCTCTCGCCGCTGAGTACACTCATACACCTCTTTCACCCCGAATCACTGTTATGTCTAACAATATGTCTTTGCAGCCGCCTGATCTACAAACTCAGATTTATGAGCTCCGCAAGGAGACTGCCCAGCTCAAGCAGGAAGTAGCGGACTTGGAATTACAGATCCAGGTATCTGATCTCACTCATGCCTCAGAGGCAGATGCTCTATATCAGGAGATTGAAGAGCTCCGAAGGGAGATAGCTGAGATTCGTGGATCGAACCAGGAAGCGAGGCCTACCATATGATCATTTTACACTGACATTATTACTCTAGTATTTAATTTTTCATGCCTTGTTTTATTTCTCACATCTCCAGACATATTTTATATTATCGCATATATTACATTTTTCATGTACTTTGATTTTTATCTTATATATTATTTCATGCACTAATCTCATTTTTTCTCTTTTCTTTTGTTTTATTTTATGTCGAATAAAGAAAAAAAATATAAAGACAAAAATATTTTCATTTTTTGTCTTCATAAAAAAATATGCAAGCTTCATGCCTTAGAAGAAAGAAGAAAACGCTATCCGGACCCCCCGAAGACCAAAGGCGAGACAACCTACTCTCTACTATTTCACAACAACTGACGGACAACATGAGCTTCAAGCAACAATCACGATTGGTTTCGGATCGTGCCTACAGTAACGTTTGCCGTGCCTTGACCGATATCACATCAGAGCAGGCCCGTCAGCGAGAAGTCAACTGACGGCACTACCAGCTTATGGAGGCCACTCAGGGTTCCATCCTAGGTAACCTTCGAGAGGTCCGGGGTGCCCAGGCTGCCTTATCAGCACGACTTGACCGGAGGGACCATCAGAGCAGTAGATCTTGTCGTTCCAGACCATCACAGCAGGACGGCGAAGGCACCAGTGCTCCTCCGCAGTAGTTTCCCAGGTTACCCTCCTTATCTTATTTCGAAACATTGGGGACAATGTTCGATTTAAGTGTGGGAGGGGATTTTATTGCTTTCTGTCATTTCCCTTTCTAGTTATTTATTTTCTTTCTGTTATTTCCCTTTCCAGTAAGTTATCTAGTTTAACTTTTCTTAGATAATGCATGAGTCTGACGAGTCACCAGTCTAGTGTATTTTTAGTACATCCTCATTTTTTCCCATTTCCTTAGCCTTACCAAAAATTTTAAAAAGAAAATAATGTTGTTTCACATGTTTTTTGGGCTTTGAGACAGGTTTGGATTAGGATGTGGTGACTTTGGTCAACTTTTTGAAACATCAGTACCATTGTAGCACCATAGACCTCTTGAATATAGGAATCACTCCTAAACCCCGCACCATGGCCTTTATTATCATTCAAAAAAATTGTCCTAAGTAGTTTATTCTAGCAGTCAGCTCCGGCCTAAGCATGCTCTACGTAGGGGGCCGATGAACATAAGTGAATGATCCAGTACTAATAAAATAAAAAGAAAATGGCAAACTCTGGGATAGGTGACCCTCACAAAGTCATTTAAACCGAAAAAAGAGAAGAAATTTTTTTTTGCCACAAAAAGAAAAAAAATTGCAGTCACCTATTGTTAGTTGGTTCAGAGGTATCTGGCACTGAACTTGGTAGGGCGGATTACGATCTGATCCCCCGCAGCTACATTTAGGCAAAATAAAAACGGGTTTACACATGCTTATGTGCCAGAAACCTTATGTTATGGATCAGAATCACTAACCGGTCACTCTACTATGAAGCATGTACAGATAACGGGCATAATGTGATTGCGCCTGAATGAAAAGGACCCAAAAAGAGATGAGAAGATAGGCCTAGGTATTGTGGGATGACATGGGGTGGTAAATATAGGATTGAAGTTTGTGTCTGTGTTATTATGGTACCCTTGGTTCACTTAGTTAGTACCTGTCACTGCATCCTGACTTGAACTTAAGAGCCCTTTAGCCCAAATCACGTGTTGACACCAGTTTTCTTCATTTTTTAGCCTTTAATGTTTGCTTGAGGACAAGCAAAGGTCTAAGTGTGGAAGGATTTGATAACACTAAATTTCACTATATTTCTGACTCCGATTTCGCATGCATTCTTAGGTTTTATTGTTATTTTGTTATGTTATTACTTTGTTTTTCTTTATTTTCAGGTTTTCTATGTAATCGGGGCTTAAATCAAGAAGAGGAGCGAAAAAAGAGTGGAAACGGACGAAAACCAAGAAATCCAGCTTTTTACACTTACGGCATCCACCATGGTTGCCGCCATGGGGTCTTCCATGACGTGGCCACGTCTCAAGACCACTCCACAACTGCCAAGACCCACAATCCCCACTTTCTTCATCAATTTGCACTCATGGCGGGCACCATGGCCTTGTGGCGGGCGCCACATGGCAAAAGTGGTTCCCTCCACTTTTTAGTGGAGGGGGGCATCCTGGTCATTTCCCATTTAAGATTTGCCTATAAATAGGACTTTAGAATTTCGTTTTCTTCATCCAAACTTAGAATCTCTTAGGCATATATCAGTTTTAAAGCAGTTATCATTCCACATCGGGGTGTTACTGCAATCGAGTGATCGAGTCTGTATACGTCTGTGCGATCGAGTTTTGGAGCACTCTGGGAGGAAGTTAATCCTGCCGCCATTTTAATTCTAGTTCGTATTTTATTTTTCCGTATTCTCTTTATTTTATTTACTCTCCGTATTGCTTTACTTTTATTTATTTCCCGCACTCGCTTTACTTTATTTATTTCCCGCACTCGCACTACTTTCGTTTATTTCCCGCACTCGCTTTAAATACATTTATTTCTCGCACTTGCACTACTTTTATTTACTTTCCGTACTCGCACTAATTTTATTTACTTTCCGCACTCGCACTAATTACGTTTATGAAAAATTATAAAAAGAACTTTTACTTTACCATGTCTAACTAAATCCCTAAAGGTTAGAATGTAAGGATCGTAATTGAATCAGTAATCCGTACAATTGTTTGTAGAAACACTTAAGGGCTATTTTAACTTTCAATATAAGTTTAATTGTTTTTAACTATTTCAAAAACAGCCAAAAGCGCTTTATATAGTTCATTAGGACTTTTTAGATTAAAAAGAAAAGAGATTTTAAAACGATTTTCGGACGCGTTAAGAAGTTTAGAGTCTGGTTCGTGAGAACCTCTTTTTGCTAAGAAATCCAGGTTAAAATACTTTTCAACTTAGTTAAGATACTATATTTCTTAAAAATAGGTTTACTACTCTAACGCAGTATGCACCTTTTTATCTGTGACAATAGGAGGGGTTGATTAGAGAGTACAACTCGGTTCTGAATACGTGAAAGCGACAGTTCCTGTTAAATTAGTTCTTTTCAAAGTGGAAAACATTGCCCATAAGTAGTTCTATTAACAAGTATCAGATTATCAATTGATTACGTGAATTACATTCGAGCTTATCTTTATTAATTGTTTAAAATTATTATTTTATTTACCATTGCACTCTCCTTAAAACCATTATATTCAGTTGCCTTAGATACACACCATAACAACAGGTACGATAGATTGACACTTGGTCTCTGTGGATTCGACAATCTTTTATATTACTCTGGTGTGTTCGTACACTTGCGAAAAACACGCATCAGAACACAACATAATCAACATATCACTTCAATCTGTACAACGAGATTGGAGCTACCAATGGACTGAAGTCTCAACATAATATGCTATGAAAAGCAATGATGTTAAATTCTTCTCAATTCACCTAGATTAACAAGTGCATCATTCATTTCATGTTCAACAAATAATCATCATACAATCATGTTTTATATCAATAATACTCCATTTATCAACAACATCAAATCATCAATTTATAATCAATCCACGTTTATAATCATAAAAAACAATTCAAATTTTTCTAAAAATTTAGCACTGAAAAATGTCTCACATCACTCATTTTATTTTATCAAATTAAAGTTTATCTTGTTAGCTTTCCAACGCTTCGAACGGGACCTCAATCGGAGTTACAGATTAAAAGTTCATCTCGTAAGCTTTCCAACGCATATTTTTCACTAGTTAATCGGTTAACCATTTGGTTAATTGATTAACACCTGAACATAAGCAATTTTCTTGCTGTTTTTACAAATTCTGCACCAATACACATCAATTTTTCATACAAATTCATCCCAATGCAACCCAAAACTTCTTTCTAATTAATAATTAATCGCATACATCAACAATGCATCAAATTAGACATCAAATAAATAATTCCAAATCATTTTACACATCCCAATTCATCAAATAATACATATTTCATTAAACCCCATCATTATCCCAAAACCCCATAAACCTTCTTCTATTCATAATTCAAAACAACATATTATCATAATAAACAATGAAAGTTTCCCCATACCTTAGAGAAAATCTGTAGCTTTCCTCCTTTTCTAAGATTCCTCAGCAACTCTTCAAGTCCTAGGGCTCTTCTCCTTCTCTTCCTCTGAATTCTTCACAAAACACGAATAGTGAGAAAAAGTGATCGATCTTCCCTTCTATAGTTAAAATATCTCAGTTTATGAACTTCCAATTCTATCCTTACTCCTTTCCCTTTATGACCATCTTGCCATTTTCTTATTATTTATATTAATAATTGTTGTATCCTAAATTTTGACCCGAGTTTCTATTTTGTGATTTAAAAAGTCAAAGAGGGGCTCTTTTGACTTTTTAGACATATTTTTCAGTTTTGTGGTTTTTTTATATAATTTACATTTTTATTTATAAGGGAGTGGGGTTGCTTTTATAAGTTTAAATTTTTAGAAATGATATTTATTAATTGAGATTTAAAAAAATAAATAATAAATTTGAGTCTTTTTATTACTAAAATAAAATCGGATTTATTATAAAAAAAACTGTGAATTTGTTTTAAAATCTAATAATTACTTATTAGGTTAGTAAAATAAATCAATCTCTATTTTAAAATAGAAAAGGGATTTATTTTAGAAAATTATTTTAAAATCTAATAATTACTTATTAGATTATTAAAATAAAAATCTTTGTTTAAAATTTTTTTTTTATTCTATTTATTTATTATTTTATTTTTTAAAAATATTAAAAGAAGACTAGGATTTTATATAGGTTTTTATAAATATATGTTTATGGGGGAGCAAATAAGATTTTACTTATTTTAAATTTTATTTTAAAATGAAGTTGGAAGAGTTTTTATTTATATATTATCAAATCTTATTATTAATATTCATATTAATATTATTATAATTTTTATTATTTTTGGGTCAGATCAACTATGTTGACTCAAAACCCTAAACCTAATTTTGTTCTATAAATAGGATCTCAGTCTCTCCTATTTCACCATCCACTATTCACATATTCAAGTCCTAAAGTTGTTGTTCTTCACATTGAAGAAAAACAACAAATAAACCCTAAAAGCCTTCTTCAACTGAAAAACGCAAAAAAAGAAAAAAGGAAAGGGAGATAAGACAACAAATAAACCCTAAAAGCCTTCTTCAACTGAAAAACGCAAAAAAAAAGAAAAAAGGAAAGGGAGATAAGTGGGTCAAGAATTATCAAAAGCAAAGGGAAAATACTGGGTCGAGCCAAATACGAAAGGGGAAGATAGTCGAGTCAAATACGAAAGGGAAAGATAGGAATCTGAGGATGAGAATCAACCGAAGGAATCTGAGGATGAGAATCAACCGAAGAGGAGAGAGCTCTAAAGTTTAATAATTTTGCTCACCGGAGTAGACCTCGATCCCGTAGGTTGGTTTATCTGTTAATGCCTCACTTATAAAAATATGTATAAATTATTATTGGATAATATGTATAAATTAATCTGGGTGTTTATAATTATAAGTCTGGTGGTATTAATATTATTTTTCAAATAGAATGTATAAAATAAAACATTTATAAAATAAATCATGTGAGTCTAAAAAGAATAGAAAACATTGGTTTTTTTTACTACGTGACAATCCTTATATTTTAGCATGGTATATTATAATAATCCGAAACATAATTTTTATCATTAGTGGAAATTGATACTCCACATTAATTTGGTCGACAAGTTCAAGGAATAGGGCTCGCCGTTGTCACCAGGTTTTAAAAATTTTTAACTTATCAATCAATGTCCATTAGTGAAGGTCATTCGTGGTAGTATTATTTTCAATACACCCAACATAAACTCAGAAGTTGGATTGCACTGAGATTGGATTGCACTGAGATTACATTAGCCGCGGCTGGACCGTCCGCCTTACACCATTACCCCGCCGCGAAACCATTACACAGCCGCCGAAAGTCAGATCCCTTCATCGGCAAATCACACAGAAAACGCCAGCCTCCCTA
Source organism: Lathyrus aphaca (assembly GCA_963966055.1). NCBI lineage: Eukaryota > Viridiplantae > Streptophyta > Magnoliopsida > Fabales > Fabaceae > Lathyrus > Lathyrus aphaca. The sequence goes on from OZ014523.1 coordinate 111,856,853, forward strand.
CTGCGACCATAACCGCACCGTCGTCGCCCATCACCGCCGCACCACCGCGCGATCAAAACCTTCGACCATCAAACCATTCGCCGTGATATCAGCCGTGCCACACATCCGCCGCAAAAACGGCCATCTCCCTGAGCAAATCCGCCGCAAAACTCACGTAGATCCGACAACCATCCATCAATCATCGTCCTCGCCACCTCCCGCTGACTGTAATCAGATGCAATAATATTTCTTTATTTTCCAATTATGATTATGGATGTTATGATGGTTGGATGTTGTGTTTGAAAGAAGAGGGTTATGTTTGCTTTGAGTGTATGAGAAAGTGAAAAAAGGAAATCGGAGTTTTTGGATAGAAATGAAGAAGAAAGGAGGAGTGGGTTGGGAGAAGAGAATCGTGACAGAGAGGAGAGGAAGAGATAACATTATTTTGGTTAAAAATAAATAAATAAAAAATCAAAAGAAAAATAATAAATAAACAAATAAAAACAGGGGGCGACGCCTCCCACTTACAATTAGGTTTTTTTTTTTTTTCTCTTTTAGGGTTTATGTAATGGGCCTTGCGCCCTACTACTATTAACACCCAATTTTGGTCACAATTACTTCTTCAGCGTGAATTACATCTCTGGATTTTTTATCAATTAATTAAATTAATTACTTAATTTAATTATAAACTTAAGAGTCAAGGGTTATAAATTTGGATTAGAAAAATAAAAATTAGGATTAGGTTTATAAATTTGGGGAAAAATACAAATATGGATTTTTTTTTTTACTTTTATTTCTTGGGGTTTATTAATTGGTAAAATAGGGAAATTATTTTTAAATATAAATGAGGGTTTAAATTTTGGATTTTTATGGAAATATTGTTTTTGAGGATTTTTTAATATTTGGGTTTACGATTTTTTTTTAAAGGGGATATATATATATATATATATATATATATATATATATATATATATATATATATATATATATATATATATATATATATATATATATATATATATATATATTGGTTATCAAATGAAATTTAAATATAATTTTGGAATTAAAATTGTAAATTGAATTTAAATATAGTTTTGGGATTAGAAAATTTTACGTTTGACTTTAGGAGTGTTTAGGGATTAAAAATTCTATTTAAATATTTTGGGTTATAAATTTTATTAAATGATTTTGGGATTGAACTTGTTTTGTTGGGAAAATATTCTGATTATATTGTATTTTCAATTTGATTTTATTTTGGGATTAGAATAATATTTTGGGGATTAAATTTGCTTTATTTTAAATTTAAATATTTGGGGATTTGATTTTTATTATCAATATGGGAGTTCAAACTAAAATTTGGGATTTAAACTTTGTTTATTTTGGGGATTTATACTTTTTTGGGGAATTATTTTGGGATTTGAAAACATGTTTTGTTTTTTGGGATTGAAATTAAAATGTATGTTGGAATTAAAATTTTACTTATTTCAAAAGTTAAATAAAGTTTGTGGAATGGATTTTAAAATGGGGGTTTTACTTTTGGGTTTTATAATTGTTATGGGGTTTTATAAAAATATTTTTGGGTTTTATTTAAGGGGTACTAATTGGGGTTTTATAAAAATAATTTATTAATTTAAAATAATAAAAATTAAAGGGGTTTATTTTAGGATTTAGAAATTAGTAAGCGGTAGTTAGAAACATTAAGATTAGGGATATGGGGTTAGAGAATCGAACTACGACACTCTGATCCTTCTTTCGAAGGTACGTAGGCATAGGGTTGTGCAAACCCTAGAGAGTGCAATTAGGGTTTATTATATTTTTATTATTTCATTTATTTTATTTATTTCACACGAACAAAAAACCTTAATTCTTGAAAATGATCCTACTAAGTATAGTAGAGGTGAGGGGTGCCTAACACCTTCCTCCCACCTAATCGACTCCCAAATCTTGGGATTTAGGTTTATCATTATTTACCTTAAAAAATAGGATGGTGACTCTTAGAATTTTAAGCCGGCCACAACAGTTGGCAACTCTGTTGGGGATTTGGTAGTCAATCCTAATTTTAGGATTTCTAGGATTTTGTTTGTGGAGATTTTTGTTTGGATTTTATTGTTTTATTTTTATTTTTTGGGATATATTATATGTTATTTGTATTTTCTTATTATTTTGGGATATTATTTGGTTTAGTTAATTGATTGTTATATATATTATCATATTGTTTTTATTATTGTCATGATTATTCATTTTGGAGGGAATTTTTGCGTGAAGCCATAACCAAGGCTGAGAAAACCCTAGATTATTAGGATGTCAAGCAGAAGTTTCTTTGATGGGGTTTACACCTCGTCAATGCATGGAGGCCGCACTCGGAATAGATCCTCCCAGGGGTATCTCCCCATCAAGGCTATCCCCTTGGTGGAGGATGATGACTTGGCAGTTGATCCGTGACTTCGGGAACCTAGATACCCTACCTTTTGATAACCTTGTGTATTCACCCCCAAAGGGGTCGTTACCAGGTTCTTGCCTAAGGTGGACTTATCCCGAAGGATTAGCGTATGAAGGCTTACTCCTTCTCATGGTAAAATAAGGGTATATTCCTAAATTTTATGGCTTATCAAAACCGTATATCCTACATGTGAGGGGATTAGGTAGTAAACATCTAGAACCATCCTAATATAGGGATCCACTCAAGCTAGGTCATACTTGCATATACCCTAAAATCGTTTGAGTTTCCCATGCCGGTCATTATCTCTATATATAAGGAGACCTCTTGAATAAGGCGTTCTTATATTCGGCGTTATCCATAACCAATATGTAGCTTTTATATTCATAATTATCCTAAATCTGTAAGGGTTTCCTCATATCTGTCATTATCCTAATATGACACTTGCATTGCACCCCAAGAAATTTTTTAGCATACCTAAAAAAAACTTTTAGCGTACCTTAAAAATAAAGGAATAAATATTTTTGCATACCCATGCATTTTCATACATTTACATACATACCCATACACTTGCATATCCTTTCCGATTTTGCCCTTATCCAATTGCCAAGAGCTAAGATATTTCCCGATACTCACAAGTGAACTCAAAGAATATCTCAAGAAGCCATGAAAGGACTAAAGAGGGGAAAGTACCATTAAAAAGAGAGGGTAGCCTTTTTCCATGTCAGTCACAAATTTACTCAGATAAAACAACTTCACGCTCTTCATTAATCACAACAAAGGGAGTTTGGAAGGGAACTGGATCCTACGCCAATGTTTCATGACTTACTCGGAGGATCCTTATTGAAGCAAGAAATCACATGATCCTATTCAGATCCACATGATCGACAATAAGAAGTTGACTTTCAAATTAGGAGTCTCATGGGTTAAAAGTCACCCCTTATCTTTGTGAGACATGGTATGAATTTTAATGTGTAAAAACTTGGCATGATTGAAAGTATAAGTGGTTCTCAAGGAAAAAAGAAGAAATGGAATTTTTGGGAAAAGGAACTGAATGAGTCGACTCAAATTCCACAATGAGCCGACTCATTCAGTGTGGTTGGTGCCCAAAACACATGGGTCCCAACAGGCTGCCTGAGGCAACATTTTGGCCGACTCATGGGTATGGATGAGCCGACTCAAACTCTTTCATGAGCCGACTCATCAAAATATTTTCCTTCACATTTCCTGCGGGTCTCAACAGGCTGACTCTCTGTCATTTTAGGCCGACTCACCAGGAAATTTGAGCCGGCTCATTTTGTGATTTGAGTCGGCTCATTACTGTGCTACCTTATTTTTTTTATTTAATTTTCCTTTCTATTATTATGCATTCACTAACCAATATAAATAGTTGGTTTCATTTCTTTTGAGAGGTTAACAAGAAAAGGAAAAGATATACACGCATCTCTATTCATCTTCTTCCTTCTTGCATCCATCAACAATCACACACAACAATCTTTGTTGATTAAGGTGCTTGCTTCGAAGATAACGTTCAATCGTGAATTAGTGTATCAGATTGGGTCGAGTGTGGGTTTTTCTTGGAAAAATCTGAAGGGTTTTCTCCTCTAAGATCATTGAAGGTTTGGGGGTTTTGCACACAACTATCGTTCGTAGATTCAGCCGAGTGAGGTAGATTAAAGATCAAGTGGATCGTTCTTTCATATCACGGTAGACAGAGGATTGCTAAGATCTTTATGGGTTCACAAGTGTTGAAGAAACTCAACCGTGCTCAAAGTTTGGAGGATCGTGAATCCTTGCAATAAGGGAGCAACTAATCAGAGGCTTTCTCGACACGCGTGGAAGACTTGATTCTACTTTGGATCAAGGGACAAGAGGAAGATTTGACAGCATATTTAACGCGGTTTGGTTTGTTGGTTCATCTATTTTTCTTCTTGTAAAACAATTGCAATTTAATAAAATTTCCCAATTCGATTGTGAATTGGGGGCAGAGTACTTCGAGCGAGGACGATGAAGGAACTTTCTATACAAATTCCTTGTGTTCTTTACGTTTCTCGTATTTTACTTTTGCTAATCTTGATTTTGTGTGCTTTAAAATTCTGGTGTATCAAAGTAGTGCACTCAAGGTGTTTGATAAATTGTCACACTCAAAAGTGATAACTATATTGTATAAAATTCTGCACTACTTGATACAACAAAATTATACTTTGGTTTTTGCACTCCAAGTGTTTGGTAAAAAGCTTAACCACACAAAATCAATTTGCTTGTGCTTATTTTCTTCTCTATATCATTGTTAAGAATAGTTTCATCAAGTTTCGATTTATCAAGTGAATCATTTGTGAAATATTAATTCTTCTAGTCATCATTCAAATTACAATTGGTTTAAGCGTATATCCGATCTTCGGTGACTTCAATTTTAATTATAAGATTTTCCGGGAAACTTCCGCAATACATTTTCAATTAATTTTTGAAAAGTAATTTTTGAAAAGTAATTTTTGAAAAAAGGATCTATTCAACCCCCCTTCTAGATCCACGCTATCGTATAACAAGTGGTATCAAGAGCACCTATTCATCTAGTGTTTCACATACAACTTATTGGAACATGGACAACGATCCAACGGGGGCGTACAATAGAGCTCCAGTTTTTACTGGAGAAAACTATAGTCACTGGAAGGATTGTATGCGCATTCATATCAACCTTGTTGATAGAAAAATTTGGAAAGTTATTCAAGACGGCCATTTTTAAATAACTTTGCTCGGTCCGGATAATATCCAAATTGAAAAACCGGAAGCACAATGGGATGAGAATGATGAAAAGAAATATAGCTATGATTGGAAAGCTCGAAATATGCTCATAGCTTCTTTGGGAGCGGATGAATATTTTCGAGTTTCTCATCACACCTCGGCTAAAGCTATGTGTGAAGCCTTACAAGTTTCCCATGAGGGAACCGATGATGTAAAGCTTGATCGAATTAATACTCTATAATAAGAGTTCGATCAATTTCACATGAGCCAAGGGGAAACCATTGGTGAAATGGGAAAAAGATTTTCTCACTTGACAAATCGACTAAACGCTCTTGGTAAAACTACTCATAATGATGTAGCTACTAACAAGATTTTGAGATGTCTTACTAGGGAATGGTTGCCAAAAGTTACAGCAATCAAAGAAGCCAATGATGTAAGAACCTTGGATTTAACTACATTCATTGGAAAGCTACAAGAGCATGAACAAGAGCTCTTAAACTTACATGAGCATGAAGACAATGAAAAGAATGAAAAGAACAAGAAGAATAAAGATCATGAGAAGAAGAAGAATTCTATTACATTGAAGGCTTATTCCTCAAAATCCTCCACCAATAAAGATAGTGAGAGTGATTCAAGTGATGATGAAGACGAATCAAATGAAGATATGGGTTTGTTTGTAAGAAGATACAATCGGTATCTCAAAAAGAATGAAATATCTCATTCGGAAAAGCGTCTCATCAACTATGAAGAAAATTTAATCCTTCCAAGCAAGAGTTTGTTAAAAGTACTAAAGGTAAGGGATCTTGTTACAACTGTGGAAAACCGGGTCATTACAAACCGGATTGTCCTATGCTAAAGAAAGACAAGGCAAAAGATAAGCATCAAAGAAAAGGTAACAAGGATAGAAGAACATATATTGCTTGGGAAAGTGATAGTGATTCGTCTAGCAAAGATAGCTCAAGCGATGAGGAAGAGAAAGTAAATCTTTGCCTCATGGCTCATAAGAAAGGCAAGAAAGAGGTAAGACATGCTAAATATGATAATGCTGAAAAATTGTCTTATAATGATTTGCTTAGTACTTTTAATGTTCTCCATCAAGAGGCTAAGGAAGATTTCAAGCGCATTGCATCCGACAAAAGAATTTTTGCATATTTAGAGAAAAAGGTTTCGGATAATCAAAATGCAATGAAAGCTCTTAAGACATCGATGGTAGAATCTATGGTAGAAGACAAGCGAGAATGGCATAACTTTCATAGTAGTGAAACATGTTGCATTTAGCAAAAAGAAGTTAAAACTCTTTAAGCCAAACTAGACAAGTTGTCACAACCAAAGATGACGTTTACTATTGATCGTTCAAACTTTAGAGAATCAATGAACAACCCATATCAAAAATATACCTATGTTGTGAAGGATCAAAATAGTAAATGTAAGTCTAAACCATTCTTGAAATGTCACTATTGTTGCAAGGAAGGTCATACGATTGCCAAATGTCGGTTTAGGAGATACTTGGTCCCTAAAGGAATTTGTAAATGGTTGCCCAAAAGCAACAAAATTTTCACTCACACTCTAGGACCCAATGAAAATTGGGTACCTTTCTCTCTTGTCTAATCATGTAGGTGGAGTGTCTTGAGACTACGGAGAAACTTTGGTTTCTTGATAGTGGATGCTCAAGACATATGACATGTGATATTTCCCTTTTCTATGACTTTGTGGCTAAGAAGAAGGGTTTTGTTACCTACGGTGATAACAATAAGGGAGCTATACTCGACAAAGGTAGTGTAGGTGCCTCTTCAAGTGAGATTGTTAAAGACCTTGATATATCTCGTGTGGAACCCCTTCCGGATATTGTTAATAAGGAGCCGGTTGATGTGTCTAGTCTCAAAGATGAAGGTCAAAAATCCTCCCAAAATGATCTACCATTGGAATGGAAAACATCAAAAGACCATCCCATCGATAACATCATTGGAGATATCTCAAAGGGTGTCATTACTAGATCAAGGATAAGTAACTTTTGTTTTTATCATGCTTTCGTATCTCAAATTGAGCCTAAAAATGCCAAAGAGGCCTTACTTGATGAAAATTGATTCCTAGCCATGCAAGAGGAACTAAATCAGTTTAAAAGAAATGAGGTTAGGGACCTTGTTCCACCTCCGCGAGATCATCGAGTAATTGGCACCAAATGGTGTCGCTCCCGAAAAGACTTTACGTCCCGGTGCAGACGCGGACTGTCAGCGATGTTGGAGGTTGAGGTTGAATAGAGTCGCCAGCTAGGCATTTTTATCCCGAAGGAAAGGTAATGCTGCATAAACCTGGAAGGGTATGGATAAGATAGTTGCGAACCAAAGAAACTGAGAAAGGGGGTTGGTTACGACCTGAGAAGGTATTAGCACCCTGATCGTCCGTCGTACTCGACGGGATCCACGCTTACTTGATTGTGTTTAAAAGGGCAAAGTATATGTGTTAACTGTGTATAAAAAAGCTAGGGAGAAAAGAATGTAGAGAGTGTCAGTGCAAAAGAAATGGTGAAGTGCTCAAGACTGAGGCTTAGAAAGAATGCTGGAAGGAGAGGGGAGACAAAGAGACTTTTGTTCGATAACTGTTAAGTTATGCCTACGTATCCTCGCGTGCAATGAGGAAGTCAGAACACCGTAGTTCGACTCAAAGAGACTGGATGATTTTTGACTGTGAACTGCTTGCTTGTCTATGCTTAAGTGTATGACTCGTCTGGCTCGAGTGTTAACTGTCTTGTATTAGACGAAAGAAGCAAGTTCTCGTTTATAGAATGAGTGTGATGAGAAAAGAATCTCGGAGGAGATGATTATTGTTTGTTTTTGTGTGTTTAGTTTTTTATTTTTTTTGGTGTTTTGCATAGGATAATGAGCTTAAGCCTAAACCAAGGGTTGTAAACTCATTATATCCTCCCTGATTAGGGATAATGAGCCTACTTAAGTGTGAGATAAGCATCCCAACTTAATTACCATGATGATATAGGATTAAGATCATTAACCTACTTGGTAATTATTAAGTTTTTTTTGGGTTTTTGTTTAGTGTTAAGTAATCAGGGATTAGTGAACTCATTACACCATCCTAATAGAAGGATAATAGATGAGAACACTTAAGCTGAGGAAGATACCTCAACTTAATCCATGGTTAGGGACTAAATTCATTATATAACAAACTTTTATTAAGGTGGATTTTAATTAAAGGATGAGATTAAGAAATGGATTTTAAGTTTGTAAGATAACTTGAGGCGGACTTGTCCATTAAACACTAGGGTTAGTCCCTCTTAACCAAAAGGAAGAGATGGAACCCTAATGTAAAGCCCAAGTTACAAGATTATGTCTTGATTATTATTAAGTGTTTTTATTAAGTGGTGTAAACAAATTAAAGGTTTAACACTAAGGATTAAAGTTATACACTCCATCCTAAGATAAGGATGCAGACATAACCCTAATTCAAAGTCATAAAGCTTTAAGAGTTTAGCCTCTGATTGTGAGATGAGAAGAGAGACTCAAGGAGACTCAAAGGTAAAAAGCTATGGGGGACTATGTATAACCCTAAAAATTATCTTGCTTGGATATCCTATGGTTTGTGAGGTATAAGAGAAGATCTTCAGGAAGCCACCATGGAAGAAGAAGCAGATGAAAAGAGAAGAGATAGAAGAATAAGTTACTTACTTCCTGGAGAAGATAAGTAACTTAAAAGAAATAAATCAAGAATTAGAGGGAATAAGTGAATTAGATTCACTTCAAATACAAGTAGATATGAAAATGAGGAGAAAAGAAGAGGTGGGATGTGAAGGCAAATCCACATCCCAAACAACTTACCATAAGCCCCTGAAATGTTAGTATGAATGCATAAGATGCAAAGCAAAAGGAAATGAGATGAATAAAGATGAAAAGACCAAAACCAGAAGTGTATATGCAAGGATAATGTGTTATGAGATGATGCAAAGTCATACATAATGCTTATGAATGTTCATACAAGGATGAGATGCAATGGAAGCATGTTCAGAAGCATGCAAACACATGGATGTTCATGAAATGTAATGAATGCAAAGCATAGAAAATGAATGGAGAAATGATCAAGCAATGTTCAAGCATGTCTTAAGATGTCTAAGATGTTATACAAATGCTTGGAATGTCATAGCAAGTTCATATGATTGAGATATGCAAAGATGAATGCAAATGAACATGAGAAATTAGAGTTTTATGAATGTATGAGATGCATATGGCCAAAACAGAAGCATACATCATGATAAAAATTTGAAATTGAACTCAAAAAAACCCTAAACATATAAAAGATCACACCCCAAAGGAGAAGGTCAGAAGCTAAACCTAGACAAAGTTATGAATTTCCTAAGTTAACTAGGGTTTTTGGATGATTCTAAGGGGAAAATGCAAATCAAATTGAAAATTCAATACAAAAATATGAGATAAATACCCTAAAAACTATATGCAAAATTTGAAACAATGCAAAAATAATCAAGTTCAAACTCATCATGGTTAGGCAGAAATAAAATTTTCAAGTTAGGGTTAAAAAATGTGATTTTTAAGAACCCTAATTCAAAGATAATTGTGAAAATGTGATCAAACCTAAAAAGAAATTTGTATGGTGAGTTTGAAAATGTTTCTAAATGTATGAGAATGCTTTATGAATTTTTTGGTGATTTTTAGAAACCTAAATGCATTTTTAATTAATTAAAATCAATTAATTAATTAAATAAAACATTTAAATGTTTCAAAAATACTTTTTTAATGCAAAAATTAAAATAAAAAATGTTTTTGAGTTGAGAAAAATATTTGAAATAAAAATGCAGAAAATGAGATTTTTTAAATTGTTTTTGTTATTTTAAAATAAATGTGGAAAGAAAATGAATTAAAAATGAAATAAAATGAAAGTATGCCAATCTGATGGTTGAGATTCAAAAGAGGGAAGACTGCGCGCGCGTTTGGATGGCTTGGATTAATCTGGAAAAAAAATTAATTAAACCTAATTAATCTAATTAATTAATAATTAGGGTTTTAATGAACTAATCCTGGCCATTCATACACGCGGGAATCATGATCCAAGGGCCCAAATTCAAACTAAGTTGATTAACCCTAATTACAAACCCTAAGCACTTTCAGGTGATCGAAGCAAGCTCCGGTCATCTTCTCCGGTCAACTCCTCAACCTATCTCTCTCAAAACACCACCCCATACCCTCTAAAGCTCCAGAATCAATCCTCTAACATCCCTAAGCACGAATCCAGCAACAAACAACATTTATATTTCATCAAATTCATGAATCGAAGCAAAACGGAAAATAGTGCAAAACTTTCAAAAATCAAATACATCCTACACACTCAACCATTTTCAATGATTCAAAGCTCAAAATGATCAGCACATCACATAGAATCAGTTTGTAACTTAAAACACAAGTTCTGGAAAAAAAGTTCTTGGATGATACCTGAGATGAAGCTTTCCAAGTTTGAGCTTTATGGACTTCTCCTTAATGCTAATCCACCCCAGTGACCGCCTTGATGCTTCTGGAGAGCTTAGAACAAGCTTTGAATGGCTAGTTTGTGGTTTTTGGTTCTGGTGTGGCAGAAATCGTATTTCTGTTTGGGGAGCTTTTAGGCCATGGCAATGGTTGCTTTATGATCCTTGAGTGATGTTGAGATGATTGGTGAAAGAATCAGTGATTTTTGTTGGATGTGGAGTGAGTTTCGAAGGAATGAAGGTTTATGGAATTTTTGATGATTCTGAGCTTAGTGAGGTTTCAGGCTTGTGCGTGTTGTGTTTTGTGTTGCTTGAGGCTTGTATAAACCAATAGGAGTGATCAGAAGAATTGATGTGGCATAGTGTGATTGGTATGGGCCAAGTTGCAAAAAAGTCAATAAATGTGTACTTGAAGCATGAAGGGGTGTCTGACTTCAGCTTGCATCAAGGATGGCCATAGGATTGGATTTTGTGAGCTGGATGGCTTGGATTGCAAGATTGCATAGGTTTTGCAAACTTCCCTCTTTGAAATTTCTTGGATCACAAGTCATGAAAACCTTAGGTCCAATGCCCAATTCTGATCAAGGCAAGTTTGGTGATGTTGTTATGATGCTTAGAGGTCAATTAGAGGTCATTAGAATGCTTGAAACTTGATTTTGCAAAAATCCCTCTTTGGCATGAACTTGAAAATTATAGGATTTTTCCCAACTTTGAAAGATCATATCTTGAGTTCTAGGATGAATCAAGAGGAGTTCTTGTACTTTTTAAAAATGGGAAGATCCAATCTACAACTTTCATTTTTAAGGATTTTTCATTTGAAGCATTTTTTATTAAGAAAGAGGAGGTTGAAAATCTTTCCCAAAATGGAAAGTTTCCATTACAAGTCATGTCCAAAAATGGAAAGTTTGCAAATGGCTTGAAATTCTTCAATCTTGTGCACTTATAACCACTTCTAAGATCAAATAAAGATCATAGAACCTCAAATTGATGAAAATGACCCTTTGGTTCCATTGATGGGGGCCTCAGATGCCCTGATTCTGACTTTTCTTGCACCACAAGTCACCAGTTGATCAAATGACTTCCACGATGAATTTCTTCATCAAATTTGGTACACATGATCCTTATAACATATAAATACCATTAGAATCAAGAATGACCAAAAAATTTGAGTTTAAGGTCTTTGAAACCAAAACCTTAATTTTAAGTCATTTGTGCAGGAAATCTTCAGTTTGCCTCTATGCCTTTACCATGCTTTGTTATCTCTTGACTTTTATGAACTTTGGGGAGCATAACATGATCATGGAACACACATGGACCCTCTTGGAAAGCTTTAAGACCATTGAGATGGCTCAGATCACTTCTTGGATTGCTCAGATCACAAACCCTAGATGCAGATGAAATGAACTATGTAGTGAGAGATGATATGCTTAAGCAATGCTATATGAAAGATCACAAGCCATGGTGTGAGAAAGAGTGAGGGCAAATTTGGGGTGTTTACAACTAGCCCTATTCAAGCATGAGTTAGCTGTGCAGGGTGTAAGTGCCTGACTTAACAGATAAACAAGATAACTTGTGGTTGAATACCAAAGACAATCCGAAATTTGCACTCACTGGGGAGAAGAAGAAAAGGGATATAAACTGTAACAGGTAGTATAGTATGAGTATCAAATGAAAGCGATGGAGGATGACCATCGAGCCGAGGACGACTGCTGGGGGTGAAAATGGTAAGTAGAGCAATGACGAGGACGACCATCATGCTGGGAAAAGAGACCACGGCGGGGACGACCATCGGGTAAAGAAATAAAACTCTCTGGGGATTAAAGAAATGAGGAAAGCACTAACGGGGACGACCATCAAGTAAAAGGGTAAATAAACTTCGACGGGGACGGTCATCGGGTAAATGAAATAATGATGAGGAACGGTCATCAAAAGGTGAAGGACGATCAACTAGCAGGGGACGGCTGCTGAAAATATCACGACATAGGACGAATGCCAGATAGAAAAGATCAAACGATGGGGACGGCCATCAGATAAGCAAGATGAAGGAAGATCATCAAGAGGTGAAGGACGATCACCTAGCAGGGTACGGCTGCTATTGGGGATTATCTCGACATAAGACGAATGCCGGATAATAAAGATCAACGATGGGGACGGCCATCGGATAAATGACGAGTGACGATCATCATAAGGTGAAGGACGATCACCTAGCAGAGGACGGCTGCTAAAAAGATATCACGACATAGGAAGAATGATGGATAGAAAGTTCCAACAATGGGGATTCCACTGGGGATAGGATGAGGGACGGTCATCCAAAGGTGAAGGACGATCACCTGGCAGGGGACGACTGCCGAAAATATCGCGAAATAAGACGAATGTCGGATAGAAAGGTTGTTTTGTTGGTGACTTACTGGGGGATGGTAAACACGAACGAGTGCTTACGCTTTAAAATAAACGGTATAAGTGTTTGATAATGTGTATAGACTAAAGATGCGGACGAGCATCCTTAGGACCATGATACGGACGAGTATCGATAGAAACAAATGCTGACACGTGTTTGAGGATGATGATACGGACGAGTATCAACTGGTTAAGCAAGGAACACGGAAGAGTGTTTGATCTGCCGGGGAGGTGATATATACAGACGCGTATCAGGGGATTATGTATAAGTATGTACAGGTGTTCGATCTGCTGGGAAAATATGTGCAAGACACGGACGAGTGTCGAAAAGATTGAGCAAGGGACACGGACGAGTGTTTGATTTGCTGGGGAAGTATGACACGGGCGAGTATTAAAAAACATATGTATAAGTATGACCAAGTATCTGTATTAAGAGTGCAAAAAGGATTCTGGCTTTGTCTGCGGGGAATATGCGTTTTGTATATTGCTGGTGAAGTGATTTTGTATTTACAGGTGACTGGATTGAACCTGGCTTATGATCATTCAAATGTTTGATTTTTGCTGTAATGCTCCGTATTAGACGAAATGTTATGCTTAGTTTGGGGAAAATGATGCAAATGCCATGATTATGCAAGATGAGAGCACCGATCCGAGATACGGACCCTGCAGGGAGAAAAATCTTTGGGAAATTTGCGTGGAGGGAGAACTCCGTTGGGGAAAGAGATCATTGGTCGATCTATGGGGAGAAAAGATCACTGAACGGTTCTTCCTAGGGAACTCTGTGGGGAGAAAGATTTCTGGGGGATCTTTCTGGAGGGATCCCGGCTGGGGAAGCTTCTGTTGAAGAGACCCGTGCTGGGGATGAGGAGGCTTTGGTAACTCCGTTGGGGAAGAGTATTTCAGGCATTGCTCTACTGGGGAGAAACTGGCAACTCTGCGGGAAAGCGATTCTGCCAACTTTGCTGAGGATAAGAAAAATCCTGGAAACTCTGATGGGGAATAGAAAGTTCCTGGCTACTTTGCTGGGAAAAGCCCGTCAGGCATTACTCGGGAGATCCTGCTTGGGGAGGAGGGAATTTTTGGGAGGTAATCTGTTGTAACTCCTTCGTCCAAGCGACACGCTGGGGCTTCAATGAGCTTCTCGAAGGGTCCTCCGTGGGGATAACAACTTCATGGTGAGATACTTCCGTCAAGTAATCCTGTTGATGAGGTGATTGCTGACTTGGCTGGGGATACGATGCTTGATATGCCCCATGCTGTGAAAGATTGCCTGCCTTGAGTACCTGCAACCTGTTAAACAAAGGAAATGCACAAGTGCCCCGAGGTACCCTCAACCGGATTCCGTCATAGGAGTTAGATTTGCTCAAGAGTGCAATATATTTCCTGCAAGCATTTATTAAAATGGTTTATATGTTTTTATGCAAGTGTTGTATTATGAACTTTGGACATTTTGCAAACGAAACAAAAATGTACAAAACAAAGTGTGACTGAAAATTCTGATTTTATTGATTTGTGTGCCCTGAATAGGCAAGTACAGTGAAGAAGCGAATCCCTAGAATGAGGAGATTGCTGTAAAATTGAGAAAATAAAAGTGTTGGCAATGTTTGAAGTCGACGCTCCAGTGAGCTTCCTTTGTTATGACCCGTATGACCTTGACGTTCTTCTTATCTTGCTTTCTGAGGAAGGTTGATTCTGACCGACGCTTTATCCTTTCGAAGCTTACCATGTTGTGAGTGATACAGACGACTTCAGAATGCAGTTGTTCGCTTTTTCCCTGATTTTGCGTGGACCGGCCTTTTGGGTTTTCAATCCACCGGGATACCCATTTTTGCCTGAGCTGTCCGATGTGACTTTTCAACTCAGCGGGTGTACATTTTTTTATTTTTCCCTTATTTTTGCCTGAGTCTTTTATTATGTTTTTGACTCACCGGGATGCCCTATTTTTGTCTGGACTTACATTCTATTTTTATGTCCAGCGGGTCTTTTATGCGAAGTATTTTTTAACTGCATCTGAATTCACAAGAGATAAGAAATCCTCGCCATCCATAGTAGTGAGCATCAGTGCTCCACCAGAGAAAAATTTCTTTACTATGAATGGGCCTTCGTAGTTTGGCGTCCATTTGCCCCTGTGGTTTGTATGAGGAGGAAGAAGTCTTTTCAGAACAAGCTCTCCCACTTGGTATTCCCGAGGTCTGACTTTCTGATCGATGGCTTTCTTCATTCGCTTTTGATATAACTACCCATGACAAATGGTTGTTGATCTCTTCTCTTCAATCAGACTCAGTTGATTATATCGAAATCGGACCCATTCTGCTTTATCTAGTTTCACATCCATCATTACCCGCAAGGAGGGTAATTCAACTTCAACAGGTAGGACAACTTCCATACCATATACAAACTGATAAAGTGCTTCCCCAGTAGATGTTCTGATAGATGTTTGGTACCCATGCAAGGCGAATGGTAGCATTTCATGCCAGTCTTTGTATGTGACTACCATCTTCTGCACAATCTTCTTAATGTTCTTGTTAGCCGCCTCAACAGTGCCATTCATCTTTGGCCTATAAGGAGAAGAGTTGTGATGTTGAATTTTGAAGTCTCAACACAGTTCTGCCATCATCCTGTTGTTCAAATTGGAACCATTATCAGTAATGATTCGCTCGGGAACTCCATATCGACAGATGATATCCCTTTTCAGAAATCGAGCTACCACTTTCCTGGTGCATTTGCATACGAAGCTGCTTCAACCCATTTGGTGAAGTAATCAATGGCTACCAGGATGAATCTATGACCATTTGAAGCAGTCGGTTCAATATTTCCAATCATATCAATGCCCCATATGGCGAAGGGCCAAGGTGAAGACATTACATTCAAAGGATTCGGAGGCACATGCACTTTATCTGCATAGATCTGGCATTTATGGCATTTTCTGGCATAGGCACAACATTCTGCATCCATTGTGATCCAGTAGTAACCCGATCTAAATAATTTCTTTGCCATTGCATGTCCTCCGACATGGGTACCGAGAGAACCTTCATGTACTTCATGCATAAGTAGGTTTGCTTCCTTCTTGTCAACACATCTGAGCAAGACCATGTCAAAGTTTCGCTTGTACAAAGAACCATCAGCATTGAGGAAGAAACTGTCGTCTAGCCTTCTCAATGTCTTCTTATCATTTGATGATGCCCCAGGTGGGTATCTTTGAGTCTTCAAGAAGCATTTGATGTCATGGAACCAAGGCTTGTTATCAGTGACAGTGTCCACAGAGAAGACATATGCTGGTCGGTCCAGTCTGGATACCAAAATTCGAGGCACATAGTTGGCAGTTTGTACTTTGATCATGGATGAAATGGTAGCCAAAGCGTCTGCAAACTGATTCTCATCTCGAGGGATGTATTCAAGCTTAACTGTTGTGAAGAAGGTCAACAATATCCTTGTATAGTCACGGTAGGGAATCAAATGCTCCTGATGAGTGTACCATTTGTTGTTGGTCTGGTTGATTACCAATGCTGAATCTCCAAATACATTCAAGGTTTTGATCCTGAGGTCAATGGCTTCCTTAAGACCCATGATACAAGCTTCATATTCTGCTTCGTTGTTAGTGCAGGCAAAGGTGGGCCTTGCTGAGAAAGGCATATGAACTCCTTTGGGTGTAATAAGCACTGCATCAACCCCACGACCGTTGCAATTAACATCATAGTCCATGCTTCTTCTAGGTCAGGCCCTTCAGTGTGAACTGGCTCTTCACGATTGTTTCCTTTCAAGAACATGGTGTCTTCATCAGGGAAATCAAATCTCATAGGCTGGTAATCATCAATGGGTTGCTCAGCCAGATAGTCAGACAATACACTGCCCATTGATGGCTTTCTGAGAGGTGTACTAAATGTAATATTCTGTTAGAATCATTTGCCACCTGGCAACCCTTCCGGTAAGTGCTGGCTTCTCAAATATGTACTTGACTGGGTCCATCTTTGAGATCAACGAGGTAGTATGAGTCAACATATACTGTCTTAGTCGGTGAGCAGCCCACGCTAAAGCACAACAAGTTTTCTCGAGTAGTGAATAACGTTGTTCACAGTCGGTAAACTTTTTGCTTAGGTAGTAAATTGCATACTCTTTTCGACCAGACTCGTCATGCTGGCCCAACACACACCCCATCGACTCTTCTAATACTGTCAGGTACATGATTAGAGGTATTCCTTCGACTGGAGGCATGAGAATTGGAGGTTCTTGCAGATATTCTTTGATCTTTTCAAAAGCTTTCTGACAATCGTCATTCCACCTGACTGTTTGACTTTGTCGGGATCAAACTCAATTCCCTTTTCACTTACAATAAAACCCAGCAGCTTACCAGAACGTACCCCGAACGTGCATTTGTTGGGGTTCAACTTCAACTGATACTTTCTGAGACGCTTGAATAGTTTCAGCAGATTCACCAGATGATCTTCCTCTATAAGGGACTTGACAATCATATCATCCACATAACACTCGATTTCCTTATGGATCATATCATGGAATAATGTTGCCATAGCCCGTTGATATGTTGAACTGGAATTGTTCAAACCAAACGGCATTACCTTGTAGCAGAAGGTGCCCCAAGGCGTGATGAAAGTTGTCTTCTCCATGTCTTCAGGTGACATCTTAATCTGATTGTATCCAGAAAATCCATCCATGAAGGAAAATACCGAGAATTGAGTTGTGTTATCCACCAATACATCAATGTGAGGTAATGGGAATTCATCCTTCGGGCTAGCTCTTTTCAGGTCCCGGTAATCCACACACATACGCATCTTTCCATCCTTCTTAGGCACGGGTACAATGTTAGCAACCCACAGCGGGTAACTAGTTACAACGAGAAAACCGGCGTCCCACTGCTTTTGTACTTCTTCCTTGATTTTCATGGCCATGTCTGGGCGAGTGCGGTGCAACTTCTGTTTGACTGGAGGACAATCTTCTTTCAATGGTAGTCTGTGCATAACAATATCCGTATCTAGACATGGCATATCTTGATAGGACCAAGCAAAGACGTTGACATACTCTCGAAACATACTGATGCGTTGTTCTTTCACTGAAGCTTGCAGACTGACCCCGATCTTCACCTCTTTCACATCTTCCTCGGTACCAAGATTGACAGTTTCAACTTCCTCCTGATGAGGAGCAATCACTTTTTCCTCTTGTCTCAGCAACCTGGCCAACTCTTCAGGCAAATCATAGTCTTCATCAACCCCTTCATCTGCTTGATTAATCGGATTGTCGAAGTCATACAAGGTCATGGCAGTGTCGTTGTTGGTGCAATCTGGAGGATTATCTCTGCAAGGGTTGAGATTTGTTCATTTTAGTGATTGATTTTATCTTATTTTAGAAAAAGTGAATGAAATTTATTTAAGAAAAACATTGCCATTTTTTGTTTTGTGCGAAAATAACAAAAATGAAAGACAGTGAGCGAAAAAGATCGTTTGCAATAGATGTCCATTGTTCATTAATCATTCATTTGCACAAAATACATATATGGCCCTATTACAAAATGAGTCCTGATACCTTGGGAAAGATGTATGACTTGATGCATGCTTAAATAGGAAATAATAATTACTCTGCAGCAGTAATCCTTATAATTTCCTGGGAATACCAGTTGGGGACTTGCTGGCTTGGGACTCTTGGACGAATCCAGCTTTCTAGGTTGAAGTCGCTTTCAGCCCCGTCTTCCACATTGTTGATTGTGTACGGGGTCAGCATACCCCCACTGATAAACTTGGGAGCTTCAACAGCCTCCTCTTGGACCTGTCGGGATGGTCTGTAACCCAAACTGAACTTGTCTTCCTTGATCTGAACATGCAGCAACTTGCCCCAGCCTTGGGCATTCCTGTCTTCCACAACCTTCCGAGCTTGCTTGTAAGAAGAGATTGAAGTACCAGACACTTCAGTTGCTGCTTCATTGACATTGAGGGCCTCGAAACCCTGACTCATCCTCTCATGGATCTCCCCATCCATCTCAATATACTTATAGGTAGCTAGATGACTGACAAAGATGTCCTTCTCTCCACAGATGGTGATAACTTGGCCCTCCCACTCGTATTTTAACTTCTGGTGAAGGGTCGATATAACTGTATCGACGATGTGAATCCAGGGTCGACCCAACAAACAGCTGTAGGCAGGCTGAATGTCCATCACATAGAAAATAGTTTTAAAAATCGGTGGGCTAATTACCACAGGAAACTCAATTTCTCCAAGAACCGGTCTTTTAGAACCTTCAAAGGCTCTCACAACTAGGTTACTCGGACGAAGTGCAAGACCATCATATTCCATCTTGACTAAGGCTTTCTTTGGTAAGACATTGAGAGAGGACCCAGTGTCAACCAAGACATGAGAAAGTACAACACCTTTTACACTCTAAGGTGATATGTAAAGCCTTATTGTGGTTACGACCCTCTGTAGTCAGATCAGCATCGGTGAACCCTAGTCCATGACTAGTATTGACATTTGAAACCACCATCTCTAGCTTATTAACTGTAATCTCCTCAGGCACGTAAGCTGCGTGCAGGACTTTGAGTAATGCATTTCTGTGAGCCTCGGAACACATGAGCAATGATAGTATGAAGATTTTGGAAGGTGTCTGATGGAGCTGGTCCACAACTTTATAGTCATTCTTCTTGATAATTCTCATGAACTCGTCCACATCCTGATCAAAGGATGTCTTCTGAGCTTCTTTAGCAATTGGTTCTTCAGGCACCACACTCTTTCCTTTTGCTTTAGCAGCAACTTCTGCTTCAACATTAACTCTTGGGAACTGTGACGCGAAGAGACGTCCATTTCGAGTGAAGCCTCCGCCTCCCCCGACATTATCAATTTGTGGTGGGGAAGTTGAAGAATCAAGAGTGACTTTCTTTCCATTGCAATACAGATCTGAGCCATAGTGCCAAGGCACGACACTGTTGATGTCATATGGGACTGGTCCAGGTACTGTGATAGTAACTGAACTGATTGTTGCGGAAGAAGGAGTTGTGACAGTTTGAGGATCGTAATAGATTGTGACAGGAGGTCGGACTGGTGATGTCACAGGTGCATGAAGTTGATAATGTTGATGGGGGTGTTGATGTGAGTTGTTGAAAGAATCTAGAACATGGATTATTGCTAGGTCATAATAGATGGTGATTGTGGAAATGCCATTGCTGATAGTTGCCATTGTTGTAGAAGATGCTATTGAACTGATGTTTGTTGAAGTTGAAGAAGGGATGGTTGTTGATGTTGTAGAAGAATCTTTTGGAATGATTGTTGTTGAAGTTGTAGGAGTGATATCTGTTATATCTGATGAAGTGATGTTTGCTGGTGTTGTAGGAGGAATGGTTGTTGATGTTGTAGGAACTGGAACTGTTGAAGTGATCTGTAAAGTGCCTTCTTTGATAAGACTGTTGATACCGGTTTTCAAATTTGCACAACCGTTGATAGATATCTTGCAAGCTTCACAATGGGCCTCACAACCTGGAAACACTTGGCACTTCAAAAGTTGGGCTTTAACCTCACCAGAGGTGTTTGAATATCTGCAACATTGTCAATTAGGCTTACTGGTTGATCCTCCTCAATGGCATTTATCCTAGGCCCACCATGGCTAGGCATAGGATTCTTGGTAACACTTGGAGGGGGTGCAAAATTGACTGCCTTAGAATCAATCAAATCTTGAACTTTCATGTGTAAGGCCCTGCACTTCTCTGTTGTATGGCCAGGTGCATTTGAGTGAAAAGCACATATGGCGTTGACATCATAATTTCTTGGAAGATTCTAGGGATCAGGTGGGGCCAGAGTCCTCAATTCGATCAGATTGAGCATCAGTAACTGTGGAAGTAAGGCAGCATAGGGCATCAGAATGGGATCGATAACCCTGTTGATTTGTGAAGGCCTTTGTTGGAAAGGACGATGTTGCTGATTATTGTTGTTGTAAGGTCTCTGTTGTTGGGGAAACTGTTGTTGCTGAGGAAAGTGTTGTTGCTGAGAATACTGTTGCTGAGGTGCTGGAGCAGGAATGGTGACAGCAGCCATTGATCTTGGCATGTACTGGGGCCTACCTCTGCCCATATGTACTAAGTTAGTTTCACCTGTCCTACGAGGTCTTGAGAAAGGTTTTCTTGCATTGCTGGAGCTATCACCGTTGTCAGAGATATTACCTATCTTCAAAAGGCTTTCAATTCTCTCACCATCTATAACCACATCAGCAAAACTGGTAGAAGAGAAAGCAGCAAGTCGGTCAATGTAGGTTCCTTGCAATGTGTTCATAAACATGTCAGCCATCTCTCTTTCAGACATAGGTAGCTGGACAGCAGCAACAAGTTGCCTCCACCTTTGGGCATATTCTCTGAAGCTTTCTCTTTAAGACTGAGACATACCCATCAGGAGGGTCCTATTGAGAGCCATATCCAAGTTGTACTGATATTGGCATATAAAGGCCTCGGCTAAGTCCTTCCAATTTCTGACTGTAGTCCTAGATAGATGAGAATACCACTCATGAGATGCCCCAGTCAAACTATCTTCAAAATAAAACATCCACAGCTTCTCATCCATGGTATACGCTTTTAATCTTCCTAGAAAGGATTGAAGATGGGTACGAGGACATGAGGTACCATTGTACTTCTCAAAGCATGGATGCTTGAACTTGTGAGGGATCCTGACTCCTTCTACTAATCCCATATCCATTACATCAAATCCCAACTAGTTTTGGGATTCCAAGGATCTTAGCTTCTCCGCTATTTCGTCCAGACGACGATCATAGGCTTCATCTCCAGCACCAATTACTGTGAATTGTTCATCCTGAGGATATTCTTGTAGAACATGACCTCCTGTATTTCCTTGGGTATTTCCGATAACATTGACTTCAAGATTGAGGTGGGGCCCAAACTCTAGCGGATTTGTTCGCGGTTGCCCGTGATCGTTGTTACTAGTACCTCCAGTGCCTGGATGGTTCTCTTCTAGTGTTTGCCGCTCGACTAACTCTCTCAATCTTTCTTGACTCTGAGCCAACCCAGTCATCACTGCCATGAACTGGTTCATCTGAGCCCTCATCTCAGTTCTCTCATTAGTCATCTGAGTTCTAACGTCAGTCAAATCCTATTGAACTTGGTCCATCTGAACTCTCAGAAGGTTGTGTCTTGTAGGATACCTGTGGACTCTATTGATGGGGAAGACCCTCCTACGAGCAATGTTTCCTGAGACACATAGCAAAATGAGAAAACATCAAAAAAAACACATGCAAACACTCAGAGAATGAGGTTAGCATGCAATGCAGTATGTCTATTTGTCCTCCAAGGGTATCCGGTTTGGCTCTTTGGTTTTGACCTTCCAGACCTCTGGGAATGAAGATGTTGAAGAGAAATGAAGTTCAAAAGAAGATCCAGGTAACACAAAAACCATACATTACAAAATACCAAAATACATAATTTATGATTACAACAAGTTCCCATGGTGGGTCAAAATATAATTAAGTCAAGAATTACAACAAAATCACCATGGAATAATGTACAACCACAATAAAATACAAGTACAAAGAAATCAAACATCCATCCCAAAGTCATCCTCCTTGACTTCCTTCAGGAGAGCATCAGTCAATGGTCCAACTGGATGCTCTGTGATGGTCCTGATAAGAAGGTTTCTGGTTGCAATGGCACTTGTCATCTTCTGGTACTTGTCTTGGTCTTTTGATCTCTTTAACCCCGCCCAGAGTTTCAACTCAGAGATTTCCTTTTGTGCTGCTAACAAGGCTTCCTGACTCTTCTTCTCATTAGCTTCCAGCTGCTTTATCTTAGCCTATGTCTTCTGATCTTCTTGCAAATGAGCTTTAGTAATCCTGATCCACCTAGCCTGACTTTCTTCCAAATAGTGCTCAGCTCTGGCTTTCTGAATCTTAGCTTCTTTGCAAGCATTCTTCAATAACAATTCCCCTGCTCGGGCTTTTCTGATGAAGTCATTTGTCTTCTCTATCTTAGTTACATGCTCGATTCAGAGCTTCTCTAATCTCTCAATGTCTAGACGACTGTCATTCCTTTCCCAAAGGGTCTTCTTCAGAGCTTTAGAAAGCTGGGTATTCCTCTCTTTCAGCATCTCAAACTCTTCCAAACCGACTGTAGCTACAGGCTCAATTGCTGATGGCCCTGGCACATCTTCCAGGGTGAATGGCATGCAGGTGACCTGTCCTATGATGCGAGACCATTCAATGTACTGAGCTGAAGCTATGTTGTTGCACTTCCCTAAAATGGCAGTCCCTTTAGTCTGTATGTTATCCCAAGTCCAGGCCGCTTGTCGGATGATGGCATGATTATTATGAACAACACAGTAAAGGGTCTATACTAAGTCCTGCTCCCGAGGTGGATGTACTAAGGCATATCCTAACTGTCTCTTGAAAAGCAAAGGATTGTAGTTGATGCAACCCTTCACTCCAATAAGAGGTACATTAGGATACTATCCACAACTTGTAATTATGTCCCTGCCCTTGGTGTTCTAAGTACACCACCTGATGTCTTCTGAAGTGAGGGCAATCATTCTCTTAGCCCAATTCCTTGACTGATGTGGGTTCAGGAAAGCTTCCATATTCGGCATGTGTCTCATTAACCATCTGTAGAAGATGGGTGCACAACATTTGACTAGTCTCCCTCTCTGCTTCTCATTCCTTTGATGCACTGAGTAGTAGAAATCCCCTAGCAAGGTAGGAACTGGATTCTTCAGCAGGAAGATGTGGATAGCATTCTTGTTTACAAACTTAGGTCCGTCTGCAAACAAGATGATACCATATATTCTAAGGGCTAGGAGAGCACAAATAGTTTCCCACTTCCCAATTGCAGCATGGATGGTAGCCTGAGTGATTAAGAAGTCCAAATGAAAGCCCGGGATTCCATCCTTGGTGGTCATATGCTGATCAATGATGGTGGTTTCCAAATTCAGAGCCTTAGCTATGTCTTCATTCCTAGGAGCAGTCATCTCAGGGTTGAAAGGGATTCCTCTTCTGATAGGGACACCCAACAACATAGAATACTCTTCTAATAGAGGACCTATCTGAAAGTCTGGGAAAGTGAAACATCTGAGAGGAGGGTCATAGAACTGGAGATAGGTGTGAATCATGCTCCTCTGTGATGCATCCAAGTCCATGATCATGTCCAGGATACCACCATAATGTTCTCTGAATAAAGGGAGATGATCATGAGTGATAAGGGCATGTATCTGCCTGATGCCTGCCACGGGACACTCAAAGAAATGGTATGCGATGTTGCTCTTCCTGGTTGAATCCATACTGACAATGGGTGTTGATGAAGGTAACTGGAGAAGATAGTAGCTGATGAGGACAACTGAAGCAGGTAACTGATGAAGTGTTGGAGAAGATATTTGAGCAGAAGAACAATCAAAACCAAACCAAAGAAAATGTAGATACCCTGTAAAACAAATAGACAAATGTTAAATGATGCAAAATGATGTATGCTTATGATATGCAAGGTTTTGTGATCAGGTGTTGGATTGTCATTCGCTTTTGATAGGGTCCATGAGTGTTCAGAAATCCGGATAAAGGTCTGAGAACCAGTAACCAGGTGGGGGACTCAAATAAAGAGTCACAAGTCCAGGGTTTCATAAGATCAGTCCAAAATAGTGTAACCTTAAAACAATGTCAGTAATAGGGTATGTTGAGGCCAAGGGTTCCTGTAAACCTGTAAACAACCCCACCCACTCACAGGCAACCTCGAAGGGACTTGATCTTATAAACTGAAGGGACTTGATGGTATTTGTGAAGGGACTTTGCTTAAGACACCTTACTTGAACTTTTGAAATTGGCAACATGAGAGGTAACCTTAGAAAGTGCAAGATGACGATCAAAGATCGACTTACGTGTGTGCGTGTTCATATTCAAATATTTATCTTATTTAAGTTAATTATTCTAAGTTAATTTTAATCACAAGTATGTTATTCACACCCTAGAATTACTAACCATACAGTAAATACATTCATAATAGAAATAAAGCAAAAATATAAAAACTAAACTATTACAAAGCTTCAGGACAATTACAATATAATCGGGAAATATAATAAAGCTAAATAATAATAAATAAGCAATAATTATTAATAATAAGAATTAAGATAAAAGGTTAGAAAAATAAAAATAAGAGAAAATAGGAAATTAGCAAAATAAGTTAATATTAGAAAAAAAAAAGATTTTTTAAATGTTTAATTAAGAAAATAGGTTTTTAATAATAAATAACTGCTAAATTATTTACATATTTAACAAATGATTAATTATTAATTATAATTTATAAAAATATTAAGTTAAATTTTAAAGTTAAGAAAAATGAGGATTAGGGTTATGGTTAGAAAAATTAGGGTTAGGGTTGTAATCATGAGAATTAGGGTTTTTTAATTATTAATTTAAATATAATTGATTTATTTACAAAATATATACAATAATAAAAAAACAATTATGAACAATTTGATTTTTTTTTGAGAAAATAAATTATGAATTTTAAAAATAGGTTTTTTATATAAGAAAATAATATATACATTTGTTTTAGGAATTATTATTTAGAAATTAATTAAGTTAAATAAATATAATATAAAAGAAAACAAAAAAAAATTGAAAAAAAGACATACCTGGGGCTGGGATTCGAACCCAAGCCCTAGGCTTTCCTCACTTTGGACCAACAACATCACCACCAGACCAAGCGCATCTTGGTGCTAGCATCAGGGGTAACAACCCTTTTGTTGTAATCCTGTAAAAATCAAAAAATATAGCAAAACAAAATGGCCTGGGGGGAATCGAACCCAGGACCATCACATTCACAAGCAAACACACAAACCAGTTGAGCCACATGGGGCGCGTTCAATATACATTCAACAAACAAACATTATATTTTAAAAATAGTTTTTGAATTTGATTTTTGGCGCCACTGAACTTCATCTTCTTCCTTGGTTGCTGCGAAATTTCCTACGATTTTAACTGCAATTTTACCTGCGAGTTCTTCCATGTTCATGACCTGCGAAACTCAAACATCAATCAAATGGTACAATTTCATCAAATTGATTATGCCAATTAATTCCTTAGGATTCATACAGTCTATCCATATTCTTTGAATCCATTTATATTTGGTTTTTTAGGAACCCCTAATTTGGTACCCGAAACCCTAACAATGGCAAGTCAGGTTCTAGGCTATGCTTCTTCAAGAAAATGTCCAGAAATCATCTATAGGTCATGACTAACACAAATCAAACAACACAATTAGTTTATATTATCTAAATAAATGGAATCGAAAATTTCAAATTCAAGAGCAAAAGAGGTTCGGTTTACGCATTCAGGGATGATTTTGATGATGCCAAGCATTGAGATCGTATCAATGATGTTCAAGGATCATGTCTATGTCCTTACATTACCTTAATTCAACCTGCAAATAAGAATCCGAAAATTGAAATTTCAATGAATTTTTTGAATGTCAAAAGTGTTCTTGGAGGCTGCCAAAATTCGTCCTCTTGCTTGTGATCACTTCTATGTATATATTGGAAGCAAATTAGGTCAGAAAGTCATGAGTTTATGGGCCTTGTAAAGATTACTTGATCATGAAGATACAACTTGCTATTTTAGTTAAAAAAATCACACAAATCCTTTCCTCTTTGGTCTAGCACGAATTTCAATCTTCCAATCAACTTTAAATCATGTTTATGAGTTTCTAGAATGAAAATCATATCAAATATTGAGCTTTTCATATTTTATTTTGATTTAAAATGATTTTAAATGAATAAAATCAAAATAAATAAAAATCTGAATAAATGATTTTTGGTTCGTGCATGATGTCATGGTAATGATTGGGTCATAAAAATGCAAGCCCATATGGAAAGAATTGGTTCTAAGATCCCATTTGCTCAATAAACCCCTAAATAATTTCCCAACTTTGCAAAGACACAAATACCTCAATTTTAAGGCTATGGAGGTGTTCTTGGACATTTTGGAAAGCTTAAAGAGTCCTCTAATAAACCTCTTTGGTTTCATGTATATATCCTTTACCATTCTCAAGTTATGCCCTTTGGAAGATTTTGACTTTTTGTTGACTTTTGAAATGACCTATAATGTCTTAGCTCATACCTTCCAAATGAAGAATTTTTAGGCTTGGCTTGTGAGACACAAAGTTTTAGAGAATTAAATTTCCTTCAAAATTAGCTTTGGATGGAAATTTTTTGATGAAGCATGTGAAAGTTATTGCTGGTCAAAGTTCAGTTGACTTTTCCTATGAAAACCCTAATTTAGAAACTCCTGATTCTTGATGATCTGAAATCTTCTTGATGAATCATGATCAACCCTTGATCAAATGATGAATTTTACTCCATATAATTGATGTTGGCAAAAAAATCATAAAGTTTGACTTTGGTTTGACCACAGTTGACCTCAGTTTGAATTTTTAACCACTTTGACTGATTTTTGCATATCTGATCATCTGACTGAGCAAACTCTTTGGGAAAGCCTTGAAACTTGACATAGGGATTCTTGAATACATGTAGGATGCTATGAAGCTCACTTGAGGCCTTGGAAGTTCATTTAGCCTGACGAAATCCAAAACCCTAGTTTAGGGTGCATTGCTTAGGAGGAGGCTTTGTCTGAGGGAACTTCCAAGCTTTCTGACTAATTGTGAACCTTATGAACCTTGTGAACCTCTTGGGATACCTTGTGAACTTTGTGAACCTTATGAACCTCTTGGGACACCTTAGTACACAATGTCTTATCTAGGTGAGGGCAAATTTTGGGGTTCATCATAATTTTGAGTCTCTATGATCTTTATTTGATCATTGAAGTGGTTAGAAGTTCACAAAGTTGAAGAATTTTGAGCCAAGTGCAAACTTGCTATTTTTGGAAATGACTTGTAATGGAAACTTTCCATTTTGGGAAAGATATTCAACCTATTATTTCATGACCAAAAATGCTTCAAATGAAAAATCCTTGGATATGAAAGTTGTAGATTATGTCTTCCCATTTTCAAAAATTACAAGAACATGTCTTGATTCATCCTAGAACTCAAGATATGGCCTTTCAAAGTTGGCAAAAATCCTATAATTTTCAAGTGTGCACCTGTAACACGGTGGGAGAACTGACTTTAGTTATGTTGCGGATAGCAAGAGTCGCCACCGACTTTTATTTTATCCAAAGGAAAGGCATAAAAGAACAGGAAAGACCTTTTAAAAGATTTTTGGGTCCGGGGGGTAGGTTATGTAAAGGGAAGGTGTTAGCACCCTTTACATCCATGGTTATCCATGGGCTCTTAGTTACTTAGCTCACTTTAAAATGTTTTTTGAAATATGAAGTGTGTGAATAAAAATTTTCTTAAGTGTTTATAATGATCCATGTACGGATGCGTATAAACCTTTGTTTTGAAAATTGTTTTGGAAATGTGTGAAGTATTTGAAATGTTTTGAAGAGTGAGCAAGTATCTAGGAGGAACCTACCTTAAGTTTTAAGTCTTTTCTGTTCTTGAATCCTTTAAATGGTAAGACTATCCCTATTATTAAGGAATATGTAGTCATTACCTTGGATGTGAGGGACAAGTGAAGGGACATCTATTATTTAGGCAAATGTGGGGTGTATAAGCAATTTTGAAGGGACTATCATCTTTATTCGAAAGGGACAAGATCATTACGAAGGCAACATTCGAAAGGGACTTGATCTTTTATCTGTTAAGGGACTAGATGATGTGAAACTGAGGGACTTTTGCTTTATACACTCTACTTGACCTTTTTGAATAGGCAACATGAGAGATATCCCTAAGGAAGTGAGATGGCGATCAAAGATCGACTTACGTGTGTGAGTGTACAATTTTACATTTGTCTTTAAATTTAAATGATCTAAATTAATTTTAAATTACAAGTATATTTACACTCCCTATTTACTAACCATAGCATAAAATATAAATAATAAAAATTATTAATAAATATTACACCAAAGAACAATTACATAATAATAATTAAGCAAAATTAAATATAATAAGCAAAATAAATAAATAATTATAATTGGGTTAGTGAAATAATAATAAAAATAATACCAAATTAATGGGGTTAGTAATAAATATCATAAGAATATAATTAATAATAATAATGATATAAACAAGAATATTATAATAAACAATTTTTAAGGTTAATAAGAAAATATGAACAATTATTATGGAATTTTAAATTATATGCACATTATAAAATTAAATTAATTATGAACATATTATAATTATAAAATTAAATTAACAACTTTTAACTATAAAAAATTATTTACATGCAAAAATAAACAATTGATGTCATATTTATAAAAATAAATTAAGAATTTTAATTTTTAAACATATTTATATACAAAAATTATAAACAATTTATATTATTACATTAACAAAAATTAAATTAAGTATTTTAATTAAGTCGTGAATATAATATATACAAATAATGATATTAAGCAAATAGAAGAAGAAAAATTAGGGTTTGAGAAAAATATGTTTTTTAGGGTTTATAAAAAATAAATTAGGTTTTATATGCAAAAATATTAAATATTAAATATTAACTCAATTATACAAATAAATTATATATAATAATGATATATACATATTAATAAAAAAAATTAGTTTTTTAGAAAATATTATTATTTTTAGAAAATGTTTAGAACATATATTAATTTAAATCTATTTACATATTAATCATATAAATAATATTCAATAATAAACAATTAACAAAATAAATAAAACAGAATTTAAAAAAACTTACCTGGGCTGGGGATTGAACACAGCCCCTTTGCCTCCAAGAACTCCAGCCAGCAACAACAACCACTAGGCCAACGCGCGCCTGATGCTAAGGAAAGGAGAGGAATTTGTTTTGTGCCTTGTTCCTGAAAATCAAAGAAAAACAAAACAAAACAAAAGGCCTGGGGGGATCGAACCCAGGACCTTCAAACATCACACAAACACGTTAACCATTCCAGCTGGGAGAGCGCGCCTGTCCATAATCTCATCACAATTCATAATATAATAAACCTGCTAATTAAATGAAAATAACAAGAAAAAAGATGGTTTGGTCCAGGAATCGAACCCAGACCCTTCAGCAATACATGCGCATACACAACCAACTGAGCCAGCCAACCAACGCTGATAAAATACATACAATATAAAATAAAATATTATAACAAATTTTTAAAAAGAGAATTTGGCGCGCTGTGGATCATCTTCAACCTTGGTTCCTGCGAATTTTGTTGCAAAGTTTCCTACCGTATTTCCTGCGAAATTACCATGACAGCAAAACCTACGAAATCCAATGATCAACAAAACCATAAAATTTCATAAAATTAAACCTATAAATATGATCCAGATGTTCATTCGAATCGATTCATGGTTTTAGAATCCATTTATGTTCCATAAATCAGGAAGCCCTAAACCTTGGCCGAAACCCTAAGAATGGTGTTTTCATGATTCAGCCATGAAGCTTTGATTTAAGTATCCAGAAACGTTCTACACATCATTATAAACATGATTAGACAAACAAAATTCATTAAAACGCATTGAATTATTGAAATCGAAAAAAAATAGTTCAAGACCAAGAATGCTTCGTGATATGCATTATGTCATGGTTCAGAAGCATGTCAGTATTAGTTTCGATTCAGGGATGTCCAAGGATCATTACTATGTCCTTAAAATACCTTCAAATGCATTGTAGTATGGAAACCGAAAATTGGATTTTTGGATGAAATTTGAAAATTTGAACTTACTCTTGGGAGGCTCAATTTCGTGTCCTATGATTAGGTTTAAGTTATGTACTTATAGTGTGATGATTCTAGGTCAAAACAATTGATCATTATGTGAAAGATTTGATTAGAA
The DNA here is from genome assembly GCA_963966055.1 of Lathyrus aphaca. Classification (NCBI taxonomy): domain Eukaryota; kingdom Viridiplantae; phylum Streptophyta; class Magnoliopsida; order Fabales; family Fabaceae; genus Lathyrus; species Lathyrus aphaca. The sequence continues at coordinate 111,887,724 of OZ014523.1, forward strand.
AAGATTCAAAAAGATTAGGCTTTAAAATTCAAATATTCTTGCATGAACACCTTCTATTTCAAGCCAATCACCATGATTCTCTTACCACTTTAATCCAAATCACTTTTTATGAATTTCTAGAAACTCAATCTCTTTTAAATATTTGACTTTTATATTTTATTTTAATTTAAAATGATTTTAAATGAATTAAATCAAAATAAATAAAATAAAATGATAAAAAATCTGATTTTTAGATACTTGGGTCGTGCATGAGGTCTTGGTGTGGATTGGGTCATCATATGGCAAGCCCATTTAGAAAAAATTAGTTTTAAACCTCCATTTTCTTCATAAACCAACCAAAAATTTCCCAACTTTGCAAGGGCACACATCCTTCAATTTTAATGCTATGAGGGTGTTCTTGGACATTTTGGAAAGCTTGAAGAGTCCTCTAACCAACCCCACTGGTTTCATGTTCATATCATTTACCATTCTCAAGTTATGCCCTTTTGAAGTTGTTGACTTTTTGTTGACTTTTAAAAGGACCTATAATGTCTTAGCTCATACCTTCCAAATGAAGCATTTTTTGGCTTGGATTGTGAGACACAAAGTTGTATAGAATTCAATTTCCTTAAAAATGAGCTTTGGATGGAGACTTGGTGATGAAGTATGTGAAAGTTATGGCTGGTCAAAGTTCAGTTGACTTTTACTGAGGAAACCCTAATTTAGAAACCCCTGATTCTTGATGATCTGAAACCTCCTTGATGAATCATGATCAACCCTTGATCAAATGATGAATTTTTTTTCATATACTTGATGTTGGCGAAAAATCATGAAGTTTGACTTTGGTTTGACCACAGTTGACCCTAGTTTGACTTTTTAACTACTTTGACTGATTTTGACTTATCTGATCATCTGACTGAGCAAACCTTTGAGAAAAGTTCTGAAATTTGTCATGGGGGTTCTTAAACACATATAAGATGTTATGAAGCTTACTTTAAGTCTTGGAAGTCCATTTAGCCTGATTAAAGTCAAAACCCTAGTTTTGGATGCACTGCTTAGGAGGTGCATTGTCTGAGGGAATTGTCAACTTTTCTGACTATTTGTGAACTTTGTGAACCTTGTGAACCATCATAAGATGTCTTGTGAACCTTGTGAACCTCATGGAATGTCTTGTGAACTTTGTGAACCTCATGGAAGGTCTTGTGAACCTTTTGAACCTTGTGAACCTCATAAAGTGTCTTGTAGACTTCATGAACTTCATGAAAAGGTCTTGTAAGTATTGTGAACCTCATGGAAGGTCTTGTGAACCTTGTGAACCTCATAAAGTGTCTTGTAAACTTCATGAACCTCATGAAAGGTCTTGTGAACCTTGTGAACCTCATAGCACACAAAGTTTTGTATTGTGAGGGCAAATTTTGGGGTGCAACAGCTGCCCCTGTTCAATTTTCTGAAACCTGAGGGGTTAGATTGGTATATTTGCCAGTCGTGACCTGGAAGGTTGAAGGGGATTGAACACAAAAGCCCAAAAATTTGCACTCACCGGTGCGTAGAATGATACTGATGACTAGTTGTATATGCTTGAGTGGGCTTAAAGATGCCACTTGGAGAAAAGTTCTTCAAACACATTTCCTTGAGGATAAAGCAGTCCAAAATATGAAGATATAATGATAGCTTTCAGGAGGATAAACAACGTCCTGAGGTAATGATATGCTTTCAGGAGGATAAACAACGTCCTGAGGTAATGATATGCTTTCAGGAGGATAAACAACGTCCCGAGGAAATGATGTAACCTTTGGGAAGATAAACAACGGCCCAAGGTAGTAATATGCTTTCAGGAGGATAAACAACGTCCTGAGGTATAAGTATAACTTTTGGGAGGATAAACAACGGCCCAATAGTCATGATATGCTTTCAGGAGGATAAACAACGTCCCAAGGAAATGATAGCTTTCAGGAGGATAAACAACGTCCTGAGGTGATGATATGCTTTCAGAAGGATAAATAACGTTCTGAGGAAATAATGTAACCTTTGGGAAGATAAACAACGACCCAAAGTTTTGATATGCTTTCAGGAAGATAAACAACGTCCTGAGGAAATGATATGCTTTTGGGAAGATAAACAACGGCCCAAGGTTTTGATATGCTTTCAGGAGGATAAACAACGTCCTGAGGTAATGATATGCTTTCAGAAGGATAAACAACGTTCTGAGGAAATGGTGTAACCTTTGGGAAGATAAACAACGGCCCAAGGTAATGATATGCTTTCAGGAGGATAACAACGTTCTGAGGAAATGATATGCTTTCAGAAGGATAAACAATGTTCTGAGGTAATAATATAACCTTTGGGAAGATAAACAACGACCCAAGGTAATAATATGCTTTCAGGAGGATAACAACATCCTGAGGAAGTGGTAACCTTTGGGAAGATAAACAACGGCCCAATAGTCACAATTTGTTGATGAAATTTGTCTGCTGGAGAATTAACCTGAAAAAAAAGTAGCATCCTGTATGGTAATATTAGTTTATGCATTATGTATGCATATATAATATGATGCACTTAAGTGATGTATTATGTATCTATGTATATGTATGGTATGATGTAAATGATGTATGTATGATATGATGTTGCCTGAAGCGTCTGGATATCTTCGTATAACAACTGCTGGCCTAGGGAAAATAAATCCCGATTTGTTGCTGAAGAGTATGAGGACCTTGTTCCCATCTTGTTTGATAATATATTATACATAACCTCTCGTCTGCTAGGGATAGCAAGGTATACATAACCTCCCGTCTTTGTTCGATAGTAGGGTATATATAACCTCCCGTCTTCGTTCGTCGTACCCTTATTGGAAAGTAAATTCCCGAATATTCGTATGAGGATAAAAGAGATGGATATAAATTCCAGGGGAGATGTGACTTTATGAAAATGAATTTGTCCTACCGGGGATTTGTAGCTGTCTTGTAGGGATGAACCGGTGAAGCTTCATTGGAATCCTTCCCTCATTCGTCCTTAGTAAATACTATTACTGCATTTCATGCATTTCTGGTAAACATCAATCATATTAAGCATTTATGCATTTCTTGTAAACATCAATCATATTCAAAAGCATACATACATTCAAACACAACCAATGGACGTTTCGCTTATGTAAATAGGGTAAAAGTAAATCTGGATCCAGAGGAAAAAGTAAAGCTGAACTTGAAAACAGAATCATTTCAATTTCGAGAGCGTATAACCAAATGGATTTAGAGCTCCTGAGATCCTTAACTTTCCTGAATACCTTCCCAGAAATCCTCATGGTTGGATCTGAAGATATGATACTGACACCATCTGATACTACCGGCGTAGACAATTAATTCCCACAATGACTTCTGCTGAGAACTCCAAATCAAGGTAATATAACGAGAGGAATGTGTCTTCAAATTGTAATGGACCATATACGCTCCGGCTACTAGATTTGAAAAGAAAGCATTGCCCCTTGGTTGAGGATGAATTGTCCCAAAAGGGAAGTATCTGAATGTAGTTACCTCAGGAGAACTAAGCAGAATGCCCCATAATAAGATGCCCTTGACATCATGAACTTTGCAGTGTTACCCTTGGTAATTCAAATATATGAGAATAGCTGCCCCTGGCTATTAAGCACTGTTGGATTTGGAACTTATTGCCCCGAATGATTTGAACAGTAACTTGGTATGCCCCCTTGATTAGGAAGCAATGACTGTCGCTCCCGACAAATGAAATAGATCAGATGAAGGTACAGACGCGAACGGTCGGCGAGAGGGACAATGAGAACACACAGCCGTGAACTCACTGGAGAATGAATAGAGTCGCCAGCTAGGCATTTTTATCCCGGAGGAAAGGTAATGCTGCATAGACCTAGAAAGGGATGGATAAGACGGTCGCGAACCAGAGAGACTGAGAAAGGGGGTTGGTTACAACCTGGGAAGGTATTAGCACCCAGATTGTCCTCCGTACTCGACGGGATCCACGCTTAAAAGATTTGTGTTTTAAAGGGGTAGTGTCAGTGCAATTTTTGTATAAAGAGCTGGAAAAGGATGTACAGGTGTTAGTGTAAAAGAAGTGTAAAGTGTGATATATACAGTGTCAGTGTAAGGATAAGAGTGAAATGTTCAAGATCATGAGGCTAAAAGAATGAGGCTAGAAGGAGGGGGAATATACAGAGACTTTTGTTCGATAACTGTTAAGTTATGCCTACGTATCCTCTCGTGCAATGAGGAAGTCAGAACACCGTAGTTCGACCCAAAGAGACTGAAAGATGAATTGACTTGTGAACTACTTGCTTGTCTATGCTCAAGTGTATGACCTGTCTGGCTCAGGTGCAAACTGTCTTGCATTAGACGGAAGAAGCAAGTTCTCGTTTATGAGTGAAGGTGATGAGAAAAGAATCCCGAAGGAGACAATTATTGTTTGTTTTTGAGTTTTCAGTCTTTTATTGCTTTCGAGAATTTGTCATAAGTTAATGAGCTTAAGCCTAAACCAATGGATTTAGTAAACTCATCACATCTTCCCTCTGATTAGGGGTAATGAGAATACCTTAAGTGTGAAGTCAGATTCTCACACTTAATCACCTTTGATGTAGGGTTAAGATCATTAACCTACTTGTGATTATTTAGATGTTTTTGGTGTTTTTGTTTAGTGTTGAATAATGAGGTTAAGCCATAATCAGGGATTAAACAGACTCATTACACCATCCTAATAGAAGGATAATAGATGAGAATGTTTAAGCTGAGGAAGACTCCTCAACTTAATCCATGATTAGGGATTAAACTCATGACAAAACAAGCCTTTGATTAAGTGGATTTTATTTAATGGTATGATGATGAAGTTTTTTTTAGGGTTTATAAGACAACTTGAGGGGGACTTGTCCATTAACATTAGGGTTAGTCCTTCTTAACCACTTAAGGAAGAATTAGAACCCTAATGCAAGGCCCAAGTTACAAGTGTGATGTCTTGATGATTATTATGTGGATTGATTAAGAGATTTAAACACATTAAGGGTTTAACACTTAGGATTAAAGTTATACACTCCATCCTAATAGAAGGATGCAGGCATAAACTTAATCACAAAGCCTTAAAGCCTTTAGGGTTTTAGTCCCTGATTATGAGGTGAGAAGAGAAGACTCAAAGAGACACAAAGGTGAAAACTAAGTGGGGAGACTAATCAAAACCCTAATCATTGTCATGCTTGGTTGTTCCTAAGGTTTGTGAGGTCTACAAGAGAAGTCTTCAATGGAACCACCAGGAAGCAGATGAAAGGATCAAGAGAAGCAAAGCAACTTGCTTCATTCAAGAAGTCAAGTCACTTGAAGAAAGAAAGTAAGAGGAAGAAGAATGAGCAAGCTCAATCTCAAACACAAGATAAAATGCAGCAAGGATGCAAGAGAGTGATGAAGATAAAGTTATGAGAAGTGAAGGCAAATTCACTTCTCAAAGTCACTTACCACCTGAAAGGTTAGAAAGGGAATGCAATGCAATGCAAAATGGGATGAGATGACATGGGGAGAAACAAAACCATAAGCATTTACATGATGCTAATGATGCTATGAGATGCTACAAACCAGAAACAAAACATGTGGATGATCATACAAGCTTATGAATGCAAATGATGCAAGTTAGGAACCATGAACATACATGAGAAGTTATGAAGCATACATGGCATACAACATGGCAAATACATGATGCAATGATCAAACATGTTTTCTACATGTCTTATGATGTCAAATGAATCACATGGATGCTTGAAATGTCATGGCAAGTCATGTTATGCAAGAGAATGCAAGAGGGATGTAAATGAAAGTCCAAATTAAGGTTTATGAACCAAACATCAAACAAAAACCCAAAACAGAAGCAAAACCCTAGGATAAAAAATGGAAAATACAACTCAAAGAAACCCTAACCCTATACTAAACTAAGGTCCAAAGGGGAGGTCTCAACTCTTAACCAAACTCAAGTTATGAATTTACAAGTTATTAGGGTTTTTAGGGTTCCTAAACAAAAGAAATGCCAAACAAATTGGAAATGAGGAATCAAACCATGGCCATTTAATCCTAGAAACTACATGCTAAACACAAAACAATGCAAGAAGAATCAATGTCCAACTCTTCCTAGATAGGCAGAAATGATTTTTTGAACTTAGGATCAAAATAATGCACAAAAATGATTTTAATTCAAAGAAAAATTCTCAAAATGCATCAAGATCAAAAAAGAAATTTGGTTTGAAGGTTGGAAAATGTTTCTAAATGTCTTAGAACATTTCATGAATTTTTTGGTGATTTTTAAATACCTAAAAGTATTTTTAATTAATTAATTTCCATTAATCAATTAAAAATAATCTTTTAAATATTTAAAAATGCTTTTTCAATGATAAAAATAAAAATATTAATATTTTTGTGTCATAAAAATTATTAAAACTTATGAGAAAAAGTTTCATAATTTTTACACATTTTTTACTATTTTTAATAAATTATGCAAATAAAATGAGAAGAAATTAAATTAAAATGAATTTAATCTGAAGTATGCACAATGGAGGGTTGAGATTGAGCCTGGCAATGAATGGGTTGACTGCGCGCGCAGATCAAAGGCCCATATTCAAACTTCTTAAATTCAATTAATTAAACTAATTAAACCTGATTATGAACTAATGACATGATCTGGACCATACACACGCGCGCGGGAAGCCAGATCCAAGGGTCCATATTTGAATTTTGCCCTAACCCTAATTAAATGGCTAATTACTCTCAGGCTGCCGGAGAAGACTTCCGGTCGTCTTCTCCGGCCAGCTTCCTCCCTGAAAAATGCTAACTCTCACCCTAGCTCACTAAAACCCAATTTTCTTGCCCAGAAATCATCCCCACGTATCATATAACAAGAATCCATAGCCAAAACAAATTTATTTCACACAACAAAGCTGAATCGAAGCAAAAGGGATTTAGGTCACAAAATTTCAGAGACATCATACATGCTCAAAACTCAATGATTTTCGAAACCAAACACATCATCATGACCAGTGGAACATAGAGAACCAATTAAGAACTTAAAAACAAGCTCCTGGGAAAAATGTTCATGAAGCTCACCTGAACTGGAGCTCTGACTTCTGGCACTTTCTGGCTAGCTCCTTGGCTCAAACAGGTTCTAATGATCCCCCTTTGAAGCTTTGGATACTTGGTTGGAGTTTAAACAACCTCTTGAGTGAATTTGTAGGAGTTCTGACCAAGGGCATGTGAAAATCGTATTTGAGTTATGGAGGGTTTCAGGCCAAAGTAGTGGGTGGTTTCTGGTCAGTGAAGCAAGGTGAGTTGATGTGTGGAATTTGTTTGAATGTTTATGGCTTGTGGTAGCAGATTCGAAGGCTTTTGCTTTATGGAGTGAAAATGGAGAAGTGATGCTAGGGCTTGTTTCAGGCCTGGGTCTTGTGGGTTTGGGGTCAATGAAGCATGGTGATTTGATCTATGGACTTGGCTTTTGTGTTTGTGAGCTGTGGAAACAAATTCGAAGGGAAATGCAAAATGGTGTGTTTTTGTGTATGTGGTGCTTGAGAGTGTTTCAGCCTTGCTCCCTTTATGAAATGGCTTGCAAATGGATAGTATATTTTAATCCTATAGGTCAGATGATTTGACATGGCCTACATTGATTGGTAAGTTTGCTTTTGCTCAAAGTCCACCTTTTGTGTAAGAGAAGTATGGCTTGGTTCTAGGCTAGTACAAGGCATGGGGCTGCGCAGCAAGGGTGAGGGGAAAGGCTAGCCAAAGTCAGCATCCAATGTTGCAAGTTGTAAGAAGTGTGATGAGTGGTTTTGCAAGTTGTTACACTTTTGAAACTTCATGGAAAATGCCTTGTTACACAAACCATAACCATGTGAAACCTTGGTCCAATTCTGATTTTAGGTCACATAGAATGTTTATGTCATGGTTTGAAGTGAATTAGAAGTTGCAAATGGCATTGGTTCATGATTTTGCAAAATTCTCATTTGGTGCACATCTTGAAAATCAATGATTTTTGCCAACTTTGTCACACCATAACTTTTGATCCAAGAAGAATTTGATCATGTTCTTGTACTTTTTGAAAAGGGAAAGATGTAATCTACAACTTTCATGACCAAAGTTTTTCCATTTGAAGCATTTTTGGATCAAGAATCAAGGCTTGAAAAATGACCTAAAATGAAGCATTCTTGAAAAGTCAACTATGCCCAAAAAGTCAACATTTGCCAAAACTCCAAATTCTTGATTTTTATGAACTTCAACCTTCTTCCATGATCAAATAAAGATCATATACACTCAAAATGATGAAGATCACCCATTGGTTGGGTCATTGGGGGCCTCAGATGCCCTGATTTTGCACTGACTTGTCTGAAAAGTCAACTCTTGATCAGATGACTTCCCCATGGAATTTCTTAATGAAAATTGATATGCATACTCCCTATACCATATAGAGACCAATGGAAACAAGAATGACCAAAAAATTTGGGGTTATGGGCTCTGAAACCAAAACCCTAATTTTAGGTCAACTGTGCAGTCTATCCTGGCTCTGCTTCCATGCAAACCTCCATTCTTGTGATTCTTTTGGAATCTTGACTTTGAGAGGATGGAATATGATACAAGAACACATATGGATCCCTTTGAAGTGATTGGTGGCCTTTGGAGTGGCTCAAGAAGCCCTTGGATTGCTCAGATCACAAACCCTAGGTGCAGATGACTCTGAATCTATGCAGTGAATCAAAAATGTGATATGAGGTGATATGATTGTGTTTATGCATATGAAATGATCACAAGCCATGGTGTGAATGGGTGAGGGAAAATTTGGGGTGTTTACAGCTGCCCCTATTCAAACATGAGTTAGCTGTGCAGGATGTAAGCAACGGCTTAACAGGCAAGCGAGATAACTTGTGGTTGAATACCAAAGACAGTCCAAAATTTGCACTCACAGAATGAAGAAGAAAAGGGATATAGATTGTAAAAGAAAATAAAGTATATTGTAAAGTGTAGGCGACGGAGAACGACCGTCGAGCAGAGGACGACTGCTGGGTAAAGAGCAATGACGGGGACGGCCGATATGCTGGGAAAAGTGCTGAAAATAAAGCAATGACGGGGACGGCCGACATGCTGGGGATAAAAGGTGAAGCCAAGACGGGGACGGCCGACTGGATGGGGAAAAATAAGATATTATGATGGGGACGGCCACCAAGGTAAAGTTGTAAAATTCTCCGGGGATCAATGAAACATGACGGGGACGGCCATCAAGTTCACAAAGCAAAGTAACCAACGATGGGGACGGCCATCGGGCTAAAAGAAAAGGGACCACGACGGGGACGGCCATCGGGTTAAAGAATAAATGAAATAAACAGATGATGGGGTACGGCCATCAAAGGTGAAGGACGATCACCTAGCAGGGGACGGCTGCTCTGTTGGGGAATAAAAGAATTATGATGGGACGGCCATCAAAGGTGGAGGACGACCACCTGGCAGGGTACGGCTGCCGAAAATATCAACGATGGGGACGACCATCAGATAAAAGGTCAACGATGGGGACGGCCATCGGACGAGCATGATGGAGGACGACCATCAAGAGGTGGAGGACGACCACCTAGCAGGGGACGGCTGCTCTCAGGGTTTATCATAACACAGGACGAATGCCAGATAACCAAAATCAACAATGGGGACGACCATTGGATAAAATGATGAAGGACGATCATCAAGAGGTGGAGGACGACCACCTAGCAGGGGACGGCTGCTAAAAATCAACGATGGCGACGGCCATCGGATGAGCATGATGGAGGACGACCATCAAGAGGTGGAGGACGACCACCTAACAGGGTACGGCTGCTCTCGGGGTTTATCATAACACAGGACGAGTGTCAGATAAAAAGAAAAAGCTTTGTTGGCGATCTACTGGGGATATAGTAAACACGGACGAGTATTTACAACCAAAAAGAAAGTATAAGTGTTTAGATGTTGTGTATAGATTAAGGATGTGGACGAGCATCCTTAAGACTATGATACGGACGAGTATCAGGTAGAAACAAACTGACACATGTTCAGAGATGATGATACGGATGAGTATCAACGGGTTAACAAGGAACACGGACGAGTGTTGAATCTGAAAGGACCCTTCTGGGGAATAGTAGACACAGACGAGTATCTATATTCAAGAAGACACAAGTGTTTGACACGGTGTATGGATTAAAGATGCGGACGAACATCCTTAAGACTATGATACGGACGAGTATCATGTAGAAACAAACACTTGACGCATACTCTGAGATGATGGTACGGACGAGTACCAACTGGTTAACAAAGAACACGGACGAGTGTCGAATCTGCGGGGATATAAGTGATGTATACAAGATACGGACGAGTATCTGTATAAGTATGAGTGGTGTATAGATGAGTGTTTACTATTGGGGAGAGTGACACGGACGAGTGTCGAAAGAAGAAAAGTATAGTATGAACAAGTATATGGGTTGTAAAAGGGTAAGCGACTGCGCTGGGGAAAATGACACGGACGGGCGTCAAGGATTTGTATATAGGTATATGTGAGTACAAAGAGGACGTCTTTGGCCTTCTGCTGGGGTATGACACGGACGGGTGTCAGGAAGTATCTGTAATACGGGTGACATTGTTGTAAAGAGTGTTCAGGCGGCTTTACTGGGGAAAGATGGCACGGACGGGTGCCAAAAGGAGTATATACTGGTGTTTGTGATTGTGAGGCAGCTGCTTTTGCCGGGGACTCTGGTGGGGATTTTTCTGTACATTGATGAACTGTCATTATTCACAAGTGTTAGTTTAAAACATGGCTTGTGATTATGCTATATGTTTTATTTTGCCGTAATGCTCCGTATTAGACGGAATGCTACGCTTTGTGGGTGAATATGATGCGAATGCTATGATTGTGCAAAGATACCAAACCGGGACTCGGATCCCGTTGCTGCGAAGATCCCTGGCCGATCTGCTTGAAATGGACATCCCAGCTGGGGATGAGATCATTGGTAGATCTAATAAGATGATATTTGCTTGGGGATACGGGTCACTGATAGACCTATCCTAATAAATGAGAGACCCAGCTGGGGTTTGTAGAAGCTTTCTTCACTCTGTTGTGATTCCTTCATGCGTTGCTCTTCTGAATAGAGGCTGAGGATTCTGTGGGGAGATGATTCCCTGATTTCTGCATTCTGCTGAGGAAGAATGATTGGTACTACGGTTGGGGAACGTTGTCGGTAGCTCAGCTGGGGAGGAAGCAACTCAGCTGGGGAGAGTAATGAGAGGCAACTCAGCTGGGGAGAGAGCACTTCGGATGCTGAGATTATTTGTTGATCTGCCAGCTTGCTGGAATGAAGCTTACATGCCCCAAGCTGCGTTCTGGATACCTGCAATCCTGCAAAGATAAAGAAACGCACACAAGATCCCGAGGTATCCTTTACTGGATCCCGTCATAGGAGTTAAGCATTTCTGAGAGTAAGTATATTCCCTGCCAGCATGTGTTTTTATTATTTTAGAGAAAAACATTTGTACTTATGCAATCTGTTTTTTGGAGACACCAGACATTCTTTGCAAATAAAATATACAAAACAAGACATGACTGAAAATCTGATTTTATTAATTCATGTGCCCTGAATTGGCAAGATACAATCAAAGAAACATATCCCCTGGAATGAGGAGATTGTTACAAATTGAGAAACAAAAAGCTGGCAGTGTTGACGACGCTTTAAGGAGCTTCCTCTCTCGCTATGACTCGTATGACTTTTGACGTTCTTCTCATCTTGCTTTCTGAAGAATGTTGACTCTGATTGAGGCTTGGTCCTTTCGAAACTTACCAAGTTGTAGGTGATACAGACGAATTCAGAATGCAGTTGTTCGCTTATTCCCTTATTTTGCATGGATCGCCCTTTCGGGTTTTCAATCCATCGGGATACCCATTTTTGCCTGAGCTGTCCAATGTGGCTTTTCAACTCAGCGGGTGTACATTTTTTCATTTTCCCTTATTTTTGCCCGAGTCTTTTATTCTGTTTTTGACTCGCCGGGATGCCCTATTTTTGCCTGGACTTACATTCTGTTTTTGTGTCCAGCGGGTCATTTTTATGCGAAGTATTTTTTAACTGCATCTGAATTCACAGGGGACGGGAAATCTTCACCATCCATGGTGCTGAGCATCAGTGCTCCACCAGAGAAAACTTTCTTTACTACGAATGGTCCTTCATAATTTGGAGTCCACTTGCCCATGTGGTCTGTATGAGGAGGGAGGATTCTCTTCAACACAAGATCTCCTACTTGGTACTCTCGGTGCCTGACTTTCTGATCGAAGGCTTTCTTCATTCTTTTCTGATATAACTGCCCATGACAGATTGCAGTCAACCTCTTCTCTTCGATCAGACTCAGTTGTTCGAATCGGGCCCTAACCCATTCTGCTTCACTTAGTTTAACATCCATTAGTACCCGTAGAGAGGGTAATTCAACTTCAACTGGTAGGACTGCTTCCATACCATACACAAGTTGATACGGTGTTGCCCCAGTGGATGTCCTGATTGACGTGCGGTACCCATGCAAGGCGAATGGTAGCATTTCATGCCAGTCTTTGTAGGTGATTACCATCTTCTGCACAATCTTCTTGATATTCTTGTTTGCTGCCTCAACAGCGTCGTTCATCTTTGGCCTGTAAGGAGAAGAATTGTGGTGTTGGATCTTGAAGTCCCGGCATAACTCTGCCATCATTTTGATGTTTAAATTGGAACCATTATCAGTAATGATTCGCTCGGGCACTACATACCGACAGATGATATCTCTTTTCATAAATCTGGCTACCACTTGTCTCGTGACGTTTGCATATGAGGCTGCTTCAACCCACTTGGTGAAATAATCGATGGCGACCAGGATGAATCTGTGGCCATTTGAAGCAGTTGGCTCGATCTTGCCAATCATATCAATGCCCCACATAGCAAAGGGCCAGGGTGAAGACATTATGTTCAAAGGATTGGGAGGCACATGCACCTTATCCGCATAAATCTGGCATTTATGGCATTTCCTGGCGTAGGCACAACAGTCAGCATCCATTGTGATCCAGTAATATCCTGATCTCAACAATTTCTTGGCCATTGCATGCCCTCCTGCGTAGGTACCAAAGGATCCTTCGTGCACTTCATGCATCAACAAATCTGCTTCCGTCTTGTCAACACATCTGAGGAGTACCATATCAAAGTTCCTTTTGTATAAAGACCCATCAGTGTTCAGAAAGAAACTACCAGCAAGCCTTCTCAAAGTCTTCTTATCATTGGAAGATGCCCCAGGTGGGTATGTTTGATCCTCCAAGAAGCGCTTAATGTCATGGAACCAAGGCTTATCATCTTTAACAACATCTGCTGCGAACACATATGCTGGTCTGTCGAGTCTGGATACTGAAATCCGAGGTACAAAGTTAGCAGCTTGAACTTTGATCATGGATGAAATGGTAGCCAGAGCATCTGCAAACTGATTCTCATCCCGAGGGATATACTCAAGCTTGACCGTTGTAAAGAAAGTCAGTAACCTCCTTGTATAATCCCTGTAAGGTATCAGATGATCCTGGTGGGTGTACCATTTGCCGTTGGTTTGATTGACTACCAAAGCTGAATCTCCGAACACGGTCAATGTCTTGATCCTGAGGTCAATGGCTTCCTCAAGACCCATAATGCAAGCTTCGTATTCAGCTTCGTTGTTAGTGCAGTTGAAAGTGAGTTTTGCCGAGAAAGGCATGTGAACTCCTTTAGGTGTAATGAGTACTGCACCAACACCACGACCATTCATGTTAACAGCCCCGTCAAACATCATAGTCCATTCTTCTTCCGGGCCAGGCCCTTCAGTGTGAACAGGCTCTTCATGATCTTTTGATTTTATAAACATGATGTCTTCATCAGGGAAGTCAAATCTCATAGGTTGGTAGTCATCAATAGGTTGCTCAGCAAGATATTCAGATAGTACACTGCCCTTGATGGCTTTCTGAGACGTGTACTGGATGTCATATTCTGTGAGAATCATTTGCCATCTTGCAACCCGTCCGGTAAGAGCTGGCTTCTCAAATATGTACTTAACCGGGTCCATCTTTGAGATCAATAAAGTAGTGTGGGTCAACATATACTTCCTTAGTCGGCGAGCAGCCCACGCTAAAGCACAACAAGTTTTCTCGAGCAGTAAATAACGTTGTTCACAGTCGGTAAACTTTTTGCTCAGGTAGTAAATTGCATACTCTTTTCGACCAGACTCGTCATGCTGGCCCAACACACACCCCATTGACTCTTCTAATACTGTCAAGTACATTATCAGAGGTCTTCCTTCAACTGGAGGCATAAGGATTGGAGGTTCTTGTAAGTACTCTTTGATCTTGTCAAAAGCTCTTTGGCAGTCTTCATTCCACCTGACCGTTTGTTCTTTTCTTAACAATTTGAACAAGGGTTCACAGGTTGCTGTAAGGTGAGATATGAACCTTGAGATGTAGTTCAATCGACCTAAGAACCCTCGAACTTCTTTCTCTGTTTTCGGTGCAGGCATCTCTTGGATGGCTTTGACTTTATCAGGGTCAACTTCAATCCCTTTCTCGCTTACAATAAATCCCAACAACTTACCGGATCGCACCCCGAACGTGCACTTGTTGGGGTTCAGCTTCAGTTGGTACTTCCTCAGTCGCTTAAATAGCTTCAGTAAATTTACCAGGTGGTCTTCTTCTGTAAGGGACTTGGCAATCATGTCATCCACATAACATTCGATTTCCTTATGGATCATATCGTGGAATAAGGTTACCATAGCCCGTTGATACGTTGCACCGGCATTTTTGAGCCCAAATGGCATTACCTTGTAGCAGAACGTGCCCCAGGGTGTGATGAAAGTTGTCTTCTCCATGTCTTCAGGTGACATCTTAATCTGGTTATATCCTGAAAATCCATCCATGAAGGAGAATACCGAGAACTGAGCCGTGTTATCGACCAATACATCAATGTGAGGTAATGGGAAATCATCTTTCGGGCTGGCTCTGTTCAGGTCCCGGTAGTCAACACACATCCTTACTTTGCCGTCTTTTTTGGGCACAGGTACTATGTTAGCAACCCACGGTGGGTAGCTAGTCACAGCAAGGAACCCGGCGTCCCATTGCTTTTGTACCTCCTCCTTGATTTTCATTGTCATGTCTGGACGAGTACGACGCAGTTTCTGTTTAACCGGTGGGCACTCTTCTCTCAAAGGCAGCTTGTGCACAACAATATCGGTATCCAACCCTGGCATATCTTGATAAGACCAAGCGAACACGTCCACGTACTCTCGAAGCAGGTCAACCAGTTGTCTTTTCACTGAGTCTTGCAGGCAGGCCCCGATTTTAACTTCTTTCACGTCTTCATCTGTACCAAGATTGATCACTTCAACCTCCTCCTGGTGAGGAGTAATAACCTTTTCCTCTTGTCTTAACAACCTGGCTAGCTCTTCAGGAAGCTCATATTCTTCTTCAACCCCTTCATCAGCTTGATTGATCGGATTGTCAAAGTCATACGAAGTCATAGCCGTGCTGTTGTCGGTGCTGTCTGGAAGGCACACTCTGCAAGGGTTCAGTTTGTTCATTTTAGTGATTTGATTTTAATCTTGCTTTAGAAAAGTGAAATAAAGTTGTCATTTTGAAAACACTGCCATTTATTTTTTGTACAAAAAGAAAAATAGAAAAACAGTGAACGGAAAAGACTCGTTTGCAAAAAGATGTCTGATATTTCATTAATTGATCTTGTTTGCACAAAAAGTACAGATGGCCCGATTACAAAATGAGTCTTGTCATCTTGGGCAAGATGCGAGACTTTGATGCATGCTTGTAAAAATACAGGAAATAATAATTACTCTGCATGAGTAACTCTTATAATTTCCTGGGAAGACCAGTTCGAGATACTGCTCCCCGGGATCTTTGGACGAATCCAGCTTTCCAGGTTGCGTTCCTCTTCCAGCTCGTCTTCCAGACAGTTGATAGCATCAGGGGTAAGCATCCCCCCACTCACAAAATTGGGCTCTTTCGCAGCCGCTGTTTGATCTTGTTGAGTTGGTTTGTAACCCAACCCAAATCTGTCTTCTTTCTTCTCCACCGATAGCAGTTTGCCCCAGCCTTGGGCGTTTCCTCCCTCAACAACCTTCCGGGCTTGTTGGTATGACGATATTGAAGTACCAGGCACAACAGATGTCTCATTGACATTCAAGGCTTCAAACCCCTGGCTCATTGTTTCATGGATCTCCCCGTCCATTTCAATGTACTTATAAGTAGCCAGGTGGCTGACAAAAATGTCCTCCTCTCCACAGATTGTAACGATTTGACCCTCCCACTCGTATTTTAATTTCTGGTGAAGGGTAGAGGTCACGGCGCCAGCAGCGTGAATCCATGGCCTACCCAATAGACAGCTGTAGGCAGGCTGTATATCCATCACGTAGAAAATAGTTGTGAAAGTCTGCGGGCCAATCGTTACGGGTAGTTCAATCTCTCCCAGAACCGATCTCTTTGAACCATCAAAGGCTCTTACCACCAGGTTGCTGGGTCTCAACGCCAATCCGTCATATTCTAGCTTCACCAGGGCCTTCTTAGGTAAGACATTGAGGGATGACCCCGTGTCTACCAGCACATGGGAAAGGACAGCACCTTTGCATTCCATGGTTATGTGCAAGGCTTTGTTGTGGTTGCGGCCTTCCGTTGTCAAATCAGTATTGGTGAACCCTAGTCCATGACTAGCATTAACATTTCCCACTACTGCTTCCAGCTGATTGACAGTGATCTCTTCAGGCACGTAGGCTGCGTGCAAGACTTTGAGTAGTGCATTCCGATGGGCTTCGGAGCACATAAGCAATGATAGGATTGAGATCTTGGAAGGCGTCTGATGAAGCTGATCCACTATTTTATAATCACTCTTTTTGATGATTCGCATGAACTCATCAACCTCTTGGTCGAATGGTGTCTTCAAAGCTTCCTTAACAGTTTGATCTTCCTGCACAGGGCTCTTCCCTTTTGCCTTGGCAGCAGCTTCTGCTTCGGCAGTGGGTCTCTGAATTTGTGGAGCGAAAAGACGTCCGCTTCGAGTGAAGCCTCCGCCTCCGCCCACATTGTCTACTTGTAGTGCAGGGGTTGATGATTCAAAAGTGATTCTTTGTCCTTCCCAGTACAAGTCAG
This sequence comes from Lathyrus aphaca, assembly GCA_963966055.1. Taxonomy (NCBI): domain Eukaryota; kingdom Viridiplantae; phylum Streptophyta; class Magnoliopsida; order Fabales; family Fabaceae; genus Lathyrus; species Lathyrus aphaca. Next base: position 111,904,866 of record OZ014523.1, read on the forward strand.
AGCCGTAATGCCAGGGGATGGCACTGCTGCTTTCATAAGGTACGGGTCCAGGCACCGTGATAGTGACTGGACTGACTGCAGCTGCTGAAGGAGCTGTGATAGTCTGTGGATCATAATAAATTGTTACTGGTGCTCTGATGGGAGCAACACCTTCTGAATTGTAGACGGAGTTGTTTTCAGGATCGTAAAAGATTGTGACAGTTGAAACGTCTTCATGATTTGTTGCTGGTGTTGTAGGAGACAATGGTGGAAGAATGGTTGTTGTTGTTGTAGGAGTTTCAAAATGGAATGGTGCTGGAGTTGTAGAAGGAACATTTGTTGACATCTGGTCAGTTGAAATGACAGATGAAGTACTTGTTGATGGAAGTGAAGAATTGTCAGGAACAATGGATGCTGCAGTTGTAGGAGGTTCTGAAACCGTTGCTGATGAGATTGCTGGATTTGTTGGAAATGATGTGGTGATCTGAAGCTGGCCACTCTGAATAAGGCCATCTATGCCATTCCTCAAATTATCGCACCCATTTACTGAGATGTTGCAGTAAGCACAACCTAATTCACACCCCGGGAACATTTGACATTCCAAAAGCTGAGCTTTGATTTCTACCAACGGTGTCCTGATCTGTCCCACACTGGTTATTAAATAAGTCGGCTTGTCTTCTTCAATAGCGTTAATTCTAGGACCACCGTGGTTCGGCATCGGGTTCTTATTGACATTGGGTGGTGGTGCGAAATTCAGAGCTTTTGAGTCTACCAGGTCTTGTACCTTCATATGCAGGGCTCTGCACTTTTCTGTACTTTGGCCAGGTGCGTTTGAATGGAAGGCACACCTAGCGTTGGAGTCATAGTTCCTGGGTAGACTGTTGGGATCTGGAGGTGCCAGCGTTCTTAGCTCAACTAGGTTGAGTTTCAGGAGTTGTGGCAGTAGGGTAGCATATGGCATAGGGATTGGATCGATCACCCTATTAGCTTGAGATGGCCTCTGCTGAAATGGCCTTTGTTGACTGTTGTTGTTGGTGTTGTTGTTGTTGTAATTTCTTGGAGGATACTGATTTTGTTGGTGGTACTGAGGTTGTTGCTGATAGTTTTGCTGTGGAGGTTGATAGACGGGTTGAGGATGAGCTGGAGCAGGAATGGTGACTGCTGCTACAGACCTGTGGACATATTGGGGCCTGCCCCTGTTGGTGTGGATGGCATTGGTCTCGCCAGTTCTTCTCGGGCCCGCAAAAGGCTTTCTTGTACTACTGGACGAGCTTGCTCCGTTGTCAGATATCTTTCCCATTTTTAACAGACTCTCAATTCTTTCCCCAGCTATGACAACATCTGCAAAGCTAGTGGAAGAGAAAGCAGCCAGCCTGTCAATATAAGTTCCCTGAAGGGTATTCATAAACATATCTGCCATTTCCCTTTCAGACATAGGTGGCTGAACGGCAGCAGCCAATTGCCTTCATCTCTGTGCATATTCTCGGAAACTTTCCCTTGACGACTGTGACATTCCCATTAGGAGGGTCCTGTTGGGTGCCATATCTAAGTTATACTGATACTGTCTGATGAAGGCCTCTGCCAGGTCCTTCCAGCATCTAATAGTTGCCCTTGTCAAGTGAGAGTACCATTCTCTTGACGCTCCAGTTAAGCTGTCTTCGAAATAGAACATCCAGAGCTTCTCATCCATTGTATAGGCCTTCAGCCTTCCCAGAAATGATTGTAAATGAGTCCGGGGGCATGAAGTCCCGTTGTACTTTTCAAAACAAGGAGGCTTGAACTTATGGGGGATCCTGACCCCGTCTACCAAGCCCATGTCCATGACGTCGAAACCCAAAGAATTTTGAGACTCTAAGGATCTCAATTTCTCAGCTATCTCATCCAACCTTCTATCATAAGCTTCTTCCCCAGCACCCATCACCGTGAATTGGTCCTCTTGGGGGTCTTCTTGAAGTATCCTGGCTGCAGTGGCAGTCCCTTGAACATTTGCAGGAATATTGACCTCTGGATGGAGATGTGGGCCAAATACAGGGGGGTTAACACGAGGTTGTACCCTTTCGTTGTTACTGGTGCCGGCAGTCCCTATATGTGGATCCTCTTGATTTTGCCTTTCCACCATGGCCCTCAATCTTTCCTGGCTCTGAGCCATGTTGTTCATAACTTCCATGAACTGAGTCATCTGCGTTCTCATTTCCAATCTTTCGTTTGCCATTTGATTTCTAACCTCTGCCAGGTCCTGCTGTACCTGATCCATTTGAATTCCCGGAAGGTTGTTTCGGGTTGGATAACGGTGCGGACGATTGAGGGGAAATACCCGGCGCCTAGCAATAGTTCCTGATGCATCACAACAGAGGTTAGCAACAAAAAACCTACAAAACAAACAAAGGGTTAGCATGCAATGCAGTATGCTTATTTGTTCTCAAGGTATCCGGTTTGGCCTTCAGTTTTGACCCTTCCAGACCCTTGAAGATGTTGTTGATGCTGCTTTCGAAGCGAACTCAGATGGAACAAACTAACACATATATTACAAAACAAAATGGTACATAGTTTGTCTTACAAATACAAGCCCTCTGAGGGGTCAAAATATATTACGAGAAAACAAAAGTACATGGAATGAAAGCAACAACAAACAAATGGTCAAACACCAAGACCAAACTCATCCTCACGAACTTCCTTGAGAAGTGCTTCGGTCACAGGATCAGCTGGACGCTCCGTGAGATTCCTGATGAGGAGATTCTGGGTTGTAACAGCTGTAGTGAGCTTCTTGTGCTGAGCTTGGTCCTTTGACCTCTTTACTCCTGCTTTGATCTTTAGCTCTGATATCTCCCTCTGGGTTGCTGCCAGGGCTTCTTGCTGTTCTTTTGCATTAGCTTCAAGTTGCTCCATCTTGTCTTGAACTCTCTTGTCTTCCAGGGTACGAGCCTCAGTGATCCTGACCCACCGGGCTTGACTCTCCTTCAAATACAAGTCTGTCCTTGCTCTCTGGAACTGGGCTTCCTTGCAAGCATTCTTCAGAATTTGTTCTCCAGCTTTAGACTTTTTGATATAATCCCCAGACTTCTCAATCTTAGTCAGATGCTCCACTCTCAACTTCTCCAGCCTCTCAATCTCCATCCTGCTATCATTCCTCTCCCGGAGAGTCTTCTGCAAAGCCTGGGTTAACTTCTCATTTCTTTCCTTCAAGCTCTCAAACTCTTCCGAACTGACAGTGGCAGGGGGTGGTGCTGAAGATGATTCAGGCATATCTTCTATGGTAAAGGGCATCCCAGAGAATTGAGCCCTGGCATGGGACCATTCATAATATTGTGCTGATGCCACATTGTTGCACTTCCCCAAAATGGTCACTCCTTTGGTTTGAACATTATCCCAGGCCCAGGCCGCCTGCCTAACAATAGCCAGATTAATCTTGTTCTCACAATAAAGAGTTTCAACCAAGTCCTGTGCCCTAGGAGCGTGGACCAGGGCATAGCCCAGTTGTCGTCTAAACAGCAGAGGGTTGTAATTAATACTACCCTTAACTCCTATCAAAGGCACATTGGGAAAATGCCCACAGCTGGTGATGATATCCCTGCCCTTGGTGCTTTGAGTGCACCATCTGATATCTGCTGAAGTTAGAGCAGTGAGTCTCTTAGCCCAGTTGCTCTGCTGATGAGGGTTCAGAAATGCATCTGTCCTGGGCAAATGCCTGAGAAGCCAAGTGTGGAACAATGGAGCACAACACCTCACTAATCTCCCCCTCTGCTTTTCATTCCTCTGATGCACTGAGTAGTAGAGATCCCCCAATAAAGTGGGCACTGGGTTCTTTAAGATGAACAGATGGATTGCATTCTTGCTAATGAATCGAGGCTCATCTGCAAACAACACAATTCCATATATGCTCAAAGCCAACAAGGCACAAACAGCCTTCCACTCTCCTAGAGAAGCTTTCAGGGTAGCTTGAGAGATCAAGAAATCCAGATGGAAGCCAGGGATTCCAGCTTTAGAAGTCATATGCTGCTCAATCAGGACAGGTTCCAAATGCAGAGCCTTTGCTACTTCTTCATTACCAGGAAAGACCATCTCAAGGTTGAAAGGGATTCCACCCCTGATAGGCAGACCAACCAATGATGAGTATTCTTCCAATAGAGGGCCCAGCTGAAAGTCCTGAAAAGTAAAACACCTCAATGGGGGATCATAAAACTGAATGCAGGTGTGGATCAAGCTTCTCTGTGAAGGGTCCAGATCCATAACCATATCTAGTATATCTCCATAGCTTTCCCTGAACAATGGTATGTGATCTGGAGCGATCAGGGTTTGAATCCTCCTGATGTCTGATAACTCTGGCTGGAAGAAGTGATAGGTGATATTGCTCTTTTTAGGAGCCATGATGCTGAAGACTGAGTAGAGACAGGTGCTGATGATAATACTGAAGAAGGGGCCACTGATTGGCTGGTGCAGGTGATAGCTGAAGCAGATAGCTAAGCTGAAGCAGGTGCTGATGAAGACAGGTCAATACTGAAGATAGGGTCAAAACCAAAACCAAAGATGAAAGTGGATACCCTGAAACACAAATAAGCAAATGTCAATATGATGCAATGTTTATGTATGCAAATGATATGCAAGGGTCTGTGACTGAGCTGGATCTGATCAAAACTCTGATATAGGTCCATGTCAAAATTCAAGAATACCAGATGGAGGTCTATAAATCCAGTAACCAAGGTAGGGGACTCAAATAAAGAGTCACATGTCCAGGGTTTTAGAATCACAAGAACTGTCCCAACATGGAGTATTCTTAATCAAGTCAAAGTAACAGGGTGTTCTGAGGTCAAGGTACCTGCAAACCTGTAAACAGCCCAACCCCCTCACAGGTGGTGTTCTAAAACAAGGATCCTCAGTCTTGGATCAGTTATGAGAAGTGTAAACACTTCCAACCCGGAGGTACAGTGTTTACAATAACCATAAAAGTTCCTCCTCTAATTCACCTCAGCTTCTGAAGGTCAATACTAAAGGTCATCCAGACTTAGCAGGCTTCCCAGATAGCCCTAGCATTGCAGGAAATCTGCAACACAGAGTTCTCAAGAAGAAACCCATATTTGAACCGTGTTTCATATTCCCGCACCAGACCGAAATGGAATGGGAAAGAATATGATTCACTCTAGCCTAGGTGTCACTCAGGTCCCAGGTATAGGACCTTAACTCTCAATGAATCACCCACCCACCAAAACAAAGACCAGATCCAGCCAGCAGCATGACAGTATGATATATACAAAAGCAATAAAGAAAGCAGTAAAGCAACTGTACATAAAGCAAAAATAAATACAAACACAAATAAGCACATAACACCCCAGTAAACACAAATCAAACAAGCGCTAGGAGGAACCCACAAAAAGAACCAGAAGCCCTGGTTGCAATATAAGGGTCCCCAGCAGAGTCGCCAAGCTGTCGCTCCCGACAAATGAAATAGATCAGATGAAGGTACAGACGCGAACGGTCGGCGAGAGGGACAATGATAACACACAGCCGTGAACTCACTGGAGAATGAATAGAGTCGCCAGCTAGGCATTTTTATCCCGGAGGAAAGGTAATGCTGCATAGACCTAGAAAGGGATGGATAAGACGGTCGCGAACCAGAGAGACTGAGAAAGGGGGTTGGTTACAACCTGGGAAGGTATTAGCACCCAGATTGTCCTCCGTACTCGACGGGATCCACGCTTAAAAGATTTGTGTTTTAAAGGGGTAGTGTCAGTGCAATTTTTGTATAAAGAGCTGGAAAAGGATGTACAGGTGTTAGTGTAAAAGAAGTGTAAAGTGTGATATATACAGTGTCAGTGTAAGGATAAGAGTGAAATGTTCAAGATCATGAGGCTAAAAGAATGAGGCTAGAAGGAGGGGGAATATACAGAGACTTTTGTTCGATAACTGTTAAGTTATGCCTACGTATCCTCTCGTGCAATGAGGAAGTCAGAACACCGTAGTTCGACCCAAAGAGACTGAAAGATGAATTGACTTGTGAACTACTTGCTTGTCTATGCTCAAGTGTATGACCTGTCTGGCTCAGGTGCAAACTGTCTTGCATTAGACGGAAGAAGCAAGTTCTCGTTTATGAGTGAAGGTGATGAGAAAAGAATCCCGAAGGAGACAATTATTGTTTGTTTTTGAGTTTTCAGTCTTTTATTGCTTTCGAGAATTTGTCATAAGTTAATGAGCTTAAGCCTAAACCAATGGATTTAGTAAACTCATCACATCTTCCCTCTGATTAGGGGTAATGAGAATACCTTAAGTGTGAAGTCAGATTCTCACACTTAATCACCTTTGATGTAGGGTTAAGATCATTAACCTACTTGTGATTATTTAGATGTTTTTGGTGTTTTTGTTTAGTGTTGAATAATGAGGTTAAGCCATAATCAGGGATTAAACAGACTCATTACACCATCCTAATAGAAGGATAATAGATGAGAATGTTTAAGCTGAGGAAGACTCCTCAACTTAATCCATGATTAGGGATTAAACTCATGACAAAACAAGCCTTTGATTAAGTGGATTTTATTTAATGGTATGATGATGAAGTTTTTTTTAGGGTTTATAAGACAACTTGAGGGGGACTTGTCCATTAACATTAGGGTTAGTCCTTCTTAACCACTTAAGGAAGAATTAGAACCCTAATGCAAGGCCCAAGTTACAAGTGTGATGTCTTGATGATTATTATGTGGATTGATTAAGAGATTTAAACACATTAAGGGTTTAACACTTAGGATTAAAGTTATACACTCCATCCTAATAGAAGGATGCAGGCATAAACTTAATCACAAAGCCTTAAAGCCTTTAGGGTTTTAGTCCCTGATTATGAGGTGAGAAGAGAAGACTCAAAGAGACACAAAGGTGAAAACTAAGTGGGGAGACTAATCAAAACCCTAATCATTGTCATGCTTGGTTGTTCCTAAGGTTTGTGAGGTCTACAAGAGAAGTCTTCAATGGAACCACCAGGAAGCAGATGAAAGGATCAAGAGAAGCAAAGCAACTTGCTTCATTCAAGAAGTCAAGTCACTTGAAGAAAGAAAGTAAGAGGAAGAAGAATGAGCAAGCTCAATCTCAAACACAAGATAAAATGCAGCAAGGATGCAAGAGAGTGATGAAGATAAAGTTATGAGAAGTGAAGGCAAATTCACTTCTCAAAGTCACTTACCACCTGAAAGGTTAGAAAGGGAATGCAATGCAATGCAAAATGGGATGAGATGACATGGGGAGAAACAAAACCATAAGCATTTACATGATGCTAATGATGCTATGAGATGCTACAAACCAGAAACAAAACATGTGGATGATCATACAAGCTTATGAATGCAAATGATGCAAGTTAGGAACCATGAACATACATGAGAAGTTATGAAGCATACATGGCATACAACATGGCAAATACATGATGCAATGATCAAACATGTTTTCTACATGTCTTATGATGTCAAATGAATCACATGGATGCTTGAAATGTCATGGCAAGTCATGTTATGCAAGAGAATGCAAGAGGGATGTAAATGAAAGTCCAAATTAAGGTTTATGAACCAAACATCAAACAAAAACCCAAAACAGAAGCAAAACCCTAGGATAAAAAATGGAAAATACAACTCAAAGAAACCCTAACCCTATACTAAACTAAGGTCCAAAGGGGAGGTCTCAACTCTTAACCAAACTCAAGTTATGAATTTACAAGTTATTAGGGTTTTTAGGGTTCCTAAACAAAAGAAATGCCAAACAAATTGGAAATGAGGAATCAAACCATGGCCATTTAATCCTAGAAACTACATGCTAAACACAAAACAATGCAAGAAGAATCAATGTCCAACTCTTCCTAGATAGGCAGAAATGATTTTTTGAACTTAGGATCAAAATAATGCACAAAAATGATTTTAATTCAAAGAAAAATTCTCAAAATGCATCAAGATCAAAAAAGAAATTTGGTTTGAAGGTTGGACAATGTTTCTAAATGTCTTAGAACATTTCATGAATTTTTTGGTGATTTTTAAATACCTAAAAGTATTTTTAATTAATTAATTTCCATTAATCAATTAAAAATAATCTTTTAAATATTTAAAAATGCTTTTTCAATGATAAAAATAAAAATATTAATATTTTTGTGTCATAAAAATTATTAAAACTTATGAGAAAAAGTTTCATAATTTTTACACATTTTTTACTATTTTTAATAAATTATGCAAATAAAATGAGAAGAAATTAAATTAAAATGAATTTAATCTGAAGTATGCACAATGGAGGGTTGAGATTGAGCCTGGCAATGAATGGGTTGACTGCGCGCGCAGATCAAAGGCCCATATTCAAACTTCTTAAATTCAATTAATTAAACTAATTAAACCTGATTATGAACTAATGACATGATCTGGACCATACACACGCGCGCGGGAAGCCAGATCCAAGGGTCCATATTTGAATTTTGCCTTAACCCTAATTAAATGGCTAATTACTCTCAGGCTGCCGGAGAAGACTTTCGGTCGTCTTCTCCGGCCAGCTTCCTCCCTGAAAAATGCTAACTCTCACCCTAGCTCACTAAAACCCAATTTTCTTGCCCAGAAATCATCCCCACGCATCATATAACAAGAATCCATAGCCAAAACAAATTTATTTCACACAACAAAGCTGAATCGAAGCAAAAGGGATTTAGGTCACAAAATTTCAGAGACATCATACATGCTCAAAACTCAATGATTTTCGAAACCAAACACATCATCATGACCAGTGGAACATAGAGAACCAATTAAGAACTTAAAAACAAGCTCCTGGGAAAAATGTTCATGAAGCTCACCTGAACTGGAGCTCTGACTTCTGGCACTTTCTGGCTAGCTCCTTGGCTCAAACAGGTTCTAATGATCCCCCTTTGAAGCTTTGGATACTTGGTTGGAGTTTAAACAACCTCTTGAGTGAATTTGCAGGAGTTCTGACCAAGGGCATGTGAAAATCGTATTTGATTTATGGAGGGTTTCAGGCCAAAGTAGTGGGTGGTTTCTGGTCAGTGAAGCAAGGTGAGTTGATGTGTGGAATTTGTTTGAATGTTTATGGCTTGTGGTAGCAGATTCGAAGGCTTTTGCTTTATGGAGTGAAAATGGAGAAGTGATGCTAGGGCTTGTTTCAGGCCTGGGTCTTGTGGGTTTGGGGTCAATGAAGCATGGTGATTTGATCTATGGACTTGGCTTTTGTGTTTGTGAGCTGTGGAAACAAATTCGAAGGGAAATGAAAAATGGTGTGTTTTTGTGTATGTGGTGCTTGAGAGTGTTTCAGCCTTGCTCCCTTTATGAAATGGCTTGCAAATGGATAGTATATTTTAATCCTATAGGTCAGATGATTTGACATGGCCTACATTGATTGGTAAGTTTGCTTTTGCTCAAAGTCCACCTTTTGTGTAAGAGAAGTATGGCTTGGTTCTAGGCTAGTACAAGGCATGGGGCTGCGCAGCAAGGGTGAGGGGAAAGGCTAGCCAAAGTCAGCATCCAATGTTGCAAGTTGTAAGAAGTGTGATGAGTGGTTTTGCAAGTTGTTACACTTTTGAAACTTCATGGAAAATGCCTTGTTACACAAACCATAACCATGTGAAACCTTGGTCCAATTCTGATTTTAGGTCACATATAATGTTTATGTCATGGTTTGAAGTGAATTAGAAGTTGCAAATGGCATTGGTTCATGATTTTGCAAAATTCTCATTTGGTGCACATCTTGAAAATCAATGATTTTTGCCAACTTTGTCACACCATAACTTTTGATCCAAGAAGAATTTGATCATGTTCTTGTACTTTTTGAAAAGGGAAAGATGTAATCTACAACTTTCATGACCAAAGTTTTTCCATTTGAAGCATTTTTGGATCAAGAATCAAGGCTTGAAAAATGACCTAAAATGAAGCATTCTTGAAAAGTCAACTATGCCCAAAAAGTCAACATTTGCCAAAACTCCAAATTCTTGATTTTTATGAACTTCAACCTTCTTCCATGATCAAATAAAGATCATATACACTCAAAATGATGAAGATCACCCATTGGTTGGGTCATTGGGGCCCTCAGATGCCCTGATTTTGCACTGACTTGTCTGAAAAGTCAACTCTTGATCAGATGACTTCCCCATGGAATTTCTTCATGAAAATTGATATGCATACTCCCTATACCATATAGAGACCAATGGAAACAAGAATGACCAAAAAATTTGGGGTTATGGCCTCTGAAACCAAAACCCTAATTTTAGGTCAACTGTGCAGTCTATCCTGGCTCTGCTTCCATGCAAACCTCCATTCTTGTGATTCTTTTGGAATCTTGACTTTGAGAGGATGGAATATGATACAAGAACACATATGGATCCCTTTGAAGTGATTGGTGGCCTTTGGAGTGGCTCAAGAAGCCCTTGGATTGCTCAGATCACAAACCCTAGGTGCAGATGACTCTGAATCTATGCAGTGAATCAAAAATGTGATATGAGGTGATATGATTGTGTTTATGCATATGAAATGATCACAAGCCATGGTGTGAATGGGTGAGGGCAAATTTGGGGTGTTTACAATGACCATGCCCCTGGCATTATGAATTCTGTAATGTTACCCTTGGCACTTCAGATAGATAAGGAGATCTGCCTCTGGCTGCTTAAACATAGTTGAATTTTGTCCTGATTGCCCCAAATGAGTTAGGCAGTATCATGACCTGCCCCCTTGATTGGGAGATAATGACTACGCCCCTTTGTATACATGGGCTTTGATCCAGGAAGAAACTTTGTTTATCAGAAAGACTTTGATTCATTGAACATTCATCCTGTAAGTTTCTCCATTTGTCAAACACTCGGGTATATGCAAACAAATATATTCAAAAATGCAATGCTTATGTCTGTCTTGAAGTTTTTGAAAAAGATTTTTTTTTTTTTTTAAAGAAAACTGTGATATTAACTCAAGTTTTATAATAAGCCCTAAAGGAGTCAGGATACCTTTTTGTAGCAGTACGCTTTCAAACTAACCATGCTTCAGTTAGGACTTTTAAAGGGTTGTAACGTGGCCTAGTTCACGGTTTAAGAAACAAAGGATAAAGGCTCAAATTTTATTTGTACCCAACCCAATCTCCATGATGTTCTTCAGTCCTATACTTAGTTAACTTATGCATTGAGGTTCCAAAGTATTTTGGAATTGTAACACTTACATTTGTGATGGTTCAGAAACCAAAAAATTATTTGAACATTCAGTCATCTTTCTTTGTTGAGGATTCATAGTGACCTCTTTTTTTCTTTTGACTTTGTTATCCCTTCTTTTTGCCTGAACTGTTTATTTCAAGGTTACAGTCAGCGGGATGTCTTAATTTTTTACTAAGTCTCCTTCATATGTTTTGACTTAGTGAGGTTTTCTTTTGCTGGATATTGACTGTCAGGTTTAATGATTACAGAGAACCATCATTAGTTGTGTACAACACAAACAATTGGCATAATTGAGTTAACCGAGTAACTACCCTGCCCCAGGTTATGAATAAGGGTTTTAATTTGTGCGAGAATAAAAACTCCTACTTCATAGGCTCAAAAAGATTGACTAGGGATTAACTTCCTTATATCTCCACTGTTTAGGAATTGAAACAATGCCTGTACATCGTCAGCATAGTCTGTTCAAAAGCATACTGCATAAGATTATGGTATTGTTTTCGCCATCCTCCCTCTACAGGCTTATAGCTTTATCAGGAGTTAAATATCACAAGATAGAAATAAGAAGCATAATTCAAAATATAGTGGAACGAATGGATTAATTCAAGACAAACATATGCAATGCATTAATGAAAACAAAAGTTTAACATAATAGTAAGTGTTCAAACAAATAAAAGAAATTACAAATGAAAATTCAAATGTTGTCCCATCCAGTTGGCTGAATGTCCTCAATTGCAATCTGTGAACTTTGAGGAGCAGTATACTTCACCATGAAATCAAATTTACCACTTGGATGTCCCAAGGTGCCCCATATCTCAACAGGAATAGGTAGGCTTCCTTTCTTGCTACACTGGGCAACTTGTCTTGCAGCTTCGGTGTTTGATGGGTGATAGTAGAATTCAACTTGACCTTCTGGAGTAACCTCTAGGATTCCTTCGTCAATCAGGTCTTGGATCTTTTTCTTCAATGTCCAACAACTATTAGTATCATGTCCAGGACAGTTGGAGTGATACCCACACCTTACCTTGGGATTATAGCGAGGAGAGGAAGTTTTAGGATTTTGAGGAGAATTTTTCAAGGAAATTAGTTTCATCTCCAACAAGCATTGCAGAACTTGTGACATTGGAGTGCTGAATTTGATAAACTGTCTTCTACATCCCTTGTGTTGAGGTGGGTTAACTTTACCAGGTCTTCCTTCTTTAACTGAAGAACAATCAATGGCAACCTGTTTCTTACCTTCTTTTATCCTCATCTTCCTTTCAACCAAATCATCTTGATTGACAATTAGATTCCTGACTCCATTACTTTGAAGTTTTTGGACAAAGGTTCTCAGCTCTTCTTGCCCCTGTGCTAAACTTTGGATAAGAGCCACCTGGCCATTCATCTGGATCCTCATTTCTGTTATCTCAGCTTGCAATTGTTCCAACTGACCATCCTTGTTGTCCTTAGGACTCTTCTTCTTAGCCAGCAGTGTCTTTAACTCATCTTGTCCCTTGGACAAGTTCAGAATCAACTCTTGGAATCGGGCATTCTGAGCCTGGAGATCTTTGACTGTTTGTTCAAGAGCCATTGCTGAAATAAACAGCGAGAAGATAGGAAACCTGTGCACAAGAAACCTGTGATGCAATGATATGGTATGTAAATGCATATGCAATGTTTTTCAAGGACCTCAGGATTTAAATTTGCTTAAACAATTAAGAAAGTAAACTTTTATTAGTAATAAATTTATTTGCCCTTTGGGCTTACAAAATGAAATAAAATAAATACAAAAGATGGGGTTTTAAGTCTCCCATGGACGTTTCCTCTTTGTGTTGAGGTATGAGTTGAGATTCCGTTCCTCATGAAGTTGCTTTATTAGTTCCAGGATTCTTTCTTGGCTTGCTTTGTAATGAGCCTCGAAAGTATCCCTTTGCTCCTTCAGTTGGATCCAGGATCTCTGTAAGTCTTCCATGTCAGTAGGCATGTCTGGGTGAAGGATGGTATAAGAAGTATCTCCTTCAGCAACAGGTTCCATGGTAACTGGAAGGATAGCAGGATACGGCATCATGAGAGTCTGAGCACGAGATCGCACCCATCTGAGATAAGCTTCCATAGGAATAGTGTACTTAGGCTCTAGAGTCTTGATGTCAACCTTGTTCACTTTTCCCCATGCTCGTATGAATCTCTGACGGTAACCTTGAAGATCGTTGTCGTAGTCAAACACTATGCCCTAAATCAACATGTCATGTGGGCCATCACTTCGAGCGTAACCAAACTGTCGTAAAGCCAAAGAAGGGTTGTAGGTAATGCCTCCCCTTATGCCTAGAGGTGGCACATTAGGAAACTCCCCACAACGGTCAATGATAGTGATATTCTCCATAGATCTGGAGCACCAATGGATATCTGAATGAGAGAGTGACATAATTCTTTTGGACCACCTGAACCCTTGCTCATTCTTCATTACTGAGCAAGGAAGGTGAGAAATAAACCACCTAGAAAGCAAAGGTATGCAGCACATCAAAGTTCCTCTTGCTTTTGTAGTACGGGTGTGAAGAGAGTGCAGGATGTCTCCAAGCAATGTAGGCACTGGATTGTGACTCAGAAATATGTTGATGGCGTGAACGTCTATGAACTGGTCAGGATTGGGGAACAAAACTAAACCATAAATCAATAAGGCTAAGATCTCCTTAAAAGCATCGTAGCTCATGACCTTCAAGAACATTTGAGCTTTATCCATTAGTACCTTGGCAAGAATACCTTTAACTCCGCTTCTCGTTTCTAGAACAATGTCAGACTTCTTCAGATGTAGAGCTGCAGCAATAACCTCTGGTTTAAGCTCCTTCTCCAAGCCTGTGAAGGGTCTTTGATCAAGAACAGGCATACCCAGAAGTTTAGAGAACTTTTACATTGTAGGAACCAGCTGGTAGTCGGGGAATGTGAAGCAATGGTGCTTAGGATCAAAGAACTGAAACAGGACACTCATCATGTCTTCATTGAACCCTGAGGTGACTAGATCCAATAGGTAACCATGTCTCTTGATGAACTGGGAATGATCAGACACTTGAGAAACCAACTCTTTAAGCTTAGCAGGTATGCCCACAAAGTTGATCCTGATGGTGTTTCTACGAGCAGAAGCCATGACTTGCAACAAAGAACAAAGATAAATCCTTTGGTCCTTGAAATGGTTAGTGAAAATGCTATGCTTATGATGCATGATGATGTCATGATGTTATGATCAATCACAAACATGTGGCACACACAAACAAGTCACACAATAGCCCTAGGTTTGAAGGCTTGCATGAGGTTCAAGGGTAAGTACCCTCCCCTGAAGTTAGTTGGTTCATCCTGTCCTACAAAAGTAACCAGGTTCTAAGGGATCTCAAAATCATTTATCCTTCACAAGGGTGGTAGTTCAGTAGGCAACTTACTTGCCAACCAAAACCCTCCAAGTTTAGAATCTCAATGAGCGTAGTATCGAGTATCAACCAACTTCACTCTGCACCAAAGCCGGTTATCTCACTACTTTCTAAAGGCCAAGATGGGATAACTAGGGTTCTAAAAGTTATTTAGTGCATTGACAACATATGGCAGCCTCATATTATCCTCAACTTGACTTAAGGAACATAAGCACCAACCAAGAAGTCACACTAACTATGGCCACCAGATCAACCATATCGGTATACGCCGTACAGTTTCCTTGGTCTATTGCCATTTACCTAAGGTACACTAGATCCGGGTTAGGATCTTTCACATATAAGAGCACCCAAACAGATAAGTATAAAGCAAACAAGGCAAACAATTTTAAAGTGATCTAATTCCTAAGGGTACCCCTCTTTTATTAAATCCCCAGCAGAGTCGCCAGTTCTGTAACACGGTGGGAGAACTGACTTTAGTTATGTTGCGGATAGCAAGAGTCGCCACCGACTTTTATTTTATCCAAAGGAAAGGCATAAAAGAACAGGAAAGACCTTTTAAAATATTTTTGGGTCCGAGGGGTAGGTTATGTAAAGGGAAGGTGTTAGCACCCTTTACATCCATGGTTATCCATGGGCTCTTAGTTACTTAGCTCACTTTAAAATGTTTTTTGAAATATGAAGTGTGTGAATATAAATTTTCTTAAGTGTTTATAATGATCCATGTACGGATGCGTATAAACCTTTGTTTTGAAAATTGTTTTGGAAATGTGTGAAGTATTTGAAATGTTTTGAAGAGTGAGCAAGTATCTAAGAGGAACCTACCCTAAGTTTTAAGTCTTTTCTGTTCTTGAATCCTTTAAATGGTAAGACTATCCCTATTATTAAGGAATAGGTAGTCATTACCTTGGATGTGAGGGACAAGTGAAGGGACATCTATTATTTAGGCAAATGTGGGGTGTATAAGCAATTTTGAAGGGACTATCATCTTTATTCGAAAGGGACAAGATCATTACGAAGGCAACATTCGAAAGGGACTTGATCTTTTATCTGTTAAGGGACTAGATGATGTGAAACTGAGGGACTTTTGCTTTATACACCCTACTTGACCTTTTTGAATAGGCAACATGAGAGGTATCCCTAAGGAAGTGAGATGGCGATCAAAGACTTACGTGTGTGAGTGTACAATTTTACATTTGTCTTTAAATTTAAATGATCTAAATTAATTTTAAATTACAAGTATATTTACACTCCCTATTTACTAACCATAGCATAAAATATAAATAATAAAAATTATTAATAAATATTACACCAAAGAACAATTACATAATAATAATTAAGCAAAATTAAATATAATAAGCAAAATAAATAAATAATTATAATTGGGTTAGTGAAATAATAATAAAAATAATACCAAATTAATGGGGTTAGTAATAAATATCATAAGAATATAATTAATAATAATAATAATATAAACAAGAATATTATAATAAACAATTTTTAAGGTTAATAAGAAAATATGAACAATTATTATGGAATTTTAAATTATATGCACATTATAAAATTAAATTAATTATGAACATATTATAATTATAAAATTAAATTAACAACTTTTAACTATAAAAAATTATTTACATGCAAAAATAAACAATTGATGTCATATTTATAAAAATAAATTAAGAATTTTAATTTTTAAACATATTTATATACAAAAATTATAAACAATTTATATTATTACATTAACAAAAATTAAATTAAGTATTTTAATTAAGTCATGAATATAATATATACAAATAATGATATTAAGCAAATAGAAGAAGAAAAATTAGGGTTTGAGAAAAATATGTTTTTTAGGGTTTATAAAAAATAAATTAGGTTTTATATGCAAAAATGTTAAATATTAAATATTAACTCAATTATACAAATAAATTATATATAATAATGATATATATATATATATATATATATATATATATATATATATATATATATATATATATATATATATATATATATATATATATATATATATATATATATATATATATATATATATATATATATATATATATATATATATTAATAAAAAAAATTAGTTTTTTAGAAAATATTATTATTTTTAGAAATTGTTTAGAACATATATTAATTTAAATCTATTTACATATTAATCATATAAATAATATTCAATAATAAACAATTAACAAAATAAATAAAACATAATTTAAAAAAACTTACCTGGGCTGGGGATTGAACCCAGCCCCTTTGCCTCCAAGAACTCCAGCCAGCAACAGCAACCACTAGGCCAACGCGCGCCTGATGCCAAGGAAAGGAGAGGAATTTGTTTTGTGCCTTGTTCCTGAAAATCAAAGAAAAACAAAACAAAACAAAAGGCCTGGGGGGATCGAACTCAGGACCTTCAAACATCACACAAACACGTTAACCATTCCAGCTGGGAGAGCGCGCTTGTCCATAATCTCATCACAATTCATAATATAATAAACCTGCTAATTAAATGAAAAAAACAAGAAAAAAGATGGTTTGGTCCAGGAATCGAACCCAGACCCTTCAGCATTACATGCGCATACACAACCAACTGAGCCAGCCAACCAACGCTGATAAAATACAAACAATATAAAATAAAATATTATAACAAATTTTTAAAAAGAGAATTTGGCGCGCTGTGGATCATCTTCAACCTTGGTTCCTACGAATTTTGTTGCAAAGTTTCCTACCGTATTTCCTGCGAAATTACCATGGCAGCAAAACCTACGAAATCCAATGATCAACAAAACCATAAAATTTCATAAAATTAAACCTATAAATATGATCCAGATGTTCATTCGAATCGATTCATGGTTTTAGAATCCATTTATGTTCCATAAATCAGGAAGCCCTAAACCTTGGCCGAAACCCTAAGAATGGTGTTTTCATGATTCAGCCATGAAGCTTTGATTTAAGTATCCAGAAACGTTCTACACATCATTATAAACATGATTAGACAAACAAAATTCATTAAAACGCATTGAATTATTGAAATCGAAAAAAAATAGTTCAAGACCAAGAATGCTTCGTGATATGCATTATGTCATGGTTCAGAAGCATGTAAGTATTGGTTTCGATTCAGGGATGTCCAAGGATCATTGCTATGTCCTTAAAATACCTTCAAATGCCTTGTAGTATGGAAACCGAAAATTGGATTTTTGGATGAAATTTGAAAATTTGAACTTACTCTTGGGAGGCTCAATTTCGTGTCCTATGATTAGGTTTAAGTTATGTACTTATAGTGTGATGATTCTAGGTCAAAACAATTGATCATTATGTGAAAGCTTTGATTAGAAAAGATTCAAAAAGATTAGGCTTTAAAATTCAAATATTCTTGCATGAACACCTTCTATTTCAAGCCAATCACCATGATTCTCTTACCACTTTAATCCAAATCACTTTTTATGAATTTCTAGAAACTCAATCTCTTTTAAATATTTGACTTTTATATTTTATTTTAATTTAAAATGATTTTAAATGAATTAAATCAAAATAAATAAAATAAAATGATAAAAAATCTGATTTTTAGAGACTTGGGTCGTGCATGAGGTCTTGGTGTGGATTGGGTCATCATATGGCAAGCCCATTTAGAAAAAATTAGTTTTAAACCTCCATTTTCTTCATAAACCAACCAAAAATTTCCCAACTTTGCAAGGGCACACATCCTTCAATTTTAATTCTATGAGGGTGTTCTTGGACATTTTGGAAATCTTGAAGAGTCCTCTAACCAACCCCACTGGTTTCATGTTCATATCATTTACCATTCTCAAGTTATGCCCTTTTGAAGTTGTTGACTTTTTGTTGACTTTTAAAAGGACCTATAATGTCTTAGCTCATACCTTCCAAATGAAGCATTTTTGGGCTTGGCTTGTGAGACACAAAGTTGTAGAGAATTCAATTTCCTTAAAAATGAGCTTTTGATGGAGACTTGGTGATGAAGTATGTGAAAGTTATGGCTGGTCAAAGTTCAGTTGACTTTTACTAAGGAAACCCTAATTTAGAAACCCCTGATTCTTGATGATCTGAAACCTCCTTGATGAATCATGATCAACCCTTGATCAAATGATGAATTTTACTTCATATACTTGATGTTGGCGAAAAATCATGAAGTTTGACTTTGGTTTGACCATAGTTGACCCTAGTTTGACTTTTTAACTGCTTTGACTGATTTTGACTTATCTGATCATCTGACTGAGCAAACCTTTGAGAAAAGTTCTGAAATTTGTCATGGGGGTTCTTAAACACATATAAGATGTTATTAAGCTTACTTGAAGTCTTGGAAGTCCATTTAGCCTGATTAAAGTCAAAACCCTAGTTTTGGATGCACTGCTTAGGAGGTGCATTGTCTGAGGGAATTGTCAACTTTTCTAACTATTTGTGAACTTTGTGAACATTGTGAACCATCATAAGATGTCTTGTGAACCTCATGGAATGTCTTGTGAACTTTGTGAACCTCATGGAAGGTCTTGTGAACCTTGTGAACCTTGTGAACCTCATAAAGTGTCTTGTAGACTTCATGAACTTCATGAAAAGGTCTTGTAAGTATTGTGAACCTCATGGAAGGTCTTGTGAACCTTGTGAACCTCATAAAGTGTCTTGTAAACTTCATGAACCTCATGAAAGTTCTTGTGAACCTTGTGAACCTCATAGCACACAAAGTTTTGTATTGTGAGGGCAAATTTTGGGGTGCAACAGCACCAAAGAGGGATTTTTGCAATTTCACTTGCCAAGCCATTTCATGACCTCTAATCAACTTCTAAACATCATACCGACATAGTGCAACACATTTCGATCAAGATTGCACCAAAAATCATAAGTTTATATGCCTTGCACTTCAAGAAACTCCAAAGAGGAAAAATTGCATAAACCATGAGAACACTTGATCAAGGCCATCCAGCTGCATTTTATTGATCCAAAGGCCATCCTTGATGCAAGCTGAGGCCAGACACCCCTTCAAATAAGCTCTGACCAGTGCCATGCTTCAAGTACACATCCATTGACTTTTTTGCAACTTGGCCCATACCAATCACACTATGCCACCACCCACTTTCTGATCAATCCTATTGGCTTATACTAACCCTAAGTACCCCATTTCATAACACACACAAGCCTGAAACATCACACAAGCTAAGATTTCCAAAAATCCCCAAAACTTTCATTTCTTCAAATCTGATTACACAAACCACAAACCTCAAAACAAACTTCACCAATCATCTCCAAATGGTCCATAGAACACAAAGCACCATTTAAAAAGCCTTGAAACATAGCTAAGCAAAAACATGATTCCTAGTGCAGAGGAGCTGCACCTCTCAAACCAAGCCCCATAAACTTGTTATAAGCATTGCAACATCATCAGAGAGTTCATTGGAGGTGGATTGAACAAAGAAAGAGGCCAGAAAGCTCAAGGAGTGAAAGCTTTAGCTCAGGTAGCCATCTCAAACTTTTTTCCAGAAGCTTTATTTTATGTTCTAGAAATGTTCCCCCATGTTCCCCTGATCACACTGCACTTGTTGTTTTTGAAAATGGTGAAGAAATGAGCATGAACCGTATCTCTGAAATTTTTGACCTAAAAGAAGTTTGCTTCGATTCATGCTGGTTTTTGAAAAAATGATTTTTGGTGTTGGATTCTTGTTTAGTGATGTTCATAGATCATTTCTGGAGATTTTGGTGAAGTTTCATGGCCTGTGGTGGAAGTTGGGTTGAGGGTGTCACCGAAGAAGATGACCTGAGCTTGCTCCGGTCACCTGAAAATGTTTAGGGTGGTAATTAGGGTTAATCTTGCCAGTTTGAATGTCAGCCATATGATCTTGTTTAACGTGTGTTTATAGGGTCTAGATTGATTCACGTAAACCCTAATTCAGTTTAATTAAAATAATTAGGTTTAATTAATTAATTAACTCAGTTTAAATGCTGGCCATTAGATTGCGCGCGCAGTCAACGAAATCATCCTTAATTTGAATCCCAGCCTTTGGATCAGATTACTTCTCATTTAATTCATTTTTATTTCATTTTATTGCATTTCTTTTGTTAAATTTATTCAACCAAGATGTCTGAGAGAACATCACATAATAGAAATGCAATCCACATGGTGTGTTCACTAGAGAACTGTAAACCACGAAGAGAACGATGAGTGGAATAACAGAAGGCATTTGGTTTTGAATGGGTAACGTTTAAGATGATAACAACTGAGGCATAGCCAGGAATATATTAATTGGTTTAGAAATATTCCATTAATATTTCCCTCACAACCACAATATTTAGCCGACCCCCGTCAATTTGCCTCATATACTACAAACTTTCCCCCACAACCACAACAAACAAATACATTCCCCCAACAAACATTTCATCACACCCGAACAATAGAACAACCAACCTCATCCCAACAACCAACTCCTCACCAACCAATCCATCAAACCAACTACTACCACCAACAATTTCAAGATCAAACCCCACTACGACCACCCTACCAGTATTCTCCAATCCCTCAACCTAACTTTGAGTATTCATACTCTTAGTCTCAACAATATACAACCAACCTATCCCCATTTCAACCTATATATGGATTTGCCTCCTACCAATCTCAACAACAAATATTCCACCCATCACCTAGTCAAACTAACTTCGATCACTTCTCGTTCTCTCAAGATGTTTATCGTCCATTAATGGATCTGCCTCAATCATACACACAAGCGTCACAAGCACTACCCAACTTTGATCTAACGGAAGAAAATCTTGTATCAATTTCGGACTTCATTATTGACAACCTAAATGACTGTTTGGTGGAGGGTACATCAAACCAACGTCCACCAAATCAAGATGAAGATTGGTCATCCGATGCTACTCCTCCTCCTCCACACAAAAAAAATCGGCCGAAGTGTACACGAAAAAATTTCAACCAAGTGCTATACTAGGTCATGTCTTCTTCCACCACAACTGCGACTAAAATAAAATTAATGTAATATTATTTTAAATTAATGTAATATTATTTTGAATTATATTTGTGTATTATGTTATTTTTTTTATTATTAATTAAAATGTTGAATTTTATTAAAATGTTGAATTCTATTAAAATATTAATTAAATAATTTTTATAATCAATTTAATATTAAAATGTTTAATTTTTGTATTATTAAAATTGAAAAAAAAAACGAAAAAGTGATTAATCAATGGGGTGGACGAACCCCTGGGAAAAAGATCAGGAAAAAAACGAATAAGGGTTAGTCATTGAGGTGGACGAACCCTGGGCAGAAAAAAGTGTATCTTGACAAGATTTGTTTATGGGATGGACGACCATTATACATTGACCAAAGTTTGTACATGAGGTGGACGAACCTATATATTTTGTGTGAGATTTTATTGTTTTTTTTTTTTTTCAAATGGTGACGTTTGATATATAATTTTGCGGTAAAAAATTCATTCCATAAGTATCCATGCAACAAATCCAAAACAAATTTTATCCAAGAAGGTAAACTAGATGAGAAGGGAACACCAAAATTTACCCATCTCAATCAATTGGCGCTGTTGTCCATAAGGTAACAACACTATTACTATTTTCCAAAATTAAACAAATGCTAGTGGAAATAAATTAAGACTTAACGAGTAGGGTCCCACTTAGGGAACGAAGCAAATAAAACCACAAGACGACAAAAAAATGAAAAAAAATATTGTTGGATCCAAATGATATACCTTACGAGGATCTTAGTCAGCATAGATATTTCAATCATGCGTTGGATAAGAACAACAATATTCATATATATTATAATCTCTCATCTACCATTTCTTCACCGATTATGTGAACTTTCCATTCGCGTGATTTCCTTTTCGAACATCTTGATCCATTATGTGAGCTTTCGCTTTCTCTAATCAAATTGGTGTAAAACAAGGTGGCAATTTTGCAGGTAATTTCAATTGGGGATCTCAAATTTTGTTCTTGTTACGTGTTTTTTCGAATTATGCCTCTCAATGTTTCTTTGTTGAAAGAATTTTCCGTGGATTGCGTAATCTAATTTGAAGTTACGAAGAAGAACGTGTATAATTCTAAATAGGGACATTTGAAGTGAATGCATTAGAATGCTTCTCTTTAATGGATTTTATGCCCTTGCTTTTGCAACTTAAATTTACAATATAGACGATATACTTAGGTATGTTTGCATCGGTGGAATGTGATAAAATGAGATGGGGTGTATGTATGCAATGGAATGAACTAACTTGTTTGGTTCCGTTCCGTCATATTATAAAATATATACAAACAATGGAAATTAATTTCTGTTCATTCCGCTCCAATGCATTCCATCATATTCTGCTCCGTTCTAGTCCATCAATCCAAATAGAGCCTTGTTTTGCAAGGTCATATTTATTTTTGGTCTATAGCTTGTGACTTATATCTTTAAGAAAGATATTTGGTAATATCATTTTCTCAAGAGATTGTAGTTTATTTTTCCTGATTTCTAGCCTTTTTTTATAAGCTAATTCAAGTAGGTTATAGTCTAAAGCTTATAACTTTTTATTTTTTTCTCTCAATTTTACAAGTGTAAACCGCTAATTTTACTGAACACTTCAAATTCAATTAACCAGCTTATTTGCTACCGACCATCAGCTAGCTTAAAAGCTATAAGTTAAAGGTTAGTTTACTAGCTATAAGCTATTTTTATCAAACATGGCCTTATTGATTGAGGGAGGGCTTTTAAAGCTTGCGAGTTTCCAATCCTTTGGGCTGGCTTTAAATGCTAAAATATAACATGGATTACTCTCACCTACAACCACCTCATACTAGAGTAGCTACGAAAACAACATGGATCAATGCGATTGTGTGGGAAAACATTAGCACTCTAGGAGTGTTAAAGCATATGCTTTTACTAGTGACTTTTTTATTTATTTTAAAGATTATCAATCAACTTCATGATATAAGATCACCATCATTTTGGTTTTGGTTTTACATAAGTTGAAAAGGTTCAGGTAGCTGGTACTTTGTCTATTTATCTTGTCTCGAGGTTGTTATCTCGATTTAAATTGCAAATTTGATTCCATGTTCTTATCATTAGTATATATTGACTGGTTGAGTATTGATTCATATTAATTATTACTCACAAGACAACCCTGTTTTGATCTGTTAGATTAATTAAAGATGGTGGAGAAGTTTCTGACTGTGCCACCATTTGAGTGTGTGTGGCATGAGGATTTAAAATTCCAGGAAGCAGGCAGGGGATGCGTGGCTTTCGATGCATTTGCCTGCAATGATGTCACATTGGTTTTTAGGGAGAATGTAGGAAGCCAAGGGTACCACTACAAAAGAGATAGCAGTCCTCATTACACAATCATATTGGGGAGTCATAGGAATCGACGTCTCAGAATTGAGGTAAACGGTAAAACTGTTGTTGACGAGGCAGGGGTTGGTCTCTGTTGTTCAAACTCATTTCAGAGTTATTGGATCAGTATCTACGATGGCTTCATCAGCATAGGTAATGGGAAATACCCTTTCCAGGATGTTGTTTTCCAGTGGTCTGATTTTCATCCCAATTGCAATGTTCAGTATATTGGCCTCAGTAGTTGGGATAAACATGTTAAGTACAGAAATGTTAATGTCCTATCATTAACACACTCTCTCATGCCATTATCCAAGCATATGCTTTTCGGTGATTATCAAATTGAGGAAGATGATATTGCTGCTGCTTACAAACAGTTGCGTATGGACTATGACAAATGGGGCCTAAACAATTTTCTCGAGAGTTGGGACTTGTCTGATATGATATTCATCGTTGGTCCAGAGGAAAGACCTGTTCCTGCTCACAAGTCGATTTTAGCTGCTTCTGGAAACTTCAATTTCTGCTCCTCCTTTGTCATCACAATGCCCACCATTTCTTATCCACTTCTCCATGCACTGCTTCACTACATCTACACTGGCTGGACCCAGGTACCACTTCTCCGTACTTATTGTCCAACGTGGATTTGTTATCGAGGCAATCCTTATCTGTTGTTTTTCTTCTTCAATCATATTGCATTTTCACACTCTATTTTTGATAAGCTATAAAGCACGGATATCGGAAACACAACATTGAATCTGACACGTCGACACTGTAATAATTTTAAAAAATGAATGGATTCAACACATTCACAAGTGTCGGTGTTGATTTTGGACACCGACACGAACACAGATACACCTTTTTTTAGAGGTGTCGGTGCTACAAAGATGAGAAGTTTGTCTTGAGATTTTGTCTAGCTGATTATCATCTTTCTTGGCTGATTTTTATTTTATTTGATGTACTGTTGTGTCTTTCTATACTGTAGATTCCACACGAACAACTTGATTTATTGAGGGCTTTAAGTCTACATTTTCAAGTGATGCCACTGGTGAAGCAATGTGAAGAGGTTATGGAACGCTTTAAGGTAGATGACAAGTTGTTTGACACGGGAAAGAATGTGGAGTTAACATATCCATGTATTGGACCTCATCGTTCAACATTACCCTCGCTTCCTGTCAGTGTTCAGAGACTGGGGCAGTTAAAACTATCTGGGCAGTACAGCGATGTAGATATCTATATTGAGAGTTATGGGTTTGTTGCACGAGTGCACCGAATTGTTCTCAGCTTATGGAGTATCCCCTTTGCCAAGGTAACTCAAATTCACTATCTGTGATCTGATAATTTGTGATTTATGCACCTAAACATCAACCTTTTCATTTTATAGAGGAAATATTAACTTCAGTGAGCTATCAATTAAAGATGCTGTTATTTGACAGATGTTTACAAATGGAATGAGTGAAAGCATGTCATCAGAGGTTACTTTAAGGGATGTGCCGCCAGAAGCTTTCAAGGCTATGCTTGACTTTTTATATGATGGGCAATTGAATGACAAAGTTATTGATTCTGGTTCTTTGTTGCTCCAACTCCTCCTATTGGCTGATCGATTCGGAGTGACATTTCTTCACCAAGAATGCTGCAAAATGCTTTTAGAAGGCCTCTCACAGGTAGTTCGGTAAATTTCGCTCACAACAGTAACTAGTACTTATTAGGAAGATAGAATCATTTATCCTGTGAATGCCACTTGGATTAAGTGATTGGTGAAGAGAGTTGCGGTTTTGGACTTGTGAGAACAAAAGAAGAGAAGAGAACCATTTTACGATAATCAATTATAAGATATTGATACTTCTTGTGTACACGTCATATGCAGGGATCAAGTTCCTCTTTTCGGTGAAGGTCATACATACAACAGAGTTTTTCTATTATACAAACAAATTAAATGGAGGAGGAAGAAGACAATTTTGGCGTCTATTAATGATGTAGCTTTTGAAGCTAACTATTGAACTTTGTTGCAGGACTCTGTATGTCCACTCCTCCATGTGGTATCTTCAATCCCATCCTGTACCCTTGTTAAAGAAACACTGCAGAGGAGAATCTCCATGAACTTTGACTATTTTATCAGTGCCAGCACTGACTTTGTTTTGTTAGATGATACAACATTCATCAACATCGTTAAGGTGTGTTTCTCTTAGAGTTGCTCCATTTGTTGAATTTGATGTTAAATCCAAGGAATTTAATTGAATGACACTCAATATCTTCTAAAGAGATCTGCTTATTCCTATGCTTACATGTAAAGGAATTGGGGTTTTACTTATATGGATATGCCATCAAAGTTGGAACAGTACTTTGGTATATTCCTGCATATGCAATTTCTCAAACCTATATTTGAACGTTGCAGCATCCAGATCTGACGGTAACGTCTGAAGAGAAAGTTCTTAATGCAATCCTAATGTTTGGCATGAATGCAAAAGAGTTATTTGGATGGGAAGTGGTGGATCAGTTAATAATAAATTCAAAACCTGACCTCCTTTTTGGGGAGAGGCTTCAGTTAGTTTATGACTTGCTGTCATTTGTTCGATTTCCGCTACTACATCATTCCTTACTTGACAAGGTTCGCCTGCTCTACATTCAGACACTTATTGCCAGTTTTACGGGAACACGGTTTCATTACATTTTATTCTAATTGCGCCATGTAATTACCATGCAGTTGCAGAATAGCAACATTGTCAGACATATTCCTGTTCTACAAAGTTTCGTAAGTTTGTTGTCTTATTCCAATTAATACTTTCTGTCTTTTTCCAATTGATTCAGCTTGTATATTTTGTGCAATTTCGTAAATGTTATCTTTGATTAATTGTTATGTTGTTTATATTCTTACAGGTTCACGAGGCAATAAATTTTGTTGAACATGGGCTGGGAAGGCCAGAAAATGAAATTAAGTAAGTTCTTCGTCATAGTTTGTCTTCTCAGATTCTTCATTGGATATTACTTCACGCTTTGCCCTTTGAGCCAATTTTCAAAACATAGATTATAACCTCTCCAATGGATAGCCGGAGCCCTCTGAAGTTTTTGGAGACCCTGTGTAGATTAGTAGGAGTTTAACCATGACAAAACAAATACAGGTCCTATTTAACAATGGTTTTAACGGGACACATTTTATGAAGCCTTATATAGCCAATTTTGTAGAAATGAGTTAGGTCAAACTCTAATTCTGTTACCGACAATAATTGATATCAGGATACAAGAAAGGAATGTTGGAAATGGAAAAATATATCACAAGTCACACATTAGTTACATGGCTGCTTAGGTTTTTTAAAATAAGTTTGGAGATCAATTCAAAATTGGATTACTTGATTACCAAGTTAGGCATATTTCAAGTTCAGTTCAAGTCATGTGTATTGTCTTTATACTTTTTGTTCTTGGTGTATGTTTAGAAATTACTGTATTCTTTATTCTCAACCCGCCACCTAAAGAAAAACCTAACACGAGCTGACTTTCATTGATTGCAGTGCTAGATTCCAACATAGACGGTCTAGTTACAGGGATCTCCAGTATATTTGTGATGGAGATGACCATGGAGTTCTGTACTTTGCAGGCACGTCATATGGTGAACACCAGTGGGTTAATCCTCTTTTGGCAGAGGTAGGTCACATGCCCCATGTTTTTTCCTCAGTTTGTAGGAATTCCTTATTGCCATGATGCTGGTCTTTGAACTGTTTATACATTCTCTTCTCAAAAATAAAATTTGTGGCAGTCAAAGAAAATTACCATCACAGCCAGCAGCCCCCACTCAAGATACACGGATCCCAAGGTTTTGGTCTCAAGAACTTACCAGGTAATGCTAAATTGATTTACAGTGGTTTGTTATTGAACTATTATTTTCTAGGATGGAACCTAATAGTTCATTTGGCTATGACAGGGAACATGTTTCGCCGGGCCTCGTTTGGAAAATGGACATAACTGTTCCTGGTGGATGGTTGATCTTGGACAAGATCATCAGGTACATAACATGCTCTTTAAGCAATCTATTAATTTGAAGATTACCCATCTGCAAAATAAAACTATTAACTCGATGATTTATTGTCATTTGACAAATGAAGTATTGAAAGTAGAATTGCAATTCAACTGAGTAAATCATTTTTGTTAGATCGAAATCGAGCATCTAATTTTTTTTCTTCATATTTCAGCTTATGTGCAACTACTATACCATGAGGCAGGATGGCTCCAAGGCCTTTCCGAGATATTGGAGTATTCAGGTACACAATCTCTATTGTAAATATAGTCGACTCTATTTAATGGGATAAGATAATAAGTCTCTTATGAACTCAACTCAGGGTTCGGCGGACGGGAAGACCTGGCGGGACTTGAGGGTTCATGAAAATGATAGGACAACATGCAAACCTGGTCAGTTTGCATCTTGGCCTATAGTTGCTCCCAATGCTTTGCTTCCCTTTAGGTATTTCCGGGTTGTTCTCACAGGACCCACAACTGATACTACTAATCCTTGGAACTTCTGTATTTGTTACTTGGAACTTTATGGCTACTTGCTCTAAAAGCTTTTTGGTTTGGCTCTCATAGAAAAGATAGCACTCCTATTACCTATACATCAATGCTTTTTTTTTTTTAATTACCCTTGCAAGTTCCTTTACTTTATTTGAATAATGTAATAATGTATAAATCCATATAGCTTTACTAAAGAATAACTGAAGGGCAAAATTTTATGTTTAATTAGGTTACTTTGTCAGTGACTTTTAACATCTACTTTTTAAAGTTTTTAAATATAAAAAATTAAAAATGTAAAAAAAAATAAATAAAATTGGCTCTTTGTTACCCATATTTAAATATTTGATTTTTTAACTAAGGAAAGTTTTAATAAAGAAAAAAAATTGAATTAATTGCATTTTTAATTGTTTAAATTTATTTTACTAATTTCCTGTAAAAAAACACAAATCACTTTGTAAAGATTCAAAACATACATTCTAATTCCAAAACATACTTAGACAATCTAGCATCAATAATATATTACCATTGCAGTCTTTGCAAAAAAATCAAAATGAATCAAAATTTTATAAGTGAAATAATGATGATGTAATTAATAAAATGAAAGTTATCTAGAATGATAAAGAAACAAAATGAAATAGTAAATTTACAAAGTAAACTTTGTAGTAGTGAACAAATTTTCCTCACTAGCTACGGATTCAACAAGTATTCCCCCAACTCCACCTCTTAAGTATCTCTAATACAATATTGGGTTGTCTATTAGAATCATATGACCAACATTATGAATCTACTCACTGAAATCATGCCATCAAGAAAAAATTCATAACTTCGTTATTCAAAAAGATTGTAATATAAAATATTAAACTTCTCAAATTAGAGACATCAAAGCTTTTGGAGTTGATGGATATGGATCCAAGTTTTTCAAGCATGATTGGAGCCTTGTGAAAACTTGAGGTATCTGCTATAGTTATGGATTTCTTTAATAGGGGGAAATGGATAAGAGGTTTAATGGGACTCTAGTGACTTTGGGGCCTAAGCATAAGGAGGCAAAGTGAGTTTTACAAACCCTTTTTGTTTGGCTTTTCAACACACACACAAACAATAGTTTGAACATGGAAAGAATATGATATATTTGGTTTATCATGGTTCACTGCTATAACAAAATTAGTGCAGTCCACCTGCTAAGGTGATTTTGCCTTAACAAGTGACTTAATCCACTAATCTTAGACAAGATTACAAACAACCTCTAAGTTTTAGACAACAACTTAACCCTCTCGAATATACAAACTACTTAATCCACTAATCTTAAACAAGATTACAAACAACATCTAAGTGTTAGACAACAATTTAACCCTCTCGAGTATACAAACTAAAAGACTTAGTCACTCAAGGAAAATCACTTTTGAATCTAGAAAGATTGCAGCCAACCTCTAAGTTGTTAAACAAGAATCTAGCCCTCTCGAGTATACAGACTAAAGACTCGGTCACTCAAGAAAAATCACTTAGAAAAGGATTACAAAAGTGTTTACAATAGTGTTTCTGAATAAGCAAGTTGAAACAATTTGAAGAACAATATGTCTACACAAATATGAGCAACAACTATTTGTGTTTCGAGATTACTTTGACAGAATTTGTACTTAACGTTTTTTACTTGTGAATCGTTATACTTGCATTGTAGTATGGTCTTCTATTTATATCCTCAAGAGAAAATGTTGAAGGAAAGAAGAGTCTTTTAACAAAGCTAGTAGTCTCAATGGTAGAATCCTTGGAGAGCAGATGGAGTAAAAATTTAAAAAGCTTTCTGGTCAATACTGAGTGCAACATCTACTTTAGCCATATTGGGAAAGAGTCGTTTGTACGAATTTTTGGCCTTCACGTTTTGCATTGGACTTTGAACTTTGAATCTTATCTTCTGATGACATGCTCTTGATTTGAATAGATGACATTTATCAGAGTCTTCAAAATCTTATTTGTCTTAGAAGGATTATTCTTTGTATCAGAAGTATGGGTATCATCAAGTTAGTCTTCAGAGTTTAGAATCAAACACTTTCTTGAGAACCATATATTTTTCTTATTTTTAGAAACTTTAGTATTCTCTAGAACTTTCTTGATTCGTGCCTGAATTTGTTTCTTATGAGAATTATCTAGAATCTAATCAAATAATATATCTGCACACTTAATATAGGATTATAGTACAAAATTGTTACATATAAAATATATGCATTGTTATCATCCAAACTAGAGATTATATGCAGAAGTTTTAACAATCTTCTCTTTTTTTATGATGACAAAATCATGTACTTTTATGGAACAATGTATATGCATTAATGTGTAAAAGTCACCAGAGTTTAGTTTAGAATACTCCCCCTAAGCTAGACAAGCTCCCCCTGAGTTTATAACTCGTAAAAATTGAATTTACTTTTTCTAAGCTTGGATTATCAGAATTCTTTTGCAGGTTATACCAAAACTTTTATCCAGAAGCTTCTATCAGAGTGTTCCTGAAATGCATTCACATACTTGTGTGTGTGTATATATATATATATATATATATATATATATATATATATATATATATATATATATATATATACATATATATGTGTGTGTGTGTGTGTGCGTGCCCGCGCGTGCGTGCGTGCGTGCGTGTGTATGTGTGTGTGTGTGCGCGTGTGAGTTCCGAACTGGTCCGATGACTAGGCATGACCCAACCCACTCTTTCTTCCAGGACGACCCAATAGTCCAATGTCAAAAGGACCCACTGGCTTTATGCCCCTCAGCCGAGGAAGATTCGTTGACCATAGTCACCCGTGGTCGGTTTCCTCTGCTCCTTCTAGACCTTTGCTCGTCATCCGGGGAAGTCTCCCAGATCCGGTCCAAAAGTTGCTCTTGCTCGGATTGACCTCTGCCCCCACAAAGGCCCATTCCAACGGCTAGTTCTGACAATTACCCATTTTCGGAAGATCCGCGATCCAGACCCAAATAGAGACTAATAGCCAAGCGCTGGAGGCTCTTTATAAACCCTCTCACATGAGAGGGCCAGGTATCAAATATTCACTCCTTTAACACTTTTACTCGTACTTGCGTACTCTTTTTTCCAATTTTACTTTGGCATCGGAGTACCTTGCAGGTACACCCTCATCTCTTCTCGACGATCGAGCATTGCCATCATCATCCACGTCAACGGTCGGGCCCATTGCAGATTTGGATCACCGATATGATCAGTGGCGCCGTCTGTGGGAAATCGTGTTACCTCGTTTTCCCATCCTTAGATCGTGAAAATCAAAATATCATCGTTCAACCTCCTCAATGGCTCACCGCGAAGACTCTGTCGATGCCCGGATCATCGCCAGCATCCCCATTAAACAACGGGAAAGCGATGGAACCAATCCCCCGCTCGGGGAGCCTGATTGTTTCCAAGACGGGCGCACCGCCTCCTTGTCACCAGAACCATCCATGCAACCTTAGATCACCCCTACTGATCTCCTCTTGGTTCTCATTTCTGAGGGGACCATTCAGATGCTCGCAACTCTGGTCGAAATGACCAACAGCATCAACCTTCTACTCTTGTACCAAGACGAAAGGCTAGAATCTCTAGAAGACGCGCGACGTACCAGATCGCCCTCTCCCATGAGGAGACCCCGCAGGTCCCGCAGCAGGTCACCTGAACAAAGAAAGAATCACCACCACCCAGAGGCAGTTGGGTCTATCAAAAAACGGACTCGTTCGCCTCCTCGACGACACAAGTCCCTAGAGACAAGGAAGACCAGGATGACTCTCCAAGACGGAACGCGACCGTCTCCCGAGGGCGTAAGAAATAGATCAAGATCCCCTTCCCCTTGTCGACATCGGGAAAATCGCTCCCGCTCAGCCTCCCATGATTCTAGCGACGAGGATGAACCTCGCGGGCCTCTCTCCAACGAAATCATGTCCATATGGCTACCAAAGGGGCTCGAGAAGCTTCCTCCCTTGGGGGCCTACGACGGGACGATAGACCAAGACAAGCATATCGAGAATATCGACGCTTTCCTCGATTATAGAGGTGTCCGAGGAGCAATTAAATGTCTTCTTTTTCCTACGACACGGAGGAAAGAAGCTATGGCTTGGTATAAAAGTCTTCCTCGTGAATATATCACATCCTGGAGACAGCTCGGGAGAACCTTTTCTTGACACTTCAGCGCTTCACGACGTCATCCTAAGACTGAGGCCTTTTTGGATGCAATCATTCAGGGCAAGGATGAACCCATGCGGACGTACATCGAGAGATTCAATAAAGAAGCCGTCCAGGTCTCAACCACTAACAACATGAAAAAATATCTTCTAGAATGCGGGCTCCGTCCTCATAGTGATTTCAGGAGAGTCATGGGCATTGAAACTCCTGTCACGCTTGATGCTTTTCTCCTCAAAGCACAAGCATATATCCAATACGAGGAGAAAGAGGCAGCCATCACTGCCCGGGATACGAGGCGTCATGAAGATGCCAAACCGTCTAAGTCTGAAGACCCCTCGACATCCCGTCGGGGAGGTGAAAAATGAAAGGAAAACCGCTCCCGTGAACTGCGGGAGCATAAGGGTCCATCCAGGAGGTTTCACGAATACACACCCCTCACTGTGTCGAGGGAGAAGATCTTGTCTGAATGTGCTAACTCCGAGTTCTGCCAGGCCGACGTTAGGTTTCCAAAGCAGTTGTCGACCAAGCCAAATACGAACAAGACGATGTAGTGTCGGTTTCATAAGTCCCACGAGCATAAAACCAACGATTGCATCCATCTGAAAGATGTCATCAAAATACTCATTCGAGACGTCCATTTGAAGCAGTTTACCAAGGGGAAGGAGGCTCCCCGACAGGAGGTGCAGGAGGCTCGAAAAGTCGAAGAAACCGCCCCTCCAACCACGAACGCTAATCTCCAATTTGACCTCAGCATCATGCGGCCCGAGGATTTCTACATCCCGAACCGTACACCGATCCTTCTTATTTCGCCGCCTACAACCCGTGGAAGTTTTTCCCCTCTACAATGGTAATTTTAGGAGGCGGGCACAACAAAGTCACCGTGGGGTCGATAAAGCGACGCTTTGACCAACTAATCAGCACCACCTCCAACCAAAATTCCACTCTCGATCCTCCCCGCGGGGGATCAACACACATTTCCTTTTACAAGGAGGACCTCCTCGATGGTACGCATAATGTCAGCATCCCCCTGCTCGTTCGCGCATAAATGGCCAACTTTGACGTTTGAAGGATC
Source organism: Lathyrus aphaca (assembly GCA_963966055.1). Classification (NCBI taxonomy): domain Eukaryota; kingdom Viridiplantae; phylum Streptophyta; class Magnoliopsida; order Fabales; family Fabaceae; genus Lathyrus; species Lathyrus aphaca. Next base: position 111,938,458 of record OZ014523.1, read on the forward strand.
CTGGTCGACCAGGAAAGATCCATCAATATCATCTACTCCTAGCTCTTTGCAACCTTGCAGCTCAACGAGACACCTCTGACACCCTATGTAGGGTCAGATCTCCAGGGGTTCAATGGGACTGTATCCAGGCCCTAGGGTTATGTCGACCTGATAGTAACCTTCGGAGCAGGGGAAACCTCTATGGCCATCAAGATGCAGTTCCTCGTGATTGATTATTCGTCGTTGTATCAATGCATCTTAGGTCGCCCAACCCTCTCTGAGCTCATTGTTGTACCCTCCACGATGCATCCGAAGATGAAGTACTATACCTCATCAGGACACGTAGCCACTCTCCACGGGGACATCGAAGATGCTCGTCGATGCTTTGAGGTTGCTTCCAAAGGGCTCAACGCCATAGCTGTCAAGCCAAAGTCACCCTTCCCTGCAGTTCTGAGGAACCAAAGTCACTCTTGCGGGTAGATTCAATTGATCTCAATAACAGGTTTACCGAAGAAGAGGAAAAAGCACAGTTGATCGCAAATCTTTCTTCATATACTCGCCTAGTGCCCGACAGAGACTTCAAGCTGGTTGCATTAGGTGAAGATCCTACCAAAGGATTGAATATCGAAGTCGACCTCCCGGACCTTGCGAGGAAGTAGCTGAAGGCCTACCTCAGGGAGAACGCTGATTTGTTCGCATGGAGCGCAATTGAGATGTCGGGTTGGATCCAGAAACAGCATGCCACCATCTGACCATAGATCCCTCTATCCGAGCAGTAGTACAACACAGGAGGAAGCAATTCCCAGAAAAGGTAGAGGTTGTCGAGCAGGTCGTTAAAGACCTCTTAGAGGCACACTTTGTAATTAAGGCCCGGTATACCACCTGACTCTCAAATATTATATTAGTCAAAAAGAGCAATGGAAAATGGTGCATGTGCGTTGACTACACTGATCTCAATCGGGCTTGCCCGAAAGACGCTTACCTTTTGCCTAACATTGATAAATTGGTCGATAATTTTGCTGGTTTTAAATTATTATCGGTCCTCGACGCCTACTCCGGGTATAATCAAATACCCATGGTTGTGACCGACAAGAAATACACCGCTTTCATGACAGAATTGGGCAACTATTACTACAACGTAATGCCCTTCAGCTTGAAAAACACGGACGCAACCTACCAACGCATGATGAACAAAGTCTTTCAAGTAGAAATCAGAGACATGCTCCTCGAAGTTTACATGGACGACCTGATCATAAATCCCACGAGGAAATCGATCATGCTCTCCACTTCAAGAAAATTTTCGATCAATCACCCAAGTGCAAAATGCGATTTGATCTAGAAAAATGCACGTTAGGGGTATGTGTGGGAAAATTCCTCAGTTTTTATGTAATTGAAAGAGGAATCGAAGCTAACCCCAATAAGTACTGAGCATTTGCCGAAACGCCCACGCAAAAATCCAAAAAATCCATCCAGTTACTCAATGGGGTGCTCACCTTGATATCTCGCTTTGTGGCAAAATCTGCCCAACATGCGCTTCCCCTCTTCAAGCTCCTCTGTAAAGAGGTTGTTTTCGAATGGACAGAAGAGTGCGAGTAAGCTTTAACACACCTCAAGAAGGCTCTGCCAGAACCCCCAGTTCTCTCCCGACCAGAGGCCGTGGAGACTTTGTTTCTATATCTGGTCGTCGCTAACGAAGCCGTAAGTGTTGCCCTCATACGAGAAACGCCCGAGGGAAAAAAACCGATCCATTTCACGAGCAAAGCCCAACAAGGGCCCGAGCTCAGATATCATCAAATTAAAAAAGTCACCCTCGCACTCCTTCATGCAGCGAGAGACTCAGGCACTATTTCTTGGCGCATATGATCGTCATCCGAATAGATCAACCCATCAAGCAACTCCTAGGTCGGCCCGACATGGCTAGAAGGATGCTTAAATGGTCCTTAGAATTGTCTAAGTTAGACATCCAATATGAAATCATATTAGCCCTCAAAGCGCAAGCCCTGGCTGATTTCGTGGCCAAAATGACCACCCCGGAGAACCAAGCTTGCGCGTCTAAGAAATGGACCATTCTCGTGGACGGGGCGTCAAGCTCAACAGGAAGTGGAGCAGGGATCAATTTAGAAAACGAGGAAGATATCCTGATAGAGGTATCCCTCACACTATCTTTTCCGACCTCCAACAACCAGGCCGAGTACGAAGCCTTCCTTGTTGGTCTGAGGCTCACCGACGATCTAGGAGCCGAAGAAATAATCATCTGTACAGACTCTCAGCTCGTGGCCTTGCAAGTCTAGGGCGAATACCAAGTTAAAAATGATAACTTGTCAGAATACCTGACCCTCGTCAAGGTAAAGATTACAAAGTTTACACTTGTAGAAGTCAAACATGTTCCTCGTGAACATAATGCACGAGCAGATGTGCTATCAAAACTCGCGAGCGTAAAAAGGAAGGACGAAAACAAATCTGTTATAAAGGAGATACTCCCTCGACCCAGCATTGAAAAGACATCCTTGGCGATAGACGTAAACATTATTGACGACGCCAACTGCTGGATGAACCATGTCTATAAATACTTAACTAATGACGAATTTCCCCAAGACCCAAACGAGGCCAGTATAGTTAGGAGATGAGCCTGCTCATACGTGTTAGTCGAAGGAAAAATATATCGGCGAGAATTCTCCATTCCCCTCCTCAAGTGCGTCGAGGAAGAATTGATTCTGCATATTTGTCGCTCCCCGGATTTTCGTCCCGGTGCAAATGCGAACTGTCGGCGAGAACGGTCGGATGATGAAGGTTGAATAGAGTCGCCAGCTAGGCATTTTTATCCTGAGGTAAAGGTAATGCTGCATAACCCTAGAAAGAAGTGGATAAGACGATTGCGAACCAAAGAGACTGGGTAAGGGGGTCGGTTACGACCTAGGAAAGTATTAGCACCCAGATCGTCCATCGTACTCGACGGGATCCATGCTTACCTGATTGTGTTTTAAAAGGGGGGAGTGTACGTGCTAACTATGCATAAAAGAGATGGATGTACAAGGTGACAGTGCAAAAAAAAGAACAGGCGTTCAAACTTAGGCTAAGAAGAGAAAAGCTGGAAAGAGAAGAGGGGGGAGATCTGGGGACTTTTGTTCGATAACCGTTAAGTTATGCCTACGTATCCTCTCGTGCAATGAGGAAGTCAGAACACCGTAGTTCGACTCAAAGAGACTTGGTGTTTTTGTGTGAACTACTTGATTGTCTATGCTCAAGTGTATGACTCGTCTGGCTCGAGTGCTGACTGTTTTGCATTAGACGGAAGAAGCGAGTTCTCGTTTTCAAAGTGAATGTGATGAGAAAAGAATCCCAGAGGAGACGTTTATTGTTTGTTTTTGTGTTTTCAGATTTTTATTGTTTTTGGTGTTTTGCATAGGATAATGAGCTTAAGCCTTAATCAAGGGTCGTAAACTCATTATATCACCCCTGACTAGGGATAATGAGTCTACTTAAGTGTGAGATGAATATCCCAACTTAATTACCCTAATGATGCATGATTAAGATCATTAATCTACTTGTAATTATCAAGTTTTTTTTTGGATTTTTGTTTTGTGTTAAGTAATGAGTTTAATCTCTAATCAGGGATTAGTGAACTCATTACACCATCCCAAGAGAAGGATGATAGATGAGGACACTTAAGATGAGGAAGATACCTCAACTTAATCCATGGTCAGGGATTAAAATCATTATATAACAAAACTTTATTAGAGTGGATTTTGATTAGAGATTAGATTAAGAAGTGAATTTTATGTTTGTAAGACTAAACCTGAGTGGGACTTGTCCATTAAACACTATGGTTAGTCCCTCTGACCCAGAGGCAGAGATGTAACCCTAATATAAGGCCCAAGTTACAAGCTTAAGTCTTGATAATTATTAGGTGTTTTGATTAGAAGGTGAAAACAACTTAAAGGTTTAACACTAAGTATTAGAATTATACACTCCATCCTAAGATAAAGATACAGGCATAACCCTAATACAGAGCCCCAAAACATTAATTGTTTACCCTTTGTTATTGAGATGAGAAGCAGAGACTCAAGGAGACTCAAAAGGTAAAAACTAAGGGGGACTATTCACAACCCTAAAGTTATCATGCTTGGTAGCTCCTATGGTTTGTGAGGCATAAAGAAATTCTTCAGATTGGCCACCAAGGAAGGAGAAGCATATGAAAAAGGAAGGAGATAGAAGAATAGGTTACTTACTTCCTGAAGAAGTTAAGTAACCTAAGAGTGGATAAGAGCAAGAGAGAACACAAGTGAATCAAATTCACTTCAAAGACAAATAAATATGCATATGAACGGATAAGAAGATGTTAGATGTGGATGCACATCCACATCCTGATCAACTTACCTAAAGCACCTGAAAGGGTTACTATGAATGCATAAGGTATGAAATAAGATGAAATGAAACAAATGAAGGTGCAATTATCCAAACCAAAAAAGAACACATGATGAAAATGTGTCATGAAAAGATGCAAAGTCGTGTACAATGCATATGTATGATTGTCGCTCCCCTGAAAAGCCACCGGGTCAGATAGGGTACAGATGTGAACAGTCGGCGAAAGGAGAAAATGAAATGAAGATGAATAAAGTCGCCAACTAGGCATTTTTATCCCGAAGGAAAGGTAATGCTGCATAAACCTAGAAAGAGATGGATAAGACGGTTGCGAACCAGAGAAACTGAGAAAGGGGGTTGGTTACAACCTGGGAAGGTATTAGCACCCAGATTGTCCGTCGTACTCGACGGGGTCCACGCTTAAAAGATTTTGTTTAAAGGGGTAGTGTATGTGTTATCTGTGTGCAAAAGCTGGAAAAAGAGTATACAAGTGTCAGTATAAAAGGTGAATTGCTCAGGAACTGAGGCTTAAAAGAGAATGCTGAAAGAGGGGGAAGACAAAGAGACTTTTGTTCGATAACAGTTAAGTTATGCTTACGTATCCTCTCATGCAATGAGGAAGTCAGAACACCGTAGTTCGACTCAAAGAGACTGAAAAATAAATTGACTGTGAACTGCTTGCTTGTCTATGCTCAATGTATGACTCGTCTGGCTCGAGTGCTAACTTTCTTGCATTATACGGAAGAAGCAAGTTCTCGTTTATGAATGAGTGTGATGAGAAAAGAATCTCGGAGGAGATGATCATTGTTTGTTTTTGATGTTTTAAGTTTTGTTATTGTTTTTGGTGTTTTGCATAAGTTAATGAGCTTAAGCCTAAACCAAAGGTTGTAAACTCATTATATCCTCCATGATTAGGGATAATGAGCCTACTTAAGTATGAGATAAGCATCTCAACTTAATTACCATGATGATGTAGGATTAAGATCATTAACCTACTTGTGATTAATTATATGTTTTTGGGTTTTTGTTTAGTGTTAAGTAATGAGTTTAATCTCTAATCACAGATGAATGGGCTCATTGCACCATCCTAATAGAAGGATAATAGATGAGAACACTTAAGCTGAGGAAGATACCTCAACTTAATCCATGGTTAGGGATTAAATTCAATATATAACAAGCCTTTATTAAGTGGATTTTAATTAAAGGGATGAGATTAATAAATGGATTTTAGGGTTTGTAAGACAACTTGAGGGGGACTTGTCCATTAAACTCTAGGGTTAGTCCTTCTTAACCGTAAGGAAGAATTAGAACCCTAATGTAAGGCCCAAGTTACAAGATAAAGTCTTGATGGTTATTAAGATGATTTGATAAAGAGGTTTAAACAAATTAAAGGTTTAACACTTAGGATTAAAGTTATACACTCCATCCTAAGAGAAGGATGCATGCATAACCCTAATTCCAAAGTCCTAAAACTGTAAGAGTTTAGTCTATGATTATTGAGATGAGAAGAGAGACTCAAGAAGACTCAAAGGTTAAAAGCTAAGGGGAACTAATTACAACCCTAATTATTATCATGCTTGGATGTTCCTATGGTTTGTGAAAGGAGGAAGAAGCAGAAGAAATAAGTTACTTACTTCATTGAAAAAGATAAGTAACTTAAAGAAAGAAAGTGAGAGATGAACACAAGTGAGCAAACTCACTCAAAGACAATCAAAAATGCAGTAAAGATGCAATGTAAAAAAGATGAGAAGAAGTGGGAGGTGAAGGCAAATTCACCTCTCAAACAACTTACCATTAACCTGAAAAGTTAGCACAAGATGCATAAGGAATGAAATGAAATGGAATGGTGCATATGCAAAGGCAAAGACCAAAACCAGAAGCATACACATGATGCAAATGATGCTATGACATAACGCAAATACATACAAAGTGTATATGAATGATCATACAAGAGAATGGATGCAAATGAAGCATGCTTTGAAGTTTGAAAGTTCATGAAAGTTAATGAAAGGAAATGGATGCAAATCATGACAAATGAATGAAGAAATGATCAAGCATGATTCTAACATGTCCTAATATGTCTATGATAACATATGAATGCATGAAATGTCATGGCAAGTTCATGTATGGATGCATATGCAAGATGAATGCCAATGAAGATGCAAAATTAGGGTTAATGGAGGGATGAGATGGAAATGGCAAAGACAAAAGCAAATGACATTATAAAAAATTGAAAATTCACTCAAAGGAACCCTAAACCTATACTAGGTTACCATCCAAAGGGGGAGGTCAGAAGCTAAACCTAGAAGGAGTTATGAATTTCCTAAGTTTCTGGGTTTTTTTTTGGGTGATCCTCAATGTAAAATGCCAAACAAATTGAAAATGAAAGATAAAAATGAAACAAAAATGTTTTTGGATGCTAGAAGCCATGCATAAAACAATGCAAAAAGAACCATTCATAAACTCAACTTGGTTTAAAAGTTGTGAATTTTTGAAATTAGGGTTAGAAAATGAACATTATTAAGAACCCTAATTCATTGAAAAAATGTCAAAGCATGATCAAAACCAAAAAGAAATTTGTATGGTGAGTTTGTAAATGTTTCTTAATGTCTAAGAATGCTCTCTGATTTGTTTGGTGATTTTTAAATACTTAAATGTATTTTTAATTAATTAAAATCAATTAACTAATTAAATAAAACATTTAAATGATTTAAAAATACTTTTTTAATGCAAAAAATAAAAATAAAAATATTTTTGGTTTCTGAAAATTAATAAAAGGTTGGATAAAATATTTCAGAATTTTTTAATGATTTTTACTATTTTTAATAAATATATGAAATAAAATACAAAGAAAATGAAATAAAAATAAAATAAAGGGAAAGTATGACAATCCAAAGGCTGAGATTTAAACTAGGGGGGACCATTGACCAGCGTGCAGACCAAGGGCTGGGATTGATTCTGACCTAATTTCAATTAATTAAACTAATTAATCCTGATTAAAACTTAATGACAAATCTCATCCGTCCAAACACGCGCGGGAAAGGCCATCCAAGGGCTGACATTCAAACTCACCCTAAACCCTAATTAAACCCTAATTACATTCAGATGACCGGAACAGTGCTCCGGTCATCTTCTCCGGCGAGACCTTCACTTTATCTCTCTCAAAACGCCACTAAAATGCATCAAACTCTCCAGATTCACTCAACTAAACATCCTAAACAAGAATCCAACAACAAAATCCATTTATTTTTCATGAATCAAGAGAAACGAACAAAATCATTTTCACGGGAAAAGTTTCAGACAGTCAGTACATGCTTATTTCTTGCTCATTTTCAAAACCAAACACATCCCCATGATCAGTGCAACATATAGAACAATATAAGAACTTAAAAACACAATTCTGGAAAAAATGTTCTTGAGGTTACCTGAGTTGAAGCTTTCGAAACTGGAACTTTCTGGGCACTTCTTTGGTGTTTTTCCACTCCCCTTGATCCCCTTATGCTTCTGGAATGCTTGAAAGGAGTTTATATGGACTATTTTTGAGGTTTCAGTTCAGAGGTGAGGGAAATCGTGTTTTGGATTCTTGAGGTTTCAGGCTTGTTTAATGGTTGGGAAATGATCTGGAGAGTATGTGGAGATGATTGGTGAAGTTTGCTTGGAGTTTTGATGGCTGGTTTATGAATTTTGAAGAGATGAAGTTTGTGAGGGATTTTGGCAATCTGAGTGTATGAGAGCTTGTAGGCTTGTGTGTGTATCAAAATGAATCCCTTGAGGCATGTACGTGAAGTTGTGATAGGTCAGAATAGTTGGTATGGGCTATGTTGATTGGTATGGGGTGATTTGCAAAAAGTCAAGGTTGGTTGTACTTGAGGTATGGGCACATGGTAGGTCTGGATTTGGGCATGGCTTGGCTCAGTAGAGATCAAGGGAAGCTATAGAAACAGATTTGGTGTGCTGATGCAAGTGTATGGAAAGTTTTGTACCATTTTGCAAATTTGAGAAGCTTTGGCCCTTTTAAGATTTCTTGAAGTTCAAGGCATGAAAGTGTATGATTCTTGGACCAATTCTGGTCAAAATGAGTTTTACTATGATGGTATGATGTTTAGAGATGCATTAGAGGTCATGAAATGGCTTGGCAAATGGTTTTGCGAAAAATTCTCTTTGGTACATTCTTGAAAATTATAGGATTTTTGCCAACTTTGAAGGATCATAACATGAGTTCCATAATGAATTAGAACATATTCTTGTACTTTTTGAAAAGGGAAAGACCTAATCTACAATTCTGATGACCAATAATTTTTCATTTGAAGCATTTTTGGTTGAGAAAGAGGAGGTTGAAGAACTTTCCCAAAATGGAAAGTTTCCATTACAAGTCATTTCCATTTTTGGCAACTTTTGGTTTAGCTCAAATTTCTTCAATTTTGTGAACTTCCAAGCACTTCAATGATCAAATAAAGATCATATAACTTCAATTTGATGAAAATACCCCTTTGGTTCCATTGTAGGGGCCTCATATGCCCTGATTTTGCTCTGACTTGCTCAAGAAGTTACCTAATGAACAAATGACTTCCACAATGAATTTCTTCATCAAACATGGTACATATGATCCTTATAACATCTTAAGAACATTAGAAACAATAATGGCCCAAAAATTTGGAGTTAAGGCCTCTGAAACCAAAACCCTAATTTTGGTCATCTGTGTAGTGAAAATCCTGGCTCTGCTTCCATGCCTTGCCAATTCTTGTGATTTCTTGACTTCCTTGAACTGTGAGGGATATAATATGATGATAGAGCACACATGGACCCTCTTGGAACAATTGGATACCTTTGGAGTGGCTCAGATGGATCCTTGGATTGCTCAGATCACAAACCCTAGATGCAGATGAACTTGAACTATGCAGTGAAACAAAAATGCAATATGAGATGGTATGATTATACTAATGCAATCATGAAAGATCACAAGCCAATGGTGGAATTAGTGAGGGCAAATTTGGGGTGTTTACAGCTGCCCCTATTCAAACATGAGTTAGCTGTGCAGGATATAAGCGCCTGGCTTAACAGACAAACAAGATAACTTGTGGTTGAATACCAAAGACAGTCCAAAATTTGCACTCGCTAGGGAGAAGAAGAAAAGGGATATAAATTGTAAAAGACAGTATAGTATGATTATTAAAATGCGGGCGATGGAGGATGACCATCGAGCAGAGGACGACTGCTGGGGATAAAGCAATGACGGGGACGACCGACAAGCTGGGGAAAGGTAAAGATACCATGACAAGGACGGCCATCAGGTAAGGAAATAAGATTCTCTGGGGATTAAAGTAAAGGCAATGATGGGGACGGCCACCAGGTTTACAAAGTAAAGTAAACAACGATGGGGACGGCCATCGGTTTAAAGAATAAATGAAATATTGATGAGGGACGGTCATCAAAGGTGAAGAACGATCACCTAGCAGGGGACGACTGCTCTTTATCACGACATAGGACGAATGTCAGATAGAAAAGATCGACGATGGGGATGGCCATCGGACGAAATGATGAAGGACGATCATCAAGAGGTGAAGGACGATCACCTAGCAGGGTACGGCTGCTCTCGGGGTTTATCACGACATAGGACGAATGTCGGATAACAAGATCAACGATGGGGACGGCCATTGGATAAAATGATGAGGGACGGTCATCAAAAGGTGAAGGACGATCACCTAGCAGGGGACGGCTGCTAAATATCACGACATAGGACGAATGCCGGATAGGAAAGGGTTCTAATAATGGAGACTCCGTAGGGGAAAGGGATGAGGGACGGTCATCCAAAGGTGAAGGACGATCACCTGGCAGGGTACGGCTGCCGAAAGTATTACGACATAAGACGAATGTCGGATAGGAGAAAAGTTACTCTGCTGGGGAATGGTAAACACGGACGAGTGTTTACGCTTTCCAAAATAAAAGGTATAAGTTTTTTGACGCTGTGTATAGATTAAAGATGCGGTCGAGCATCCTTAGGACCATGATACGGACGAGTATCGGTAGAAACAAATGCTGATGCGTATTCAGAGATGATGATACGAATGAGTACCAACTGGTTAACAAAGAACACGGACGAGCGTCGAATTTGTGGGGAATAATATATATAAACAAGATACGGACGAGTATCAGAGACTTCTGTATAAGTATGAGTGAATATCGTGAAGTATGAGCAAGACACAGACGAGTGTTTGACCTGCTGGGGAAAGTATGACACGGACGAGTGTCGAAAGGAGTGTGTTATAAACAAGTGCTTTGTTTGCACCAATGTGTTTTGGCAATTGTGCTGGGGAAAGGTGACACGGACGAGTGTCAAAGGGGTATGTATAGGTTTCTGAATGCAAAGAGGGTGCTTTGGCTTATCTGCGGGGGGATGATATGACACGGACGAGTGTCGAAAGAGTATATATAAAAGGCATTTGTGTTGGGGAGTGCAAAGGGGACGCTTTGGCTTTTACTTGCAAGGGATGTGAGCTTTATATACATTGTTGATGAAATACTGATGGTAATTGCAGGTGACTGGCTCGAACCTGACTTGTGATCATGCAAATGTTTGATTTTTGCCGTAATGCTCCGTATTAGACGGAATGCTACGCTTTGTGGGAAAAAATGATGCGAATGCCATGATTATGCAAAAGAGAAACCGATCCGGGATTTGGATCCCACTGAAGATTGGGTCTCTGGCTGATCTGCTTGGAAGGATATCCCAGCTGGGGGAGATCATTGGTAGATCTATTAGGATATATAGCTATGCTTTGGGGAAATAGCTCATTGATAGACCTATCCTGTAAGGAGAAAAATAGTTGGGGATAAGAAAGCTTCTGTTACTTTGTTGTGTGAGAGTTTCAGGCATTGCTCTTCTGGGGGAGCGGCTGGAAACTCTGTGGGGAGATTGGCTGGGGATGCTCCTGTTGAGTAGACCTGTGCTAGGGATGAGGAGGCTTTGATAACTCCGCTGGGGAAAAGCATTCCAGATACTGCTTAGGGAGGAGGTATGTTGGGGAAGTGTGCTCGGCATGCCCCATGCTGCGTATTGAATACCTGCAACCTGTTAAGACAAAGAAACGCACAAGTATCCCGAGGTATCCCTTACCGGATTCCGTCATAGGAGTTAGATATTCCTGAGAGTAAATACATTTCCTACAAGCATTTATTAAGAATGGCTCATTTGTTTTATGCAATTATCATATCATGAATATTGGACATTTTGCAAACGAAACAAAAATGTTTTTTGGGTTTTTAAAATTAATTAGAGTGAAAGTGTAAAAAATCAGAATTTTTAAAAGTGTTTTACTATTTTTAATAAATAAAAGAAAACAAAATGAAATAAATGAAAATAAAATGCAAAGTAATCAAAATGAAAGGATCAAATTGCATGGAAGAGAAATCAAGGGCCAAGGGCGTAAGTCAGCTTGACTGGGGGTATGTAGATCCTAGGGTTCAGATTTAAACTTATTAAATGCGCGTAATCCAATGGTCCATATTTAATCTGAGTAAATTAATTATAATTTGTTTTAATTAATTAAAAGTAGGGCTAATGAATTATCTGGATCGTACATTCCTTAAACTATTCAAAATCCAATAGCTCACATTTAATCTGGAAACCCTAATCCCTCTTAAACCCTAATCACTTTCAGATGACCGGAACAGTGCTCCGGTCATCTTCTCCGGCGAGACAAAACATCAAACTTCTTCCCTAGGCCACTACAAGACCTCTAACCTGCCCAGAATCAATCCCCACACTCCAAGGAAGTCAAATCAATCATCAAACAGAATTTATAACACATGAACAAGCTGAATCGAAGCAAATTAAAGAACACGGGCAAAATTTCAGAAACACATAACATGATCATTTCTTCATAATTTTCAATTCTAAATACATATATGTGATCCCTAGAGCATGCATTTTCATTTTATGACAAGAAATTGAAGCTTTGAGACAAAAGATTCCTGAGTATACCTGAGTTGGTGACCTGCAAATATGAGCTTTCAGAGCCTCCCTCTTGTGTAAATGGCCTCCTTTGAACCTCCTGAGGCTAATGGAATGCTTGGAATGCTTTGAAAATGGTTGGTTTGAGATGTCCAGTTCTGATATGGCAGAAATGGAGGTTTTGATATGTGATGTTTCAGGCCATTTTAATGGTTGATTCTTGTTCTATGAGTGATATGTAGTTAATTGGTGAAGGAATTTGTGAAGTTTGATGGATGGATTAAGAGAATCGAAGAGAGGAAGTTTTGAGGGATTTTTGTGCAAACTGGGTTTGTGATGCTTCTGAGTTCTTGTGTGTTCTCTTTTATCATCCTTAGGCATTGTATAAACAAATGAAATGAGTCAGAAGAGTTGCTATGCACTGTGGGATTGGTATGGTTCAATTGGCCAAAAAGTAAAATGTTGTGTACTTGAGGTATGGGCCATGGCAGAACTGATTTGAGGGCTTGAGCTGCTTCAGCTAGCTTCAAGGAGAACCCTAGGATCAATTGTTATGAGTTGTATGGCTTGGATCATGAGTTTGCATAGGTTTTGCAATTTTGCAACTTTGTGATTTCTTGAGAAACAAGTCATGAAATCCCTTGGTTCAAAGCTCAAATCTGATCTTGAGATGTTGTTTGATCATGCCATGATGCATTTGAGTGGATTAGAAGTCACATGAATGCCTGAAATTCACTTTTGCACATTTCGCTCTTTGGCCTAAACTTTAAAATTACAAGATTTTTCCCAACTTTGACTTGTCATATCTTGAGTTCTAGGATGAATCAAGAGGAGTTCTTGTACTTTTTGAAAATGGGAAGATCCAATCTACAACTTTCATGTTTAACAAAATTTCATTTGAAACATTTTTGATCAAGAAAGAGGAGGTTGAAAATCTTTCCCAAAATGGAAAGTTTGCATTTCAAGTAATGTCCATTTTTGGCAACTTTTGACTTGGATCAAAATTATTCAATCTTGTGATCATCCAACCTCTACTAAGACTAAATAAAGGTCATATGATTTCAAAATGATGTAAATGAGCCTTTGTAACCCTTGGTTGAGGCCTCAGATGCCTTAATCCTGACTTTTCTTGCACAACAAGTTACAGCTTGATCAGATGACTTCCTCATTGAATTTTTGCATCAAACTTCATTCACAAGCTCCCTATATCATATAAATACCAATGGAATCAAGAATGACCAAATATTTTGGATGTAAGGGCCTCTAACCCAAAACCCTAATTTTCAAGTCATTTGTGTAGGAGCTTCAAGCTTGCCTGGATAGCTCTGCAATCCCTTGAGGTTTCTTGACTTCAAATAAACCTTAGGGGTATAAAACAAACATAGAACACTTAAGGACCCTCTTGGCATGCATCAAGGCCTCTGAGATTGCTCAAATCACCTCTTGGATTCACCTGATCACAAACCCTGGTTATGCAGCTATGTAGTGAGTTGCTAAAGGATAATTATGCAATGTGAGATGTAATGATATGCTATGCAATATGTGATCAAAAGCCAAGGCATGAGAAAATGAGAGGGAAAATTTGGGTTGTTTACAGCTGCCCCTATTCAAGCATGAGTTAGCTGTGCATGATGTAAGCGCCAGGCTTTAGCAGGCAAACAAGATAACTTGTGGTTGAATACCAAGACAGTCCAAAATTTGCGCTCTCTGGTATAAGAAGAAAAGGGATATAAATTGTTATTCACAAAACAAGAAGATGTAGAGTGAACATTAAATGATAGCGATGGAGGATGACCATCGAGCAGAGGACGACTGCTAGGGGTTGAAAGGTGAGAAATGCACTGATGGGGACGACCATCAGGCTAAAGAATAAATAATCCATGACGGGGACGACCATCGGGTAAAGAATAAATGAAATAATAATGAGGGACGGTCATCATAAGGTGAAGGACGATCACCTAGCAGGGGACGATTGCTGAAATATATCACGACATAGGACGAATGTCAGATAGAAAGATCAACGATGGGGACAGCCATCGGATAAATGATGAGGGACGGTCATCAAAAGGTGAAGGACGATCACCTAGCAGGGTACGGATGCCGAAAATATCACGACATAGGACGAATGCCGGATAGAAAGATCAACGATGGGGACGACCATCGGATAAATGATGAGGGACGATCATCAAAAGGTGAAGGACGATCACATAGTAGGGTACGACTGCTGAAATATATCATGACATAGGACGAATGTCGGATAGAAAGATCAACGATGGGGACGGCCATCAGATAAATGATGAGGGACGGTTATCATAAGGTGAAGGACGATCACCTAGCAGGGGACGACTGCTGAAATATATCACGACATAGGACGAATGCCGGATAGAAAGTAGTTTTGTTGTGGGAAGAGATAAACACGGACGAGTGTTTAAGCCTTAAAATAAAACAGTATAAGTGTTTAGACAGTGTGTATAGACTAAAGATACGGACGAGCATCTTTAGGACCACGATACAGACGAGTATCGATAGAAACAAACGTCGACGCGTGATTTAAGGATGATGATACGGATGGGTACCTATTGGTTAAGCAAGGAACACGGACGAGTGTTTGATCTGCTGGGGAGTAGTATATGCAAGCCACAGACGAGTATCAAAAGAAGTATGTACAAGTATGAACAAGTATTTGTATTAAGAGTGCAAAAGGTATTATGGCTTTATCTGCAGGGGAGATGCTCTTGTATACTGCTAGAGGAGTAATTTTGGTATCCACAGGTGAAAGGCTTGAACCTGACTTATGATCATGCAAATGTATGTTTGATTTTTGTCGTAATGCTCCGTGGTAGACGGAATGCCACACTTTGTTTGGGGAGGATGATGCGAATGCTATGATTATGCAAATGAGAGAGCCGATCCGGGATCTGAACTCTGCGGGGAGAAAGGATCACTGGGCGATCTTTCTGGAGAAATCTGTGGGGATACTTAAGCTGGGGTGAGGAAAGCCCCAAGTTGTTGGCAGTTGTCTTCGTTGGAGAAGAACAAATTTTATCATTGCTCGGGAGGTCCTGCTTGGGGAAAAGAGAACTTTTGGGAAGTAATCTGTTGTAATTCTTTCGTCTAGGTTGTATCCTGGGGGAATGATTAACTTCATGGGGATTACTCTCGTCAAGTGATCCTGCTTAGGATGTGACAACTGACTTAGTTGGGGGACACAATGCTTGATATGCCCCATGTTGTAAAAGATTACCTGCCTTGAGTACCTGCAACCTGTTAAACAGAGGAAACGTACAAGCGTCCTAAGGCATCCTCAAATGGATTCCATCATAGGAGTTAGATTTACTTAAGAGCGCATATTTCCTGCAAGCATTTATTAAAATGGCTTATATGTCTTCCAAGCAAATGTTGTATTACGAATTTTGGACATTTTGCAAACAAAAAACGAAAAGGTACAAAACAAAGTTTGAATGAACATTTGACTTTATTAATTTGTGTGCCCTGGATAGGCAAGTACAATGAAGAAGTTAATCCCTGAAATGAGGAGATTGTTGTAAAATTGAGAAAAATAACAGTGTCTTATTTGGCAATGCTGGAGTCGACGCTCCAATGAGCTTCCTCTTGCTATGACCTGTATGACCTTAAACGCTCTTCTTATCTTTCTTTCTGAGGAAAGTTGATTCTGATTGACGATTTGTCCTTTCGAAACTTGCCAAGTTATGTAAGTGTAATACAGACGAATTCGGAATGCAGTTGTTCGCTTGTTCCCTGATTTTGCGTGGATCGCCCTTTCGGGTTTTCAATCCACTGGGATACCCATTTTTGCCTGAGTTGTCCGATGTGGCTTATCAACTCAGCGGGTGTACACATTTTTTAAATTTTCCCTTATTTTTGCCCGAATCTTTTATTCTATTTTTGACTCGCCGGGATGCCTTGTTTTTGCCTGGACTTACATTTTGTTTTTATGTCCAGCGGGTCATTTATGCGAAGTATTTTTTAACTGCATCTGAATTCACATGAGATGAGAAATTTTCGCCATCCATGGTTGTGAGCATCAGTGCTCTGCCTGAGAAGACTTTAGTTATCACGTAGGGACCTTCATAGTTTGGCATCCACTTGCCCCTGTGGTCTGTATGAAGAGGAAGGAGTCTTTTCAGTACAAGCTCTCCCAATTGATATTCCCGAGGTCTCACCTTTTGATCGAAGGATATTTTCATCTATTTCTGATATAACTGACCATGACAAATAGATTTTAATCTTTTTTCTTCAATCAGGCTTAGTTGATTATAACGAGATCGGACCCATTCTGCTTCGTCCAATTTCACATCCATCATTACCCGCAAGGAGGGTAATTCAACTTCAATAGGTAGAACGGCTTCCATACCATACACAAGCTGATAATGCGTTGCCCCGGTAGATGTTCTGATGGAAGTTTGGTACCCATGTAAGGCGAATGGTAATATTTCGTGCCAGTCTCTGTATGTGACTACCATCTTTTGCACAATCTTCTTAATGTTCTTGTTAGCTGCCTCAACAGCGTCATTCATCTTTGGCCTGTAAGGAGAAGAGTTGTGATGTTGAATCTTGAAATCCCGGCATAGTTATGTCATCATTTTGTTGTTAAGGTTTGAACCATTATCAGTAATGATTCTCTCGGGAATTCCATATCGACAAATGATATCCTTTTTCAGAAATCGGGCTACCACTTGCTTGGTGATGTTTGCATAAGAAGCTTCTTCGACCCATTTGGTGAAGTAATAGATGGCTACCAGGATGAATCTGTGACCATTTGAAGTCGTTGGTTCGATCTTTCCAATCATATCAATGCCCCACATGGCGAAGGGCCAGGGTGAAGACAATACATTCAAAGGATTTGGAGGCACATGCACTTTGTCTGCGTAGATCTGGCATTTTCTGGCATAGGCACAATAGTCTGCATCCATTGTGATTCAATAATAACCTGATCTCAACAATTTCTTCGCCATTGCATGTCCTTCGGCATGGGTACCGAAAGAGACCTCGTGTACTTCGTGCATCAGTAGGTCTTCTTCCTTTTTGTCAACACATCTGAGCAAGACCATGTCGAAGTTTCGCTTGTATAAAGAGCCATCAGTATTGAGGAAGAAATTGTCGGCTAGCGTTCTTAATGTCTTTTTATCATTAGACGATTCCCCAGGAGGGTACGTCTGGGTCTCCAAAAAGAATTTGATATCGTGGAACCAAGGTTTGTTGTCAATGACAGTGTCCACAAAGAAGATGTATGCCGGTCGGTTTAGTCTCGATAGTAAAATTCGAGGTACATAGTTAGCGGTCTGTACTTTGATCATAGATGAAATAGTGGCCAAGGCGTCTGCAAACTGATTTTCATCTCGAGGGATGTATTCAAGCTTGACTGTTGTAAAGAAAGTCAACAATCTCCTCGTATAGTCATGGTAGGGAACCAGATGCTCTTGATGAGTATACCACTTGCCATTAGTTTGGTTGATCACCAAAGCCGAATCTCCGAATACATTCAAGGTTTTGATCCTGAGGTCAATGGCTTCCTCAAGACCCACGATACAAGCTTCGTACTCTGCTTCATTGTTAGTGCAGGCAAAGGTGAGCCTTGCTGAGAAAGGCAAATGGACTCCTTCGGGTGTAATAAGCACTGCACTAACCCCACGACCGTTAAAATTAACTGCCCCATCGAACATCATAGTCCATGCTTCTTCTGGATCTGGCCCTTTAGTGTGAATAGGCTCCTCACAATATTTTGATTTTAAGAACATGATGTCTTCATCGGGGAAATCAAATCTCATAGGCTGGTAATCATCAATGGGTTGCCCAACCAGATAGTCAGACAATACACTGCCTTTGATGGCTTTTTGAGAGGTGTACTGAATATCATATTCTATCAGAATCATTTGCCACCTTGCAACCCTTCCAGTAAGTGTTGGCTTCTCAAATATCTACTTGACTGGGTCCATCTTTGAGATCAACAAGGTAGTATAAGTCAACATATACTGTCTTAGTCGGCGAGAAGCCCACGCTAAAGCACATCAAGTTTTCTCAAGCAGTGAATAACGTTGTTCACGGTCGGTAAACTTTTTGCTTAGGTAGTATATTGCATACTCTTTTCGACCAGACTCGTCATGCTGGCCCAACACACACCCCATCGATTCATCTAATACCGTTATGTACATTATTAGAGGTCTTCCTTCAACTGGAGGCATGAGAATTGGAGGTTCTTGCAGATACTCCTTGATCTTGTCAAAAGCTTTCTGACAATCATCATTCCACCAGACTGTTTGTTCCTTTCTTAGCAGTTTGAACAAGGGCTCGCAGGTTGTAGTGAGGTGAGATATGAACCTTGAAATGTAGTTCAATCTACCTAAGAACCCTCGAACTTCTTTCTCAGTCTTAGGTGCATGAATTTCCTGAATTGCTTTAACTTTGTCGGGGTCAACCTCAATTCCTCTTCCGCTCACAATAAACCCCAGCAGCTTACCAGAACGTACCCCAAATGTGCACTTGTCGGGGTTTAACCTTAATTGATATTTCCTCAGACGCTTGAAAGTTTCAATAGATTTACCAAATGCTCTTCCTCTGTGATGGACTTGGCAATCATGTCATCCACGTAGCACTCAATTTCTTTATGGATCATGTCTTAGAATAATGTTACCATAGCCCGTTGATATGTTGCACCGAGGTTCTTCAAACCAAAAGACATTACTTTGTAGAAGAACGTGCCCCATGGTGTGATGAAAGTTGTCTTCTCCATGTCTTCAGGTGACATCTTGATCTGATTGTATCTAGAAAATCCGTCCATGAAGGAAAATACCGAGAACTGAGTTGTGTTGTCTACCAATACATCAATGTGAGGTAATGGGAAGTCATCTTTCAGGCTTGCTTTGTTCAGATCTCGGTAATCGACACACATACGCACCTTGTCATCCTTCTTAGGCACGGGTACAATATTAGCAACCCACGGCGGGTAACTGGTTACAGCAAGAAAACCGGCGTCCCACTGCTTTTGTATATCCTCTTTGATTTTCATGGCCATGTCCGGGCGAGTACGGCGCAACTTCTGTTTGACCGGAGGGTAATCCTCTTTTAATGGCAACCTTTGCATGACAATATTTGTATCCAAGCCCGACATATCTTGGTAGGACCAAGCGAAGAATTCGACATATTCTCGCAGCATACTAATAAGTTGTTCTTTTATCGGAGTTTGCAGTCTGGCTCCAATCTTTACTTCTTTCACAACTTCCTCGGTACCAAGATTAATAGTTTCAACCTCCTCCTGATGAGGAGCAATCACCTTTTCCTCTTGTCTCAATAACCTGGCTAACTCTTCAAGTAAATCGTAGTCTTCTTCAACCCCTTCATCTGCTTGATTAATCGGATTGTCGAAGTCATACAAGGTCATAGCAGTGTCGTTGTCAGTGCAATCTGGAGGACTATTTCTGCAAGGGTTGAGATTTGGTTCATTTTAGTGATTGATTTTATTTTTGTTTTAGAAAAAGTAAGTAAATGATGTTTTTATTTAGAAAAACATTGTCATTTATTGCTTTGTGCGAAGATAACAAAATGAAAAGACAGTGAGCAAAAAAGGTTGTTTGCAAAAAGATGTCTATTGTTCATTAATATTCAATTTGCACAAATACATATGGCCCTATTACAAAATGAGTCCCGACATCTTGGGCAAGATGCAGGACTTTGATGCATGCTTAAAAAAGGAAATAATAATTACTCTGCAGCAGTAACCCTTATAATTTCCTGGGAAGACCAGTTGAGGACTTGTCGGCCCGGGATTCTTGGACGGATCCAGTTTTCCAAGTTGTAGTCGCTCTCAGCCTCGTCTTCCAGAGTGTTGACAGCATCAGGGGTCAGCATTCCCCCACTTATGAACTTTGGCCCTCCAGCAGCCTCCTCTTGAACTTGTCGGGATGGTCTGTAACCTAAACCGAATTTGTCTTCTTTCATTTCCACCTTCAGCAGCTTGCCCCAACCTTGGGCATTCCCTTCTTCCACAACCTTCTGAGTCTGCTTATAGGAAGCAATTGAGGTACCCATCCTCTCCTCCTGGGATGCAGCAAACACCTCAGTTGTAGCTTCATTGACATTCAAAGCTTCAAAACATTGGCTCATGGTTTAATGGATTTCTCCATCCATTTCTATGTACTTGTACGTAGCCAGGTGACTGACAAAGATATCTTTTTCTCCACAGATAGTGATAATCTGACCTTCCCACTCATATTTTAACTTCTGGTGAAGGGTTAACGTTACCGCGCCGGCGACATGGATCCATAGTCGACCCAACAAACAACTGTAGGCAAGCTGTATGTCCATCACGTAGAAGATAGTTTTGAAAACTATGGGCCAATTACCACGGGTAGCTCCACCTCTCCGAGAACCGATCTCTTAGAACCATCAAAAGCCCTTACAACTAGATTTCTTGGACGGAGGGCTACACCATCATACTCCAGTTTGACTAAGGCTTTCTTTGGCAAGACATTGAATGATGATCCAGTGTCAACAAGGACGTGCGAGAGCATAGTCCCTTTACATTCTAGAGTGATATGTAATGCCTTATTGTGGTTACGCCCCTCTGTAGTCAAATCAGCATCGGTAAAGCCTAGTCCATGACTAGTATTGACATTTGCAACTACTGATTCCAGCTGATTGATAGTGATCTCCTCAGGCACATAAGCTGGGTGTAGGACTTTGAGTAGTGCATTCCGGTGAGCCTCGGAACACATAAGCAGTGATAATATGGAGATCTTGGAGGGTGTTTGGTGGAGCTGATCCACGATTTTGTAGTCACTTCTTTTGATAATCCTTATAAAATCGTCTACATCCTGATCAAAGGGCGTTTTCTGAGTTTCTTTTGTAGCAGGTTCTTCTGGCACCACACTTTTACCTTTAGCTTTGGCAATCGCTTCCGCTTCGGCATTAGTTCTGGGAATTTGTGAAGCGAAGAGACGTCCGCTTCTAGTGAAGCCTCTGCCTCCCCCTACATTGTCCACCTGTGGTGCAGATGTTGAGGAGTCAAGAGTGACTTTTCTTCCGTGGCAGTAAAGATCTGACCCATAATGCCAAGGCACGACACTGTTGTTATCATAAGGAATTGGTCCAGGCACCGTGATGGTCACCGGACTAATTGCAGCAGAAGAAGGAGTCATGATTATCTGCGGATTGTAGTATATAGTAACAGGGAGTCTGACTGAAGGTGGCACCAGTGCAGGAAGCTGACAAAATGATGAGAGAGAGTTGATGGGATAATGTTGGTGAGAATATTGCTGGAAGTTGTTGTTGTGAGATTCTGGAACATGGACCGTTGTCGGGTCATAGTAGATAGTGACTGTTGAAATATCATTGCTGGTGTTTGTTGTTGTTGTAGCCGATTCCATTGAAATGATTTTTATTGTATTTGTAGAAGTGATTTCTATTGCAGTTGTAGAAGCTTGAACTGTTGATGTTATCTACAGGATGCCTTCCTTAATCAGACTGTTGATACCATTCTTCAAACTTGCGCAACCATTAGTAGTAACCTTACAAGCTTCACAGTGGGCTTCACAACCTGGAAACACTTGGCATTTTAAAAGTTGAGCTTTCACCTCGGCCAGAGGTATTAGAACACTTGCAACATCATCAATCAGGATTGTTGGTTGGTCTTCCTCAATAGCATTAATCCTTGGCCCACCGTGGTTAGGTATTGGATTTTTGGTGACACTCGGAGGAGGTGTGAAGTTTACGACTTTGGAATCAATTAGGTCTCTTGGACCTTCATATGCAGGGCCCTACACTTTTCAGTGGCATGGCCGAGAGCATTTGAGTGGAAGGCGCATCTTACATTGACATCATAATTTCTTGGAAGGTTGAGAGGATTTGGTGGAGCCAAAGTCCTCAGTTCAATCAAGTTGAGTTTCAACAGTTGTAGGAGTAACACTGCATAGGGCATCGAAATGGGATCGATTACCCTGTTGATCTGAGAAGTCCTTTGTTGAAATGGACGCTGTTGTTGATTGTTATTGTTGTAAGGTCTCTGCTGCTGTTGTGAGAACTGTTGTGGTTGAGGTGCTGGAGTAGGAATGGTGACAGCAGCTACTGACCTTTGCAAATACTGAGGCCTGCCTCTGCCAATATGCACTGAATTAGTTTCTCATGTCCTTCGTGGTCCGTAGAATGGTTTCTTTGTGTTTCTGGAGCTGGCGCCATTATCAGAAATCTTGCTCATCTTCAACAAACTTTCAATTCTCTCTCCCGCTATGACCACATCAGCAAAGCTAGTGTAAGATAAAGAAGCAAGTCTATCAATATAAGTTCCTTGCAGGGTATTCATGAACATGTCAGCCATCTCCCTTTCTGACATTGGAAGTTGGGCAGCAGCAGCTAGCTGTCTCCACCTCTGAGCGTACTCACGGAAATTTTCCCTCGAATATTGAGACATTCCCATTAGGAGAGTCCTGTTAGGCGCCATGTCCAAGTTGTATTGATACTGGCGCACAAAGGCTTCAGCCAAATCTTTCCAATTTCTGATGGTGGCCCTGGATAAGTATGAGTACCATTCTCTGGATGCCCCGGTCAAGCTATCTTCAAAATAAAACATCCATAGCTTCTCATCCATAGTGTATGCCTTCAACCTTCCCATAAAGGACTGCAAATGAGTGCGAGGACAGGAAGTTCCATTGTACTTCTCAAAACACGGGGGCTTGAATTTGTGAGGAATCCTTACCCCCTCAACCAGGCCCATATCCATTACATTAAATCCCAAGGAGTTCTGGGATTCTAAGGATCTTAACTTTTCTGATATCTCGTCCAACCGACGGTCATAAGCTTCATCTGCCCCAGCACCTAGTACTGTAAATTGCTCATCTTGAGGATCTTCCTGTAGAATATGATCTCCAGTATTCGTTTGGCCATTTCCAATGATATTAGCTTCAGAATTATTGTCAGGTCCAAACGCTACCGGAGTCGTTCGCGGCTGCTCGCGCTCGTTGTTACTAGTACCTCCAGTGCCTGCGTGGTTATCTTCTGGGGTTTTCCGCTCGACCAACTCCCTCAATCTTTCCTGGTTCTGGGCCATTGCAGTCATCACAACCATAAATTGATTCATTTGAGTCCTCACCTCTGTCCTCACATCTTTCATTTCAGTTCTCACATATGTCAGTTCCTGTTGTAGCTGATCCATTTGTAGACTCGGAAGGTTGCGTCGAATTGGATATTTGTGGACTCGGTTGACGGAAAAGACCCTTCTGCGAGCAATATTTCCTAAAACAATCAACAAAGTGAGAAAACAAGAACAAAACTCCTGCAAAAACAAAAGGTATGTGGTTAGAATGCAATGCAATATGCCTATTTGTTTTTCGAGGGTATCTGGTTTGGTTCTTGGTTTTGACCTTCCAGACCCCTTGGAGGAGATGAAGATGTTGGAGCGAAAGAAATCCACAAGAAGAAACAATAATACATAAAACAAAGAATACAAGTGGCATTGCCAAAATACAACCAGTTCATGAATACAACAAAGCAAAAACTCCCACGGTGAGTCGAAATACAAAAAACTGTGAGACATGGCATGAATTTTAACGTGTCAAAAACTTGGCATGTTTGAAAGCATAAGTGGTTCTCTAAGGAAAAGCAAGAAATAACATTTTTTTTTAAATGAACTGAATGAGCCGACTCAAATTCCACAATGAGCCGACTCATTCAGTGTGTTTTGGTGCCCAAACACACGGGTCCCAACAGGCTTCCTGAAGCATCATTTTGGTCGACTCATGGGTATGGATGAGCCGAATCAAAATGCTTCATGAGTCGACTCATCAAAAAGATTTTTCTTCTCATTTCCTGCGGGTCTCAACAGGCTCCCTCTCTGTTAATTTTGGCCGGCTCACCTGGCAATTTGAGCCGACTCATTTAATGATTTGAGTCGGCTCATTATTATGCTGACTCATTTTTTTCATTTAATTTTTCCTTCTTTTATGTTACAATCACTAACCAATATAAATAGCAGGTTTCATTTCTTTTGAGAGGTGAACAAGGAAAGTGAAAGAAATACACACATCTCTCTTCATCTTCTTTATTCTTGCATCAATCAACAATCACACACAACAATCTTTGTTTGATTACGGTGCTTGTTTCGAAGATAACGTTCAATCGTGAATTAGAGTTTCAGATTGGGTCTAGAGTGTGTGGGTTTTCCTTGGAAAAATCCGAAGGGTTTTCTCCTCCAAGATCATTGAAGATTTGGGGGTTTTGCATACATCGATCGTTCGTAGATTCAGCCGAGTGAGGTAGATTGAAGATCAAGTGGATCGTTCTTTCATATCACGGTAGACGGAGGATTGCGAAGGTCTTTGTGGGTTCACAAGTGTTGGTGAAACTCAGTCGTGCTCAAAGTTTGGAGGGTCGCAAATCCTTGCAAGAAGGGAGCAATTAATCGGAGGCTTTCTCGACACACGTGAAAGACTTGATTCTACTTTGGATCAAGGGACAAGAAGAAGATTTGACAGCATATTCAACGCGGTTTGGTTTGTTGGTTTATTTATCTCTCTTCTTGTAAAACAATTGCGATTTAATAAAATTTCCCAATTCGATTGTGAATTAGGGGCAGAGTACTTCGAGCGAGGACGACGAAGGAACTGTCTCAACAAATTCCTCGTGTTCTTTACGTTTCTCGCATTTTACTTTTGTTCATCTTGATCTTGTGTGCTTTAAAATTCTGGTCTATCAAATTAGTGCACTCAAAGTGTTTGATAAATAGTTACACTCAAAAGTGATAACTAGAGTGGGTAAAATTATGCATTATTTGATACAACAAAATTATCCTTGGTGTGTGCACTCCAAGTGTTTGGTAAAAAGCCTAACCACACAAATTCAATTTGATTGTGCATAATTTCTTTTCTATATCATTGTTAAGAATAGTTTATCAAGTGTTGAATTATCAAGTGAATCATTTATGAAATATTAATTATTCTAGTCATCATTTCATTCCAATTGGGTTTTGCGTATATCCGATCTCCGGTGACTTCAAATTTGAACTAGATGATTTTCCGGGAAACTTCCGCAATACTTTTTCAATTAAATTTTGAAACGTAAATTTTAAAAAGGGATATATTCAACCCCCTTCTAGATCCGCGCTATCGTCTAACAAAAACAAGTACAAAGAAAATCAGACATCCAATCCATATGCATCCTCCCTGACTTCCTTCAGGAGAGCATCAGTCACAGGTCCAACTGGGTGCTCTGTGATGGTCCTGATGAGAAGGTTTCTGGTTACAATGGCATTCATCATCTTCTGATACTTATCTTGCTCTTTGGATCTTTTTAACCCGTCCCGGAGTTTTAACTCTGAGATTTCCTTCTGAGCGGCTAGAAGTGCTTATTGGCTTCTTCTTTCACTGGACTCCAACTGCTCTATCTTGGCTTGCATCTTCTGGTCTTCTTTCAAACGAGCCTCATTTATCCTGACCCATTTTCCCTGACTCTCTTCCAGATAATGCTCAACTCTTGCCTTCTGAATTTTTGCCTCCTTACATGCATTCTTCAACACAAGTTCCCCTGCTCGGGCTTTCCTGATGAAGTCTTCAGTATTCTCAATCTTGGTTATATGCTCGATGCATAGCTTCTCTAACCTCTCAATGTCTAAACGAGCATCATTCCTTTCTAAAAAGGTCTTCTTTAAAGCTTCGGCGAGCTGGGTATTTCTTTCCTTCAGCTTTTCAAACTCTTCCAGGCCACTGCGGCTATGTGCTCAACTGCTGATGGCCCTGGTACATCCTCCAGGTTGAATGGAATACGAGTAATATGTCCTCTGATGTGCTACCATTCAGTGTACTAAGCAGAGACTATGTTATTGCACTTTCCCAGAAAGGAGGTTCCTTTAGTCTGTATATTGACCCAAGCTAAGGTTGCTTGTCGGATAGTGGCATGGTTGTTTTGAACAACACAATAAAAAGATTCGGGTAGGTCTTGCTCCCTAGGTGGATGTACCAAGGTATACCCCAACTGTCTTTTGAAAAGTAAAGGATTGTAATTGATGCAACCATTCACTCCAATGAGAGGCACATTTGGGTATTGACCATAGCTGGTTACTATATCTCGACCCTTGGTGTTCTGAGTACACCACCTGATATCTTCTGAAGTAAGGGAAATCATCCTCTTAGCCCAATTCCTTGTCTGATGTGGGTTCAAGAAAGCTTCCTTCTTTGGCATATGTTTCATCAACCAACTGTAGAAAAGAGGTGCACAACATCTTACCAATCTTCCTCTCTGTTTCTCATTCCTCTGATGAACTGAGTAATAAAAGTCTCCTAACAAGGTGGGAACCGGGTTCTTTAGTATGAAGATGTGGATGGCGTTTTTTCTTACAAACTTAGGCTCGTCTGCAAACAAAATGATGCCATAAATGCTGAGAGCTAGGAGAGCACATACAGTTTCCCAATTCCCTTTTGCAGCGTGCTTCGTAGCCTGAGTAATTAAGAAATCCAGATGAAGGCCTGGGATCCCAGCTTTGGAAGTCATGTGTTCATCAATGGTGGTTACCTCCAGATGTAGTGCTTTGGCTATGTCTTTATTCTTCGGAGGAGTCATTTCAGGATTGAAAGGGATTCCTCTTCGGATGGGGATATCCAACAACATGGAGTACTCTTATAGCAATGGACCTATCTGAAAGTCTGAGAAAGTGAAACAACACAGGGGAGGGTCATAAAACTGCAGACAGGTGTGAATCATGCTCCTTTGCACTGTATTCAGGTCCATGATTATGTCCAAGATTCCACTGTAACTTTCTCTGACAGAGGTACATGATCAGGAGTAATGAGGGCCTGTATTTGTTTAATGCCTGCTAAGGGATACTCGAAGAAATGATAGGTGATGTTTCTTTTCCTTGTTGAATCCATCCTGAAGGTGTGTGCTGAAGGAGATAACTGAAGAAGTGTTATAGCAGATAAGCTGAGCAAAAGAACAGTCAAAACCAAACCAAGAAAAGTGGATACACTGTAAAAGAAAAAGACAAATGTTAGAAATGATGCAATATGATGTATGATGATGATATGCAAGGGTTTGTGATCATGTGTTGGATTATCAGTCGTCCTTTGGTAGAATCCTTGAGTGTCTAGAGTTTCAGATGGAGGCTTGAGAACCGGTAACCAGGTGGGGGACTCAAATAAAGAGTCAACAGTCCAGGGTTACAAAGAATCAGTCTAAAATAGTACAACCTCATAAACATTCTCCAGTAGCAAGGTATGATGAGGTCAAGGGTTCCTGCAAACCTGTAAACATCCCAGCCCTCTCACATGTATGTACTAGAACAAGGATCCTTAGGTTTGGATTTATCATGAGAAGTGTAAACACATCTAACCCGGAGGGTACAATGCTTACCTTAATCATAAAGAATCCTTCCCTAATTCACCTCAGATGCTGAAGGTCATCTAAAAAGGTCATCAGACTTAGCAGACTTCCCAGATAGCTCTAGCACCACTGGAGATCCATAGCACAGAGTTCTCAAAAGGAAACCCATGTCTGAACCGTGTTTTCATATTCCCGCACCAGACCGAAATGGAATAGGAAAGAATACGAAACCACTCTAATCCTATGTGTAACTCAGGCCTTTGTATTGAGCCTTTCTCACTGGTATACCCCACCCACCAAGGTAAACCAAAATCCAGCATAGTGATGTAATAATAATAATGAAATGCAGGAAGCAGTAAACGAAAGCGAAAAAACAATGTGATAAATAAAGTTGTACAAAAAGCGATAAATAAAGCAAAAACACATATACACATATACACATAACACCCCCGTAAACACACAAAAACAAGCGCTAAGAGAAACCCTCTCAGGAACTCAGAAGCTCTGGTTGCAAAGAAATCCCCAGCAGAGTCGCCAAGTTGTCGCTCCCCGGACTTTCGTCCTGGTGCAAACACGAACTGTCAGCGAGAACGGTCGAATGATGAAGGTTGAATAGAGTCGCCAGCTAGGCATTTTTATCTCGAAGGAAAGGTAATGTTGCATAAACCTAGAAAGAAGTGGATAAGACGGTTGCGAACCAAAGAGACTGGGTAAGGGGGTCGGTTACGACCTGGGAAGGTATTAGCACCCAGATTGTCCGTCGTACTCGACGGGATCCACGCTTACCTGATTTTGTTTTAAAAGGGGGGAGTGTACGTGCTAACTGTGCATAAAAGAGACGGATGTACAAGGTGACAGTGCAAAAAAAAGAACAGGAGTTCAAACTGAGGCTAAGAAGAGAAAAGCTGGAAAGAGAAGAGGGGGATACCTGGGGACTTTTGTTCGATAACCGTTAAGTTATGCCTACGTATCCTCTCATGAAATGAGGAAGGCAGAACACCATAGTTCGACTCAAAGAGACTTGGTATTTTGGTGTGAACTACTTGCTTGTCTATGCTCAAGTTTATGACTCGTCTGGCTCGAGTGCTGATTGTCTTGCATTAGACGGAAGAAACGAGTTCTCGTTTTCAGAGTGAATGTTATGAGAAAAAAATCCCGGAGGAGATGTTTATTGTTTGTTTTTGTGTTTTCAGTTTTTTATTGTTTTTTGTGTTTTGCATAGGATTATGAGCTTAAGCCTTAATCAAGGGTCGTAAACTCATTATATCACCCCTGACTAGGGATAATGAGTCTACTTAAGTGTGAGATGAATATCCCAACTGAATTACCCTAATGATACAGGATTAAGATCATTAACCTAATTGTAATTATCAAGTGTTTTTTTTTGGATTTTTATTTTGTGTTAAGTAATGAGTTTAATCTCTAATCAGGGATTAGTGAACTCATTACACCATCCTAAGAGAAGGATGATAGATGAGGACACTTAAGATGAGGAAGATACCTCAACTTAATCCATGGTCAGGGATTAAAATCATTATATAAAAAACCTTTATTAGAGTGGATTTTTATTAGAGATTAGATTAAGAAGTGAATTTTATGTTTGTAAGACTAAACCTGAGGGGGACTTATCCATTAAACACTAGGGTTAGTCCCTCTGACCCAGAGGCAGAGATGTAACCCTAATATAAGGCCCAAGTTACAAGCTAAGTCTTGATAATTATTAGGTGTTTTAATTAGAAGGTTAAAACAACTTAAAGGTTTAACACTAAGTATTACAATTATACACTGCATCCTAAGATAAGGTTACAGGCATAACCCTAATACAGAGCCCCAAAACTTTAACTGTTTAGCCTTTGTTATTGAGATGAGAAGCAGAGACTCAAGGAGATTCAAAAGGTAAAAACTAAGGGGGACTATTCATAACCCTAAAGTTATCATGCTTGGTAGTTCCTATGGTTTGTGAGGCATAAATAAAGTCTTCAGATTAGCCACCAAGGAAGGAGAAGCAGATGAAAAAGGAAGGAGATAGAAGAATAGGTTACTTACTTCCTGAAGAAGTTAATTAACCTAAGAGTGGGATAAGAGCAAGAGAGAACACAAGTGAATCAAATTCACTTCAAAGACAAGTAAAGATGCATATGAAAAGATAAGAAGAGGTTAGATGTGGATGCACATCCACGTCCTGATCAACTTACCTGAAGCACCTGAAAGGGTTAGTATGAATGCATAAGGTATGAAATAAGATGAAATGAAACAAATGAAGGTGAAATGATCCAAACCAGAAGAGAACACATGATGAAAATGTATCATGAAAATATGCAAAGTAATGTACAATGGATATGTATGATCATACAAGTGTTGGATACAAAAACAAACATGTTAGAAGCTTGAAAATACATGAACATACATAAGATGTAATGCATACAAAGAATACCAAATGAATGTAACAATGATCAACCAATGTTCTCACATGACCTAAGGTGTCTAAGATGACATACATATGCATGAGATGTCATGACAAGTTCATATGATGAGGATATGCAAATATGAATGCAAGTATACATGGCAAATTAGGGTTTTTAGGATGCATGAGATGTCCATGATCAAAACAGAAGCAAAACACATGATAAAAATTTGAAATTGCAACCAAACAAATCCTAAACACACACAATAACACTCCCCCAAAGATGGAGGTTAGAAGCTATACCAAAGTCAAGTTATGGTTTTTCTAAGTTAGGCTAGGTTTTGGGTACCTCTCAAAGAAAAATGCATATCAAATTGAAAATGCAATGCAAAATATGATTTAAATGTCCTAGATACTAGATGAAACATGTAAAAGAATGCAAAAAGAACCAAGTACAAACTCATTTTCATTGACCAGAAGTAAATTTTAGAAGTTAGGTTGTGAAAAAGGGGATTTTGAAAATCCTAATTCAAGTTTAATTCTCAAAATAGAATCAAACCCTAAAATAAATGAGTGAAACTGGGTTTGTAAATTTGTTATAATGTTCAAGGATGCTTCATGATTTTTTTGGTTATTTTTAAATACCTAAAAGTATTTTTAACTAATTAAAATGAATTAATTAATTAAATAATACAATTAAATGATTTAAAAATAAATTTTTAACAAAAAAAATAAATATGTTTTTTGGGTTTTTAAAATTAATTAGAGTGAAAGTGTAAAAAATCATATTTTTTAAAAGTGTTTTACTATTTTTAATAAATAAAAGAAAAAAAATGAAATAAATGCAAATAAAATGCAAAGTAATCAAAATGAAAGGCTCAGATTGCATGGAAGAGAGATCAAGGGCCAAGGGCGTAAGTCAGCTTGACTGGGGGTATGTAGATCTTAGGGTTCAGATTTAAACTTATTAAATGCGTGCAATCCAATGGTCCATATTTAATCTGAGTAAAATTAATTATAATTTGTTTTAATTAATTAAAATTAGGGCTAATGAATTATCTGGACCGTCCATTCCTTAAACTAAACAAAATCCAATGGCTCACATTTAATCTAGAAACCCTAAACCCTCTTAAACCCTAATCATTTTCAGATGACCGGAACAGTGCTCCGGTCATCTTCTCCGGCGAGACAAAACATCAAACTTCTTCCCTAGGCCACTACAAGACCTCTAACCTGCCCATAATCAATCCCCACACTCCAAGGAAGTCAAATCAATCATCAAACAGAATTTATAACACATGAACAAGCTGAATCGAAGCAAATTAAAGAACACGGGCAAAATTTCTGAAACACATAACATGATCATTTCTTCATCATTTTCAATTCTAAAGACATCTATGTGATCCCTAGAGCATGCATTTTCATTCTATGACAAGAAATTGAAGCTTTGAGACAAATATTTCCTGAGTATACCTGAGTTGGTGACCTGCAAATATGAGCTTTCAAAGCCTCCCTCTTGTGCAAATGGCCGAACCTCCTGAGGCTAATGGAATGCTTGGAATGCTTTGAAAATGGCTGGTTTGAGATGTCCAGTTCTGATATGGCTGAAATGGAGGTTTTGATATGTGATGTTTCAGGCCATTTTAATGGTTGATTCTTGTTCTATGAGTTATATGTAGTTGATTGGTGAAGGAATTTGTGAAGTTTGATGGTTGGATTAAGAGAATCGAAGAGAGGAAATTTGTAGGGATTTTTGTGCAAACTGAGTATGTGATACTTCTGAGTTCTTGTGTGTTCTCTTTTATCATCCTTAGGCATTGTATAAACAAATGAAATGAGTCAGAAGAGTTGATATGCACTGTGGGATTGGTATGGTTCAATTGGGCAAAAAGTCAAATGTTGTGTACTTGAGGTATGGGATATGGTAGAACTGATTTGAGGGATTGAGCTGCTTCAGCTGGCTTCAAGGAGAACCATAGGATCAATTGTTATGAGTTGTATGGCTTGGATCATGAGTTTGCATAGGTTTTGCAATTTTGCAACTTTGTGATTTCTTGAAGAACAAGTCATGAAATCCCTTGGTTCAAAGCTCAAATCTGATCTTGAGATGTTGTTTGATTATGCCATGATGCATTTGAGTGGATTAGAAGTCACATGAAGGTCTGAAATTCACTTTTGCACATTTCCCTCTTTGGCCTAAACTTGAAAATTACAAGATTTTTCCCAACTTTGACTTGTCATATCTTGAGTTATAGGATGAATCAAGAGGAGTTCTTGTACTTTTTGAAAATGGGAAGATCCAATCTACAACTTTCATGTTTGACAAAATTTCATTTGAAACATTTTTGATCAAGAAAGAGGAGGTTGAAAATCTTTCCCAAAATAGAAAGTTTGCATTTCAAGTAATGTCCATTTTTGGCAACTTTTGACTTGGCTCAAAATTCTTCAATCTTGTGATCATCCAACCTCTCCTAAGACCAAATAAAGGTCATGGGATTTCAAAATGATGGAAATGAGCCTTTGGAACCCTTGGTTGAGGCCTCAGATGCCTTAATCCTGACTTTTCTTGCACAACAAGTTACAGCTTGATCAGATGACTTCCTCAGTGACTTTTTGCATCAAACTTCATACACAATCTCCCTATATCATGTAAAGACCAATAGAATCAAGAATGACCAAAACTTTTATGTGTAAGGGCCTCAAACCCAAAACCCTAATTTTCAAGTCATTTGTTTAGGAGCTTCAAGCTTGCCTGGATAGCTCTGTAATCCCTTGAGATTTCTTGACTTCAAAGAAACCTTAGGGGTATAAAACAACCATAGAAGACTCAAGGACCCTCTTGGCATGCTTCAAGGCCTCTGAGATTTCTCAAATCACCTTTTGGGTTCACCTGATCACAAACCCTAGTTATGCAGCTATGCAGTGAGTTGCTAAAGGATAATTATGCAATGTGAGATGTAATGATATGTTATGCAATATGTGATCAAAAGCCAAGGCATGAGAAAGTGAGAGGGAAAATTTGGGGTGTTTACAATATCCTGCGTGAAATCCACGAAGGCATCAATGCCAAGCACCTGGACGGGAGATCACTAGCAAGGAAAGCCCTTCGGGCAGGATATTATTAGCCAACAATGCAGAACGGCGCCAAAGATCACGTGAAAAAATGCAATAAATGCCAATAACACGGGGACATGCACTTAGCACCTCCAAACAAGCTTAAGACTATGTCCTCCCCATGGCCATTCGCATGGTGGGGCCTGGATATCCTATGTCTTTTTGTTGTTGGTTCAAACCAGAATAAGTACTTAATCATCAGAGTATACTACTTCACAAAGTGGATAGAAGCTGAGGCTCTAGCCAAGATCACAACCCTCAACATATTGTGTTTCTTCAAATGTAAATTCCTCGCCTGATTCAAGATACCCCAAGCCATAGTTACCGACAATGGGACATAATTCACGGATAAAAAATTCCAGGAATTCGTTGCCAACGTGGGAACTAAACAACACTTCACTTCAATCGAGCACCCGCAAACCAACGGGCAGGCCGAATCAGCGAACATGGTCATCCTTCGAGGACTCAAATGAAGACTAGATGAGATTAAGAAACGATGGGTTAAGGAATTTCACATCTTCTTGTGGGCATACCGGACCACGCCTCACTCTACAATCGGGGAAACCCTTTTCTGACTAGCATACATAACAAAGGTCATTCTCCCCATAGAAATGCATATACCATCCAGGAGAACAGAAGCTCCAATGGATGAGGATACCAATTCGGAAGCATTAAGCGAGAAGCTCGATTTGGTCAAGGAAGTTCGATCAGAAGCGACCCTATGTGAAGCATCTCTTAAGCAAAAAAATCGCCATCAGATGTGACTCTAAAGTCATAAAATGAACATTTGAAGTCGGTAGTCTCGTCCTGAGGAGAAACCACAAAGACCCCAAGGAATGTAACTGGCTGCAAATTGGGAAGGTCCCCACCGCGTCCGGGCAAAAACGAAAAATGGAGCCTATTACTTAGAAAACTTGAATAGGGAAGAACTTGCTAGTCCTTAGAACACCGAGAAACTTAAGCAATACTACAGTTAAGGCGTCTGTCGGTCGGTGCGGATCTAAATGATAGGGCACAAGTACCGACCTAACATGCATACCTAGGTATAAGTATCGCATACCAAAATCTTTTCTTCGATGGGATTTTCCTCATGAACTAGGAAGACCACCGTCACACGAATGGATCCTCGACCGAGTCATTCGTCGTCTTCATACCACGACCAAGCAAAACACTTACCTCACGATGGAACATTCACGTCGCGGAGCATGGGTCATTATCATGACTCGAGCATTATTCCCCAACCAAACATACTCTGGAATTCTGCCTGGTTCCCCAAACCGTCAGACATACATGTACCGAGCACAGTTCCCCAAATATATAAACAAAATCCAAGTCCCTATGGGGTGTATAAAAAAGAACATCACACATGTTTTTAAAGTGAACATCTAAGCGATCGAGCATTGTAAAATCACTTAATAAAAATTCTAAGAATTAAAGTGTTCCCTCTGACGGACACACGTGCACACATAATAGGTAGATAATAAAATGATCTTCAAGGTCGGAAAAAACATTAAAAATGCGGTCGCACGAACCGACTTGTTCAAATATTACATAAACGAGGGAACAGGTCCCCCAAACAAAACAATGGTCATAGCATGCATGCCGACCAATAAAAATCGAAAAACAACAAGGTCTTCAAACATTTGCATCCGCGGTAGGCTGGGCGTCAACAGGGGACCCCTGATTCCCTTCAGCCATAGTCGTATCATCCTGTTCCGACTGTCTAAAAAAATCAGGTACAAAGATCTCTCTATCCTCGACCTTGTACAGGTATTTGATGCCCTCCTTGTTGAGCATCACTTCGGGATTGACGATCTTCAGTTGATCCACCGTGTTTTTAAACGCCACGCCCGCTATCTCCTTAAGGTCCTCTTCTCCTTGTTATATCCTCAAGATCAGTTTAGCCCGGGTCACCAGCGACTTCAGGTCCTCAAGTTCATCCTCGGAAGGAGCCATCGTTAGGACCCTCATCATCGAGCTCGCATCCCGAGCCAGAGACAGTCGCCTATCTAGTCGAATCAACTCTTCCAACTTTAGCGTCTCCGCTTGATGAACCTGGAGGGAGGTCTCCTTAAACAAAATTGGTTTGAGAAAGCAGGTGAAAAGGTCGGATAACGGCTTCGTGGGAGTCCCTGTCAAGATTACAACATCTTCAGCCCTCGACCTCTTTCCCAGTCTGGAGGAGGTGCCCAACAAACCTTGAGGAGCTGAAGAGGAGATTCCAGAACCCGTGCCCGCTGCTACCAAGTGGTCGTTCAACCGAGTTTGTTTCAACTTATTGGCCCCCCTTTTTTTGGCAACGCTTGCCATCACCTTGTCCTGCAAGTCCACCATTGAATCTAAAAAAGACTAAAAGAAAACCGGTTAGAGCATACAAAGTATATGAGCACAAGTTCAACATAAACAAATAACTCTAAAAGCTATCGAGATAAGTCGTAACGTCCTCGTCAGTCTCACAGACAATGAGCTTGGACACTTCTATAAATTTGGAGGTCACTTTCGCACCTCTGTCCTTGTCCAAAAGTTCATGACCCTGCTCGTCCACACGCACAGTCATCGTAATTCGGGAGACATAGTTCATCAGGGCATCATAGGTGGTTTGATCCTCGTCATGTATCTCAGACGTGATGGCCAAATATTCGTCAGTGCATTGCATGAAAAGTTCGCGCGACCATGAAAAATGGAATTTCAACATGAGACAGGGCACCTCCTTTCCCTGCTCATCAAACAAAACTCTCCCTTCATCATCAATATCCACCCCCAAAACTTCATAAAATTATGAGCACGATCTGAAATCGGTTCGACCAGATAATACCAATCCTTGAAATCTCTGATCGACTCAGAGTAGGCTTTGAAAATCTTCTTTTGTTTGAGGGATACCAAACCATATCTTCCCTGAAGACCTGCCTCTGGAGATGAAATATATGGAAGAACAGGGGGAGATTATATCCAATCTTCATGTATCCATAGGTCAACTCGAAAGCTATCATGAAACCAAACGAGTTCGGATGCAGTTGCGACGACGAAAGCTCTAAGTGAACGAACACAAAAATCTGAAAATCCGAAAAGGGGAGCCTAAATTTGAGTTCCTTGAAGAAGATGTCATACATGGGGAACCTGTTGGGACCGTAATACGAGCAGATATGATCTTCCCTGTCAGGATATCTGATGAGCTAATCCTCGGGGTTCCCGACCACCAGATCTGGACCCTCTAGGGGCTTGGAGTATATCGATTGGATAGTCAGCGGCTCCTCGGCAACCTATTCTCCGATAGGAATATCTTGGTTGTTTTCATTCACCACTGGATTATTATTTTCAGCATGATCTGAGGTGGTTTCTTCGGAGTCACTCGAAGTAGAAGCAGCCTCTCCCGATACCGCCTCCTCGAAGTGATTCGAGGACGAGGCCGTGTCACTAGAAAGTTCATCCACATCCATGTAGATTGGTTCGTCTATGGACATATTTACACCTGAAAAGAATCGAAAGTAAACGTGAATTCGATGAGTTAAATCAAATCCACCTTTCCACCGTTGACCAAGTGAAAGGGCGTGCAGAGGAACAAGGACGTTGTCCCCGACCTAAGCCCTTATTCAAAATAGTCCACAATCTCTAAAACGACCAGGTACTTATACGAGGAAAAGGGAACTCTAGGATATCAAATTATCGGTTCACGTTAACTAGCAGGTGACTCCGTACTAAAACCCAGAACTCCGGTTGAAGCTCAACCGGAGATGTCGTACAAAGCTACGAGGAATGTCGCTAAATTCCCTAATTATCGCAACGACGACGGCATACCACACATCAACCACCGTACAGAAACGGGGATGCTATATCAACAAACCCTAACAGTATAAGTTATGGGTCCTATTGACCTTAAAATCTATCTTAATCGCATACATCTATGTAACCAGCAAGAATCAGAAGGAAAAATAGATAGATGGATGAAGAAACTTACAAGTTATAGAAGAAAAAGTTGTGTTCGTTTGGCTTTCCTCGTTTGCAACAGCGGAAGACGGTGGTTTTCGGCGAAGATCGGGGACTTATCTTTGTCGAGCAGAAAAACAGAGAACGAAAAGTATGAAACTGAGTCCCAACGCCCTATTTATAACCTCTTTTAGCACGTGCGCGAGCACATGTGACCTATAACCTATAAATTGCGCACTCAATACCTAGGGACGACCGTAGAGTAGCCATCATTATGCATTAAATGCGCATGCTTCCCAAGGCGCATGCGTAACGTGACTTCTCAGTATAACTTTGGGGATCCTCGTCCGTCGACCACGTTTTAACGCCCAAGTACACTCGAGCTCTTATATACTGAGTTGGTGACAAAGGAATTTCATAAGTCCCAAGTCCATCCCGTACGTAGCTAGCCACCCTTAAGTCATCACTTTTACGACTAGAAGTAACGACTTGGGGGGCTTCTGTTTCGGACTGGCCCGATGACTAGGCATGGCCCAACCCACTCTTGCTTCCAGAACGACCCAAT
Organism: Lathyrus aphaca; assembly: GCA_963966055.1. Lineage (NCBI taxonomy): Eukaryota > Viridiplantae > Streptophyta > Magnoliopsida > Fabales > Fabaceae > Lathyrus > Lathyrus aphaca. The sequence goes on from OZ014523.1 coordinate 111,976,078, forward strand.
AGCCCAATGTCAAAAGGACCCACTAGCTTTATGCCCCTCAGCCGAGGAGGATTCGTCGACCACGATCACCCGTGATCGGTTTCCTCTGTTCCTTCTAGACCTTTGCCTATCATCCGAGGAAGTCACCCAGATCCGTCCGGGGAATTGCTCCTGCTCGAATTGTCCTCTTCCCCATGCAGGCCTATTCCAATGGCTAGTTCTGACAGTTACACCTATTTTCGAGGGATCCGCGATCCAGACCCAAAATAGGGACCAATAGCCAAGCGTTGGGGGCTCTTTATAAACCCTCTCACATGAGAGGGCTAGGTATCGAATATTCATTCCCTTAACATTTTTACTCGTACTTGCATACTTTTCTTCCCGTTCTTACTTTGGCATCGGAGTACCTTGCAAGTACATCCCCCATCTCTCCTCGACGATCGAGCATTGCCATCATCATCCACGTCAACAGTCGGGGCCCATTGCAGATTTTGATCACCGATACGATATATATATATAAATCATTTCTACTTTTACTCCCCTTTTTATCATAATTAAAAAGATTTTCATAAACATAATAGAAGATACATTGGAGAAAAACATAAGTAAAAAAAATTGAGGTAAGCCCTAAGGTGCCTAAGGCTGGGAAGAAGAAGGGTTTATCTCAAGAAGTTAAGATAACATATCCTTAATTGTATGGTTAACCTTGTCTGTATTACCCATTCTTTCTTTGACTAGATTGTGTTCTTTCTGCATATCTGCTAGAGTTTGCACCATAAGCGGAATAAGGTTTGCTATAGAGGGCGGTGACTGATTAGAAGCAATTTTCTCAGCAGCTTCTTGTAAAGCAACTTCCATTTTTTCATCCTTTAACTGAGTAGCTTCAACACCTGTCGCTCCCTGGATTTCCATCCTGGTACAAACGCGAAAGTGACGCGGAGAAGGTTGAGTCGCCAGCCAGGCATTTTAATCCTGAAGGAACAGGAAAGGTAATGCTGCACAAACCGAAGAAAAGAAAAGAAAGAACAAGGTCCTGCGAACCAAATAACTGGGTTCGTGAGTCAGTTAAGACCTGGGAAGGTATTAGCACCCCAGATCATCCACCGTACCCGACGAGATCCACGCTTGCAAAGAAACTGTTTCAAAGGGTGAAGAAATGAAAGTTGCTGCAAAAAGAAAGACTGAAACTAGATAAGAAAAGAAAAGAAAATGGGAAAATGTAGGGAAAATAAAAGAGTGCTCGAACAGACCCTACCCCGCTGCCTACGTAGCTCATCTGGACATGAGGATTAGAGACGTCGTAGTTCCCCTAACTAGGGAGGAAAATGGCTTGTGTTTTAAAAGCTTGAACTGCTTATGGCAATGCTCAGGTTTTGCAGGCTTGTCTGCCACGAGTGCGTTACCGTCTTGCAAAGAGACAAGTAGGAGAAAGTTCTTACGTTATGGGTGAAGGTGATGAGAAAAGAAGTCTCAAAGGAGAGACGTTTATTATTTGTTCAATGGCTTTTAGAAGCTTTTTCTTTGTGTTTGGCACAAGAAAGTGAACTCATGTCCTTTTCCATGGAATGTGTACCTATTACTACATTCCAAGATAGAATGAACAATAAGCACACCCAAGCAATAAGAAGACCCCCAAGACTTGGTTCCAGAGATTATGGACTAAGCTCACTAACTCATTGAATTTATTAAGTGTTTTTGTAATTTGAAATGAAGAAGTGTTTTTTATGATTTTCCTTGTGAAAGTAGTCTCATGATTAGACTTGTACATCATGCTAGACAAGCTTGTATTATCCCAAGATGGGATGAATGTAAGTGCCACATGGAATAAGTCCATACACACAAGACTACATCAACCATTATTAAATTTTTTTTTAGGTTTTTGTTTGAAGATGAGAAAAGACAGAGCACCAAAAGAATCTCAAAGGTAAAAGACTAAAAGGGGGGACTAAAAATCCTAATTGTTATCATGCATTGAGGTCCTAGGTTAGTGTGGTTTGAAGTCTATCCTAATGAAGAAGAAGGAAAGAAGAAAAGAAAGGAAGAAGAAAGGATCAAAAAGAATTGAACTTACTTCTTAAGAGAAGTTAAGTTGATCCTAAAGGGGAATGAAGAAGAAATTAGACATTGATGGCCTAAGCACATCATAATCATAAGTTAAGAAAGCATAAAAAAGAGTGAAGGAAGAGGTTGAGATGTTAGTCATTCAAAGTCATACAAAAAATAAAGGGATAGGTCCCATAAATAATAAGCAAAGCACTAAGGAAGAAATAAGATGAAGTTAAGTGATTAAGTGAAGCAAGCATGTCAAAATTCAACAAGTAAGGTCAAAGTCAGAACCTAAACATCTTAATCATGTGCCTAAGAAGATTCAATCATCAAAGAAAGCATATAAGCGCATGCTCAAGAAAAAGGAGAAGATAGGAGGAGATGTGAAATGAAGTGAATCATGGTTCATACTTGTGAAATGTGTGACTTGGTGCACAAGTTAAGTAAAGGAAAAGCAAAGATGAGGTTCACATACCACAATCAGAGATCATACAACATGTTATCAAGCCTCAAACAAGATCTTATATGATGGCACAAGTGCCTCCCTAAGCAAACAAGCAAACATGGCTCAAAACAACTTCAAATAAGGAAATTCAAGTTCAATCCTCAAAGAAATAATAAACATGATTCCAAAATTAGGACATTAAGCAACAAAGCATCTCAAACATGTACAAACATCAAGTTTCACAATTTTTTTCCAAAAATTAGCAAATCGTACATAAAAAAAAGCTTATGCCATGAGGATTACGAATACACAGACAAAATTCACAAACACTCAACACACAAGGCAAATCGAAGACTTGAAGTTTAGATCATAAAACTGAAATTCAAGAATTAAGACATCCACAAGCTTATATACATTTCATACATCTTAGATCGAGCATTAGCAACATGAAACACACAGAAACAAGGCAAAAACCGAAGCAAAACAAAATTGAAATGCAAACCTAAAATGATTTACTTAAGAATTTGAGAAATCCAAAGGCTCCTCAAGCTTCCTAGACCTCTTGTTTGGACAAATAAAGGCTTGAATCTTGGATATGAGTGGAGAAATGCAAACACCGAGTGTAATGTTCTTCAAGTATTCAAGAAAATCTTCAACACCACACTCAAATGGAAGATGATGATGATGATGTGAGCAATCTGATTTGGAGAGGCTCATGGAGTGTGATGAAGGGATTCAAGTTTGGATTGCTTTGGGAGGATGAAATATGAGAGGATGCAGAGAGCTTTTCTTATGAGAGCTGAGAGTGATTTTTGAGTGTAAAATGAGACCTCTCCCTATTTCGTGCATTGTATTTCCTTTTTATGAAGTAAGGGTGTGAGCTCAATTTGTGGATGGATGCATGTTTGTTAGAATAAGGTTGGGTGTGTTGGCAACATAAGGTTTGATGATGAAACAAGATGATGATCCAAGGGTGGTAATTGTTTGTTGTCATGAGGTAGCATAAGATCCTTGTTCATGTGATACTTTCCTTCCAACGGTGCACAAAAGTGTGATTTTATGAGTGATTGGTGAGTGGAATCAAATGAGGGAAGGGCGTGTAAGGTGGTGTGTGGTTTGCTGACTTTTTTCTACCATTACATGTGCTACCTTGTATACCATATGAAAGCCTTTGACCACAAGAATTGGTCAAAGCTATGAGTGTAGCTTGCTCTAAGTAAAAACCCTAATTAGGGTTTCCTTGTGTAAGAGAGTGTTGCATTGATGAAATTCTGATGAACCACGCCCCTTCTAGGGCTTTTAGAATAAGTTTGAGCTTGTATAAGATATGAGGATCCCTTGTACGCTTCTTGAAAGACCACTTGGCTCTCATCTTGACTTTGAAGAATTATAGCTTGATGGATGACTGATCACACGCCATATACTTTTAACTATGGATGTTATGCTTCATCTTTCTATGTAAAGATGATGGGATATGTATATTACATGCTATGCTATATGATATGAAAATGAGAGGGAAAATTGTGGGGTGTTACAGCTGCCCCTATTCAAACAAATTTTAATCTGAAAAGGACGAGAGATTCGGCTGTCAGCCGTTCGAGATGTTGTGATTGAATACCAAAATAACCAGAAAATTTGCACTCCACTGAAGAAGAAAATGGATATAAACCCGACCAAAGAAAACACTACTTAAAAACCTTGATGTTATGAAAAGTAACCCGTAACAATGAAGAAATGTCTTTTATAATGAACCAGATGACTAATGGCCTTCCACGGACGTGGGCCTTGCAAAAGTGTTGACAACCAAGTGAAATACCAGGAAATGGTATCCAAAGATCCATACTTCAAGACATGAGCTCGTAACATCATAGGATTTACGACTCAAACAAGTGTCCTTTATAATGAACCAGATGACTACTGGCATGCCAGGGATGTGGGCCTTGAAACGGTATTGCAGTATCATAGGATCTACAAACCAACCATGAGCATGTAATATCATAGGATTTACGACTCGGGAAACTGTCTTTTATGATGAACCAGATGACTACTGGCCTGCCACGGAGATGTGGGCCCTAGCAACGAAGTCTGTAAAACAAAAAAGTGCTGATCAGGATGCATTGTGAAATCCTCTTCTTGAAAAGTGAAATCTATCTGTTGCACCCCAAAATTTTCCCTCACATCTTCAATACAATAGGTCTCAAGAGGTCTTCTAATGATCACAAGATTCTCAATTGCTCAAAGGAATTCCAGGTTTCATCAGACTAAGCCTCCTCCTAAGCAACAGATCTTAAAATAGGGTTTTGAGTTCTCATAGCAAATACGACTTCCAAAGCCTCAAGTGGACTTCATGGTATCCCACATACTTCAAAGGATCCTCATGTCAAGTTTCAAGGCTTTCCCTACAAGTTTGGTCAGTCATATGCTCAGATACTTAAAAATCAATTAGCTAGGTCAATAAGTCAATTGTGGTCAACACGAAGTCAAACTTCAAGATTTTTGGTCACATCAAGATTACAAGGTGAAATTCATCATTTGTTCAAGGGTTGATCATGATTCATCAAGGAAACCTCAGAATCATCAAGAATAAGAAGTTACTAAGTTAGGGTTTTGTGCAGGAAAAGTCAATTGTACTTTGACCAACCATAAATTTCACATGCTTCATAAAACTTTTCTCATCCAAAGTTCATTTTGAAGGAAATTCAATTCCCTACAACTTTGTGTCTCACAAGCTAAGCCAAAAATGCTTCATTTGAGAGATATGAGCCAAGACATTACAGGTCCTTTTAAAAGTCAACAAAAAGTCAACTTTTTCAAAAGCTCGTAACTTGAAAATGGAGGATCAAATCGACATGGTACCGAAAGGAGTGGTTAGAGTAAACTCTAAGCTTTATAAAAAGTCCTAGAACACATACATGGGATACAAATTGAGAGAGTTATGCATTGTTGAAGTTGGACAATTTTGAGGAGATGTATGAAGCAAAAAAGACCAAAACTCAAGTTTCTTCCAAATTGGCCCATATTTTTCCAACCCAAACTCAATTATAAGATCATGCACGACCATAGATCATAATATCTGATTTTTCATATTTATTTTATATTATATTGGATTTATTTTATTTAAATTCAATTTTAATTAAGATAAATATTGAAAAAATCAAATATTTGATCTTTGGTCTATTTTAGGATCAAACCTTTGATGTTTATGATGATTGAAAATGTCCAAATTCGTGTAAGACCAAAAGAGTATGATTTCATCTAATTTTTTTACCAAATTAGAAAGATCCTTTCTTCACCTTCAAGCAATCCAAAATCCATCCACAAAGGCCCAACTTTTTGACCTAATTCCATCACTTATAAATACACAACACAACCAAATTCCAAAGAAACGAAAATTCTTACACCAAAAAACCCTAAAAAAATTCAAAAAATACTTCGTAGCAAGTTTTCAGCCTCTTTCTTCATCCAATCATCATCAATAAACTTCCAGGAGGCCAGCCTATGAACACATATCGCCTCTTACTTTTTCTTGATCTCAAATATTTTGTTTCATAACATTTTAATACATTTTCTTTTCATAATATTGTTTATAATCATGTATTGATGCTTTTTTTTATCGTTTTTTAGTTATAGTGTAGGTTTCGAACAACACCATTGTCATGGCACCATGGAGAAAAAAACTGTTGGTTAATCTGCTGTAATCTGTTTCTGCCGATACTTTGAAGGTTGTAGTAGTGATAAGAATTCTAGTCTGACAGGTAAGTTAGCATGATAAAAAAAACATATCCTCCTCTCATCTCAAAGACTCAAAAACTCAATATTCTTATGATCTTTTCGTTTCGATTATTTTACGATTTCTAAAGATAATGTAACTGCTAAAGCCCTGTAATAGTTTTAAGTTTTATTTTCCGCACTTTACGTTTTTTGTCAGGTTTTATTTATGTATCTCTCCCAAATCCATGTAATAATTTAGGGTTTTTATTTTCCGCTTTTAATTTCCACAAAATAATTAAACTGCGTGGTTAGTAAACCTAGGGTGTGAAAAGAATGTATGCTGAATTAATTGGACTTAGCCCATTAAATATCCAAGATAAATATCTGAAACTAATATTCATACTCCTAGGGTTTCCTCTCTTGGTTGCCTTACAATAAACATGGTCAAGTCCCTTTAATGTGGGAGTATCTTAGTAAAGTTTCCTACGAACAATATCATCAAGTCCCTTCAAGATAAAAGATCATAGTCCCTTCGAGTTGCCTCTGAATAAATGATCTCGTCCCTCGATGACCCTACGGAAAAACAATGATAGTCCCTTCGAATTACTAAGATACCCCTACAGGGTGCCTTCTATGACCATACGATGGCCATACGCCTGTCCCTTCAAACATCCAAGGTAAAGACTACTTACTCACTAATAGTAAGGATAGTCTTACCCCTAAAGGAAATAAATAACAAGAAAGACCTTACAAACTTAGGGTAAGTAGTTCTTAAGTACTTGCTCACTCTTTTCAAATACTCTTTACACCCTACTTTTTCAAACATTTTCAAAACTAAACACGTTGTATACATCCATACGAGGATCATTGCAAAGTTAAAGACTTATGAAAATATTTTCTAAACACACACTACACTATTTTTCAAACAAAGTAAAGTGAGCTAAGTAATTAAGAGCCCATGGATAACCATGGATACAAAGGGTGCTAACATCTTCCCTTTGTATAACTTACCCCCCGAACTCAAATCTTTTAAAGGTCTTTTTTGTTCTTTTATTCCTTTTCCTTATTGGATAAAATAAAAGTCGGTGGCGACTCTAGCTATCCGCAACATAGTTTTTGGAAACAAAAACGCCCAAGTCAATTCACCCACCGTGTTACATTATCCATCAAACAGATATGCCTCTCAAGGTCTAATCCAAACATAACTGGATATTGTCCTTTATAATGAACCAGAGGACCACTGGCCCGCCACAGAGATATGGGCCTTGAAGAAGTCTTTTATAAGAACCAGGACTAACTGGTCTGCCACAGAGATGTGGGCCTTGAAGAAGTGTTTTGTATGAACCAGGACTAACTGATCCGCCACAAGGATGTGGGCCTTCATAATGTTGTCTTTTGTAATGAGCCAGAATACTACTGGCCTACCACAAATATGTGGGCCATGCAAACGGTGTTGTAATATCATAGGATTTACAACTCACACAAGAAGTAATCAGGATATGGTATCATAGGATCCATAACCATGAAGGTGAGAACATGATATCATAGGATTTATGACTTAGAAATCTGTCTTTTATAAAGAACCAGGAGACTACTGGCCTGCCACAGGGATGTGGGCCTTGAAACGTTGAGAATATAAAGTCCTCTAGGAGATTGATTCTGCAAGGGGAGAATACCATTTGTAACTCCGTTGGGGAATGAGAATGTTCTGACCAACATTCTACAGAGGAACGACATCAAGATATTCTGACAATACTTGATCTAGATAAGGGATGAAGTATGAACAAATGTCTGCATTCACTTGTTACACTGGCCAAAAATAAATTGGCGACCTCTCTGGGGAATACTTCAATTATGGGCGAATCCCTATCATGAGACTCTGTGGGGAATGACCATCTTCAGACTTGGCTGGGGAAATGCTTATTCAAACTTTTGCGGAGGAGAGAATCCTTACGTTTCTAAACTTTGTGGGGAAATAAAACTTTCAGCTTCCTGCTGGGAAAACTTCACTATGACAAACTCCGTCTGGGGATGAGAATTATTCAATTGATCTTGAAGTTCTGATGGGGATTTACCACCCTGCCCTGACTCAGTTGGGGAAGACTTTTTTCTTACACTCTACTGGGGATGCTGGGGATCACCCTCTGTTGGAGATAAGAGTTGTAAGGCATCTCTCACTGGGGAAAGGACTCTGCTTGGGGAATGTCATCCAGTGACATATTTCTCTTCATGCCTGCAAAACCTGCAATAATAAAGTTTATACATGTATGCCCCGGGGAATTATGTGGTACGAGTCAACCATCCCGTGTTACTCAACATTCAAAGTGATTTTAAATGTTTTCCCCTTTTGCATGTTATTCGTAAAGCCATCTCGTTTAGATGCAATGTTCTTTTACCAAAAATTAGGAACATTTTTGCAAACAAAACATGTAAAAATAAAAACGAGGACAAAGCTTTTTGACTAAATATTCTTTTATTGATGAGCCTATGAATAGGCAAAAACACATCAGAAAGCAACAACCTGGAAAGAGGTGATCACTGTAAATTGAGAAAAGAAACTAACCTAATGGCAATGTGAACGACATTCCACTGAGTTTCAATTCTGCTATGACCGGTATGTCTTCAAGATTTCTCCATTTCCGACCTTGCTTTCTGAAGAAGATGATTGGACTGATTCCTATCCCTTAGAGATTGCCAAGTTGAGTGAGACGATGATGTAGTATGTAACACCCCCTTTCTATACCCCCAAATAATCAAATAATCATTTAGGCACATATTCAAAATTCCATCAGAGTATAATTAAAATATAGTATAAAAGAGGCATGTCACATTATACATGAAATTAAAACATCCAACACCTGCTCATTCAACGATATGCAACAATGGGGTAACTTGGAACAAAGGGATTTAATCCTTACACTCATACCTCAACATTAGAATAACAGCAGAAACTAAACATTAATCAACATCAAACATATATATATATATATATATATATATATATATATATATATATATATATCATCAAGTTTGATCCACCATATAATTCATGTTTACATAAACATTCATCACATAGATACATATACAAATGCGTCGCAAAAAGGCATCAAGCCAACCCTAGCTACCCGGTGCTACATATCAGAGCCGACCGACCAAAAGAATGAAGACACGCTTCACAAAAAGACCTCCAGCAAACCTACTCTGCCATGCCTCATAGAACATCATAAAACAGCAGAAGGGTGAGAAATATTATCATAATAACAATGCATATAATTATATATCTTAACATAAAAATACACATATACATATTCTCACCATAATTCATCATCCATCACACATATACATCACAATGTATATATACAAACCAATCATATTCATCATGCACAATTTCACCCTTTCACATCATTCTACATAAACATATATGTTCATGTTTATTCACCAATTCTCAATTATAGATGATAAATGCAAATCATAGAGACTGACTCACGACTCTATGCAAATGCAATGCGGTACCGACTCAATCATATCAAGTTCACTTAGGAACTTATTGGAACCATCGCTCGTTACCTAAAGTAACTCCCCATCGGGCATACGATGTTCGCCCATTTCTCACACCCCACATGGGCACACAATGTTTATGGATTGCTCACATCCCACACGGGCACACAATCCGATTGCTCACACCCCACACGGGCACACAATCATTTGTGATTAAATCACCCATTGCTCACACCCCACATGGGCACACAATGTTTATGGATTGCTCACACCCCACACGGGCACATAATCCGATTGCTCACACCCCACATGGGTACACAATCATGTTGTAATCATTGCTCACACCCCACATGGGCACACGATGTTACAACGGATTCATATAGAATCCCACAATACAAGAATGCATAAATTATGCTTCATATGAAAAATGACACACAACATTCTTGAAAATGCATACATATTCACAATATAATTATGAATTCATCTCATACAATTACAAACAAACTATACACATTCGCATCAATTACGTCAAACGGCAACGAACTCTTTCACTATCAACATGAATACATATTCACTTCACGAAATGCATTTATTTTCCAAACGGCCACTATATCACAATCAATCTCACAATGTGTTAACTAACATTATTATGTTTTATCGGAAAAGTTGGTTAAAAGTCGGCTAAAAATTACATCTTTAAGCATCATTAGTTCCTACATGTTTTTAGCTTCGAATCGATATAAAGAACACCTAAAACGGATAACCGAAACTCAAGTTACGAATTAAAAACACCAAACCAAAAAGTCACAGGCTCGCTGAGCGACAGGTTCGCTCGCTGAGCGAAAAAAGTTATGGAAAGCTCACTGAGCGAGAACTGCGATTTCAGCAGCAGCTCAGTTACGCAACTGCCCTACCAAAAGCCCACAAAACTCAACCAAACTTCCACAAACATGATCATTAACATGTATAACTATCATACTTCAATTATATCAAGTTTCAACCGACTAATCTACCAATTTCTTAGATTTTCATCAAAAAACCCTAAAACCTAACATTCTCTAAACTTCTCCAAAACAAAAACCCAGTCAATCTAACACATACATAATCATACACAATGATAAGATAACAATATTTCACACCCTTACCCGATTGTTTCGATTCCTAGGAGCTATCTTGAAGATTTTCCAAGTTTTCCTATTTTCCTTCTCTTTTCTCTTCTTCTCCCTTTTCTTTCCTTTGTATTTCTTTCTTTCTCTCTTTTTCTTCTCTTTCACTCTTATATCTTTCTATTTCTATTTTTTATTTTCTATTCTCTACCAAATATCATTTTTCTCACAAAAATATAATTCTACATAATTTCTAACTTAATATTAATTAGCAAATGTCTAAAATACCCTCCAATCTAATTTTACCCGAAAATTCTCAAAACGGTAAAATAATATAACACATCAACATATCACATAAACACACCAATTTTACAAATAAAATAATTATCACTCAATTTAAATAAAAGACTCAACAACAATGGAATAATCGAATCGGGGTGTTACATAGTACATATAACCATATCGCAATCATTCGCTAATTCCCTCTTTTGCGTGGACCTCCCTTTCGGGTTTTCAATCCACCGGGATACCCTTTTTTCCTGAGTTGTTCAATGCAGTTTTTCAACTCACTGGGTGTCCATATTTTTTTTATTTATATCCATAACTTTTCCCGAGCCTTTTATTCTGTTTTTTGCTCGCCGGGATGCCCTTTTTTGCCTGGACTCTTTATTTTGTTTTCTTGTCCAACGGGTCTCTTTATGCGAAGTATTTTTTAACTGCGTCTGAGTTGACAGAGGAATGGAAGCCTTCACCATCCATGGTTGTGAGCATTAAAGTTCCACCTGAGAAAAATTTCTTAACCACGAATGGACCTTCATAGTTCAGAGCCCACATGCCCCTGTGATCTGAACCCGGAGGAAGGATTCTCTTGAGCACAAGTTCACCAACTTGGTACTCCCGAGGACTTACTCTCTGATCAAATGCCTTTTTCACTATCCTATGGTATAACTAACCATGGCAAACAGCTGCAAGCCTCTTCTCTTTAATGAAACACAACTGATTGTACCGGGAACTTACCCACCCAGCCTCATCAAGCTTGACGTCCATCATTACCCTCAAGGAAGGGATCTCAACTTCAACAGGTAGGAAAACTTCCATACCATACACCAGTGAGAACGATGTTACCCCAGTAGACGTCCTGACTAATGTTCGGTACCCATGCAAGGCCAATGGTAACATCTCATGCCAATCTTTATAGGTGACAACCATTTTCTGCACAATCTTCTTGATATTCTTATTAGCTGCCTCGACCGCGCCATTAATTTTTGGCCGGTAAGGAGAAGAATTGTGATGTTGTATTTTGAAGTCCCGACACAACTCAACCATCATCTTGTTGTTCAGATTAGAAACATTGTCAGTCATGATTCTTTCGGGCACTCCATATCTGCAAATAATATCTCTTTTAAGAAATTTGGCCACAACTTGCTTGGTGACGTTGGCATAAGATGCTGCTTCGAACCATTTGGCGAAGTAATCAATTGCGACCAGTATGAAACGATGGTTGTTCGAAGCAGTAGACTTAATCTTCCCGATCATGTCAATACCTCACATAGAAAAGGGCCAAGGAGATGACATGATATTCAGCAGGCTTGGAGGTACATGCACTTTATCTGCATAAATCTGGAACTTGTGACATTTCTGGGCGTATGCACAACAATCTTCATCCATTATTAACCAGTAATACCCTGATCTCAATAATTTCTTTGCCATTGCATGTCCTCCGGCATGGGTACCAAATGATCCCTCGTGGACTTCCTGCGTCAAGATATTTGCTTTGTGTCTATCCACGCATTTGAGCAAGACCATGTTAAAGTTTCTCTTATACAACACACTGTCTGCATTTAAGAAGAAACTTGCTGCAAGTTGTCTCAAAGTCTTCTTGTCGTTGGAAGATGCCCCAATTGGGTATTCTTTGTCCTTCAGCAAACATTTGATGTCATGATACCATGGCTTATCGCCAGACACTGCATCAGCGACAAACATATATGTTGGTATATCAAGCCTTGATATGTCAATCTTGGGGATATAGTTCCAACATAAAACCTTGATAGTTGAAGAGAGTGTGGCCAACGCATCGGCGAACTGATTCTCGGCATGGGGTACATATTGGATCTTTACTGTTGTAAAGAATGTCAACAGTCTTCTCGCATAATCCCGGTATGGAATTAAGTGAGGTTGATATGTAAGCCACTCACCGGTAATCTGGTTAATTACGATAGTTGAATCTCCAAATATATTGAGGCTCTTAATCCTGAGATTAATAGCGTCCTCTATTCCCATGATACAAGCTTCATATTCCGCTTCATTGTTGGTGCGGCCAAAAGTTATTCTAGCAGCAAAGGGAAAATGGACACCTTCAGGAGTAATAAGTACAACACCAACTCCACGCCCAATCATATTGACGACCCCATCAAACATCATACTCTATTTGGATTCAGGGTCTGGCCCCTCCTCCGGGAGTGGTTCCTCGCAGTCTTTAGCTTTGAGGTACATGATGTCCTCTTCAGGGAAATCAAAACGCATAGGTTGATAGTCCTCAAGAACTTGATATGTAAGATATTCTTATAAGACACTTCCTTTGATGGCTTTCTGTGAAGCGTATTGAATGTCGTACTTGGTCAGTACCATCTGCCAACATGCAACCCTTCCGGTCAATGCTGGTTTCTCAAAGATATACTTGACAGGATCCATCTTTGAAATGAGCAGGGTTGTGTGGGTCAACATTTACTGTCTTAGACGGCGAGCAACTCATTCCAAAGCGCAACAAGTTTTCTCCAACAGTGAGTATCTCATCTCACAGTCGGTAAACTTTGTGCTAATGTAGTATATTGCATGCTCTTTTCAACCAGACTCGTCATGTTGGCCGAGAACACACCCCATAGATCCTTCAAGCACTGTTAAGTACATGATGAGCGGCCTCCCCAGAACCGGAGGAATTAAGATAGGAGGTTCCTGCAACTGTTCTTTAATTTTCTTGAAAGCCCTCTGAAAATCGTCATTCCACCTGACCACCTGTTCTTTTCTTAGCATCTTGAAAATTGGTTCATAGGTGGCTGTGAGGTGAGATATGAACCGTTCAATGTAGTTCAATCTACCCAGGAAACCACGTATTTATTTTTTTGTTCACGGTGCAAGCATCTCGTGTATAGCTTTTACTTTAGCAGGGTTTACCTCTATCCCTCTCTGGCTCACGATGAAACCCAACAGTTTCCCGGAATGCACTCTGAAAGTACACTTGTTCGGATTTAACCTTAGACAAAACTTCCTCAGTCTCTCAAACAGCTTTTTGAGGTTAGCCAGATGTTCTTCCTCAGTTCGGGACTTGGCAATCATGCCATCCACATAGCACTCTATCTCTTTGTGAATCATATCATGGAAGAGTGTCCCCATAGCCCATTGATACGTTGCTCGGAGTTCTTCAGTCCAAAGGGCATCACTTTGTAGTAGAAAGTACCCCAAGGGGTAATTAACGTTATTTTCTCCATGTCTTATGGCACCAACTTTATCTGATTATACCCGGAGAATCCATCCATGAAAGAAAACACTGAGAACTGAATCGTGTTATCAATCAATACGTCAATGTGAGGTAATGGGAAGTCATCTTTCGGGCTCGCTTTGTTTAAGTCTCGGTAGTAAATGCACATCTGTACTTTGTCGTCCTTCTTAGGCACTAGTACAATATTAGCTACCCACGGTGGGTAACTAGTTACAAAAAGGAACCCAGCGTCCCACTGCTTCTGAACTTCCTCTTTGATTTTCATTGCCATGTTAGGACGAGTTCTTCGAAGTTTCTACTTGACTGGAGGGCATTCCTCTCTCAATGGTAGCATATGCATCACAATGTCGGTATCTAAATCTGACATATCCTGATATAACCAAACAAAGATGTCCACATATTCTCGCAGCATACCAATCAGTTCTTCCTTTACATTGGCTTGCAGCCTAGCCCAAATCTTGATCTCTCTTTTCACGCCCTCGGACCCAAGGTTTATAACTTCAATTTCCTCCTGATGAGGCTGAATAACCCTTTCCTCTCATCTCAATAACCTGGCCAATTCTTCGGGGAGTTCACAGTCTTCTTCAAACCCTTCATTAGCTTGGTAGATAGGATTATCGAAATCATACTCAGACATAGAAAAATTGTTATCAAAGGAATCCGGGTGCTTAATTCCACAAAAGTGATGTGTTTATTTCAGAGTTCAGTTTTATGAAAAAGAAAAACCAAATAAAAAATTGTCATTTTATTGTTTTTGTGAAAAAGTTTAAAAAGAAAGTGAACATAATTTTGAATGAAAAATGTCCTTTATTCATGGTAAAATAACATTGGAAACAATGCAATGGAGGCCCTACAAATGGATCTGTGCACCTTGGGCAGAGTGCAGGATTTGACATGCATATGATATAGAAAAAACAAAGAAAATTACTCTGGCTGGGAAGTAACTTGGACGATGTCTTCCGCGAACCAGTTCTTCAACTCTTCACCAGGGACACACGAACGCACCTAGTTATCTAGGTCACAGTCATTGTCGGGTCTTCTTCGGTGGCCGCACAAATTTGATTCGGATCAATAACACCCCCACTTGAGAAGCTTATCGATCCTTTGCTCTTCAATACCTCTGGTTGGCCTGGTAGATAACATATCACAAACTTATCTTCCTTCTTATCAACTTCAACAATCTTGCCTCAGCCCTGGGCATTGCCAGCTTGTACCACTTCCAAAGTTTGTCTGTATGAAGCTATAGAAATACCAACTTTTTCAGCACTCTTGCCCCTCGCGCTAGAAGAAGCTTCATGAATATTGACAGTCTCAAATTCCTGACACATGGTTTCATGGATCTCCCCGTCCATCTCAACATATTTGAAGGTTGATAAGTGACTTACAAAGATGTCTTCCTCCCCACACACGGTAACAACCTGTCCATCAACGACATACTTCAGCTTCTGATGAAGTGTGGATGTCACAGCGCCAGCTGCGTGAATCCAAGGCCTACCGAGAAGACACATGTAAGCAGGTTGTATGTCCATGACATAAAAAGTACTTTTGAAGATCTGGGACCCGATCTTTATGGATAACTCAACCTCTCCAAACACTGACCTCTTAGAGCGTTCAAACGCTCTCACCACTAAGTCACTTGGTCACAATACAATCGTGTCCGCATCAAGTTTCATCAGATCCTTCTTAGTCAACACATTCAAGGAAGATCCAGTGTCCACCAACACATGCGATAGTACGACCCCCTTACATTCCATGGTGATATGCAAGGCTTTGTTGTGGTTCCGCCATTCGGAGGTCATATCTCTGTCGGTGAATCCCAGCCCATGATTGGCGTTCACATTAGCAACCACAACCTCCAATTGGTTCACTGTAATCTCTTAAGGGACGTAAGCCATTTTCAGGACTTTTAGGAGTGCCTCCCTATGTGCCTGGGAACACATTAGCAGGGATAAGATCAAGATCTTTGAAGGCGCCTGGTTTAACTGCTCTACCACCTTGTAGACACTTTTATTTATAATACGCATGAACTATTCCACTTCCTTCTCAAAAATGATTTGTTCTGTGGCGGGAGTCACTACCTCCTCGGTTGCCACCTGCTTACCCTTCGCACGGGCTGCAGCTTCAGCCTCAGTATTAGTTATCAATGTCTGGGGAGCAAAGAGCCACCCACTTCTGATAAACCCACCAAGACCTCCTACATTGTCAATTCTATAACCTACATTCATCTGTGATTTCTCCTCAACCTTCTGACCTTGTACATACACATATGCACCGTAGTGCCATGGAATAACCTTCTCAATCTCGTAAGGAACAGGGCCAGGTACGGTGATCGTCACCAGACTCACCTCTTAGGGGATATAAATTGTGACAAGTTTCGGTCTGGGTGGCACCGAAATGTCAGTTGGAGTGAAATAAATGGTGACCATAGAAATAATGTTACTTTTATCATTTACCCTGTCAAATTGTAAGGAGCCTTCGTCAATCAAACTCTGAATACCCGCCTTCAATCTATTGCAACCATTCACACAACTTAAAAAGTATTCGCAATCATCATCACAACCCGGGAACACCCGTCCCTTTAGTAAACGGCTCTTTACAACCTTCAACAGTGTTTGAACTTCGTTCACGTCTGTTACCAAATTAAGTTCTCTTCCATATTCTAATGCATTTACCATTGCACCACCAGTGTGGTTCGACGTAGGGTTGTTAGTAACATTAGGAGGTGGTGAGAAGTTGATAGCTTTAGAATTAATCAGGTCTTTCACTTTCATCTGTAAATTTCTGCACTTTTTTGTTCAATGTCCCGGTGCACCTGAGTGGAACGTGAAGCGAGCGTTAACATCATATCTGGGAGGAGGGTTGCCAAATGGTAGCGCCAATGTTTTGAGTTGTACCATATTTAGTTCTAACAGCCTTTATAGTAAAGCAGTGTAATTCATGGTGTTGTACCCAAAATTTGCCCTCATATCTTCAAGACAATATGTCTCAAGAGGTCTCCTAATGTTCATAAGATTCTCAATTTCTCAAAGGAACTCAAGGCTTCATCAGACAAAGCCTCCTCCTAAGCAATAGATCTCAAATAAGGGTTTGGTGTTTCTCAAAGAAAACTGGACTTCCAAAGCCTCAAGTGGACTTCATGGTATCTCATATACTTCAAAGGATCCTCATGTCAAGTTTTAAGACTCACCCTACAAGTTTGGTCAGTCAGATGCTCATATGATCAATATTTAGTTAACTTGGGTAAAAAGTAAACTATGGTCAACATACAGTCAAACTTCAAGATTTTTGGTCAACATCAAGATTATGAAGTAACATTCATCATTTGATAAAGGGTTGATCATGATTCATCAAGAAAACCTCAAATTCATCACAAGGCAAAAGTTGCTAAATTAAGGTTTCTTAAGGAGAAAGTCAACTGTACTTTGACCAACTCTAACTTTCAGCTACTTCATCAAAAATTTCCCATCCAAATCTCATTGCGAAGGAAATTCAATTCCCTACAACCTTGTGTCTCACAAGCCAATGCCATAAATACTTCATTTTGAGAGATATGGGTTAAGACATTACAGGTCCTCTAAAAAGTCAACAAGTTAACTTTTTTAAAAGCTCATAACTTGGACATGGTAGATCAAATGGACATGGGACCAAAAGGAGTGATTAAAGATAACTTTAAGATTTCTAAAAAGTCCAGGAGCACATTCATATGATAAAAATTGAGGAAGTTGTGCATTGTTAAAGTTGAGCAAATTTGAGGAGGTGTATAAGGCAAAGAATGACCAAACTTGAGTTTTTGCCAAATGGGCATATCTTTTCACAATCCAAACTTAATCTTAAGATGATCCACGACCTATAAGCCATAATTTTGATTTTCTTTGTTTATTTTATATTTTATTGGATTTAATTCATTTAAATTCAATTTTAATTAAAATAAATATTAAAAAAATCAAATATTTTATCTTTGGTGTATTTTGGGATCAGATTATAAAGTTTATTGACATAATATATGATTCAAAATCATGCACAATAAGAGGAAAGTCATGATATCACAATAATGGCCAAAATAGAATGTTTTCAAATCAAATTCCAATCAGATCTCATCATCCCAAAATAACTTGAATCCAAGCTCACAAATTGACCTAATTCAGTCTTCTATATATGCATAACAAGTGCAGATGTCAATAGGACAAGACTTTTGATCAAAAAGAGCATAACAAACTTCAAAAAAATTCAAAAGTAAGTAGGATTCGGTTTTAGGGTTGCAGACATTCTCAAGTATATTTGAAGGTTCAAAAACATTCCTGAGGTTCCTCTGAAGGTGTCCTAATCATCACCTTGCTCCAAAGACTCATAAAATGCCATAACCGAATTTGTTTTTTTCTCTTTATTTTTCAATTTTCAATTTCATAGTTTTACACATGATACATCTAATTTGTTTGCATATTTATGTTTCTTATGTTGTTTGCAAACTATCTGGGAAATCCAATTGAAGTTTAGGTGCAAGAATCGTGATTTTCCATTGTTAGGGTTCAAGGTCGTGACTTCGGGGAACCCTAGTTAGAAGCAATTTCAGACTAAATTGAATGGACCAATGAACTCAGGAGATGATTTCTAATTGATCCATGCTTTTAGATTGCATTAATATCGTGTGGTTTGAATTTTTGAAATGTGTAAGTGTTGTAGTGACGGATAAAACCGTCACTATAAGTTCTAGCGACGAATTTAATTTGTAGGTAAAAGTCTGGACGGCTGGAGGAAGAAGCCATATGCGCACGTTTTTTATTTTTGAATTCATTTTTAATATATAATAATTCTTTTCTATTTCATAATAGTTGAAGGCGCATAGACAGGTGGTTGGAAGGCATGCTGGTAACCAAGAGGACCTGGATCAATCTCGGCGTCCCCCCTTTCTATTTTTTGGCCTTTTTCTTATTTTCCTTTTTGTTTATTTCTTAAATTCTTTATCTTTTATTTTATTTTAAATTAATTAATTAACTCAATTAATTCTTTTTTTAAACCAATAGGAAATAAATTACTTAATAATATTTTCTCATAAAAATTATAAAACATTAAAAACTATTTTTTATATAATTAAATTAAATTAAATTAGATTAATTCCTTTAATAAAACAATCATTTAATCAATTAATCAATATCTAACAAATTTATTTCCTTTATATTTTTCTTCTCGATTTTATTTTATTTTTTAGAATCATTGTATAGGATGCGCGAAACTTGTAAATAATTTACTTTTCTCACACGATTTTCTTTTTTCGAATAATGTAACTGCTAAAGCCTTGTAATAGTTTTAGGTTTTCCGCACTTTACATTTTCTATCAGGTTTTTTATTTTATGTATCTCTCCCAAAGCCATGTAATAGTTTAAACTAGGGTATTTTCTGCACTATAAACTGTTAGATGTATGCTTAATAGGATTGTACGATAAGATTAAAATCAATCGTTAGCAAACCCTAATTTCCAAGACTAAAATAATTGAACTAAATAAACTTGCACACTCACACCTCTAGGGTAACCTCTCTTTGCTGCCTTATGAAATATGATCAAGTCCCTCGAACGTAGGGATACCTTAACTTGTTGCCTAAAGAAATAAATCATCATGGTTGCCTTTCGAATAAAAGATCATAGTCCCTCGTTGTCCCTTCGAGTTGCCTACGAAAAAGATCATAGTCCCTCGATGACCCTTCGAGTTGCCTTCAAATAAATGATTTTGTCCCTATAAAAATGATGATAGTCCCTTCGAATTATTAAGGTATCCCTACATGTTTCCTTCTATGACCATAACGATGACCCTACGCCTATTCCTTCCAAATCCAAGGATAAGACTACTTACTAACTAATAGTAAGGACAGTTTTATCCCTAAGGAAACTAAAATGACAAGAAAGACTTTATAACTTAGGGTAAGTAACTAGTAAAAGCTTGCTCACAACTTTCAAAACAAGTACTTTTTACACCCTACACTCTTTTTTTCAAAATACTTTCAAACAAGTAAACGCTTTGTATACATTCATACGAGAATCATTACAAAGTTAAATCTTTATGAAAATATTTTAATCACACACTACACTTTTCAAATAAAACAAATAAAGTGATCTAAGCAATTAAGAGCCCATGGATAACCATGGATACAAAGGGTGCTAACACCTTCCCTGTGTATAACTTACCCCCCGAACTCAAAATCTTTTAAAGGTTTTTCCTGTTCTTTTATGCCTTTCCTAATCGGATGAAATAAAAGTCGGTGACGACTTTTGCTTACCGCAACATATCTTGCGACAAAAATTAAAAGTCAGTTCTCCCACCGTGTTACACATGGGAATAGCCTCAATCACACGGTCAGAATGCCTAGGTTGGCGTTGTTGGAAAGGTCTTTGCTGATTATTGTGTTAAGTACGTTGTTGATATTGAGGAGCTGGATCTGCTTGTGCGGATCCTCACCTGCAAGACCACTAAATCTCGGCAACAATTTTATTAATCCAGATTTTAATTCAAAAGGAACAGCAAGGTCAGCATATTCAATACACAAGTTATTATAGTTCACATCAGGGGCAGCCAATTGTCTAAAAGTTCTTTGGTCACCCATATTTTCAAAAGCTAATTCAGAATTAGAATCAAACAAATTATGTGAAAAATCAGAATCAGAATCAGAAGTGAGTGGTGAACTATCCTGGATTGCTCTATATTGTGTATGCAAAGTTCTTTCTACCTCAGGATCGAATTCAAAAAGTTCAGAACAGGATGACCTAGTTGTCAGGACTAGCACAACACAACAATAGTGATAATGCCAACAATGTCCCTAAAAGTCAAAAACAAACACAAAGAAGGAAATCGATCAAAATAAATTCATAAAAATAAATTGACACCAGAATTAATTTAATTAAACAAAATAAGAATTTTAGAATTTTTTTTGGATTTTTTTCGAAACTGCAAAAACAGTAAAAATATTAATTAAAAATAGAAAAGGGTGGAATTTGGCGATTCTGAGGGCGGGCTTCGGGTATTCCCTTGGAATATGAGGACTAATGATCGGACGATTTTTCTACTCCTAGTAGGCAAAATAGATTTTCGATCAGACCCAATTTTCCCAAAAACCGATTTTTTTTCCGACACGTGAGAAGGCCAAAAACGTGAGGAACCTAGGGCCTAAACGCAAAAACACTAAATCTATGACTCTAATATCGATTAATAACGACAAAAATCCCCAGCAACGGCGTCAATTTGATCAGGGTGTCGCGCGCGAATAAAAAACGAGTAAATTTGAAAATATAGTTAACGGTAACGATAACTCGAGTATCGTTCTCAAGGATTCTTGTAAGAAATTAATCAATAACAAAAAGATAAATGGGGGGTTTGATTTTGATTTCGAAATAAAAGTGATTTTTTAAAATAAGCTGAAACGGTTAATCTGCTGTTTTAATTTCTCAACTTATCATCGACCCAAATAATTCTCAATTCCTAAGCAGACTCTATTCCCTTTTTGATTATAATAACAATCAAACAAGCGTAATTGATATTATAAGATAAGTATTCCTAATTTCCGAATTAAGCAAACAGATGAAATATATCAATCGTGAATTAAGCAAACATGATAAACATACGCGGATTAAGCAAACGCAATTAAAGTATAGGAATATGCAATCATCGAAATAAATCAATCTAACCTTAGATAAATCGAATTAAGCAAACAAGATATAAAGATCAGAATTGAAAGGAAATATATTAATTGGAAAATATAAGAACCTCAAAGTGTCGGCGAAAACCGATTACAACAGATTAATCCTTGGAATTAGTTCTCCATGAACCGTTTCTTCGAGCGTAAAAAAATAAAATCGTAAAAAGTGTAATATGAACAGTTGCGGCTGCAAGGTTATATGGCAAAACCTAAAAAACTCATTTACAACCCAACTGGGTCAAATACATAACCCAGACCCAATTCTAAATGACCCGAAACTAAATAAAACTAATGCAGCAACTTCAAACGAAATTCTGGAAAATATGACTCAGAATCTGACTTCGGCTCCAACACGAAAGTTGTAGCTCTCCCTTAGCTTTCTGTCGACTGGTAGAACGCCTCAATCAGATTCCTGGAACTCCAGTTATGATCATTTCCGTAAAAGCTGTTAAAGCTGGAAATTAAGTACGAAAATAAAATTAAGCCAAAAATAAAATAAAATAGAAAAACTAATTAAACTATAAAATAAACAAAGAAAACCAAAGAAATGCTTAAGTGCAAATATGGGAGAATGTGCATTAAAATGCACTGATCACTGAACTTGAATTTGAAGTCAAAAATCACAAACAAGCAAAGCCAAGCACAGATCGAAGCAAAACATAAATGACATCCAAACTTTAAATCAACCATACACACTCAATTCTCAACTATTTTCAAAACTAAACACATCATGATGATCAGTGAAACAAGGAGATCACAAAGCACACAAGAGAAACAAGTTTTAGATCCATGAATTGAGATGTTACCTGAAGCTTGGAGAACGCGAAATAGGTCAAGAATGCCTTCCAAAAGCTGCAGATCAACTTGCTTTAACCTCTTCTTGCAAAATAAATGCAAGATAGAGCTTGAAATGGCTTGGATCTATGGATTAGAAACAAATTTCTTCTGAATTACACTATGATGAAACCTCACTCTAAGCTCAAATCAGTGGTGGATTCTTACTCTTTAGACCTTGTGGATCATGAATATGGAAAGAGAAGTGGCAATGTGTGTGAGAGAAAGGAGATTCAAAAGATTTTTCACCAAAGCAAGAAAATGGAAACTGTGAAAATGAGAGATGCTGAGAACATAAAATTCGTGTGAGGCTCTTACATATGATGAGGTGCAATGCTTATTAGGGTTTTTGGTGTGAGTGGGAGCAAGAAATGTGTGATGTGGATCATTTTTCAATTTTGCATAAAACTTGTGATGCAGTGATTTGTGCATGTACTTTTCCACCCATGTGCATAAACTGACTTATTTTAATGCCCTTAGCACCCTTAGATCAATCTTGAGGCTTGGAATCAAATGGATCATGCATTATGTGATGTTTTGCAGATATGTCAATGATGGAATAACTCCTTTTTAATCCATGGGTTCCTTGTCATTCTTGAGCAAACTTGCTTGTATTGGATTGTATTTGAACATAGTGATCAACATTGGTCCATTAAATGCCTTAGAAATGTGATATGAGTGTTTTTGCATTTGGTGTAACTTTGAAAATATGGTGAAACCCTAAAATTTAACCAACTTCAAATGGCCATAAATTTCAAACCACAAAGGCTACGATCAAGTTCTTTGATGTTTTGGAAAGGGAAGAGAAAGCTCTACAAGTTTCATGTTTGAGGAAAATCCATTTGGAGTCATCTTGATCATGAAAGAATGGATTGAAAATTAGGGCAAAACTATCCAAAAAAAGAAACGTTTATTACAAGTCACTTTCCAATTTTGGCAAGTTCTTTCCAAACCCTTAATTCTTGATTCTTGTGATCACCAAAGCCATTATTTTCCCTTAAGAGGATCTATAAGCTTGAAAATCATGATTGGAACCCTTGAAAACCATTGGTTGACTTTTCTTCTGCTCAGTTGACCTATTTCTTCATTTGCAAGTAACTGATCAAATACCTGACTTCCTCAATGAATTTATGCATAAAACTTCATCCATAAGCCTTATATACCATATGAAAGCCTTTGACCACAATAATTGGTCAAGGCCATGAGAATTTTTTGATATGAGGCAAAACTCTGATTAGGGTTTCTTTGTGTAGAAGAATGTTGCACCTCTGAACTTATGATGATGTTTCTCCCTTCTTGGGCTTTGTGGATGACATTGAGCATGTGTGAGATGCGAGGATACCTTTTTATATTCTTGTAAGGTCACTTGGCTCTTGACTTGACTTTGGAGAATCAATAATTGCCAGATGATTGATCACATGCCCTATGCTTGCAACTATGAATGTCATGCCTCATTTTTTATGCAAAATGCCAAGACATGTATGCTTTATGCTATGATATATGATATGAAACAAAGAGGGCAAATTTGGGGTGTTATAGCTTCCCCTATTCAAGCAACTGTTAATCTAAAAAGGACGAGAGCAACGGCCGTCGGCCGTTCGAGATAACCCGTGGTTGAATACCAAAAGAAACCGGAAATTTGCACTTTACGGGAGAATAAAAGAAAAGGGAAATAAACCCAACCAAGGAGAACAACTACTTGAAAACCCTAATGAGGTGAAAAGTAACTCAGTAACCAAGAAATTTGTCTTCATATATCTTGCATAGATACATGGCAAACAGAATAGACGAGCTCTCCTCAAATAACTTGTGCGTCAGGTAAACAGTAACTAGGACAAACGAACCCTCCTCATATATCTTGCGTATATATACGACATAAGACAAACGAATCTTCTTCTAATAACTTGTGCATCAGGTAAATGGTGGTCCACTTAAGTTTATGGGATAGACATGCACAAATCAGGATAGACGAACCTCCTTCACATATCTTGCGTAGACATATGGTTCTCAAGACAAACAAGCCTTCTTTGAATAACTTGTGCGTCAGGAAAACGATGGTGCATTTAAGTTTGTGGGATAGACATGCACAAATCGGGATAGACATGCACAAATAAGGATAGACGAACCCCTTTCACATATCTTGCATAGACATATGGTTCTCAAGACAAACAGGCATTCTTCAAATAACCCGTGCGTCAGGTCAACGGTAAATATGACAGACGAACCCTCTTCATATACCTTGCGTAGATATATGGTGCTTAAGACAGACAAGTCTTCTCCAAATAACTTGTGCGTCGGGTAAATGGTGATTATGCATATGTTCTACTGAGCTGCAACATTTTAACGTTAAATCCCACCGTCAGGACTTCAAACCTCTTCAACACAGACGAGTATTAAATGATCATCAAGTAAAACACAGACGAGTGCCCTAAGTCAGTATCACAAACGAGTATCAGACAACGATCTAAGAAACACAAACGAGTGCTCTAGGCAACGATACAGACGAGTAACAACCACTGATACAGACGAGTACCAGACAATGATACAGACGAGTACTAGCAAAGTATAGGAATCCAACACAGACGAGTGAATGGGAAATAATACAGACGAGTACCAAAATGGTTATCAAATCAAACACAGACGAGTGACTAAAAAACAATATAGACGAGTATCAAGATTATAAACCAAACACGGACGAGTTCTTGACAAAAAGATAACACAGACGGGTGTTTAAGCATGATACAGATGAGTATCAAGAAAACTATCAAACACAGACGAGTAAATCCAAACCACAAGTTAACACAAACGAGTGTCAAAAAATGATACAGACAAGTATCAAGAATGTTATCAACCACGGACGAGTGAACAAAACTAAGGAGTTAACACGGACGAGTGTCGAGAATGATACAAACGAGCATCACAGGCATCAAACATAGACGAGTGAAGAAATTAGAGAATTAACACAGACGAGTGTCAAGGAAGATACAAACGAGTATCGAAAGGATATCAAACACAGACAGGTGAATGAAGTAAAAGAACGACACAGATAAGTGTTAAAGCCGAAACAGATTAATATAAAGAAGCCATCAAACACAGACATGTGAATGAATACAAGAATAACACAGACGAGTGTTGAGCACGATATAGACGAATATCAAAGGGATATAAACTAAACACAAACGAGTTTCTATCAAAAGTCTAACATAAACGAGTATTAAGCATGATACAGACGAGTATCTGAAAGATATCCCAACACAAACGAGTGATTGAAGTCATAAAACAACATAGACGAGTGTTAGAGACGATGCAAACAAACATCAAGGAGCATGATTTGAGTGATTACTATGTCAGGGAGAATTCTAATTTCACTGGGGAATATTTCAATGACGTTTGCGTCCCAATCATGAAACTCTGTGGGGAAATGACCATCTTCAAACCTGGTTGGGGAGATGCTTGGTAGAACAACCTTGCTGGGAGAGAATTATGCCATTATGAACTCTGTGGGGACTTAGGCATTCAGCTACTTTCTGGGAATAGCCCACTCTGATATAATGACTCCGCTCGGAGGTGATTACTGTTCACTGACCTTGAAGTTCTTCGGGGATACCACCATACTCTGACTCAACTGGGGAAGATTTCCACTTAGACATTACTGGGGATGATACAAGAATCAAACCCTTTCTGCTGGAGATAAGAATTGTAAAGTGTCTCTTGCTGGGGAGACTAAGCTTCTTGGGGAATATGTTCTGGTAACATCTTTCTTTCTGTACTAGTTGATTGTTCAAATATCAACTCAAGAGGATTTTACAGAAGGTCTGGCATCTGAAATGCCACGACGTCTTCAAACTCTTAGAGAGATTCGTTGAATCTTGAAATAACTTCCCCGGACCTCCTGGTCTACGAAGGAATTTGATTGAAGAAGACTCACCCACAATCTTACATCAGAGATATTCTGCCCCAGTATCCTGCACCAAGGACAAGTTGAATAAGCACCTGCAGAGACTGACTTCATCTGCTATTGAGAGTGACCTGCCCCAGTATGAGCCTTAAGATGACTTCCTATGACCTACTGTGATATGAAGAAATACCCATACCGATTGCACTTCGAGAGATTTGAATCTCGAAGTCCCCAGACTGGCTGAATCTAGCCCAATTAGTTAGAAGAATCTTTATCTTATAGGAGTTTCTTAGAAAAAGTGCACTTCGACCTGATTGTCTTTTAGAAGTTTCAGACTCCTCAACCTGGCAAGATTAAGCTTCTGGACTGAGGTTCCATACGTGAACTTCTTTGATGTCAAACAAATGCATGCAAGCAAAAAATGTTTTATTATGAGAATGAAAATTCTAATACAGCACACACTCTAATCTTGAAGTTTTAATTGAAGAGATGTCGTTTGTGAATGAACCACTGGTTAAGATATGACATGAGTTTTTATGCATATGCAATACCAACAAAGGTCTCTTAGCACAACTCATAGGAGTCGAGAACGCTATCTCGTGGTAGTACGCTCTCGGATTAACCCTGTTTCAGTTAGGACTTTCAAGGGTTGTATCGTGGTCTGGTTCACGATTATAGAAACAAAGAATAAGGCTCAAAATTTATTGGTGCCCACCCCTCTTCGTGATGTCCTTCCATTCCTATGTTCATCTAGTTTTCACAAACGCTCACCTTTCCTAAGGGTCTCGTGACGGTTGAGGAACCATTGCTGCTACCGGTTTAAGCACCACTGAGATTGTTTGGAGTCAGTCACCCCTGCTGTCTTTGGTGTCTGTATCACACAACTTTGTTCTTGCTTGAGGATCTTTCTTGTGTAATCCTCTTCTCATTTCTGTTTTTGCGTTCTTTTGTTTATCCCAAACTTTTTCCTGGACTGATTTCTTTTGAATCTTTTGCTTGTGGAGTCTAGAGGGATGCCCTAATTTTTGCCTAAGTCGCTTGCTTTATAGTTTCGACTTAGCGGGATTTTTCATTTTTTTTAAATTCTTTTTCGATTCTTTTTTTTTAAATAAATTGTGTGACACGGTTTGTCTTGATTGTTTTGTAAGGGTCGCGACTGCCTCACTTTTGAGTTGATAAGGAAAAATCGTTGTGGTTTCCGGTCTTTGGACCTCTTGAATTGGTATAACCATTGTGGTTTCTGGTCTTGGGACCTCTTGTCGTGATGTGTCGCTCTCCGGATTTTCATCCCGGTGCAAACGCGAACCGTCGGTGATGTTGGAGGTTGAGGTTGAACAGAGTCGCCAGCTAGGCATTTTTATCCCGAAGGAAAGGTAATGCTGTATAAACCTGTAAAGGTATGGATAAGACGATTGCGAACCAAAGAGACTGAGAAAGGGGGTAGGTTACAACCTGGGAAGGTATTAGCACTCAGACCGTCCGTCTTACTCGACGGGATCCACGCTTACTTGATTGTGTTTAAAAGGGGATGGTGTATATGCTAAACTGTGTATAAAAGGCTAAGGAGGAATGGATGTACAGAGTGTTAGTGCAAGAAGAAAGTGAGTACTCAAAACTGAGGCTGAGGAAAGAAAGCTAGAAAGAGGAGAGTGGGGGGAGACAAAGAGACTTTTGTTCGATAACTGTTAAGTTATGCCTACATATCCTCTCGTGCAATGAGGAAGTCAGAACACCGTAGTTCGACTCAAAGAGACTGGTTGTTTTTGTTGTGAACTGCTTGCTTGTCTATGCTCAAGTGTATGACTCGTCTGGCTCGAGTGCTAACTGTCTTGCATTAGACGGGAGAAGCGAGTTCTCATTTTCAGAGTGAATGTGATTAGAAAAGAATCCCGGAGGAGACGTTTATTGTTTGTTTTTGTGTTTTCAGTTTTTTTTATTGTTTTTGGTGTTTTGCATAAGATAATGAGCTTAAGCCTTAATCAAGGGTTTGCGAACTCATTATATCCTCCCTGATTAGGGATAATAAGTCTACTTAAGTATGAGATGAAAATCTCACCTTAGTTACCCTAATGATGCAGGATTAAGATCATTAACCTACTTGTGATTATTAAGTGTTTTTGGATTTTTTTTGTTTTGTGTTAAGTAATGAGTTTAATCTCTAATCAGGGATTAGTGAACTCATTACACCATCCTAAGAGAAGGATGATAGATAAGGACACTTAAGATGAGGAAGATACCTCAACTTAATCCATGGTTAGGGATTAAAATCATTATATAACAAGCCTTTATTAAAGTGGATTTTAATTAAAGTTGGGATTAAGAAATGGATTTTGTGTTTGTAAGACTAAACATGAGGGGGACTTGTCCATTGAACACTAGGGTTAGTCCCTCTGAACCAACAGGCAGAGATGTAACCCTAATATAAGGCCCAAGTTACAAGCTTAAGTCTTAATGATTATTAGGTGTTTTGATTAGGAGGTGTAAACAACTTAAAGTTTTAACACTAAGTATTAAAGTTATACACTCCATCCTAAGATAAGGATACAGGTATAACCCTAATTCAGAGCCCCAAAACTTTAATTGTTTAGCCTTTGATTATGAGATTAGAAGCAAATACTCAAGGAGACTCAAAGTTAAAGAATTAGGGGAGACTATGTACAACCCTAAAGTTATCATGCTTGGATATTCCTATGGTTTGTGATGCTTAAGAAAAGATCTTCAGAAAGTCTTCAGATGGCCACCAAGGAAGAAGAAGCATATGAAAAGAGAAGAGAAAGGAGAATAGGTTACTTACTTCCTGAAGAAGTTAAGTAACCTAAGAGAAAGAAAGGGAGAAAGAGGGGGCACAAGTGAGTCAAACTAACCTCAAAGACAAATAAAAATGCAAATGAAGAGATAAGAAGAGGTGGGATGTGGAGGCAAATCCACATCCTAAACAACTTACCTGAAGCCCCTGAAATGGTTAGTATGAATGCATAAGACATGAAACAAAAGGAAATAAGGCAAATGAAGATGCAATGATCAAGACCATAAGTGCAAACACAATTCAAATTTGTTATTAAATGATGAAAATACATGTACAATGTTTATGTATGATCATACAAGTGATGGATGCAAAAACAAGCATGTTAGAAGCTTAAGGACACATGAATATACATAAGATGTAATTGATGCAAAACATACCAAATGAATGCAATAATGATCAACCAATGTTCTCACATTGCCTAAAGTGTCTAAGATGACATACAAATGCATGAGATGTCATGACAAATTCACATGATGAAGGTATGCAAAGATGAATGCAAATGAACATGGCAAATTAGGGTTTTAAGAAAGTATGAGATGCATATTATCAAAACAGAAGCAATACACATGATAAAAAAATTGAAATTGAAACCAAATGAACCCTAAACACACATAAGATCACTCCCCAAAGATGGAAGTCAGAAGCTATACCAAAGTCAAGTTATGGTTTTTCTAAGTTAGGCTAGGGTTTTGGGTACTTCTTCATGAAAAATGCCAAACAAATGGAAAATACAATGCAAAAATATGAGTTAAATACCCTAGATACTACATGCAAAGTATGAAAAAACGCAAAAAGAACCATACACAAAGTCATCTTGGTTGATCAGAAATAAATTTTTGAAGTTAGGGTTAGAAAAATAAGAAATTTGGAAACCCTAATTCATGGTTAATTGTCTAAACATAATCAAACCCTAAAAGAAATTTGTAAAATGAGTTTTTAAATTGTTCTAAATATGTAAGAATGCTTCATAAATTTTTTTGTGATTTTTAAGTACCTAAAAGTATTTTTAATTAATTAAAATGAATTAATTAATTAAATAATACAATTAAATGATTTAAAAATAGATTTTTAATGTAGAAATTAAAAATAAAAATGTTTTTGGTTTCTTAAAAAATATTTGAAGTGAAAATGCAAAAGATCAAATTTTTAGAAATTAATTTGCTATTTAAAAAAATATGTGAAATAAAATGAAATAAATAAAACAAAAAAGAAAAGTAAACACAATGAGAGGCCCAAATTGCGTGGAGGGTGGATAAAGGGCCAGGATGAGATGTCATCTTTACTTGAGGTAGGATGATCTAAGGGCCTAGGTTTAAAATGAGATTCGCGCGTGATCTGAGGGCTGAGGTTCATCCTGAGTTAATTAATTATATTAAACTTAATTAATTAAAATTAGGTTTTAATGATAAATCTGGACCATTCGCTGCTTAACCTAAACATGATACAAGGGCTGATATTCAATCTGGCAACCTAAACAATAATTAACCCTAAACACTTTCAGGTGACCGGAGATAAGCTCCGGTCATCTTCTCTGGCGAGCTCCAACCCTAGTTTCTTCTACAGGTCACCCCAAGCCAAAATAACTGCCCAGAAACACTCCACATGCATCATACAATCAAAATCAATCAGCAAACATTATTTAAACTTCATGAATCAAGCAAATCGAAGCAAACATTTTTTACGTGCAAAATTTCAGAACATCGTGAAATGCTTATTTCTCAACCATTTTCAATTTTAAACACATCAGGATGATCACCAAAGCATATAGAATCATTCTATAACAAGAAATCAAAGTTCTGAGAAAAAAGTTCTTGATGGATACCTGAACTGAAGTTCTTCAAACTCGAGTTTCCAGGGCCTCCCTCTTGTGCAAATCAACTCCTCTGGTCCCCCTTGTCCTAATGGAATGCTTGGATGAAGTTTATTTGGGCTATTTTTGAAGTTGCAGTTCTGATATGGCAGAAAATGAAGTTCTTGTATGTGGTGTTTCAGGCCATGGTGAGGGGTGGGATGTGTTCCTTGTGTTATGTGGGATTGAATGGTGAAAGAATTTTGGATGTTTGATGGCTGAGTAGTGAGAATCGAATAGAGGAAGTTTGTAGGGGACTTTGTGCAATCTGATGCTTGGCTTGTTTCAAGGCTTGAAGTGTTGTGTTTTATGAAGCTTAGGGTTTCTATAAACAATTGTCATTGGTCAGAGGAGTTGTTGTGGCACTGTGGGATTGGTATGGTTTGAAATGCAAAAAGTCAAAAGTTTGTGTACTTGAAGCATGGGCCATAGCAGAAGTGATTTGAAGTCTTGGGCTTCCTCAACTGAGTTCAAGGAGGGCCTTTGGATTGAAAGTTGTGAGTTGTATGGCTTGGATCACAAGTTTGAAGTGGTTTTGCATTTTGGCACCTTTGTGAATTTTGTGAAAATTGGCCATGAAAATTGTGAAACAAGGCATGAATTTTGGCCTTGAGATGTTTCTCATCAATGTTATGCAGTGTAGAAGTGAATTATAGGTCATTAGAATGCTTAGAACTCCATTTTGCAAAATTCCCCCTTTGACATGAACTTGAAAATTACAAGATTTTTCCCAACTTTGACTTGCCATATATTGAGTTCTAGGATGAATCAAGAGGAGTTCTTGTACTTTTTGAAAATGGGAAGATCAAATCTACAACTTTTATGTTTGAAGAAAATTCATTTGAAACCTTTTTGATCAAGAAAGAGGAGGTTGGAGATCTTTCCCAAAATGGAAAGTCTTCATTACAAGTCATGCCCAAAAATGGCAAGTTTTCAAATGGCTCAAAATTCTTCAATCTTGTGAACTTCCAAGCATTCCTAAGATCAAATAAATATCATAGGACCTTAAATTTATGATGATGATGACCCTTTGGAACCCTTGTTGGTGGCCTTAGATGCTCTAATCCTGACTTTTCTTGCACAACAAGTTACAGCTTGATCAGATGACTTCCACAAGGAATTTTTGCTTCAAATTTGATACACATGATCCTTATAACATATATAGACCAATAGAATCAAGAATGGCCAAAAAGTTTGAGTGTAAGGGCCTCAAACCCAAAACCCTAATTTCTAGTCATCTATGTAGGAGCCCTGAGCCTGCCTGGGTAGATGTGCAATCCCCTGAGATTTTTGTGACTTTAAAGTAAACTTGGAGGTATAATATGATCATAAAACACTCAAGGACCCTTTTGGAATGCTTCATGGACTCTGAGATAGCTCAAACCACTTCTAAGATTCATGATCACAAACCCTAGTTATGCAACTTATGCAGTGAAATAAATATGCAGTGAGATGGTATACTTATGCAATGCAATATGAAGGATCACAAGCCAAGGTGTGAGAAAAAGAGAGGGCAAATTTGGGGTGTTTACAGCTGCCCCTATTCAAGCATGAGTTATCTGTGTAGGATGTAAGTGCATGGCTTAACAGACAAACAAGATAACTTGTGGTTGAATACCAAAACAATCCAAAATTTGCACTCTTTATTATAAGAAGAAAAGGGATATAAATTGTAATAGACAGTATAGACTGAATATCAAATGGTAGCGACGGAAGACGACCATCGAGCAGAGGATGACTACTGGGGATAAAAACAGTGAGAAACGCACTGACCGGGACGACCATCATGTTGGGGAATAAGGAACCCGCGACAAGGACGGCCATCGGGTAAGAAAAAATGACTTTATTGGGGATTTAAAAGCACTAACGGGGACGGCCGTCAGGCTGAAGAGTAAAGAAACCGCGATGGGGGCGGCCATCGGGTGAAGAATAAATAATCAATGATGAGGGACGATCATCAAAAGGTGACGGACGATCACCTAGCAGGGGAAGGCTGCTAAAAGATATCTCGACATAGGACGAATGTCGGATAGAAAGATCAACGATAGGGACAGCCATCGGATAAAATGATGAGGGACGGTCATCAAAAGGTGAAGGACGATCACCTAGCAGGGTACAACTGCTGAAAAGATCACGATATAGGATGAATGTCGGATCGAAAGATCAACAATGGGGACGGCCATCAGATGAAATGATGAGTGATGGTCATCAAAATAAATGACGAGGGACGGTCATCAAGAGGTGAAGGACGATCACCTAGCAGGGGACGGGTGCTATGTTGGGGATTATCGCGACATAGGACGAATGTCGGATAGAAAGTTGTTTTTTTGGCGACTTCTAGGGATAGATAAACACGAACGAGTGTTTAAGCCCTAAAACTAAAATGGTATAAGTGTTTCGACAGTGTGTATAGATTAAAGATACGGACGAATATCCTTAGAACCACGATACGGACGAGTATCGATAGAAACAAACGTCCACACATGTTTTAAGGATGACGATACGGACGAGTATCAACTGTTTGAACAAGGAACACGGACGAGTGTTGATCTGCTGGGGAGACGCGTAAGATACGGACGAGTATCAAAGAATTATGTAAGTAGGATACGGATGAGTATCAGGAGGATCGTGTATAGGTATGTACAAGTACTTGTATTTGAGAGTGCAAAAGGACATTTTGGCTTTTATCTGTAGGGGATAAGTTTTTATTTACTGCTGGAGGAGTGATTTTGGTATTTGCAGGTGACTGGCTCGAACCTGGCTTATGATCATGCAAATGTTTGATTTTTTCCATAATGCTCCGTATTAGACGGAATGATACGCTCTGTTTGGGGACGAATGATACGAATGCTATGATTATGCAAATGATAGAAACGAGATTCGAGATCTGAAATCTGCAGGGAGAAAGGATCACTGCACGATCTTTTCTGGAGAATTCTGAGGAAAGAACTCTGTGGGGAGCCAGTGCTGAGGATGAGAAGATCTGGCAACTCTCTGGGGAAAAGTGATTTAGGCATTGCTTTGGAGATCCTGCTTGGGGAGGAGAGAACTTCTGGGAAGTAATATGTCGGAGGATCATCTTTGTGGGGGATACTCTGATGGGATAAAAAGCTCTGTGGGGGAATACTCTCGTCAAGTAATCCTTCTGATGATGTGACTGCCAGCTTGGCTGGGGATATAGTACCTGATATGCCCCATACTGTGAAAGGTTGTCCGCCTTGAGTACCTGCAACCCGTCAAACAAAGGAAACGCACAAGTTCCCTGAGGTATCCTCAACCGGATTCCACCATAGGAGTTAGGTTCGCTTAAGAGCACATATTTCCTGCAAGCTTTTATTGAAAATGGCTTATATGTTTTCTTGCAAATGTTGTATTACGAACTTTGGACATTTTGCAAACACAACAAAAAGGTACAAAACAAAGTGTGAATGAATATTTGACTTTATTGATTTATGTGCCCTGAATAGGCAAGTACATTGAGGAAGCTAATCCCCTGAAATGAGGAGGTTGCTGCAAAATTGAGAAAATAAAAGTCCTATTTGGCAATGTTGAAGTTGACTCTCCAATGAGCTTCCTTTGCTATGACATGTATGACCTGAACGTTCTTCTTATCTTGCTTTTTGAAGAACGTTGACTATGACCGACGCTTTGTCCTTTCGAAGCTTGCCATGTTATGTGAGTGATACAGACAAATTCAGAATGCAGTTGTTCGCCTATTCCCTGATTTTGCGTGGATCGCCCTTTCGGGTTTTTAATCCACCGAGATACCCTTGTTTGCCTGAGTTGTCCGATGTGGCTTTTCAACTCAATGGGTGTACATTTTTTTTCTTCAATTTTTCCCTTATTTTTCCCGAGTCTTTTATTCTGTTTTTGACTCGCCGGGATGCCCTATTTTTTCCTGGACTTACATTCTGTTTTTATGTCCAGCGGGTCATTTATGTGAAGTATTTTTTAACTACATCTGAATTCATAGGAGACGGGAAGTCTTCACCATCCATGGTTGCGAGCATCAGTGCTCCGCCCGAGAAGACTTTAGTTATCACGTATGGACCTTCATAGTTTGGAGTCCACTTGCCCCTGTGGTCTGTATAAGGAGGAAGGATTCTTTTCAGTACAAGCTCTCCCACTTGATATTCCCGAGGTATGACTTTTTGTTCGAAGGCTTTCTTCATCCGTTTCTGATATAATTGACCATGACATATAGCTGCTAATCTCTTTTCTTCAATTAGGCTCAGTTGGTTATAACGAGATCGGACCCATTCTGCTTCGTCAAGTTTTACATCCATCATTACCCGTAAGGATGGTAATTCAACTTCAACAGGTAGGACTACTTCCATACCATACACAAGCTGATAAGGTGTTGCCCCGGTAGATGTTCTGATGGAAGTTCGGTACCCATGCAAGGCGAATGGTAACATTTCATGCCAGTCTTTGTATGTGACTACCATCTTTTGCACAATCTTCTTAATGTTCTTGTTAGTTGCCTCAACAACACCATTCATCTTTGGCCTGTAAAGACAAGAGTTGTGATGCTGGATCTTGAAATCCCGGCATAGATCTGTCATCATTTTGTTGTTAAGGTTTGAACCATTATCAGTAATGATTCGCTCGGGAACTCCATATCGACAAATGATATCCCTTTTCAGAAATCGGGCTACCACTTGCTTGGTGACATTTGCATACGAAGTTGCTTCAACCCATTTCGTGAGGTAATCAATGGCTACCAGGATGAACTTGTGAC
This sequence comes from Lathyrus aphaca, assembly GCA_963966055.1. NCBI lineage: Eukaryota > Viridiplantae > Streptophyta > Magnoliopsida > Fabales > Fabaceae > Lathyrus > Lathyrus aphaca. Next base: position 112,012,170 of record OZ014523.1, read on the forward strand.
CATTTGAAGCAGTTGGCTCAGTCTTTCCAATCATATCAATATCCCACATGGCGAAGGGCCAGGGTGAAGACAATATATTCAAAGGATTAGGAGGCACATGCACTTTGTCTGCGTAGATCTGGCATTTATGGCATTTTCTGGCATAGGCACAACAATTTGCATCCATTGTGATCCAGTAGTAACCTGATCTCAATAATTTCTTCACCATTGCATGTCCTCCGGCATGGGTACCGAAAGAACCCTCGTGTACTTCGTGCATTAGTAGGTATGCTTCCTTCTTGTCAACACATTTGAGCAAGACCATGTCGAAATTCCTCTTGTATAAGGAGCCATCAGTATTGAGGAAGAAACTGTCGGCTAGCCTTCTCAATGTCTTCATATCATTAGACGATGCCCCAGGTAGGTATGTATGAGTCTCCAAGAAGCATTTGATGTCGTGGAACCAAGGTTTGTTGTCAATGATAGTGTCCACAGAGAATACATACGTCGGTCGGTCTAGTCTTGATACTAAAATCTGAGGTACATAGTTAGCAGTCTGTACTTTGATCATAGACGAAATAGTGGCCAAGGCGTCTGCAAACTGATTCTCATCTCGAGGGATGTATTCAAGCTTGATTGTTGTGAAGAAAGTCAACAATCTTCTCGTATAGTCACGGTAGGGAACCAAATGCTCTTGATGAGTATACCACTTGCCATTAGTTTGGTTGATCACCAAAGCTGAATCTCTGAATACATTCAAGGTTTTGATCCTAAGGTCAATGGCTTCCTCAAGACCCATGATGCAAGCTTCGTACTCTGCTTCATTGTTAGTGCAGGCAAAGGTGAGCTTTACTGAGAAAGGCAGATGGACTCCCTCGGGTGTAATAAGCATTGCACCAACTCCACGACCATTATAATTAACTGCCCCATCGAACATCATAGTCCATGCTTCTTCTGGATCTGGACCTTCAGTGTGAGTAGGCTCTTCACAATCTTTTGACTTTAAGAACATGATGTCTTCATCAGGGAAATCAAATCTCATAGGCTGGTAGTCATCAATGGGTTTCTCAGCCAGATAGTCAAACAATACACTGCCCTTGATGGCTTTCTGAGAGGTGTACTGAATATCATATTTTGTTAGAATCATTTGCCACCTTGCAACCCTTCTGGTAAGTGCTGGTTTCTCAAATATGTACTTGACGGGGTCCATCTTTGAGACCAACAAGGTAGTATGAGTCAACATATACTGTCTTAGTCGTCGAGCAGCCAACGCTAAAGCACAACAAGTTTTCTCGAGCAGTGAATAACGTTGTTCACAATCGGTAAACTTTTTGCTTAGGTAGTATATTGCATACTTTTTTCGACCAGACTCGTCATGTTGGCCCAACACACGCCCCATTGATTCATCTAATACTATCAGGTACATTATTAGAGGTCTTCCTTCAACTGGAGGCATGAAAATTGGATGTTCTTGCAGATACTCCTTGATCTTGTCAAAAGATTTCTAACAATCATCGTTCCACATGACTGTTTGTTCCTTTCTTAGCTGTTTGAACAAAGGCTCACAGGTTGTAGTGAGATGAGATATGAACCTTGAAATGTAATTCAATCTACCTAAGAACCCTCAAACTTCTTTCTCAGTCTTAGGTGCAGGAATTTCCTGAATTGCTTTGACTTTATCGGGGTCAACCTCAATTCCTTTTCCGCTTACAATAAAACCCAGCAGCTTACCAGAACGTACCCCGAATGTGCATTTGTTGGGGTTTAACCTTAGATGATACTTTCTTAGGTGCTTGAACAATTTCAACAAGTTTACCAAATGTTATTCTTCTGTTTGGGACTTGGCAATCATGTCGTCCTAGTAACACTCAATTTCTTTATGGATTATATCGTGGAATAATGTTACCATAGCCCGTCGATATGTTGCACCGGCGTTCTTCAGACCAAACAACATTACTTTTTAGCAAAACGTGCCCCGTGGTGTGATGAAGGTTGTTTTCTCCATGTCTTCAGGTTACATCTTAATCTGTTTGTATCCATAAAATTCGTCCATGAAGGAAAATACCGAGAACTGAGATGTGTTGTCCAACAATACATCAATGTGACGTAATGGGAAGTCATCTTTCAGGCTTGTTATGTTCAAATCCCGGTAATTGACACACATACGCACCTTGCCATACTTCTTAGGTATGGGTACAATGTTAGCAACCCAAGGCGGGTAACTAATTACAACAAGAAAACTGGCATCCCACTGCTTTTGTACTTCCTCTTTGATTTTCATGGCAATGTCCGGGCGAGTACGGCGCAACTTCTGTTTGATCGGCGGGCAATCCTCTTTTAATGGCAACCTTTGCATGACAATATTTGTATTCAAACCCATCATATATTGGTAGGACCAAGCGAAGACATCGACATATTCTTGCAGCATACTGATAAGTTGTTCTTTTACCGGAGTTTGCAGACTGGCTCCAATCTTCACTTCTTTCACAACTTCCTCGGTACCAAAATTAATAGTCTCAACCTCCTCCTGATGAGGAGCAATCACCTTTTCCTCTTGTCTCAATAACCTGGTGTAAACACCCCAAATTTGCCCTCACCCATTCACACCATGGCTTGTGATCATCTCATATGCATAAACACAATCATATCATCTCACATCTCATTTTTGATTCACTGCATAGATTCTAAGTCATCTGCACCTAGGGTTTGTGATCTGAGCAATCTCAGGGCATCTTGAGCCACTCCAAAGGCAACCAATCAATTCAAAGGGTTCTACATGTGTTCAAGCATCATAGTACACCCTCTCAAAGTCAAGAATTCAAAAGAATCACAAGAACTAGGGTTTGAGTGGATGCAGAGCCAGGATAGACTGCACAGTTGACCTAAAATTAGGGTTTTGGTTTCAGAGGCCATAACCCCAAGTCTTTTGGTCATTTTTGTTTCCATTGGTATCTATATGGTATAGAGAGTATGCATATCAATTTTCATGAAGAAATTCCATGGGGAAGTCATCTGATCAAGGGTTGACTTTTCAGACAAGTCAGTGTAAAATCAGGGCATCTGAGGCCCCCAATGACCCAATCAATGGGTGATCTTCATCATTTTGAGTGTATATGATCTTTATTTGATCATGGAAGAAGGTTGAAGTTCATAGAAATCAAGAATTTGGAAGTTTTGCAAATGTTGACTTTTTGGGCATAGTTGACTTTTCAAGAATGCCTCATTTTAGGTCATTTTTCAAGCCTTGATTCTTGATCCAAAAATGCTTCAAATGGGAAAACTTTGGTCATGAAAGTTGTAGATCTCATCTTTCCCTTTTCAAAAAGTACAATAACATGATCAAACTCTTCTTGGATCAAAAGTTATGGTGTGGCAAAGTTGGCTAAAATCATTGATTTTCAAGGCATGCTTCAAATGAGAATTTTGCAAAATCATGAACCAAAGCCAATTGTGACCTCTACTTCACTTCAAATCAGTATGCAAACATTCTACATGTCCTAAAAGTCAGAATTGGACCAAGGTTTCTCATGTTTTGGTTCATGTAACAAGACTTTCTTTCATGAAGTGCAAAAAGGCAACAACTTGCAAAAACACTCATGACACTTCTACCACTTGATGCATTGGATGCTGCACTTTGCTAGCCCTCTCACATCATCTTGCTGCACCAGAACCAGCCCATGTACTAGCTATAGATCAAGCCATACTTGCCTTACACAAAATTTGACTTTTTGCAAAAGGTGACTTACCAATCAATAAAGCACATGTCCAATCATCTGACCAATGAGAGAGGTTTATGTGGACAAAGAGCAAGTCATTCCATACATCTAGCAAGGCTGAAGCATTTCATAACAAGACATTCACAAAAACACTTCATTTTGCATATTCCTTCGAATCTGCCTCCACAGCATACAAACACAAAAACCATCTTCACCAATCATCTTGCCATGCTTCATTAAGTAGAAACCACCAAAGTTCAAGCCTGAAACCAGCCTGACCTGAGCTTCACCATTCCTCCCCTTCCAAACCAGAACTCTTCGAATCTCACTATACATTCAACAAACACATCATTTCTCTTCACCAACAAATCAGAAACACCCAAAGGAGTCAAAACCACCCTTTACTTTGATCTGAAGCAGCCTGTACACAAAGCTCATTTCCTGCTACACCAGAACTGGTTCTCACAAATCAGCCATCCACAAGAGCTCTGAAGCCTTCCATTAGCATCAGGGGATACAAGGGAGTCCATTTGCATGCAAGGGAAGCTCTGGAAGCTCAGTTTTGAAGCTTTCCAGCTCAGGTATGATCATGGAAACTTTTCTCTCAAAGCTTGGTTTTTGAGTTACAAATTGATTATTCATGTCTTGATGGTCATGGGGTTAGTTTCAGAATCAAAAATAAGTGAAAACTGAGCTTGTATGGTCCCTCTGAACATTTGCCCGTATTTTACATTTTGCTTCGATTCAGGCCCATGGATGAAAATAAATGAATTTAGGTTGAGGGTTTAGGTTTAGATTGATGAGAGAATCATTTTGGTGGAAGAAATTTGTTGTTTGGTGACCTACAGAGGAATCTAGGGTTTTGGCTCGCCGGAGAAGACGACCAGAAGTCTTCTCCGGCAGCCTGAAGGTCATTAGCCCTAATCTCAGGTCATTAATGAGATTTGAATATGGGGCGTTGGATGGAGTGGACCGGTTGACTTCGCGCGCGGATAGAGGGCTCAGATCATTTGGATTAGCCCTAATTCATTTTATTAACTTTAATTAATTGCAATTAAGTTAATTGACTCAGAAGCAATCCTGGCCCTTAGATCTGGCGCCAGTCAACCCATTCAAACCAGGATGCAATCCCAGCCCTTCCTTGCGTTTACTTTTCTATTTTATTTATTTTAATTTCATTTCTTTTCATTTTACTTGCATAATTTTTTAAAAATAGTAAAAAATGCATAAAAATTATGAAACTTTTTCTTCTGAGTTTTATTAATTTTTATGACCCAAAAATATTTTCGTTTTATTTTTTTATCATTAAAAAAGTATTTTTAAATATTTAAAAGATTATTTTTAATTGATTAATGGAAATTAATTAATTAAAAATACTTTTAGGTATTTAAAAATCACCAAAAAATTCATGAAATGTTCTAAGACATTTAGAAACATTGTCCAACCTTCAAACCAAATTTCTTTTTTGATCTTGATGCACTTTAAGAATTTTTCATTGAATTAAATCATATTTTGTGCATTATTTTGATCATAAGTTCAAAAAATCATTTCTGCCTATTTGAGAAGAGTTGGACATTGATTCTTTTTGCTTTGTTTTATGTTTGGCATGTAGTTTCTAGGGTAAAATGGCCATGATTTGTTTCCTCATTTTCAATTTGTTTGGTATTTCTTTTGTTTAAGAGCCCTAAAAACCCTAATAACTTAGAAAATTCATATCTTGAGATTGGTTGAGAGTTGAGACCTCCCCTTTGGACCTTGGTTTAGTATAGGTTTAGGGTTTCTTTAGGTGGCATTTTCCTTTTTTTATATTAGGGTTTGCTTCTGTTTTTGAGTTTTGTTTGATGTTTGTTTCATAAACCCTAATTTGGGCTTCCATTTGCATACCTCTTGCATTCTCTTGCATAATATGACTTGTCATGACATTTCAAGCATTCATGTGTTTCATTTAACATCATAAGACATGTAGAAAGTATGTTTGATCATTGCATTACATATTTGCCATGTTGTATGCTTTGTATGCTTCCTAACTTGTCATGTGTATCCATGCTTCTAAGCTTGCACCATTTGCACCCATGAACTTGTATGAGCATATCCATGCCTTGCCTCATGTTTGTAGCACTCCATAGCATCATTATCATCATCAACATGCTTCTGGTTTTGTTTTTTCTTCATACCCTTTCATCCCATTTAGCATTGCATTGCATTTCTTTCTAACATTTCAGGTGGTAAGTAAACTTGAGAAGTGAATTTGCCTTCACTTCTCATAACTTTTCTTTTCATCTCTCTTGCATCCATTGCTGCATTTCTATATGTGTTTGAGATTGAGCTTGCTCATTCTTGTTCCTCCCACTTTCTTTCTTCAAGTGACTTGACTTCTTGAATGAAGCAAGTCACTTTGCTTCTCTTGATCCTGTTCATCTGCTTCCTGGTGGCCTTTGAAGATTGTTCTTGTTTAACCTCACAAACTTTAGGAACAACCAAGCATGACAATGAATTAGGGTTTTGATTAGTCTCCCCTCATAGTTTTACCTTTGTGTCTCTTTTGAGTCTTCTCTTTCTCACCTCATAATCAGGGATTAAACCCTAAAGGCTTTAAGGCTTTGTGGTTAAGCTTATGCCTGCATCCTTCTATTAGGATGGAGTGTATAACTTTAATCCTAAGTGTTAAACCCTTCATGTGTTTAAATCTCTTAATCAATTCACTTAATAACCATCAAGACATTACACTTGTAACTTGGGCCTTGCATTAGGGTTCTAATTCTTCCTTAATTGGTTAAGAAGGACTAACCCTAGTGTTAATGGACAAGTCCCCCTCAAGTTGTCTTACAAATCATAAAACTCACTTCATCATCTTATCATTAAATAAAATCCACTTAATCAAAGGCTTGTTTTGTCATGAGTTTAATCCCTAATCATGGATTAAGTTGAGGAGCTTTCCTCAGCTTAAACATCCTCATCTATTATCCTTCTATTAGGATGGTGTAATGAGTCTGTTTAATCCTTGATTATGGCTTAACCTCATTACTCAACACTAAACAAAAACACCAAAAACATCTAAGTAATCACAAGTAGGTTAATGATCTTAATCCTACATCAAAGGTGATTAAGTGTGAGAATCTGACTTCACATTTAAGGTATTCTCATTACCCCTAATCAGAGGGATGATGTGATGAGTTTACTAACCCATTGGTTTAGGCTTAAGCTCATTAACTTATGACAAATTCAAAAGCAATAAAAGACTGAAAACACAAAAACAAACAATAATCGTCTCCTCCGGGATTCTTTTCTCACCTCATTCACTCACAAACGAGAACTTGCTTCTTCCGTCTAATGCAAGACAGTTTGCACCTGAGCCAGACAGGTCATACACTTGAGCATAGACAAGTAAGCAGTTCATCAGTCAATTCATCTTTCAGTCTCTTTGGGTCGAACTACGGTGTTCTGACTTCCTCATTGCACGAGAGGATACGTAGGCATAACTTAACAGTTATCGAACAAAAGTCTCTGTATATTCCCCCTCTTTCCAGCCTCATTCTTTTAGCCTCATGATCTTGAGCATTTCACTCCTGTTCTTACACTGACACTTTCATACTTCACATCATTTATACACTTTACACTGACACCTGTACATTCTTTCCAGCTCTTTATACACAGATTGCACTGACACTACCCCTTTAAAACACAAATCTTTTAAGCGTGGATCCCGTCGAGTACGACGGACAAGCTGGGTGCTAATACCTTCCCAGGTTGTAACCAACCCCCTTTCTCAGTCTCTCTGGTTCTCAACCGTCTTATCCATATCTTTCTAGGTCTATGCAGCATTGCCTTTCCTCCGGGATAAAAATGCCTAGCTGGCGACTCTATTCATTCTCCAGTGAGTTCACGGCTGTGTGTTCTCATTGTCCCTTTCGCCGACCGTTCGCGTCTGTACCTTCATCTGATCCAATTTTCATTTGTCGGGAGCGACAGCTTGGCGACTCTGCTGGGGATGCTTATATTGCAACCAGGGCTTCTGGTTCTTTTTGTGGGTTCCTCCTAGCGCTTGATTGATTTGTGCTTACTGGGGTGTTATGTGCTTATTTGTGCTTGTATTTATTTTGCTTTATGTACAGTTTGCTTTACTGCTTTCTTTATTGCACTTTGTATATATCATACTGTCATGTTGCTGGCTGGATATGTTGTTTGCTTTGGTGGGTGGGGTTCTATTGAGAGTTAAGGTCCTACACCTGGGACCTGAGTGACACCTAGGCTAGAGTGAATCATATTCTTTCCCATTCCATTTCGGTCTGGTGCGGGAATATGAAACACGGTTCAGATATGGGTTTCTTCTTGAGAACTCTGTGTTGCAGATTTCCTGCAATGCTAGGGCTATCTGGGAAGCCTGCTAAGTCTGGATGACCTTTAGTATTGACCTTCAGAAACTGGGGTGAATTAGAGGAGGAATTGTTATGGTTATTGTAAACACTGTACCTCCGGGTTAGAAGTGTTTACACTTCTCATAACTGATCCAAGTCTGAGGATCCTTGTTTTAGAACACCACCTGTGAGGGGGTTGGGCTGTTTACAGGTTTGCAGGTACCTTGACCTCAGAATACCCTGTCACTTTGCTTTGTTAAGAGTACTCCATGTTGGACAGTTCTTGTGATTCTAAACCCTGGACATGTGGCTCTTTATTTGAGTCCCCCACCTTGGTTACTGGTTTTGTAGACCTCCATCTGGAATTCTTGAACACACTTGGAACTATATCAGATTATTTTGGTCGGATCCAGCTCAGTCACAAACCCTTTGCATATCATTTGCATACATAATCATTGCATCATATTGACATTTGCTTATTTGTTTCAGGGTATCCATCTTCATTTGGTTTTGGTTTTGACCCTATCTTCAGTATTGGCCCATCTTCACCAACACCTGCTTCAGTTATCAGCTGTCTGCTTCAGCTATCACCAGCACCAGCCAACCAGTGGCTCATCACTTCAGCATTGTCATCAGCACCTGTCTCTACTCAGTCTTCAGCATCATGGCTCCTAAAAAGAGCAATATCACCTATCACTTCTTCCAACCAGAGTTATCAGACATCAGGAGGATTCAGACCCTGATCACTCCAGATCACATACCCTTGTTCAGGGAGCATTATGGGGATATACTTGACATGGTTATGGATCTGGACCCATCACAAAGAAGCCTCATCCACACCTGCATTCAGTTCTATGATCCCCCACTGAGATGTTTCACCTTTCAAGACTTTCAGTTGGGCCCTCTGTTAGAAGAATACTCATCATTGGTTGGTTTGCCTATCAGGGGTGGAATCCCTTTCAACCCTGAGATGGTCTTTCCTGCTAATGGAGAAGTAGCAAAAGCTTTGCATCTGGAACCTGTTTTGGTTGAGCAGCATATGACCTCTAAAGCTGGAATCCCTGGTTTTCATCTGGACTTCTTAATTTCTCAAGCTAGTCTGAAGGCTTCCCTGGGGGAGTGGAAAGCTGTTTGTGCTTTGTTGGCCCTAAGTGTATATGGAATTGTGTTGTTTGCAGATGAGCCTCGATTCATTAGCAAGAATGCAATCCATCTGTTCATTCTGAAGAACCCAGTGCCAACTTTATTGGGGGATCTTTACTGTTCAGTGCATCAGAGGAATGAGAAGCAGAGGGGAAGGTTAGTGAGGTGTTGTGCTCCATTGTTCCATACTTGGCTTCTCAGGCATCTACCCAGGACAGATGCATTTTTAAACCCTCATCAGCAGAGTAACTGGGCTAAGAGACTCACTACTCTAACTTCAGCAGATATCAGATGGTGCACTCAGAGCACCAAGGGCAGGGATATCATCACCAGCTGTGGACATTTCCCCAATGTGCCTTTAATAGGAGTTAAGGGAAGTATCAATTACAACCCTCTGCTGTTCAGGAGGCAATTGGGCTATGCACTGGTCCACACTCCTAGGACACAGGACTTGGTTGAGACCCTCTATTGTGAGAACAAGATTAGTTTGACTGTTGTTAGGCAGGCTGCTTGGGCCTGGGATAATGTTCAAACCAAGGGAATAACCATCCTGGGGAAGTGCAATAATGTGGCATCAGCACAATATTATGAGTGGTCCCGTGCCAGGGCCCAATTCTCTGGGATGCCCTTTACCATAGAAGACATGCCTGAGTCATCTTCAGCACCACCCCCTGCCACTATCAGTTTGGAAGAGTTTGAGAGCTTGAAGGAAAGAAATGAGAAGTTAACCCAGGCTTTGCAGAAGACCCTCCGGGAAAGGAGTGAAGGTATGAGGGAGATTGAGAGGTTGGAGAAGATGAGAGTGGAGCATTTGACTAAGATTGAAAAGTCTGGGGATTATATCAAAAAGTCTAAAGCTGGAGAACAAATTCTGAAGAATGCTTGCAAGGAAGCCCAGTTCCAGAGAGCAAGAACAGACTTGTATTTGAAGGAGAGTCAAGCCCGGTGGGTCAGGATCACCGAGGCTCGTACCCTGGAAGACAAGAGAGTTCAAGACAAGATGGAGCAACTTGAAGCTAATGCAAAAGAACAGCAAGAAGCCCTGGCAGCAGCCCAGAGGGAAATATCAGAATTGAAGATTAAAGCAGGGGTGAAGAGGTCCAAGGACCAAACTCAGCACAAGAAGCTAGCAGCAGCTGTTGCAACCCGGAACCTCCTTATCCGGAATCTCACGGAGCGTCCGGCTGATCCTGTGACCGAAGCACTTCTCAAGGAAGTTCGTGAGGATGAGTTTAGCCTTGGTGTTTGACCATTTGCTTGTTGTTGTTTCTATTCCATGTACTTTTACTTTTTGTGATGTATTTTGACCCCTTAAGGGGCTTGTGTTGTAAAATGAACAAGTTGTATTATTTCACCTTATGTAATATATTCATGTTAGTTTACTTCGGAAGCAACATTCAACAGCATCTTCAAGGGTCTGGAAGGGTCAAAACTGAAGGCCAAACCGGATACCTTGAGAACAAATAAGCATAACTGCATTGCATGCTAACCCTTTGTTTGTTTTGTATGTTTTTGTTTTGTTGTTGCTAACCTCTGTTGTGATGCTCAGGAACTATTGCTAGGCGCCGGGTATTTCCTCTCAACCGTCCGCACCGTTATCCAACCCGAAACAACCTTCCGGGAATTCAAATGGATCAGGTACAGCAGGACCTTGCAGAGGTCAGAAATCAGATGGCAAACGAAAGATTAGAAATGAGAACGCAGATGACGCAGTTCATGGAAGTTATGAACAATATGGCTCAGAGCCAGGAAAGACTGAGGGCCATAGTGGAGAGGCAAAATCAAGAGGATCCACACATAGGGACTGCCGGCACCAGTAATAATGAAAGGGTCCAACCTCATGTTAACCCTCCTGTGTTTGGTCCACATCTCCATCCTGAAATCAATATTCCTGCAAACGTTCAAGGAACCGCCACTGCAGCCAGGGTATTGCAAGAAGACCCTCAAGAGGATCAATTTACAGTAATGGGTGCTGGAGAAGAAGCTTACGATAGAAGATTGGATGAGATAGCTGAGAAGTTATGATCCCTAGAGTCTCAAAACTCTTTGGGTTTCGACGTGATGGATATGGGCTTGGTAGACGGGGTTAGGATTCCCCACAAGTTCAAGCCTCCATGTTTCGAAAAGTATAATGGGACTTCCTGTCCCCGAACCCATCTACAATCTTTTCTCGGGAGATTAAAAGCCTATACAATGGATGAGAAGCTTTGGATGTTCTATTTCGAAGACAGCTTGACAGGGGCCTCAAGAGAATGGTACTCTCACCTAACAAGGGCAACTATTAGATGCTGGAAGGACCTGGCAGAGGCCTTCATCAGACAGTATCAGTACAACTTAGATATGGCACCCAACAGGACCCTCCTAATGGGAATGTCACAGTCTTCAAGGGAGAGTTTCCGAGAATATGCCCAAAGATGGAGGCAATTGGCTGCTGCTGTTCAGCCACCTATGTCTGAAAGGGAAATGGCAGATATGTTCATGAATACCCTTCAGGGAACATATATTGACAGGTTGGCTGCTTTCTCTTCCACTAGCTTTGCAGATGTTGTCATAGCTGGGGAGAGAATTGAAAGCCTGTTGAAAATGGGTAAGATCTCTGATAATGGTGCCAGCTCGTCCAGTAATGCAAGAAAGCCTTTTGCAGGCCCGAGAAAAACTGGCGAGACCAATGCCATCCACACCAACAGGGGCAGGCCCCAATATGCTCAAAGGTCAATAGCAGCAGTCACCATCCCTGCTCCAGCTCATCCTCAGCCAGTCTATCAACCTCCTCAACAAAACTATCAGCAACAACCTCAGTACCATCAACAAAATCAGTATCCTCCAAGAAATTACAACAACAGCAACACCAACAACAGCAGTCAACAAAGGCCATTCCAACAGAGGCCATCTCAAGCTAACAGAGTGATCGATCCGATCCCAATGCCATATGCTACTTTGCTGCCACAGCTTCTGAAACTCAACCTGGTTGAGCTAAGAACGTTGGCACCTCCGGATCCCAACAGTCTACCAAGGAATTATGACTCCAATGCTAGGTGTGCTTTTCATTCGAACGCACCTGGCCACCGTACAGAAAAATGCAGGGCTCTGCATATGAAGGTACAAGACCTGGTAGACTCCAAGGCTCTGAATTTCGCACCACCACCCAATGTCAATAAGAACCCGATGCCGAACCATGGTGGTCCCCGGATTAACGCTATTGAAGAAGACAAGCCGTCTTATTTAATAACTGGTGTGGGACAGATCAGGACACCGTTGGTGGAAATCAAAGCTCAGCTCTTGGAATGTCAAATGTTCCCGGGGTGCGAGTTGGGTTGTGCTTACTGCAATATCTCTATAAATGGGTGCGATAATTTGAGGAGTGGCATAGACGGCCTCATTCAGAGTGGCCAACTTCAGATCACCACCTCATTTCCAACAAATCCAGCAATATCATCAGCAACGGTTTCAGAACCTCCTACAACTGCAGCAACTATTGTTCCTGACAATTCTTCGGCTTCATCAACAAGTACTTCATCAATCATCTCAACTGATCAGTTTTCAGCAAATTTTTCTTCTACAACTTCAGCTTCACTCCATTTTGAAACTCCTACAACAACAACATCCTTTCTTCCGCCAATATCTCCTACAACTCCAGCAACAAATCATGAAGATGTCTCTACTGTCACCATATTTTATGATCCTGAAAGCAACTCTGCCTACCATTCAGAAGGTGCTGCTCCCACCAGAGCACCAGTTACAATCTTTTATGATCCACAAACAATTACAGTCCCTTCAGCAGCAGCAATCAGTCCAGTCACTGTCACGGTGCCTGGACCAGTACCATATGAAAGCAATAGGGCCATCCCTTGGCACTATGGCTCTGACGTGTACTGCGAAGGAAAAAGAATCACTCTTGAAACATCAACACCTGCACCACAAGTAGATAATGTGGGGGGAGGCGGAGGCTTCACTCGAAGCGGACGTCTCTTTGCTCCACCAATTCAAAGACCTACTGCCGAAGCAGAAGCTGCTGCCAAGGCAAAAGGAAAGAGCCCGGTGCAGGAAGATCAAGCTGTTAAAGAAGCCTTGAAGACACCGTTCGATCAAGAAGTTGATGAGTTTATGAGAATCATCAAAAAGAGTGACTACAAAATTGTGGATCAGTTTCACCAAACGCCATCCAAAATCTCTATCCTCTCACTGTTTATGTGCTCCGAAGCCCATCGGAATGCACTACTCAAGGTCTTGCACGCAGCTTACGTGCCTGAAGAGATTACTGTCAACCAGTTGGAAACCGTGGTTGGGAATGTTACTGCTAGCAATGGGCTAGGGTTCACCAATACTGACTTGACAGCGGATGGCCGCAACCACAACAAAGCCTTGCACATCACCATGGAATGCAAAGGAGCTGTCCTTTCTCATGTGCTGGTAGACACAGGTTCATCCCTGAATGTCTTACCAAAGAAGGCTCTGGTGAAGCTAGAATATGATGGACTGGCATTGAGACCCAGCAACCTGGTGGTAAGAGCCTTTGATGGTTCTAAGAGATCGGTTCTGGGAGAGATTGAGCTGCCTGTGACAATTGGCCCACAGACCTTTAAAACTATCTTTTATGTGATGGACATTCAGCCCGCCTACAGCTGTTTGTTGGGTAGACCCTGGATTCACGCCGCCGGCGCAATAACGTCTACCCTTCACCAAAAGTTAAAATATGAGTGGGAAGGCCAAGTTGTTACAATCTGTGGGGAGGAGGATATATTTGTTAGCCATCTGGCTACTTATAAGTATATTGAAATGGATGGGGAGATCCATGAAACAATGAGCCAAGGATTTGAAGCCTTGAATGTGAATGAAGCATCTGCTGTATCTGGGATCTCCATGTCATCATACCAACAAGCCCGGAAGGTTGTTGAGGAAGGAACTGCCCTAGGCTGGGGCAAGGTTTTAGCTGTGGAGGAGAAGAAAGACAAATTTGGGTTGGGTTACAGACCAACTCAACATCAAGCAAAGGCTGCTGAGAAGCCCGGTTTTGTCAGTGGGGGGATGCTTACCCCCGATGCTATCAACTGTCTGGAAGACGAGCTGGAAGAGGAGCGCAACCTGGAAAGCTGGATTCGTCCAAAGATCCCGGGGAGCAGTGTCTCGAACTGGTCTTCCCAGGAAATTATAAGAGTTACTCGATCAGAGTAATTATTATTTCCTGTATTTTATAAGCATGCATCAAAGTCTTGCATCTTGCCCAAGATGACAAGACTCATTTTGTAATCGGGCCATCTGTACTTTTTTGTGCAAACAAGATCAATTAATGAAATATCAGACATCTTTTTGCAAACGCGTCTTTTTCTTTTCGTTCACTGTTTTTCTATTTTTTTTCTTTTTTGTACAAAAAATAAATGGCAGTGTTTTCAAAATGACAACTTCATTTCACTTTTCTAAATAAGACTAAAATCAGATCACTAAAATGAACAACTTAACCCTTGCAGAGAGTGCCTTCCTGACAGCACCGACAACAGCACGGCTATGACATCGTATGACTTTGACAATCCGATCAATCAAGCTGATGAAGGGGTTGAAGAAGAATATGAGCTTCCTGAAGAGCTAGCCAGGTTGTTAAGACAAGAGGAAAAGGTTATTACCCCTCACCAGGAGGAGGTTGAAGTGATTAATCTTGGTACAGAGGAAGACGTGAAAGAGGTTAAAATCGGGGCCTGCCTGCAAGACTCAGTGAAGAAGCAACTGGTTGATCTACTTCAAGAGTATGTGGATGTGTTTGCTTGGTCGTATCAAGACATGCCAGGGTTGGATACCGACATTGTTGTGCACAAGCTGCCTTTGAGAGAAGAATGCCCTCCAGTCAAACAGAAGTTGCGCCGTACTCGTCCAGACATGGCTATGAAAATCAAGGAAGAGGTACAAAAGCAATGGGACGCCGGGTTCCTTGCTGTAACTAGCTACCCGCTGTGGGTTGCTAATATAGTACCTGTGCCTAAGAAGGACGGCAAAGTAAGAATGTGTGTTGATTACCGGGATCTGAACAGAGCCAGCCCGAAAGATGATTTCCCTCTACCTCACATTGATGTATTGGTTGATAACACGGCTCAGTTCTCGGTATTCTCCTTCATGGATGGATTTTCAGGATACAACCAGATTAAAATGTCACCTGAAGACATGGAGAAGACAACATTCATCACACCCTGGGGCACGTTCTGCTACAAGGTAATGCCATTTGGGCTCAAGAATGCCGGTGCAACGTATCAACGGGCTATGGTAACATTATTCCACGATATGATCCACAAAGAAATAGAATGTTATGTGGATGATATGATTGCCAAGTCCCTTACTGAAGAAGATCATCTGGTGAATCTGCTCAAGTTGTTCAAGCGTCTGAGGAAGTACCAACTGAAGTTGAACCCCAACAAATGCACATTCGGGGTGCGATCCGGTAAGCTGCTGGGATTTATTGTAAGCGAGAAAGGGATTGAAGTTGACCCTGATAAAGTCAAAGCCATCCAAGAGATGCCTACACCGAAAACAGAGAAAGAAGTTCGAGGGTTCTTAGGTCGATTGAACTACATCTCAAGGTTCATATCTCACCTTACGGCAACCTGTGAACCCTTGTTCAAGCTGTTAAGAAAAGAACAGACGGTCAGGTGGAACGAAGACTGCCAAAGGGCTTTTGACAAGATCAAGGAATACCTGCAAGAGCCTCCAATCCTTATGCCTCCAGTTGAAGGAAGACCTTTAATCATGTACTTGACAGTATTGGAAGAATCAATGGGGTGTGTGTTGGGCCAGCATGACGAGTCTGGTCGAAAAGAGTATGCAATATACTACCTAAGCAAAAAGTTTACCGACTGTGAACAACGTTATTCACTGCTCGAGAAAACTTGTTGTGCTTTAGCGTGGGCTGCTCGCCGACTAAGGCAGTATATGTTGACCCACACTACTTTGTTAATCTCAAAAATGGACCCAGTCAAGTACATATTTGAGAAGCCAGCACTTACCGGACGGGTTGCAAGATGGCAAATGATTCTTACAGAATATGACATACAGTACACCTCTCAGAAAGCCATCAAGGGCAGTGTACTATCTGAATATCTTGCTGAGCAACCCATTGACGATTACCAGCCAATGAGATCTGACTTCCCTGATGAAGACATCATGTTCATTAAAGCAAAAGATCATGAAGAGCCTATTCACACTGAAGGGCCTGACCCGGAAGAAGAATGGACTATGATGTTTGACGGGGCTGTTAACATGAATGGCCGTGGTGTTGGTGCAGTACTCATAACACCTAAAGGAGTTCACATGCCTTTCTCGGCAAAACTCACTTTCAACTGCACTAACAACGAAGCTGAATACGAAGCTTGCATTATGGGTCTTGAGGAAGCCATTGACCTCAGGATCAAGACATTGACCGTATTCGGAGATTCAACTTTGGTAATCAATCAGACCAATGGGAAATGGTATACACACCAGGATCATCTGATACCTTACAGGGATTATACAAGAAGGTTATTGACTTTCTTCACAACAGTCAAACTTGAGTATATCCCTCGGGATGAGAATCAGTTTGCAGATGCCTTGGCTACCATTTCGTCCATGATCAAAGTTCAAGCTGCTAACTTTGTACCTCAGATTTCAGTATCGAGACTTGATAGACCAGCATATGTATTCGCAGCAGATGTTGTCAAAGATGATAAGCCTTGGTTCCATGATATTAAGTGCTTCTTGGAGGATCAAACATACCCACCTGGGGCATCTTCCAATGATAAGAAGACCTTGAGAAGGCTTGCTGGAAGTTTCTTTCTGAACACTGATGGGTCTTTATACAAGAGGAACTTTGATATGGTACTCCTCAGATGTGTTGACAAGACGGAAGCAGATTTGTTGATGCATGAAGTGCATGAAGGCTCTTTTGGTACCCATGCTGGAGGACATGCAATGGCTAAGAAGTTGTTAAGATCAGGCTATTATTGGATCACAATGGATGCAGACTGTTGTGCCTATGCCAGGAAATGCCACAAATGCCAGATCTACGCAGATAAAGTGCATGTACCTCCGAATCCTTTGAACATCATGTCTTCACCATGGCCCTTTGCCATGTGGGGCATCGACATGATTGGCAAGATTGAGCCAACTGCTTCAAACGGCCACAGATTCATCCTGGTCGCCATCGACTATTTCACTAAGTGGGTTGAAGCAGCCTCATATGCAAATGTTACAAGGCAAGTGGTAGCCCGATTTCTGAAAAGAGATATCATCTGTCGATATGGAGTTCCCGAGCGAATCATTACTGATAATGGTTCTAATCTCAACAACAAGATGATGGCTGAACTGTGCCGGGACTTCAAGATCCAACATCACAATTCTTCTCCTTACAGACCAAAGATGAATGGTGCTGTTGAGGCGGCAAATAAGAATATCAAGAAGATTGTGCAGAAGATGGTAGTCACCTACAAAGACTGGCATGAAATGCTACCATTTGCCTTGCATGGGTATCGCACATCAATCAGGACATCCACTGGGGCAACACCGTATCAACTCGTGTATGGTATGGAAGCAGTCCTACCAGTTGAAGTTGAATTACCCTCCTTGCGAGTCTTGATGGATGTCAAACTGAGTGAAGCAGAATGGGTTAGGTCCCGATACGAGCAACTGAGTCTGATTGAAGAGAAGAGATTGGCTGCAATCTGTCATGGACAATTGTATCAGAAGAGAATGAAGAAAGCCTTCGATCAGAAAGTCAGGCACCGAGAGTACCAAGTGGGAGATCTTGTGCTGAAAAGAATCCTCCCTCCTCATACAGACCACAGGGGCAAATGGACTCCAAACTATGAAGGGCCATTCGTGGTAAAGAAAGTTTTCTCTGGTGGAGCACTGATGCTCAGCACCATGGATGGTGAAGATTTTCCATCCCCTGTGAATTCAGATGCAGTTAAAAAATACTTCGCATAAAATGACCCGCTGGACATAAAAACAGAATGTAAGTCCAGGCA
Organism: Lathyrus aphaca; assembly: GCA_963966055.1. NCBI lineage: Eukaryota > Viridiplantae > Streptophyta > Magnoliopsida > Fabales > Fabaceae > Lathyrus > Lathyrus aphaca. Next base: position 112,030,344 of record OZ014523.1, read on the forward strand.
AAAATAGGGCATCCCGGCGAGTCAAAAACAGAATAAAAAGACTCGGGCAAAAATAAGGGAAATAAATGAAAAATGTACACCCGCTGAGTTGAAAATCCGCATGGGACAACTCAGGCAAAAATGGGTATCCCGATGGATTGAAAACCCGAAAGGGCGATCCATGCAAAATAAGGGAATAAGCGAACAACTGCGTTCTGAATTCGTCCGTATTGTCAAGCAACTTGGTTAAAACTCCAACGGAACCAAGCTCCAATCAGAATCAACCTTCTTCAGAAATCAAGACGAGAAGAAAGTCAAAAGTCATATGAGTCATAGCAGGAGAGGAAGCTCCTTAAAGCGTCATCAACACTGCCAGCACTTTGCTTCTCAATTTGTAACAATCTCCTCATTTCAGGAGACATGTTTCTTTGACTGTATCTTGCCAATTCAGGGCACATGAATTAATAAAATCAGATTTTTTCAGTCATGTTTCGTTTTGTATATTTTTATTTGCAAAGGATGTCTGATGTCTCTAAAAAATCAATTGCATAAGTACAGATGTTTTTCTCCAAAAAATATATAAAACACGTGCTTACAGGGAATATACTTACTCTCGAAGGTACCTAACTCCTATGACGGGATCCAGTAAAGGATACCTCGGGACCTTTTGTGTGTTTCCTTATCTTTGCAGGATTGCAGGTATCCAGAACGCAACTTGGGGCATGCAAGCTTCATCTCAGCAAGCTGGAAAATCACCAAGAGATCTCAGCATCCGAAATGCTCTGTCCCCAGCTGAGTTGCCTCTTGTTACTCTCCCCAGCTGAGCTACCAACAGCATCCTCCAGCTGTTGTACCAATCATTCTTCCTCGGCAAATGCAGGAATCAGGGAATCATCTCCCCACGAGGTCCTCAGCCTCTATCCAGAAGAACAACGCACGAAGAAGTCACAACAGAGTACAGAAGGCTTCTGCAAACCCCAGCTGGGTCCCATATTATAAGGATATGTCAACCAGTGACCTATATCCCCAAATGAATACATATCTCCAGGTTTATCAATGATCTCATCCCCAGCTGGGAGGTCCATTTCGAACAGATCATCCAGAGATCTTCGCAGCAACGGGATCTGAATCCCGGTTTGATACCTTTGCATAATCATGGCATTTACATCATATATCCCCTCAGAGCGTAGCATTCCGTCTAATACGGAGCATTACGGCAAAAAAATCAAACGCATAGCATAATCATAAGCCATGTTCTGAATTAACACTTGTGAATAATAACCGTTCATCATCATTGTACAGAAATCCTCACCAGAGTCCCAGCAAAAATAGTTGCCTCATATTCACAAATACCAGCATATTTCCTTTTGATACCCGTCCGTATCATCACTCCCCAGTAAAGTCGTCTGAACACTCTTTATAACAAAATCACCCGTATTACAGATACTTCATGACACCCGTCCGTGTCATATTACCAGCAGAAAGCCAAAGATATCCTCTTTGCACCCACACATACCTATATATACACTTTCCTTACACCCGTCCGTGTCATATCCCCAGCGCAGTCGCCTAGACTTTGTATAGCAGATACTTGTTCATATTACACTTTTCTCTCTTGGCACCCGTCCGTGTCATTCTCCCCAGCAGTTAAAACACTCATCTATATATACTCACTACTCACGATACACTTATACAGATACTCGTCCGTATCTTGTACATACCAGTTATATACCCACAGATTCGACAGAAGTCCTTGTTCTTTGTTAACCAGTTGGTACTCGTCCGTATCATCATCTCAGAACATTGCGTCTAATGTTTGTTTCTACATGATACTCGTCCGTATCATAGTCTTAAGGATGCTCGTCCGCATCTTTAATCCATACACTGTGTAAAACACTTATGTCTTCTTGGATATAGACACTCGTCCGTGTCTACTATTCCCCAGAAGAGTCCCTTCTGATGCAACACTCGTCCGTGTTCTTTGTTAACCAGATAGTACTCGTCCGTATCATCATCTCTGAACACGTGTCAATATTTGTTTCTACATGATACTCGTCCGTATCATAGTCTAAGGATGCTCGTCCGCATCTTTAATCTATACACAATACCAAACACTTATACTTTCCTTACTTGGTTGTGAACACTCGTCCGTGTTCACTATATCCCCAGTAGATCACCAACAAAGCATTTTTCCTTTATCTAACACTCGTCCTGTGTTATGATACCCCGAGAGCAGCCGTACCCTGCATGTCGGTCGTCCTCCACTTCTTGATGGTCGTCCTCCATCATGCTCATCCGATGGCCGTCCCCATCGTTGATCTTTTTAGCAGCCGTCCCCTGCTAGGTGGTCGTCCTCCACCTTTTGATGATCGTCCTTCATCATCCAATGGCCGTCCCCCATTGTTGATTTTGGTTATCTGACACTCGTCCTGTGTCATGATAAGCCTTGAGAGCAGCCGTCCCCTGCTGAGTGGTCGTCCTCCACTTCTTGATGGTCGTCCTCCATCATGCTCATCCGATGTCCGTCCCTATCGTTGACCTTTTATCCGGCATTCGTCCTATGTCGCGATATTTTCGGCAGCCGTACCCTGCCAGGTGGTCGTCCTCCACCTTTGATGGCCGTCCCCATCATATTTCTTTTATCCCCAACAGAGCAGCCGTCCCCTGCTAGGTGATCGTCCTTCGCCTTTGATGGCCGTACCCCATCATCTATTTATTTCATTCATTCTTTAACCCGATGGCCGTCCCCGTCGTGGTCCCTTTTCCTTTTAGCCCGATGGCCGTCCCCATCGTTGGTTACTTTACCTTTATGAACTTGATGGCCGTCCCCGTCATGTTTCATTAATCCCCAGAGAATTTTTACAACTTTATCTTGATGGCCGTCCCCATCATAATTTCTTATTTTTCCAGCTAGTCGGTCGTCCCCGTCTTAGCTTTACCTTCTCCCCAGCATGTCGGCCGTCCCCGTCATCGCTTTACTTCACACACTTTTCCCAGCATGTCGGCCGTCCCCGTCATTGCTCCTTGCCCAGCAGTCGTCCTCTGCTCGATGGTCGTCCTCCGTCGCCTACACTTTACAATATACTTTATTTTCCTTTACAATCTATATCCCTTTTCTTCTTCATTCTGTGAGTGCAAATTTTGGACTGTCTTTGGTATTCAACCACAAGTTATCTTGTTTGCCTGTTAAGCCGTTGCTTACATCCTGCACAGCTAACTCATGTTTGAATAGGGGCAGCTGTAAACACCCCAAATTTGCCCTCACCCATTCACACCATGGCTTGTGATCATCTCATATGCATAAACACAATCATATCATCTCACATCTCATTTTTGATTCACTGCATAGATTCTAAGTCATCTGCACCTAGGGTTTGTGATCTGAGCAATCTCAGGGCATCTTGAGCCACTCCAAAGGCAACCAATCAATTCAAAGGGGTCTACATGTGTTCAAGCATCATAGTACACCCTCTCAAAGTCAAGAATTCAAAAGAATCACAAGAACTAGGGTTTGAGTGGATGCAGAGCCAGGATAGACTGCACAGTTGACCTAAAATTAGGGTTTTGGTTTCAGAGGCCATAACCCCAAGTCTTTTGGTCATTTTTGTTTCCATTGGTCTCTATATGGTATAGAGAGTATGCATATCAATTTTCATGAAGAAATTCCATGGGGAAGTCATCTGATCAAGGGTTGACTTTTCAGACAAGTCAGTGTAAAATCAGGGCATCTGAGGCCCCCAATGACCCAATCAATGGGTGATCTTCATCATTTTGAGTGTATATGATCTTTATTTGATCATGGAAGAAGGTTGAAGTTCATAGAAATCAAGAATTTGGAAGTTTTGCAAATGTTGACTTTTTGGGCATAGTTGACTTTTCAAGAATGCCTCATTTTAGGTCATTTTTCAAGCCTTGATTCTTGATCCAAAAATGCTTCAAATGGGAAAACTTTGGTCATGAAAGTTGTAGATATCATCTTTCCCTTTTCAAAAAGTACAAGAACATGATCAAACTCTTCTTGGATCAAAAGTTATGGTGTGGCAAAGTTGGCTAAAATCATTGATTTTCAAGGCATGCTTCAAATGAGAATTTTGCAAAATCATGAACCAAAGCCAATTGTGACCTCTACTTCACTTCAAATCAGTATGCAAACATTCTACATGTCCTAAAAGTCAGAATTGGACCAAGGTTTCTCATGTTTTGGTTCATGTAACAAGACTTTCTTTCATGAAGTGCAAAAAGGCAACAACTTGCAAAAACACTCATGACACTTCTACCACTTGATGAATTGGATGCTGCACTTTGCTAGCCCTCTCACATCATCTTGCTGCACCAGAACCAGCCCATGTACTAGCTATAGATCAAGCCATACTTGCCTTACACAAAATTTGACTTTTTGCAAAAGGTGACTTACCAATCAATAAAGCACATGTCCAATCATCTGACCAATGAGAGAGGTTTATGTGGACAAAGAGCAAGCCATTCCATACATCTAGCAAGGCTGAAACATTTCATAACAAGACATTCACAAAAACACTTCATTTTGCATATTCCTTCGAATCTGCCTCCACAGCATACAAACACAAAAACCATCTTCACCAATCATCTTGCCATGCTTCATTAAGTAGAAACCACCAAAGTTCAAGCCTGAAACCAGCCTGACCTGAGCTTCACCATTCCTCCCCTTCCAAACCAGAACTCTTCGAATATCACTATACATTCAACAAACACATCATTTCTCTTCACCAACAAATCAGAAACACCCAAAGGAGTCAAAACCACCCTTTACTTTGATCTGAAGCAGCCTGTACACAAAGCTCATTTCCTGCTACACCAGAACTGGTTCTCACAAATCAGCCATCCACAAGAGCTCTGAAGCCTTCCATTAGCATCAGGGGATACAAGGGAGTCCATTTGCACGCAAGGGAAGCTCTGGAAGCTCAGTTTTGAAGCTTTCCAGCTCAGGTATGATCATGGAAACTTTTCTCTCAAAGCTTGGTTTTTGAGTTACAAATTGATTATTCATGTCTTGATGGTCATGGGGTTAGTTTCAGAATCAAAAATAAGTGAAAACTGAGCTTGTATGGTCCCTCTGAACATTTGCCCGTATTTTACATTTTGCTTCGATTCAGGCCCATGGATGAAAATAAATGAATTTAGGTTGAGGGTTTAGGTTTAGATTGATGAGAGAATCATTTTGGTGGAAGAAATTTGTTGTTTGGTGACCTACAGAGGAATCTAGGGTTTTGGCTCGCCGGAGAAGACGACCGGAAGTCTTCTCCGGCAGCCTGAAGGTCATTAGCCCTAATCTCAGGTCATTAATGAGATTTGAATATGGGGCGTTGGATGGAGTGGACCGGTTGACTTCGCGCGCGGATAGAGGGCTCAGATCATTTGGATTAGCCCTAATTCATTTTATTAACTTTAATTAATTGCAATTAAGTTAATTGACTCAGAAGCAATCCTGGCCCTTAGATCTGGCGCCAGTCAACCCATTCAAACCAGGATGCAATCCCAGCCCTTCCTTGCGTTTACTTTTCTATTTTATTTATTTTAATTTCATTTCTTTTCATTTTACTTGCATAATTTTTTAAAAATAGTAAAAAATGCATAAAAATTATGAAACTTTTTCTTCTGAGTTTTATTAATTTTTATGACCCAAAAATATTTTCATTTTATTTTTTTATCATTAAAAAAGTATTTTTAAATATTTAAAAGATTATTTTTAATTGATTAATGGAAATTAATTAATTAAAAATACTTTTAGGTATTTAAAAATCACCAAAAAATTCATGAAATGTTCTAAGACATTTAGAAACATTGTCCAACCTTCAAACCAAATTTCTTTTTTGATCTTGATGCACTTTAAGAATTTTTCATTGAATTAAATCATATTTTGTGCATTATTTTGATCATAAGTTCAAAAAATCATTTCTGCCTATTTGAGAAGAGTTGGACATTGATTCTTTTTGCTTTGTTTTATGTTTGGCATGTAGTTTCTAGGGTAAAATGGCCATGATTTGTTTCCTCATTTTCAATTTGTTTGGTATTTCTTTTGTTTAAGAGCCCTAAAAACCCTAATAACTTAGAAAATTCATATCTTGAGATTGGTTGAGAGTTGAGACCTCCCCTTTGGACCTTGGTTTAGTATAGGTTTAGGGTTTCTTTAGGTGGCATTTTCCTTTTTTTATATTAGGGTTTGCTTCTGTTTTTGAGTTTTGTTTGATGTTTGTTTCATAAACCCTAATTTGGGCTTCCATTTGCATACCTCTTGCATTCTCTTGCATAATATGACTTGTCATGACATTTCAAGCATTCATGTGTTTCATTTAACATCATAAGACATGTAGAAAGTATGTTTGATCATTGCATTACATATTTGCCATGTTGTATGCTTTGTATGCTTCCTAACTTGTCATGTGTATCCATGCTTCTAAGCTTGCACCATTTGCACCCATGAACTTGTATGAGCATATCCATGCCTTGCCTCATGTTTGTAGCACTCCATAGCATCATTATCATCATCAACATGCTTCTGGTTTTGTTTTTTCTTCATACCCTTTCATCCCATTTAGCATTGCATTGCATTTCTTTCTAACATTTCAGGTGGTAAGTAAACTTGAGAAGTGAATTTGCCTTCACTTCTCATAACTTTTCTTTTCATCTCTCTTGCATCCATTGCTGCATTTCTATATGTGTTTGAGATTGAGCTTGCTCATTCTTGTTCCTCCCACTTTCTTTCTTCAAGTGACTTGACTTCTTGAATGAAGCAAGTCACTTTGCTTCTCTTGATCCTGTTCATCTGCTTCCTGGTGGCCTTTGAAGATTGTTCTTGTTTAACCTCACAAACTTTAGGAACAACCAAGCATGACAATGAATTAGGGTTTTGATTAGTCTCCCCTCATAGTTTTACCTTTGTGTCTCTTTTGAGTCTTCTCTTTCTCACCTCATAATCAGGGATTAAACCCTAAAGGCTTTAAGGCTTTGTGGTTAAGCTTATGCCTGCATCCTTCTATTAGGATGGAGTGTATAACTTTAATCCTAAGTGTTAAACCCTTCATGTGTTTAAATCTCTTAATCAATTCACTTAATAACCATCAAGACATTACACTTGTAACTTGGGCCTTGCATTAGGGTTCTAATTCTTCCTTAATTGGTTAAGAAGGACTAACCCTAGTGTTAATGGACAAGTCCCCCTCAAGTTGTCTTACAAATCATAAAACTCACTTCATCATCTTATCATTAAATAAAATCCACTTAATCAAAGGCTTGTTTTGTCATGAGTTTAATCCCTAATCATGGATTAAGTTGAGGAGCTTTCCTCAGCTTAAACATCCTCATCTATTATCCTTCTATTAGGATGGTGTAATGAGTCTGTTTAATCCTTGATTATGGCTTAACCTCATTACTCAACACTAAACAAAAACACCAAAAACATCTAAGTAATCACAAGTAGGTTAATGATCTTAATCCTACATCAAAGGTGATTAAGTGTGAGAATCTGACTTCACATTTAAGGTATTCTCATTACCCCTAATCAGAGGGATGATGTGATGAGTTTACTAACCCATTGGTTTAGGCTTAAGCTCATTAACTTATGACAAATTCAAAAGCAATAAAAGACTGAAAACACAAAAACAAACAATAATCGTCTCCTCCGGGATTCTTTTCTCACCTCATTCACTCACAAACGAGAACTTGCTTCTTCCGTCTAATGCAAGACAGTTTGCACCTGAGCCAGACAGGTCATACACTTGAGCATAGACAAGTAAGCAGTTCATCAGTCAATTCATCTTTCAGTCTCTTTGGGTCGAACTACGGTGTTCTGACTTCCTCATTGCACGAGAGGATACGTAGGCATAACTTAACAGTTATCGAACAAAAGTCTCTGTATATTCCCCCTCTTTCCAGCCTCATTCTTTTAGCCTCATGATCTTGAGCATTTCACTCCTGTTCTTACACTGACACTTTCATACTTCACATCATTTATACACTTTACACTGACACCTGTACATTCTTTCCAGCTCTTTATACACAGATTGCACTGACACTACCCCTTTAAAACACAAATCTTTTAAGCGTGGATCCCGTCGAGTACGACGGACAAGCTGGGTGCTAATACCTTCCCAGGTTGTAACCAACCCCCTTTCTCAGTCTCTCTGGTTCGCAACCGTCTTATCCATATCTTTCTAGGTCTATGCAGCATTGCCTTTCCTCCGGGATAAAAATGCCTAGCTGGCGACTCTATTCATTCTCCAGTGAGTTCACGGCTGTGTGTTCTCATTGTCCCTTTCGCCGACCGTTCGCGTCTGTACCTTCATCTGATCCAATTTTCATTTGTCGGGAGCGACACCCGGCTAGCTCTTCAGGTAAATCGTAGTCTTCTTCAACCCCTTCGTCTGCTTAATTAATCGGATTGTCGAAGTCATACAAGGTCATAGCAGTGTCGTTGTCAGTGCAATCTGGAGGGCTATCTCTGAAAGGGTTGAGATTTGGTTCATTTTAGTGATTGATTTTATCTTATTTAGAAAAAGTGAATGAAGTTTTTATTGAGAAAAACATTGTCATTTATTGTTTTGTGCGAAAATAAAAAAAAATGAAAAGACAGTGAACGAAAAAAGATTGTTTGCAAAAAGATGTCCATTGTTCATTAATATTCAATTTGCACAAAATACATATGACCCTATTACAAAATTAGTCTTGACATCGTGGGCAAGATGCAGGACTTTGATGCATGCTTAAAACAGGAAATAATAATTACTCTGCAGCAGTAACCCTTATAATTTCCTGGGAAGACCGGTTGAGGACTTATTGGCCCGGGACTTTTGGACGGATCCAGTTTTCCAGGTTGTAGTCTGTAACAGCCCGGGCCCCTCGCAAGGCAATCCCGGCACTGCCACCTCACGATCTTCTCTACCCCCCTCTCTAGTAGAGTTTTTGCCTTCCGTGGGAATCGAACCCTGTACCCTGGGGTTCAAGTACATGCTCAATCCATTCCCACTACCACTTGAGCTACTAGCTCAAGTGGTAGTAGGAATGGATTGAGCATGTACTTGAACCCCAGGGTACAGGGTTCGATTCCCACGGAAGGCAAAAACTCTACTAGAGAGGGGGGTAGAGAAGATCGTGAGGTGGCAGTGCCGGGATTGCCTTGCGAGGGGCCCGGGCTGTTACAAAAAAAAAGGCGCCTTTTTTTTTGTAACAGCCCGGGCCCCTCGCAAGGAAATCCCGGCACTGCCACCTCACGATCTTCTCTACCCTCCTCTCTAGTAGAGTTTTTGCCTTCCGTGGGAATCGAACCCTGTCCGGGATTGCCTTGCGAGGGGCCCGGGCTGTTACATAGTCGCTCTCAGCCTCGTCTTCCAAAGTGTTGACAGCATCCGGGGTCAGTATTCCCCCACTTATGAACTTGGGAGCTTCAGCAGCCTCCTCTGGAACTTGTCGGGATGGTCTGAAACCCAAACCGAATTTGTCTTCTTTCATCTGAACCTTCAACCGCTTGCCCCAGCCTTGGGCATTCCCTTCTTCCATAACCTTCCGAGCTTGTTTGTAGGAAGCAATTGAGGTGCCCATCCTTTCCTCTTGGGATGCAGCAAACACCTCAGTTGTAGCTTCGTTGATGTTCAAGGCTTGGAAACCCTGACTCATGGTTTCATGGATCTCTCCATCCATCTCTATGTACTTGTATGTAGCCAGGTGACTGACAAAGATGTCTTCTTCTCCACAGATGGTGATAATTTGGCCTTCCCACTCATATTTTAACTTCTGGGGAAGGGTCGATGTTACTGCGCCAGCGGCATGGATCCAGGGTCGGCCCAACAAACAGCTGTAGGCAGGTTGTATGTCCATCACGTAGAAGGTAGTTTTGAAAACTTGTGGGCCAATTACCACATGCAGCTTAATCTCTCCGAGAACCGATCTCTTAGAACCATCAAAAGCTCTGAAAACTAGGTTGCTCGGACAGAGTGCGAGACCATCATATTCGAGCTTGACAAAAGCTTTCTTTGGAAATACATTGAGTGATGATCTGGTATCAACAAGGACATGAGAAAGTACAACACCTTTACATTCCAAAGTAATATGCAAAGCCTTGTTGTGGTTACGCCCCTCCATAGTCAAGTCAGCATTGGTGAAACCTAATCCATGACTAGTATTGACATTTGCGACCACCGTTTCTAACTGATTAACCGTGATTTCTTCCGGCACATAAGTTGCGTGCAAGACCTTGAGTAGTGCATTCCGGTGAGCCTCGGAACACATGAGCAGAGATAGTATGAAGATCTTGGAGGGTGTTTGGTGGAGCTGATCCACAACTTTGTAATCACTTTTCTTGATAATCCTCATGAACTTGTCCACATCCAGATCAAAGGACGTCTTCTAAGTTTCTTTTGCAGCTGGTTCTTCTGGCACCACACTTTTGCCTTTTGCTTTGGCAGCAGCTTCTGCTTCAACATTAACTCTTGGAAATTGTGAAGCAAAGAGACGTCCGCTTCGAGTGAAGCCTCCGCCTCCCCCGACATTGTCAATTTGTGGTGTAGAAATTGAGGAGTCAAGAGTGACCTTCTTTCCATGGCAGTAAAGGTATGAACCATAATGCAAAGGCACAACATTGTTGTTATCATAAGGAATTGGTCCAGGCACCATGATGGTCACTGGACTAATTGCAGCAGAAGAAGGAGTTGTGATAGTCTGTGGATCATAGTAGATGGTGACAGGAGGTCTGATGGAAGATGGTGCATGTGCAGGAAGTTGTTGATGAGGGTGTTGCTGAAAGTTATTGTTGAGAGATTCTGGAACATGGATGGTTGTTGGATCATAATAGATGGTAACCGTTGAAATGTCGTCACTGGTGTTTGTTGTTGTTGTTGTCGATTCTGTCGAAATGACTTTTGTTGGTGTTGTATAAGAGATTTATGTTGCAATTATAGAAGATGGAATTGTTGATGAAATCTGTAGAATATCTTATTTGATAAGACCACTGATACCGCTCTTCAGATTTGCACAACCATTGGTAGAAGCTTTGCAAGCTTCACAATGGGCCTCACAACCCGGAAATACTCGGCACTTCAATAACTGAGCTTTTACTTCGGCCAGTGGTGTTTGAATACTTGCAATGTCATCAATCAGAATTGCTGGTTGGTCCCCCTCTATGGCATTAATCCTCGGCCCACCGTGGTTCGGTATTGGATTCTTTGTGACATTTGGTGGAGGTGCAAAATTCAAATCTTTGGAATCAATGAGATCTTGGACTTTCATGTCCAGGGCCCTACACTTCTCTGTTGAATGACCAGGTGCATTAGAGTGAAAAACACATCTGGCATTGATATCATAATTCCTTGGAAGATTCAGAGGATCTGGTGGAGCCAAAGTTCTCAGTTCAGTCAGATTAAGCTTCAATAACTGCGGGAGTAAGGTTGCATAGGGCATCAGGATGGGATCGATCACCCTGTTAATTTGAGAAGGCCTTTGTTAGAAAGGACGTTGCTGCTGGTTATTGTTGTTGTAAGATCTTTGTTGTTGTTGAGGAATTTGTTGTTGTTGAGGTGCTAAGTAGGGATGGTGACTGCATCAACTGATTTTTGCAAGTACTGGGGTCTACCTCTATTAACATGTACTACATTGGTCTCCCCTGTCCTTCGAGGTCCTGAGAAGGGTTTCTTTGCATTGCTGGAGCTAGCACCATTATCAGAAATCTTACCCATCTTCAACAAACATTCAATTCTTTCTCCTGCTATGACCACATCAGCAAAGCTAGTGGAAGAGAAAGCAGGAAGTCTATCAATGTAGATCCCTTCCAAGGTATTCATGAACATATCAGCCATCTCTCTTTCAGACATAGGTGGCTGGACAACAGCAGCGAGTTGTCTCCACCTCTGATCGTACTCACAGAAACTTTCTCTCGAGGACTAAGACATACCCATCAAGATAGTCCTATTGGGTGCCATATCCAGGTTGTACAGATATTGGCGTATAAAAGCCTCAGCTAAATCTTTCCAGTTCCTGACAGTAGCCCTTGACAAGTGTGAATACCACTCTCTGGATGCCCCAGTTAAACTGTCTTCAAAGTAAAACATCCATAGTTTCTCATCCATGGTATATGCTTTCAATCTTCCCAGAAAAGATTGCAAATGGGTACGAGTACAGGAGGTACCGTTATACTTTTCAAAGCATGGAGGTTTGAACTTGTGTGGAATCCTTACTCCCTGGACTAGGCCCATATCCATCACATCAAATCCCAAGGAGTTCTGGAATTCCAGGGATCTCAGCTTCTCAGATATCTCGTCCAGACGATGATCATAAGCTTCATCTGACCCAGCACCTAACACTGTAAACTGCTCGTCTTGAGGATCTTCCTGCAAAATATGATCTCTAGTGTTCCTTTGGCCATTTCCCAAGGATATTAACTTCAGGATTATTGTGAGGTCCAAACACTACTGGAGACGTTCACGGCTGCTCGCGCTTATTGTTGCTAGTACCTCCAGTTCCTGTGTGGTTATCTTCTAGAGTCTGTCGCTCGACTAACGCCCTCAATCTTTCCTGGGTCTGTGCCAGCCCTGTCATCACAGCCATGAATTGATTCATCTGAGTCCTTACTTCTGTCCTCATATCAGTCATATGAGTCCTTACATCTATTAGTTCTTGCTGTAGCTGATCCATTTGTAGGCTCAGAAGGTTGTGTCGAGTTGGATATCTGTGGATGCGTTTAATGGGAAAGACCCTCCTGCGAGCAATATTTCCTGAAGCAATCAACAAAGTGAGAAGACAACAACAAAATCACCTGCAAAAAACAAAAGGTATGTCAGAATGCAATGCAATATACCTATTTGTCTTTCGAGGGTATTCGGTTTGGTTTTTGGTTTTGACCTTCCAAAACACTCTTGAGAAGAAGAATATGTTGAAGCAAACGAAGTCCATAATAAAAATCCAATACATAACCATAACAATATAAGTGGCAGTGCCAAAATACAAATAGTTCATGAATACAAAATAAACACTCCCATGGTGAGTTAAAATACAACAAATTTAAGAATACAACAAACAAAATCACCATGGTGAATTAAAGTACAAAAACAAGTACAAAGAGAAAATCAAACATCCAATCCATATGCATCCTCCCTAACTTCCTTCAGGAGAGCATCAGTTACCGGTCCAACTGGGTGCTCTGTAATGGTCCTGATGAGAAGGTTTCTGGTTGCAATGGCATTTTTCATCTTCTGATACTTGTCATGTTCCTTGGATCTCTTTAACCCCGCCCGGAGTTTCAACTCTGAGATCTCTTTCTGAGTTGCTAACAGTGCTTCTTGGATTCTTTTCTCATTGGCTTCCAATTGCTCAATCTTGGCTTGCATCTTCTGGTCTTCTTTTAGACAAGTCTCAGTTATCCTGACCCACCTATCCTGACTCTCCTCCAGATAATGCTCAGCTCTTGCCCTTTGAATCTTTGCTTCCTTACATGCATTCTACAACACAAGTTCTCCTGCTCGGGCTTTTCTGATGAAGTCTTCAGTCTTCTCAATCTTGGTTACATGTTAGATGCGTAGCTTCTATAACCTCTCAATGTCTAGACGACCATCATTCCTTTACCAAAGGGTCTTCTTCAAAGCTTTAGCTAGCTGGGTGTTTCTTTCCTTCAACTTTTCAAACTCTTCCAGGCTTACTGTAGCTATGGGCTCAACTGCTGATGGCCCTGGTACATCTTCTAAGGTGAATGGCATACGAGTAATTTGTCCTTTGATACATGACCATTCAGTGTACTGAGCAGAAGCAATGTTATTACACTTCCCTAGAATAGCAGTCCCTTTAGTCTGTATGTTGTCCCAAGCTGAGGCTGCTTGTCGGAAATTGGCATGATTGTTCTGAAAAGCACAATAAAGAGACTCTACTAAGTCCTGCTCCTTAGGTGGATGTATCAAGGCATACCCCAACTGTCTCTTGAAAATTAAAGGATTGTAATTGATGCAACCCTTTACTCCAATAAGTGGCACATTTGGGTATTGTCCACAGCTTGTTAGTATGTCTCGGCCCTTGGTGTTCTGAGTACACCATCTGATGTCTTCTGAAGTAAGGGCAATCATCCTATTAGCATAATTTCTTGTCTAATGTGGGTTCAAGAAAGATTCCGTCTTCGGCATGTGTTTCATCAACCAACTGTAGAAAAGGGGTGCACAGCACCTTACCAGTCTTCCTCTCTATTTCTCATTCCTCTGATGAACTGAGTAGTATAAGCCTCCCAATAAGGTAGGAACCGGGTTCTTTAGCATGAAGATGTGGATGGAATTCTTGCTTACAAACTTAGGCTCGTCTGCAAACAAGATGATACCATAAATGCTGAGAGCCAGGGGAGCACACACAGTCTCCCAATTCCCTACTGCAGCATGCTTTGTAGCCTGAGTGACCAAGAAATCCAGATGAAGGCCTGGGATTCCGACTTTGGAAGTCATGTGTTCATCAATGATAGTTGCCTCCAGATGTAGTGCTTTGGCTATGTCTTCATTCTTTGGAGGGGTCATTTCAGGGTTGAAAGGGATTCCTCTTCTGATAGGGACACCCAACAGCATAAATTATTCTTCCAGCAAAGGTCCTATCTGAAAATCTGGGAAAGTGAAGCATCGTAGAGGAGGGTCATAAAACTGAAGACAGGTGTGAATCATTCTCCTATGTGATGCATCCAGGTCCATAATTATGTCCAAGATTCCACCATAATGCTCTCTGAATAAGGGAACATGATCAGGGATGATAAGAGCTTGTATTTGTCTGATGCCTGCTAGAGGATACTCAAAGAAGTGGTAGGTGATGTTGCTTTTCCTGGTTGAATCCATGCTGAAAATGTGTGCTGAAGGAGACAACTGATGAGTATAACTGAAGAAGATAGCTGAAGAAGTGTTGAAGCAGATAAGCTGATCAGAAGAACGGTCAAAACTAAACCAAAGGAAGATGGATACCCTGTAAAACAAATAAACAAATGTTAAATGATGTAATATGATGTATGCTCATGATATGAAAGGGTTTGTGATCAAGTGTTGGATTATCTGTTGCTCTTGTTAAGGTCCATAAGTGTTCAAAGTTTCGGATGGAAGTCTGAGAACCAGTAACCGGGTGGGGGACTCAAATAAAGAGTCAATAATTCAGGGTTTCAAAGAACTAGTCCAAAATAGTACAACCTTAAGAACAAATTCCAGTAGCAAGGTATATTGAGGTCAAGGGTTCCTGCAAACCTGTAAACAACCCAACCCACTCACAGGTATTGTTCTAGAACAAGGATCCTCAGATTCAAATTTATTATAAGAAATGTAAACACTTCTAACCCGGAGGTACAGTGTTTACCCTGATCATAAAGGATTCTCCTCTAATTCACCTCAGATGCTGAAGGTCATCTTAAAAGGTCATCTAGACTTAGCAGGCTTCTCAGATAGCCCTAGCACTATAGGAAATTCGTAGCATAGAGTTCTCAAAAGGAAACCCATATCTGAACTGTGTTTTCATATTCCCGCACCAGACCGAAATGGAATGGGAAAGAATACAAAACCACTATAATCCTATGTGTCACTCAGGCCTTTACGTTGATCCTTTCTCACTGGAATACCCCTCCCACCAAGGTAACAACAATCCAGCATAGTGATATGATAAAGAATGAAATGCATAAAGCAATAAATGAAAGCGATAAAGTAAATGCAATAAATAAAGTTGTACAGTAAGCAGTAAATAAAGCAAAAATATAAACACAAATAGCACATAACACCCCCAATAAACACAAACAAACAAGCGCTAGGAGAATCCCACAAGAGAACCAGAAGCCCTGGTTGCAAAGATCCCCAGCAGAGTCGCCAAGCTGGAGCTCCCCAGATTTTCATCCCGATGCAAACGCGAACCGTCGGCGATGTTGGAGGTTGAGGTTGAATAGAGTCGCCAGCTAGGCATTTTTATCCCGAAGGAAAGGTAATGCTGCATAAACCTGGAAAGGTATGGATAAGACGGTTGCGAACCAAAGAGACTGAGAAAGGGGGTAGGTTACGACCTGGGAAGGTATTAGCACCCAGACCATCCGTCGTACTCGACGGGATCCACGCTTACTTGATTGTATTTAAAAGGGGATGGTGTATGTGCTAAACTGTGTATAAAAGGCTAAGGAGGAATGGATGTACAGAGTGTCAGTGCAAGAAGAAAGTGAGTGCTCAAAACTGAGGCTGAGGAAAGAAAGCTAGAAAGAGGAGAGAGGGAGGAGACAAAGAGACTTTTGTGTTGATAACTGTTAAGTTATGCCTATGTATCCTCTCATGCAATGAGGAAGTCAGAACACCGTAGTTCGACTCAAAGAGACTGGTTGTTTTTGTTGTGAACTGCTTGCTTGTCTATGCTCAAGTGTATGACTCGTCTAGCTCGAATGCTAACTGCCTTGCATTAGACGGGAGAAGCGAGTTCTCGTTTTCAGAGTGAATGTGATGAGAAAAGAATCTCAGAGGAGACGTTTATTGTTTGTTTTTGTGTTTTCATTTTTTTATTATTTTTGGTGTTTTGCATAAGATAATGAGCTTAATCCTTAATCAGGGGTTTGCAAACTCATTATATCCTCATAGATTAGGGATAATGAGTCTACTTAAGTATGAGATGAAAATCTCACCTTAGTTACCCTAATGATGTAGGATTAAGATCATTAACTTACTTGTGATTATTAAGTGTTTTTGGATTTTTTTGTTTTGTGTTAAGAAATGAGTTTAATCTCTAATCAGGGATTAGTGAACTCATTACACCATCCTAAGAGAAGGATGATAGATGAGGACACTTAAGATGAGGAAGATACCTCAACATAATCCATGGTTAGGGATTAAAATCATTATATAACAAGCATTTATTAAAGTAGATTTTAATTAAAGGTGGGATTAAGAAATGGATTTTATGTTTGTAAAACTAAACCTGAGGGGGACTTGTTCATTGAACACTATGGTTAGTCCCCCTGAACCAACATGCAGAGATGTAACCCTAATATAAGGCCCAAGTTACAAGCTTAAGTCTTAATGATTATTAGGTGTTTTGATTAGGAGGTGTAAACAACTTAAAGTTTTAACACTAAGTATTAAAGTTATACACTCCATCCTAAGATAAGGATAGAGGCATAACCCCAAATCAGAGCCCCAAAACTTTAATTGTTTAGCCTTTGATTATGAGATGAGAAGCAGAGACTCAAGGAAACTCAAAGGTAAAGAATTAGGGGAGACTATGTACAACCCTAAAGTTATCATGCATGGATATTCCTATGGTTTGTGAGGCTTTAGAAAATATCTTCATAAAGTCTTCAGATGGCCACCAAGGAAGAAGAAGCAGATGAAAAGAGAAGAGAAAGGATAATAGGTTACTTACTTCCTGAAGAAGTTAAGTAACCTAAGATAAAGAAAGGGAGCAAGAGAGAGCACAAGTGAGTCAAACTCACCTCAAAGACAAATATAAATGCAAATGAAGAGATAAGAAGAGGTGGGATGTGGAGGCAAATCCACATCCTAAACAACTTACCTGAAGTCCATGAAATGGTTAGTATGAATGCATAAGACATGAAACAAAAGGAAATAAGGAAAATGAAGATGCAATTATCAAGACCAGAAGTGCAAACACAATGCAATTGTGTTATGAAATGATGCAAATACATGTACAATGTTTATGTATGATCATACAAGTGATGGATGCAAAAACAAGCATGTTAGAAGCTTAAGGACACATGAACATACATAAGATGTAATGGATGCAAAACATACCAAATGAATGCAATAATGATCAACCAATGTTCTCACATGGCCTAAGGTGTCAAAAATGACATACAAATGCATGAGATGTCATGACAAGTTCACATGATGAAGGTATGCAAAGATGAATGCAAATGAACATGGCAAATTAGGGTTTTAAGAAAGTATGAGATGCATATGATCAAAATCGAAGCAATACACATGATAAAAAATTGAAATTGCAACCAAATGAACCCTAAACACACATAAGATCACTCCCCAAATATGGAAGTCAAAAGCTATATCAAAGTCAAGTTATGGTTTTTCTAAGTTAGGTTAGGGTATTGGGTACTTCTTCATGAAAAATGCCAAACAAATGGAAAATACAATGCAAAATTATGAGTTAAATACCCTAGATACTACATGCAAATTATGAAAGAACGCAAAAAGAACCATACGCAAACTCATCTTGGTTGATCGGAATGAATTTTAGAATTTAGGGTTAGAAAAATAAGAAATTTGGAAACCCTAATTCATGGTTAATTGTCTAAACATGATCAAACCCTAAAAGAAATTTGTAAAATGAGTTTTTAAATTGTTCTAAATATGTAAGAATGCTTCATGGATTGTTTTGTGATTTTTAAGTACCTAAAAGTACTTTTAATTAATTAAAATGAATTAATTAATTAAATAATACAATTAAATGATTTAAAAATAGATTTTTAATGCAAAAATTAAAAATAAAAATGTTTTTGGTTTCTGAAAAATATTTGAAGTAAAAATGCAAAAGATAAAATTTTTAGAAATTAATTTGCTATTTTAAAAAAAATATGTGAAATAACAAAAAAGAAAAGTAAACACAATGAGAGGCCCAGATTGCATGAAGGGTGGATAAAGGGCCAGGATAATAGGTCAGCTTGACTTGAGGTAGGGTGATCTGAGGGCCTAGGTTTAAAAATGAGATTCGTGCGTGATCTGAGGGCTGAGGTTCATCCTGAGTTAATTAATTATATTTAACTTAATTAATTAAAATTAGGTTTTAATGATAAATCTGGACCATTCGCTGCTTAACCTAAACATGATCCAAGGGCTGATACACAATCTGGCAACCTAAGCCCTAATTAACCCTAAACATTTTCAGGTGACCGGAGATAAGCTCCGGTCATCTTCTCCGGCGAGCTCCAACCCTAGTTTCTTCTACAGGTCACCCCAAGCCAAAATAACTGACCAGAAACACTCCACATGCATCATACAGTAAAAATCAATCATCAAACATCATTTAAACTTCATGAATCAAGCAAATCGAAGCAAACATTTTTCACGGGCAGAATTTCAGAACATCATGAAATGCTTATTTCTCTACCATTTTTAATTTTAAACACATCAGGATGATCACCAAAGCATATATAATCATTCTATAACAAGAAATCAAAGTTCTGAGAAAAAAGTTCTTGATGGATACCTGAACTGAAGTTCTTCAAACTGGAGCTTCAGGCCCTCCGTCTTGTGCAAATCAACTCCTCTAGTCTCCCTTGTCCTAATGGAATGCTTGGATGAAGTTTATTTGGGCTATTTTTGAAGTTGCAGTTCTGATATGGCAGAAAATGAAGTTCTTGTATGTGGTGTTTCAGGCCATGGTGAGGGGTGGGATGTGTTCCTTGTGTTATGTGGGATTGAATGGTGAAAGAATTTTGGATGTCTGATAGCTGAGTAGTGAGAATCGAATAGAGGAAGTTTTTGGGGGATTTTGTGCAATCTGATGCTTGGCTTGTTTCAAGGCTTGAAGTGTTGTGTTTTATGAAGCTTAGGGGTTCTATAAACAATTGTCATTGGTCAGAGGAGTTGTTGTGGCACTGTGGGATTGGTATGGTTTGAAATGAAAAAAGTTAAAAGTTTGTGTACTTGAAGCATGGGCCATGGCAGAAGTGATTTGAGGTCTTGGGCTGCCTTAGCTGAGTTCAAGGAGGGCCTTTGGATTGAAAGTTGTGAGCTGTATGGCTTGGATCACAAGTTTGAAATGGTTTTGCATTTTGGCAACTTTGTGAATTTTGTGAAAATTGGCCATGAAACTTGTGAAGCAAGGCATGAATTTTAGCCTTGATATGTTTCTCATCAATGTTATGCAGTGTAGAAGTGAATTATAGGTCATTAGAATGCTTAGAAGTCCATTTTGCAAAATTCCCCCTTTGACATGAACTTGAAATTTACAAGATTTTTCCCAACTTTGACTTGCCATATCTTGAGTTCTAGGATGAATCAAGAGGAGTTCTTGTACTTTTTGAAAATGGGAAGATCAAATATACAACTTTCATGTTTGAAAAAAATTCATTTGAAACCTTTTTGATCAAGAAAGAGGAGGTTGAAGATCTTTCCCAAAATGGAAAGTTTTCATTACAAGTCATGTCCAAAAATGGCAAGTTTTCAAATGGATCAAAATTCTTAAATATTGTGAACTTCCAAGCATTCCTAAGATCAAATAAAGATCATAGGACCTCAAATTGATGATGATGATGATGATGACCCTTTGGAACCCTTGTTGGTGGCCTCAGATGCCATAATCCTGACTTTTCTCGCACAACAAGTTACAGCTTGATCAGATGACTTCCACAAGGAATTTTTGCTTCAAATTTGATACACTTGCTCCTTATAGCATATATAGACCAATAGAATCAAGAATGGCCAAAAAAATTGAGTGTAAGGGCCTCAAACCCAAAACCCTAATTTCTGGTCATCTGTGTAGGAGCCCTGGGCCTGCCTGGGTAGTTGTGCAATCCTCTGATATTTTTGTGACTTTAAAGCAAACTTGGAGGTATAATATCATCATAGAACACTCATGGACCCTCTTAGCATGCTTCATGGCCTCTGAGATAGCTCAAACCACTTCTAAGATTCATGATCACAAACCCTAGTTATGCAACTTATGCAATGAAATAAATATGCAGTGAGATGGTATACTTATGCAATGCAATATGAAGGATCACAAGCCAAGGTGTGAGAAAAAAAGAGTGAAAATTTGGGGTGTTTACATGATGGAGTAAGAGGTAATGGATCCTCAAATACACTCCTTTGTGAAAGTCTGAACGCTCGGTCCAACTAGCTGACACCTACCCTGTCCCGAGTTAAATGCAAGGGTTTTTTCATGTAAAAAGAAACTCCTACTTCAAGGATCAAAGGGGTTAACGAGGGTTTATCTCACTTATATCTCTAGTGTTTGAGATTTGAAGCAAAGCCTATACATCTTCAACAGGGTCTTATTCAAGAGCACACAATCAGAGATCTTTACATTTTCATTTTGTCATCCTCCATCACAGAGTTTAAGAATGACAGTTGGTATTGCAATGCACATACACAAAATTATAAGTAAATACGAATGAATTACTTCAAGAAAAACATGTGTGTTTCATTAATTAACATTCAAAAACAAACAAGCTTCATGCACTCATACAAATGTTTAAGCAAAAAGATAAAAACTACAAATGAAAATGCAGTAAAGAAGCTGAGTATTGCCACCATTGAGAAGACTTGGCTTCGTCTGGACTGATCAGTCTTGAATACTTTTAATAATCAATAGATTTTCCATGAACTTGCGATCTTCAATCAGATGATCGCATGTCCAGAACCATACTTCATTCTTAATTATTCTGACCTTAAGCCTTCGACGTTGAATACTGACACAAGACGTCCGAAGAGAAGAATGACACTAAGATGAAATTGCCACATAAGTTTGTTCTCAAAGACCTGATGATCTCCTGCCTACGTATCTCCATTGACCCAGTACCGATGAAGAATCAGAATGACGTAGTTTGTCTCAATAGGGAGGAAATGCATTAAAGAAAACATTGAATGACATTGCTGAGAGTATTGGAATACTTATGTCCTTATTGATTTAGTTCTTTTTCATGACAGATTCTGATAAAAATACTTCAAATCAAGAGCAGCCCATCTGGCGTAATGACCTTAGCGTTGATCAAACTTCACACATCATGTTCGAAATACCTACAATTGTCAATGGTATGCCCAAATGTTCCCGAATGGAGCTCGCACCTGGCAGTCATATTGTAGTCCGAAGGAAAAGGGTAGGGCACCGACAAAGCCCGACCTAACTTAATCAACGAACCTTTGAGGAGACGAGCGAGTAGCTAACTTCAAGAAAGTGGACCTTGAGAAGACATTCCTTCAGATATCTTAAGTTCCCGCCTCTACTACAGACGATTTTGTGGAGGATACTGGTTAGAGCATTCCAATGACTTGGGGTAAGCCTGGGAGAAGAAACAACATCCCCTTCTTGGGCAGCCAGTGAAGCATTACCAACCACTTTCACGCCAGTTTGTCCAAACTCGATTACAACAACATCAACCAAGTCTTGCACTTGACGTTGAAACAATTTGCACACTTCAATATCGTGGCCTGGTGCCCCAGAATGAAAACTACAGTGAACACTGTCATCCATTCCCCTAGGGATCGTAGCAGAAAGTGGAGCCAACTGGCGAATCTCAATCACTCTCAAATGCAATAGACGCTGAAGCATATCAGAAGGTGGAATTGGTAAAGGATCAAATATTCTTTCATTTTTCTATTGATGCTGAAGTGGTACTGCTTGAGGAGTTTCAGCCATAATCTGCTGATGTGGCAGCTTGAGAACCCACAACTTACGAACTACAAATGATCCCTGACCCACGAGGGACACATCTTTCCCTCTTGCAGCAAGTGAGGGGACATTTCCTTGCTTAGCCTCCTGAACAAGTGCGAACCTGATTGCTCTGAAATCAATGAGCTCTTGAACCTTTAGCTTAAGCATCTTGCAATTCTCTACATTGTGACCAACTTCTCTAGAGTTAAATTCGCACATGGCATTGAGATTAGTACCCATAGGGTACCTGGTGGGTTGAGGTCCCACATCAATCAGCTTGATCAGCTTCAATTCCAACATAAGTGGAAGTAGTTGCGCATACGACATAAGAATCTGATCCAATTTCTTCTCAGACCTTTCTATCTTGAGATCTTTATGAGATAGTGTCTTATGAGAAGATTCTGTCAGTGGAGATTTAGGAAAAGACCCCTGATCCTTCACAAGTTCCCCAGACATGGGAAGAGTCGGCACTTCGGTTGTAGCAGCAAGCAACTGACCATCTTCTTTCTTCAGTAGAGATTTCAGCATGTCCGCAATCTGGTTCATCTGAGCATTCATCTTATTAACCTCTTCCCTCGATAGTTCGTGATCTCGGGAGAATGCTCTAATGTCCACCTTAAAATACCCCAGTTGGGTCTTCATTAAAGTCACCTCTGCTTGAAGTTATTCCATGATCTGGGACATACTGCCTCTATTTAGATACACCTGAAAATATAGAGAAGTCAAAATTTGTACCCTATACCTAAAAAACAAGAAGAAGGGTGATATGCATGCAATGTAAGTGTTTATATTTCCACTCTCAAAGTCAACAATGCCCCAGTTCCGGTATTTAACAAAGAAATCCATATGTCTTTTAACCCTCGACTTTCGATAAAACCTCTGCACGAAATCAGATTCGACTGGCTGGGACGACCTAAGTGTTAATGCATACACAAATTAAAAACTGAATGAAAATTGCATATCAACAAGCCCATATGGCATTAGTGACATAATTCCCAAAAGGGTACAAGCTTTTACAAAGCAAACGATAATGCAGAAAGAAAACCAAGATTCCTACAACATGCCTGTAGGTAATCCGGAAACATAAGAAAACAAACTAGAAATTAAAGTTGCATGACAACTTTAGTGCTCATTCCACTAGATCCGGCCTCTGACTTAGTTTTCTTAACCCCAACCCTCATTTTGAGATCTGCAATCTCCTTGAGTGTTTCCTCTAGTGCCTGCTAGTTCCGCTCCAGCTGCTAAGACTTCTCTCGACGACTTTCATGGGCTGACTTTAACTCTTCTTTCTGGTATTTAATTTGTAGCTCATAGTCCTTCTCTTTTTCTTTACGTTCCTTCTGGATTTTATTCCAATTGTCCCGCCATAAGGTGATAGTTTGGTTTGCTTCCCTAAGAGACTTTCTGGTCTTCCTATATTCATCTTCTCTCTTGATGTTCATTAGACCTGTTCTCTTGAAATATGCTTATCTTCCATCAAACTCTTTCTCTTCGACCTCTCTTTCTTGTTGCATCTTCTGCATCTTCTCTTCCAAGATCTGGTTAGCACGGGCCATACGATGATACAAGCTGTTGACCTCAGAATTCTCAACCTGCATTTCATGCAACTGGGCTTCTAACTTCTTGTACTCTTTAAGGGGAACTGTAGTCTTGGGCTCAACCACTAGAGGGACTGGAGTGGAAAATGGCAACAACACTGCTTGGGTTCTACTCTTCAGCCATGCCTCGTACTCTGGGAAAGTCTGATTGTTACTCTTACCAAAGAAAGCTACTATTTCCCTTATGATACACTTCCAAGCTCCAATAGCTTTTCTCACCAATGACATATTGTCCTTCACCGAGAAATAGAATGTATGAGCCAATTCTAATTCTTCTTGGACATCTCTTAAAGCATACCCTAATTGTCTCCTCAGCAAGACTGGATTGTAGTTGATTCCTCCAGCCACTCCCAGCAAAGGTACATTAAGATAGTTCCCACAACTGGTGACAAAACGCGTACCCTTCAGCCTTAGAGTAATACACCTGACATCTTTAGCACACAACCTCTCTAGCTTATGAGCCCAAACTAAAGCATGATCACTAAATACCTCGGTACTAGGAAAATGTCTCATGAACCACATGTGAAACAAAGGAGCACAACATTGAACTAAAACTCCCGCTTCTTTTCATTCTTGTAGTACATTGAATAGTATAAGTCCCCCAACAATGTAGGCACTAGGGTCTGCAGCAAGAGCATGTGTATAGAAATCATGTCCACAAACTTCTCAAGATCTGC
Organism: Lathyrus aphaca; assembly: GCA_963966055.1. NCBI lineage: Eukaryota > Viridiplantae > Streptophyta > Magnoliopsida > Fabales > Fabaceae > Lathyrus > Lathyrus aphaca. The sequence goes on from OZ014523.1 coordinate 112,054,939, forward strand.
AAACAATAAGATGCCATAGATGGAGAGAGCCAGGATGGCAGACACAGAGTCCCAATGTGCCTTGGCAGCGAGGTCTTCAGCTTTCTTCACCAAGGACTCCAAGGAGAAACCAAACATGCCCCCTTTAGTAATCGTCAAAGACTTTACCATAGCAGGTCTCAAATAAAGAGCTTTGGCAATGTCTTCAGGCGTAGGCTTGACCATTTCAGCATTAAAGGGAATCTGGTCCTGAATGGGCACTCCCAGAATCAAAGCGTACTCTTCCAACAAAGGACCTAGCTGGAAATCATGGAAAGTAAACCATCTGAGTTGAGGATCGTAATATTAAAGCAAAGTGTGAATGACACTCCTCTCTGAAGGATCTCTACTAACATATCTAGAATACTCCCATTGGCTTTCCTGAATTCCTCCACATGGTTGGGCGTGATCAAATCTACCATCTTCTTCAGCATACCCACTTTGGTGTCAAAAAACCTGTAGTGGACATTCTTCTTGCGATGGTCCTCCATCTTTAAACATAATACCGGAACTATAGACAATAAGATGAACCTGATAATGAAAAAACAAACATGGTTATAGATGGGATGATGCAATGCAAATGCAGGGCATGTGATCAATCTGGAACTAGTTGGATATAGAATACTGAGAGCCAGGTAATCTAAAACCCAAAAGGATCCTCTAGATGATAACCCCTCAGATAGGAACTCAAAATCGGATAATCAAGAACTCCAGAACCATAATAACCAGATTATGACATAAGATCACACTAATGACAAAGGGTATGTTGAGGTCATGGGTTCCTGCAAACCTGTAAACCCCTCCCAATCTCACGGGTGTGCTCCGGGTCAAACATCACGGACTCTCAAAGCCGAGTAGCAATAATACGTTCACCATTTTCTGAGAAATGGCTCATGACCAGATAAGGGAATCAGTTTAGCATTATGAACTACCCAGGGAGGTGTTAGCGTGAGTCCGGGAAAAACAAGCATCCCTTATAAGTCCCCATCTTCGAGCGCTGAAATCGAGAAATAATAGTACATTTAGCCTGTGGAATACAGTATTATCGTCATATGACCAAATGCTTTGACTGAGTTCCTATAAGAGAACCAGACTATCCTATGCGAGTTCCCAATGGACCCTCGGGTGAGAATGGGTTTGCCACAAAACTGTGGTCTGCCACTATCACCACTAGAGAGGGTTGTTTCCACAAAGGTTCTCAATGATCGGTCCCCAGATGCACATGGCTATCAAGGTCCTATCCCGAGTGGAGGAAATCCCTACACAAGATATTTCCAAGACGGTCGCAGTCTGGGTGTGGAACACACCGCCACTCATCATGATACCATGCGAGTACAATGTATGTCCATGTTAAGTCCTAGGGTGCACTCGAGCCCCGGTTACGAGCTCATCTCACAGTAATAATTCCCAACCCACCAAAAGAAAACCAACACAGCTAGACAGTCCAGTATATATATATATATATATATATATATATATATATATATATATATATATATATATATATAAATATATATATGATGCATGAAAATAAATACTGAAAGCAATAAATAAAGCTGTAAATAAAACTGTAAATAAGCAACAACAAACATAAAACACCCAATGAAATAGGAACACACAAGCACTAGGAGAGACTCCCAAGGGGAAACCAAAGATTCTGGGTTCTTTCCCCAGCAGAGTCTCCTGCTGTCGTTCCCTAGATTTACATCCTGGTACAAACACGAAAGTGGTGCGAAGAAGGTAGAGTCGCCAGCCATGCATTTTTATCCCGAAAGAATGGGAAAGGTAATGCTGCACAAACTGGAAGAAGAAAACAGGAAGGACAAAGGTCTTGTGAACCAAAGAAACTGGGTTTAGGAGTCGGTTACGACCTGGGAAGGTATTAGCACCCCAGATCGTCCTTCGTAGCCGACGGGATCCACGCTTGCAAAGAAACTATTTCAAAAGGTGAAGAAGTGAAAGTTGTTGAAAAAGAAGAGACTGAAACTGGAATGAGAAAGGGAACTGAAAAAAAGTAATCGAAGAGGAAGAATGTAGGGAAATTAAAGATTATGCTCGGACGGACCCTACCCCGCTGCCTACGTACCTCATCTGGACATGAGGATCAAAGTTGTCGTGGTTCCCCTAACTAGGGAGGAAAATGGCTTGTGTTTTAAAGCTTGAACTGCTTATGTCAATGCTCAGGTGTTGCAGGCTCGGACGAAGAATGTGTAACCGTCTTGCAAAGTAACAAGTAGAAGCAAGTTAGTTCGTTAAGAGTGAATGTGAAGAGAGAAGAAGTCCCGAATGAGAGACGATTATTGTGTGTTCAGTGTTTTTTATGAGTTTTATGCTTTGAGGTTTGCATAGGTGAGTGTACCCAAGTCTTACTCAATGGGATGTATACTTCTTACATCATCCCGAAATGGAATGCACAAGAAGCACACCTATCTATGGGGGAAATCCCCAAATCTAGTCCCATAAGTGAAGGCTCAGAAGCCGACCGACATTTATTAAGTGTTTTTGTGGTTTTAGGTTAAGAAGTGTTTTTTAGGTTTTCTTTGTGAAGTAGTCTCATGCTAAGACATATTCATCATGATAGATATCCTACACCTTACCCCGAATAGAACACGTGCAAGTACCCCATGGCAAAGTCTCGTGTCACATGAAAAAACTTGTTTTATTAAGTGGCTTAAAGTTATGTTTGAGATGAGAAGAGAGAGGGCAAAGAGAACCAAAGGTAAATGTCTAAGGGGGACTAATAATCCTAAGTGTTATCATGCATGGGATACCTAAGTTAGTGTGGCTTAAGGTCTATCCTAATGAAAAAGAAGGAAAGAAGAAAAGAAAGGAAGAAGAAGAGAGAGAAAATAGAAGACAACTTACTTCTCTTAAAGAAGATAAGTTGTTTCTAAGAGGGAGGAAGAGAAGTTGAACATTGATGGCCTAAGCACATCACATACACAATAGGAGAAAGCATAAAAGAAAGAGAGGAAAGAAGTTGGAGATGTGGAAATCGTATCCACACCTCTTGCTTACCATAGCCCCCGAAAGTGTTAGAAGAATTCACAAATGACAAGCATAAACCAAGTAAGTACACACAAGGTAAGAACAAGCAAGAAATCAATACAAACCATCACAACTAGAACTTAAACATCATACAAAGGTGCTAAGAATATCCACACAACATCACACAAAGAAAAGTGCAAGAAGTCACAAACAACTTGCAAAGAAGTGTGGGAGAAGTGAGATGAAGATATGAGATTAAGATGAGCAAACAAGGTAGACATCAACAAGTAAACTCAAAGTAGGAACCTAAACATGCTTAGAAAGTGCCTAAGAAGAGGATTCAAACATCAATTAGGGCACACAATCACATATGAAGTCAAATAGGAGGAGCGTGAAGAAGTTAGAGGTGAAGTGAGGCATGCATGTGAATATGATACTTAGTGAACAATTAACATCAAACAAGTAAGGGAAAGGATAATATACAAAAACCAGGGGTCTATCCATATGTTAACATTCTCAAAAACAAACCCTAAGAGGTGGCACAAGTGCCCTCCTACTCAAAACATCAAGCATCGATCAAAGAAGCTTCAAACTAAGGCATTCTAAAGACAAACCTCAAAGAAATAGCAACCATGTCTTAAAAATCAAGAAATTAAGTACAAAGACCCTTCAATCATGCATAAACAGCATATCAAAACCAAATAATAAAAATCAGAAGCAAATATCATCAAACAATTGATTCAATATCACTTAGGGTTTCACTAACTTCTACACAAAGCAACATGCTAAAAGGTGTTCAAACGAGTCTTAAAAGTCATGGTAAAAATCAGGGAGACACTTCAACATGTTATCAAAGCAAAGAAAAAAGAATCAACTTCATACCTATTGCTAAACTCAAGATAAAAATTAGACAAGGCATTGTATGCAAAGGAAGAAGTAAAATAAAGGAAAATAAAAGGGCAATTAAATCAAGCTATGAAATTAAAAGAAAAATAGAAAATAAAATTTGGAGAAATTTTATAAAAACCTAAACATCATCTATGAATTTTTTTAGAATTTTTCAAGAGGTTTTACTATTTTTTAAAATAAAATATGAAACAAGTAATTAAAAGAGAAATAAAATGAGAAATAAAATGGAGGAGGTGAGAATAGCATGGAAGATCAATTCATTCAGGCTGGGCTTTTAGTAAGGGAAGTGCGAACAGCATCTTAGGGCCCAATATACAATCAGCACAGTCAAGGGACTATGGCAAACCCTAGGAAAAAGTAAGCATTCATCACACACGTTAGATATACCATACGTGCATAAACAAGTCAACAGATCAAGCCAGGTCAACAAATCAATGGTTCACAAATGCACGCGCACAAAAACAACCCTAGCCTAGAAAACACACGAAATTATTATGAAAAATGAAGTCACATGCCGTGCACACGCTATTTTAATGTGTTGTCAAAAATCCAACCGTTCAATTCAAAAAACGTGTGGTCACGATTTCGTCTTCCTCATTCACTTCCTTCCACCTGCATTCCTCATATTTCCAGAATCCGGTGACCGGAGCCAGGGCTCTATCACTGGAAAATTCATAGCAAGAACAACATAACACATAAATGAATAAAAAGCTCCAGATCTATAGATTTCACCATGCTGAACATGAATTTGAAGTCAAAAACCACAAATAAGCAAAACCAAACACAGATCGAAGCAAAACATAAATGACATCCAAACTTTAAATCAACCACACACACTCAATTCTAAACTATTTTCAAAACTAAACACATTATGATGATCAGTGAAATAAGGAGATCATAAAGCACACAAAAGAAACAAGTTTTAGATCCATGAATTGAGATGTTACCTGAAGCTTGCAGAACTCGAAATAGGTCAAGAATGCCTTCCAAAAGCTGCAGATCAACTTACTTTAACCTCTTCTTCCAAAATAAATGCAAGATAGAGCTTGAAATGGCTTGGATATATGGATTCGAAACAAATTTCTTCTACAATGCATTATGATGAAACCTCACTCTAAGCTCAAATCAGTGATGGATTCTTATTCTTTAGACCTTATGGATCATGAATATGGAAAGAGAAGTGGCAATGTGTGTGTGAGAGAAAGGAGATTCGAAAGCTTTTGCAATGAAGAAAGAAAATGGAAAATGTGAAAATGAGAGAAGCTAAGAGCATAAATTTTGTGTGAGGCTCTTACATATGATGAGGTGAAATGTTGATTAGGGTTTTTGGTGTAAGTGGGAGCATGGAATGTGTGATGAGGATCATTTTGCAATTTTGAATGAAACTTGTGATGAAGTGATTTATGTGTGCACTTTTCCATCCATGTGCATAAACTGACTTATTTTAATGCCCTTAGCACCCTTGGATCAATCTCGAGGCTTGGAATCAAATGGATCATGCATTATGTGATGTTTTGCAAAAATGCGAATGATAGAATAACTCCTTTGTAATCCACGGGTTCCTTGTCATTCTTCAGCAAACTTTCTTATCTTATATTGCATTTGAACATAGTGATCAACATTGGTCCATTAAATTCCTTAGAAATGTGATATGAGTGTTTTTTCATTTGGTGTAACTTTGAAAATATGGTAAAACCCTAAAATTTAAACAACTTCAAATGGCCATAACTTTCAAATAACAAAGGCTATAATCAAGTTCTTGGACTTTTTGGAAAGGGGAGAGAAAGCTCTACACGTTTCATGTTTGAGGAAAATCCATTTGGAGTCATCTTGGTCATGAAAGAATGGATTGAAATTAGGGAAAAACTATCCAAAAATAGAAACTTTTATTACAAGTCACTTTCCAATTTTGGCAAGTTCTTTCCAAACCCTTGATTCTTGATTCTTGTGATCACCAAATCCATTCTTTGCCCTTAAGAGGATCCATAAGCTTGAAAATCATGATGAGAACCCTTGAAAACCATTGGTTGACTTTTCTTCTACTCAGTTAACCTCTTTCTTCATTTGCAAGTAACTGATCAAATACTTGACTTCCTCAATGAATTTATGCATCAAACTTCATCCATAGGCCTTATATACCATATGAAAGCCTTTGACCATAAGAATTGGTCAAAGCCATGAGAATTTCTTGATCTGAGGCAAAACCCTAATTAGGGTTTCTTTGTGTAGGAGAATATTGCACTTTTGAACTTCTCGTGATGTTTCTCCCTTCTAGGGCTTTGTGGATGACATTGAGCATGTATGAGATGTGAGGATACCTTGTGAGCTTCTTTCAAGGTCACTTGGCTATTGACTTGACTTTGGAGAATCAATAATTTCCAGATGATTGATCACATGCCCTATGCTTGCAACTATGAATGTCACGCCTCATTTATCTATGCAAAATGCCAAGACATGTATGATTTATGCTATGATATATGATATGAAACAAAGAGGGAAAATTTGGGGTGTTACACCTGGTACAAACGCGAAAGTGGCGCGGAGAAGATAAAGTTACCAGCCATACATTTTTATCCCGAAGGAACGGGAAAGGTAATGCTGCACAAACCGAAGAAAAGAAAAGAAATGACAAGGTCCTGCGAACCAAAGAACTGGGTTCGGGATTCGGTTACGATCTGGGAAGGTATTAGCACCCTATATCGTCCATCGTACCCGAAGGGATCCACGCTTTCAAAGAAACTGTTTCAAAGGGTGAAGAAATGAAAGTTGTTGCAAAAAGAAAGACTGAAACTGGATAAGAAAGGAAAAGAAAGGGGAAAATGTAAGGAAAATAAAAGAGTGCTCAAACGGGCCCTACCCCGCTGCCTACGTACCTCATCTAGACATGAGGATCAGAGACGTCGTAGTTCCCCTAACTAGGGAGGAAAATGGCTTGTGTTTTAAAAGCTTGAACTGCTTATGTCAATGCTCAGGTGTTGCAGGCTCGTCTGGCACGAGTGCGTTACCGTCTTGCAAAGAGACAAGTAGGAGCAAGTTCTTACATTATGAGTGAAGGTGATGAGAAAAGAAGTTCCTAAGGAGAAAATTTTATTCTTTGTTCAATGGCTTTTAGAAGCTTTTTCTTTGTGTTTGGCACAAGAAAGTGAACTTAATTCCTTTTCCATGGAATGTGTACCTATTACTACATTCCAATATAGAATGAGGAATAAGCACACCCAAGCAAGGAGAAGACCCTAAGACTTGGTTCCAGAGATTAGGGCCTAAGCTCACTAACTCATTGAATTGATTAAGCGTTTTTGTAATTTATAACAAAGAAGTGTTTTTTATGATTTTCTTTGTGAAAGTAGTCTCATGATTAGACTTGTACATCATGCTAGACAAGCATGTACTATCCCAAGATGGGATGAATGCAAGTGCCCCATGGAATAGGTCCATACACACAAGACTGCCTCAACCATTATTAAGTTTTTTTTTAGGTTTTTGTTTGAAGATGAGAAAAGAGAGAGCACCAAAAGGATCTCAAAGGTAAAAGACTAAAAGGGGGGACTAACAATCCTAATTGTTATCATGCATGGAGGTCCTAGGTTAGTGTGGTTTGAATTCTATCCTAATGAAGAAGAAGTAAAGATGAAAAGAAAGGAAGAAGAAAGGATAAAAAAGAATTCAACTTACTTCTTAAGAGAAGTTAAGTTGATCCTAAAGGGGAATGAACAAGAAATTAGATATCGATGGTCTAAGCACATCACAATCACAAGTTAAGAAAGCATAAAAAAGAGTGAAGGAAGAGGTTGAGATGTGGAAGCACCAGCCATACCTCTAGACTTACCATAGCCCCTGAATAGGTTAGAAGTATTCACACAATGTAACAGAAGTTCAAACAAGTTCAAGTTATGGAAGAACAAAGTTCTAAACATCACAAACCACGAAAGTCAGAACCTAATGATCATAGGAGACCTCTAATGTTAGTCATACAAAGTCATACAAAAAAGAAAGGGATAAGTCCCATAAACAATAAGCAAAGCACTAAGGAAGAAATAAGATGAAGTTAAGTGATTAAGTGAAGCAAGCAAGTCAAAGTTCAACGAGTAAGGTCAAAGTCAGAACCTAAACATCTTAATCACGTGCCTAAGAAGATTCAATCATCAAAGAAAGCATATAAGCACATGCTCAAGCAAAAGGAGAAGATATGATTCAAAGGAATGAGTCGACTCAATATCCTTAACAGGTCGACTCATTCAGTTATGAAAAATTGAGTCGACTCAATGAAAGTATTAGGTCGGCTCAAATGGAAGATTTCATCACTTGGAACTCACGGGTCCCAACATGCTGATTGATGGGAGTTTTTAGGTCGACTAAAAGTTACAAACAGGTCGACTCAAAGCTTGTTATAGGCGGACTCATTCCTGTAGCTCTCAATAGGTCGACTCAAAAGGTTAAACAGGTTGACTCATTACTGTTTGTGAGCGCCTCCTTTGATATTTTTCTCTCTCTTATTTTTGTTTTATTTTTATCCTTCTTTTACTAACAAATATAAATAGTTGTATTATTATTTTTTGCAAACTAACAAGAAAAGTGAAATAGATACACAAGTGTTCTTTTCATCTTCTCCTTCTCTAACATTCATCAACAATTACATACAATAATTTTTGTTGATCATAGTGCAAGATCAAGGTGATAAAATTCAAACGGTGAAGTTGCAATTTCAGTTTGGGTTGAGAGATTTGTGGGTTTTTCTTGAATAAACCTTGAGGGTTTTTCCTCCAAGATCATTGTGATTTGGGGGTTTTGCATGCACCATTCGTTCATAGATTCAACCGAGTGAAGAGGTTTGAAGATCAAGGTGATTGTTCATTAATATCATGGTAACCGGAGGATTGTGAAGAACGGTGTGGGTTCACAAGCATCAAATCAAAGGGTCATGCTCAAAGTTTGGAGAATCGTGAATTCATGCAAGAAAGGAGCAATTAATCATAGGTTTGTTCGACGCGTGTGAAGGACTCGGTTCATCTCGAATCAAGGGGCAAATAAAGTTATAGCAACAACTATAATTAGGATTGGTTTGTCGTTCCTATTTTCTCCTTGTATAAACATTGCAATTTAATAAAAAATCCCAATTCAGTTAGTGAATTGAGGGCAGAGTACCCTTAGCAAGGACGATGGAGGAACTGCCTAAACAAATCTCGTGTTTTCTACGTATTTTTCTTTTGTTAATTTTTCTGCACAAGCTGAAGTAGTGTTGCTTGAAAATTTTGTTTTGCATTGGTGTGTGTCTACCAAGTGTTTGTGAAATTGTTGCTATCACATTTGGATAGCAACTTGAGAAAAATCCTGCACTACACTAATTGTCAAAATACACTTTTTGTGTGTGCACACCAAGTGTTTGATAAAAACTCAAAACGCACTAATTCTTAATTTTTGTGCTAATTTCTTGTCCATATTCATTGTTGGGTGTGGCTTATTAAATTGTGAATTTAAGTGATTAATTTGCTTTGAATTGATTCATCAATTCATCTTTTATATCCCATTTGGTTTTGAACGCATATCTGATCACCGGTGACTTGACTTTAATTCAGACGTGATTTTTCCGGGGAACTTCTGCAAAACATTTTTTCAATAAATTTTTTAAAAGAATTTTTTAAAAAAAAAGATCTATTCGGCCCCCTTCTATATCTGCGCCATTGTCTAATAATAATGTTTTCCCAAAATCTTCTCAATTGCGAGTTAGCGCAAAAGCGATTTATATCAAATAATTCAAAATCTTATAACATTACATGTTACAAAATCATAATCAAACATGTTTGCTCAAGCTACACAATAACAAACTGTTAGGGTACCAAAATTGTTCTCACACAAATAATGGCTTATTATTATAAAAACTTAAAGGTATAGATGCAAAACAAAATCTTGTTCTAACAATCTCCCCCTTATTGATTATGACAAAAAAATGTATGTTAATGAACAATTTTTGTACGGTAATCACCTAAGATTATATCAGAAAGAAGCACATGGCTCTCCCTAAGATGAAGAATCCCAGAAAGATAAACAAAATGAAAGAAAACTTCCCTAATTAACCTTTTTGTTAAACCAAAAGAATCTTCTTTTGAGAATCTAGTTTTCCTTCATATGTTTCTTGGAATCATCCAAAATATTGTTGTTACCTCTTGTATGATCAAACGTTTACCACTAGGCTATTATAGTAAATGCTGCTAGAAAGCTCTGATAAAACCTATTAGGAATCCTGATTGGAGCTTTACAAACTCATGATCTGAGAACTTCAAGAGTTTCTTATATTTTATAATTTTTCCTTACTAAAATACAACTAATATAATATTTTTCAAGCAAAATGGTTAGCAAAAGATTAGCACAAACAATAAAAATGTTTGGGTTTGATTCATGAGTATTGTAACGCCCCGATTCGATATTTCATAATTTTGTCGAGTCTTTTATTTTATTTGAGTGATAATTATCTTATTTGTGAAATTGACATGATAATATGATATGTTGATGTGTTAATGTGATATGTTGGTATGATATGTGATTTTACCGTTTTGTGAATTTTCGGGTAAAATTAGATTGGAGGGTATTTTAGACATTTATTAATTAGTGATAAATTATATTTTGTGTAGAATTATTATTTTTGTGAGAAAATGATATTTGGTAGAAAAAGGAAGAAAACGAGTTAAGTGTAGAAATAGTTAGTAAGAGAGAAAAATAGAAAGATAGAAAGAAAAAGGATATAAGTTGTGAGAAAAGAAAGAAAAAAGAGATAGAAATAAAAAGAGGAAAAAGAAAAGGAAGAGAAGAGAAAAGAAGAGAAAAGATGGAAAGGTTGGAAATTCATCAGGATTGCTCATAGGAATCGGAATAATCGGGTAAGGGTGATAAATATTGTTATCTTAATCTTGTATGTGATTATGTATGTATGAGAATGATTGGGTTTTTATTTTGGTGAAGTTTATAGAGAATGAAATGTTAGGGTTTTTGATGAAATTGTGAGAAATGGTAGATTAATCAGTTAGAAGTTGTTATAATCGAAGTATGATGTTAAATACATGTCATTGATAATGTCATTGTATCACAAAAGGCATCAAGCCGACCCTAGCTACTCGGTGCTACATATCAGAGCCGACCGACCAAAAGGATGAAGACAAGCTTCACAAAAAGACCTCCAACAACCTACTCTACAATGCCTCATAGAGCATCATAAAATAGCAGAAGGGTGAGAAACATTATCATAATAACATTGTATACAATTATATATCTCAACATATAAAATATACATAAAAAGATGTTCTCATCACCCATATACATCACAATGTATGTGTGTGTGTGTGTGTGTCTCTCTCTCTCTCTTTCTCTCTCTCTCTCTCTCTCTCTATATATATATATATATATATATATATATATATATATATATATATATATATATATATATATATATATATATATATATATATATATAGACACACACACACACATACATTGTGATGTATATGGGTGATGAGAACATCTTTTTATGTATATTTTATATGTTGAGATATATAATTGTATACAATGTTATTATGATAATGTTTCTCACCCTTCTGCTATTTTATGATGCTCTATGAGGCATTGTAGAGTAGGTTGTTGGAGGTCTTTTTGTGAAGCTTGTCTTCATCCTTTTGGTCGGTCGGCTCTGATATGTAGCACCGAGTAGCTAGGGTCGGCTTGATGCATTTTGTGATACATTTTATACATGTATTTTGGTGATGAATGTTTATGTAAACATGAGATATTTGGTGAATCAAACTTTTTGATATATTTATGATAATTATATAAGTTTGAAGTTGTTATGTTAGTTTCCGCTGTTATTTGAATCTTTTGAATACGGGTGTAAGGATGAAATCCTTCTGTGGCAAGTTTACCCCGTTTGTTGCATATCTTTAATTGAGTCGGTGTTGTATATTTTAATTTCACTGTTGATGTGGCATGCCTTTTTTATACCATGTTTCAAATATACTCTGATGAAATTTTTAATATATGCCTAAGTGATTTAATTGATTATTTGGGGGTATAGAAAGGGGGTGTTACATTAAGTGGTATCACAGCCAGTGTTCGAGTCAGTTGTGTCTGTCTTGTTGTTGTGATGGTTGAACTGTTGTTTACCATTGTTGTTGTTTTTGGGAATGATCAGAATATGGCTGGTAGAAATAACAATGCGATGGCTGCTGCTTTGGAAGCAATGGCTAGGGCGGTGCAGGGAGCGCCGAATGTGAATGCTAATGATGAGTTAGGAAGAATCAACCATCGGTCTTCAAAGGAAGATTTGATCCCAATGGTGCTCATAATTGGATGAAAGAGATTAAAAGAATCTTCAGAGTCATGGACTATGCTGAAGAGAGTAAGGTGAGGCTTGGTTCTCACATGCTGAAGGAAGAAGCTGATGATTGGTGGGTCGATAGAAGTCAAGCTCTTGAGGAGGAGGATGAAGAGATAACTTGGGAAGTTTTTCATACTGTCTTCTTAGGGAAGTATTACCCTGAGAGTGTGAAGAGGAAGAAGGAGATAGAATTCCTTGAACTGAAGCAAGGTAGTATGTCAGTGGTTGACTATACTGCTAAGTTTGTAGAGTTGGTTCAATTTCATCCTCGTTATGTTGCTGCTATTGCTGAGTTTTTGAAGTGTATTAAGTATGAGAATGGTTTGCGTCCTGAGATTAAGCAAGTTGTGGGATATCAAAGAATTAGAAGGTTTTCGGATTTGACGGAATGTTGTAGAATTTTTGAGGAAGATAGCAAAGCTCGTTCTACACATTACAAGAGTTTGAATGAGAGGAAAGGAAAGCAACAAGCTAGAAGTGGACCTTATGTGACACCTGCTGATAAGGGCAAGCATAGGGGAACTTTGATAAGAGATATGGTGGAGGGAGTTCTGGTCCCGTTAAGTGTTACAAGTGTGGCGATTTGGGTCATAAGTCTTTTGAGTGTGGGAAGAACATTGTGAAATGTTCAAACTGTGGAGGCCTTGGACATGCTACTACCGAGTGTAGGAGGAATGTTGTGAAGTGCTTCAATTGTGGAGAAGTGAGTCACATTAGTACTAAGTGTACTAAGCCAAAACAAGCTCAGGCGGGCGAAAAGGTGTTTTCATTAGCAGGGAAGGACACTACTAGTGAAGACCGCTTGATTAAAGGTACATGCTTTATTAATAGTACGTCTTTAGTTACTATTATTGATACGGGAGCGACTCATTCATTCATTTCTCTTGAGTGTGTTAAGCGTTTGAATTTGTTTTTGACTTCTTGGGGTGGTGAGATGTTATTGAGACTCCTGCTTCAGGGTCGGTAACTACTTCTTTGGTGTGTGTAAGTTGTTCTTTGACCGTGTATGGTAAGGACTTTGTTATGGATTTAGTTTGTTTGCCGTTGGAGGGTTTGGACGTAATCTTGGGTATGAACTGGTTGCAATTTAATCGAGTTCATATAGATTGCTATCATAAGTTAGTGAGGTTTCCTTATTTGGATGATGATAGAGAAAAAAGTTTCCTATCCACGAAAGAGTCGAAGAAACTTTTAGTGGACGAAGCTCAGTTGTTTGGTTTGTTTGCATCATTGTCAGTGGAGAGCAAAGTTGAGCTTAGTAGGTTTCCAGTGGTGTGTGATTTCCCATAAGTGTTTCCGGAGGATATTAAGGATGTACCGCCAGAAAGAGAAGTTGAGTTTTCTATTGATCTAGTTTCGGGAACTAGACTGATTTCTGTAACAGCCCGGGCCCCTCTCAAGGCAATCCCGGCACTGCCACCTCACGATCTTCTCTACCCCCCTCACTAGTAGAGTTTTTGCCTTCCGTGGGAATCGAACCATGTATCCCAGCATGTACTTGAACCCCAGGGTACAGGGTTCGATTCCCACGGAAGGCAAAAACTCTACTAGTGAGGGGAGTAGAGAAGATCGTGAGGTGGCAGTGTCGGGATTGCCTTGCGAGGGGCCCGGGCTGTTACAATTTTGATGGCACCGTATCGTATGTCTGCTTCAGAGTTGGTAAAATTGAAGAAGCAATTGAATGACTTATTGGACAAGAGATTTGTTAGGCCGAGTGTTTCTCCTTGGGGTGCTCCAGTATTGTTGGTAAAGAAAAAGGATGGAAGTATGTGATTATGCATTGATTATCGACAGTTGAACAAGGTGACAGTTAAGAACAAGTATCCGCTTCCGAGAATCGATGATTTGATGGACCAATTGGTTGGTGCGCGTGTTTTTAGTAAGATTGATTTGAGATCAGGATATCACCAGATTCGTGTGAAAGAAGGGGATATTCAAAAGACGGATTTTAGAACACGGTATGGTCATTACGAGTATTCCGTGATGCCATTCGAAGTTTCTAATGCGCCAGTGTGTTTATGGAATACATGAATCGTATTTTTCATGAACAGTTGGATCGTTTTGTGGTTGTGTTCATCGACGATATTTTGATTTATTCTAAGTCTCAAGAGGAGCATGAAAAACATTTAAGGATTGCGTTACAGATTTTGAAAGAGAAGCAATTGTATGCTACGTTGTCAAAGTGCGAGTTTTGGTTGTCAAAGGTAAGTTTTCTTTGACATGTTATTTTCGATGGTGGTATTAGTGTTGATCCATCCAAGATTGATGCGGTAATGCAATGGGAAGTTCCTAGATCGGTTACAGAGATTCGAAGCTTTTTAGGCTTGACGGGTTATTATCGGAGGTTTATTGAAGGATTTTCCAAGTTGGCACTTCCGTTAACGCAGTTGACTTGTAAGGGAAAGGCTTTCATTTGGGATATTCATTGTGAAGAAAGTTTCATGGAACTTAAGAGAAGGTTAACAACGACTCTGATCTTGATTTTGCCGAATCCGACGGAACCATTTGTGGTGTTTTGTGATGCTTCATTGCTTAGGTTAGGTGGTGTTTTGATGCAAGATGGAAAGGTTGCGGCTTATGCTTCAAGACAATTGAGAGTGCATGAAAAGAATTATCCTACGCATGATTTGGAATTAGCGGCCGTGGTTTTTGCTCTAAAAATTTGGAGGCATTATCTTTATGGTGCAAGATTCGAAGTTTTTAGTGATCACAAGAGTTTGAAGTATTTATTTGATTAAAAGGAGTTGAACATGAGACAATGGAGGTGGTTAGAGCTTTTGAAGGATTATGATTTTGGTTTGAATTATCATCTGGGTAAGGCGAATATGGTGGTCGATGCCTTAAGTCGTAAGTTGTTACATATGTCCGCATTGATGATAAGAGAATGGGAACTTTTGGAGAATTTTAGAGACTTGAGTTTAGTTTGTGAGATGACGCCGAGAAGTGTGAGACTTGGTATGCTACATGTTATAAATGATTTCCTTGCAACCGTTTTTGAGAAGCAAAAGTTGGATTTGAAATTTGTCGATTTGATGATGAATGAGAATTAGGATTTCAAGGTTGATAGTTTTGGAGTTTTGAGATTCCGTGGTCGTATTTGTATTCCCGATGATGTGGAGTTGAAAAAGATGATATTGGAAGAGGGACACCGAAGTAACTTAAGTATTCATCCGGGAGCGAATAAGATGTATCAAGATTTGAAGAAGATCTTTTGGTGGTCCGGATTGAAGAGAGATGTAGCTCATTTTGTTTATGCGTGTTTGACTTGTCAGAAGTCTAAGGTGGAACATCAGAAGCCTAGTGGTTTGATGCAACCGTTGGATATTCCAGAATGGAAATGGGATAGTATATCGATGGATTTTGTTACGGGATTGTCGAATACGCAGAGAGGTCATAATGCTATTTGGGTGATTGTTGATAGGCTTACTAAATCTGTTCACTTTATTCCGATTGATATTAGTTATCCTTTGGAGAAGCTAGATGAGATTTATGTTTCTGTGGTTGTGAAGTTACATGGAGTTCCTAAGAGTATTGTATCAGATAGAGATCCTAGATTTACATTGAGGTTTTGGGAAAGTTTGCAAAAGGCTTTGGGTTCTAAGCTAAGATTGAGTTCGGTTTACCATCCGCAAACGGACGGTCAAACCGATAGGACAATTCAATCGTTAGAGGATTTGTTGCGTGCTTGTGTGCTAGAACAAGGTGGTGTTTGGGATAGTTATTTAGCGTTGATTGAGTTCACCTACAATAACAATTTTCATTCGAGTATTGGTATGGCACCATTTGAGGCTTTGTATGGTCAGAGATGTCGAACACCTTTGTGTTGGCATGAAACCGGAGAGAGAACGGTAGTTGGACCGGAGATGGTACAACAAATGACAGAAAATGTGAAGTTTATTTGGGAGAAGATGAGGGTTTCTCAAAGTAGACAAAAGAGTTATCATGACAAGAGAATGAAGGATCTTGAGTTTCAGGAAGGCGACCATGTGTTTTTGAGAGTTACACCGGTTACAAGTGTGGGTCATACTTTGAAGTCGAAGAAGTTGACTTCTGTTTTATTGGGCCGTATCAGATTACTGCACGAGTTGGTGATGTGACTTACCGTGTGGCGTTGCCTCTGAATCTTTCGAATTTGCATGGTGTGTTCCATGTTTCGCAACTTCGGAAGTATGTTCCGGATCCGTCGCATGTTATTCCTATGGACAAGGTTGAAGTAAGAGATAACCTTACGGTGGAAGCTTTGCCGGTTAAAATTTTGGATCGTGAAATAAAGAAGCTAAGAGGAAAGGATATTGCGCTTGTGAAAGTAGCGTGGGGAGGCGCTGCGGAAGGCAATATGTCTTGGGAATTAGAGAGTGGGATGCGCGAGTCGTATCCGGAGTTGTTTGAATCAGGTAATATTTTCGAGGACGAAAATTTCTAAAGTAAGGGAGAGTTGTAACGCCCGATTTGATATTTCCCAATTTTGTCGAGTCTTTTATTTTATTTAAGTTATAATTATCTTATTTGTCAAATTGACATGATAATATGATATGTTGGTGCGCTAATGTGATATGTTGGTATGATATGTGATTTTACAGTTTTGTGAATTTTTGGGTAAAATTAGATTGGAGGGTATTTTAGATATTTACTAATTAGTGATAAATTAGAATATGTGTAGAATTATTATTTTTGTGAGAAAATGATATTTGGTAGAAAAAGGAATAAAATGAGTTAAGTGTAGAAATAGTTAGTAAGAGAGAAAAGTAGAAAGATAGAAAGAAAAATGATATAAGTTGTGAGAAAAGAAAGAAAAAGGAGATAGAAAGAAAAAAAGGAGAAAAAAAAGGAAGAGAAGAGAAAAGAAGAGAAAAGAGGGAAAGGTTGGAAATTCATCAAGATTTCTCCTAGGAATCGGAATAATCGGGTAAGGGTGATAAACATTGTTATTTTAATCTTGTGTGTGATTATGTATGTATGAGAATGATTGGGTTTTTATTTTGATGAAGTTTAGAGAGAATGAAATGTTAGGTTTTTGATGAAATTGTGAGAAATGGTAGATTAATCGGTTAAAAGTTGTTATAATCGAAGTATGATGTTAAATACATGTCATTTATCATGTTTGTGGAGGTTTAATTGAGTTTTGGGTTGTTTTTGGATGACTGTTGCGTAGCTGAGATATTGTTGGAATTGCAGCTCTCGCTCAGCGAGTTTTCCAGGGATTTTCTTGCTCAGCGAGCGAGAAGGTCGCTCAGCGAGCCTGGAGGGTTTTTGGGAAGTTTTGTGTTTTAATTCATAACTTTAGTTTCGGTTATCCTTTTTAGGCGTTCTTTATATCGATTCGAAGCTAAAAACGTGTAGAAACTAATGACGCTAAGATATATAATTTTTAGCCGACTTTTACTCGAATTTTCCGATAAAACGTAAATAAATTAATTATGAAAATGTGGGTTTGATGTGATGTTGTGGCCGTTTGGAAAATGAATACATTGCTTGAATTGAATGTCAATGTATGCTAATTGAATGAGTTGAGTGCATGGTTATGTTGTGAATAATGTATGCATTTTCAAGAATGTTGTGTGTCATTTTGCATGTGAAGCATAATGTATGCATTCTTGTGTTGCAGGATTCTTTGTGAATCAGTTATAGCATTGTGTGCTCATGTGGAGTGTGAGCGATGACTACAACACAATCGTGTGCCCATGTGGGGTGTGAGTGGTTGGATTGTGTGCCTGTATGGGGTGTGAGCAATCCATAAACATTGTGTGCCCGTGTGGGGTGTGAGCAATGGGTGATTTATTCACATTGATTGTGTGCCCGTGTGAGGTGTGAGCAATCCATAAACATTGTGTACCCATGTGGGGTGTGAGCAATGAGTGAACATCGTATGCTCGACGGGGAGCTACTTTAGGTAACGAGCGATGGTTCCAATTAGTTCCTGAGTGAACTTGATGATGATTGAGTCGGTACCGCATTGCATTTGCATAGAGTCGTGAGTCAGTCTCTATGATTTTCATTTATCATCTAAATTGTGAATTGATGAAATAAACATGAATATATATATGTTTATATGGAGATGAAGTATGTATTGATGGAAACATACTTGAGTATATATGTATGTGTGGATATATATATATATATATATATATATATATATATATATATATATATATATATATATATATATATATATATGTATATGTGTGTGTGTGTGTGTTTATATACATTGTAGTGTATATGTGTGAATAAACATGAATGGATATATGTTTACGGGAATTGTGCATAATGAATGTGCTAGTGTGAATATATATATATATATATATATATATATATATATATATATATATATATATATATATATATATACACATTGTGATGTATATGGGTGATGAGAAATGATTTGTGGTGAGAACATGTTTTTATGTGTATTTTATATGTTGAGATATATAATTGTATACAATGTTATTATGATAATGT
Organism: Lathyrus aphaca; assembly: GCA_963966055.1. Taxonomy (NCBI): domain Eukaryota; kingdom Viridiplantae; phylum Streptophyta; class Magnoliopsida; order Fabales; family Fabaceae; genus Lathyrus; species Lathyrus aphaca. Next base: position 112,073,669 of record OZ014523.1, read on the forward strand.
TTCTCACCCTTCTGTTATTTTATGATGCTCTATGAGGTAATGCAGAGTAGGTTGCTGGAGGTCTTTTTGTGAAGCTTGTCTTCATCCTTTTGGTCAGTCGACTCTGATATGTAGCACCGGGTAGCTGGGGTCGGTTTGATGCCTTTTGTGATATAGTTTATACATGTATTTTGGTGATGAATGTTTATGTAAATATGAGATATTTGGTGAATCAAACTTGTTGATATATTTATGATAAGTATATAAGTTTGAAGTTGTTATGTTAGTTTCTGCTGTTATTTGAATCTTTTGAATACGTGTGTAAGGATGAAATCCTTTTGTGGCAAGTTTACCCCGTTTGTTGCATATCTTTAATTGAGCAGGTGTTGTATGTTTTAATTTCACTGGTGATGTGACATGCCTCTTTTATACCATGTTTCAAATATACTCGGATGAAATTTTTAATATGGGCCTAAGTGATTTAATTGATTATTTGGGGAGTATAGAAATGGGGTGTTACAAGTATAGGTATATCAAAATCAATACGATTCTCCCCATTTTTGTCAAGAATAAAAAAGATAAACAAGAAAATGCAACAAACATAAAGGATTTTCATTTAAATAAAAACGCCCAAGGGTCTAAAATTACAAGAACTAACAAAAAGAAACAATCAAATAATCACTAAGCACAAACAAACAAAAACACGTGCAAACAAAAAACAACTAAGGGTTTAGGTTGGAAGGTGGGAGTCTGGAGAGAATAGCTCAAAAATCATGTTCTGCTTACCCATGTGTTTCTTAAGTTGATACTTGTCCTCCTTCAGCTCAGCAAGCGTCTTTAGAATTTTTGGAATCACTCAAGAAGTTGAAGTCCCAACAATATTATCATTCAAAATTTTAGATGAAACCTTTTTGTATTTCGATGATATGAAGGAAACTTTATTTCCTTTACTTATGTGATATATAAACTCAGCAATGGTGATCCCATTTATCACTAGTTTTTTCTTTTAGGAAAATAACAAATAACTTTATCCTTTTCCGCCTGATTATGATTCAAGACGTCTTTAAGAAGATCTGGAAGAAAAAGTCCTTTTAGTTTTTCAAAGAAGGTATTCCACCTTTGAAATTCTTGTGTTCTTGTAAGATCAAAACCATTCTCTTTTAAGTCTTTGTAGTCAATAGTAGTTTCAAGAAGTATACAAAGTTTGTTGACCGGTGTGTTGAGAGTGACGACTGGTGAATCAAGAATGAAGAAAAGTTCATCTTGTTGTTGAGTTTGAGAGGAATGTTAATATGATCTAGCCATTTGAGTGTTTGAGAGTTGGTGTTGAAGGATGAAGATGGGGGTTGAAGGCAAACAACAACACTCAGAGGTTTTAGGGTTTGAAAGATAAAAGTGTGAGAGAAGTGAGCGTAATGTGAAATGTGAGTGATATAGGTTTTATATAAGTGCTAAAAAGGTAATTATAACAATTAATCATGATTACCTAAATTAAATACACAATTATAAGTGGAAGGCGTTCAGATTTAACCTATTCTTAAGAAGGTTACGAAACCCAATGTGTAAAATCATTACTACACATGTTCAGTAAATGGGACATCTATCACCACTAAATACCATACATTATAAGATAAAATTACAACCATTAATTTGTAACTGCTCACACCCTATAAGACAAATTGATAGGATTTCCTTCTAAATAGAATCTTTCTAAATCATGTTACTTTCTCACTTCAAAAAGCTCATGTTTCATAAACAACCAAATAATCAAACAACTCATACCCTCAAAATCTTAATCAAGGATTCTAGAAACTTAACATTCTGAAAAAGAAATCATTTCATTTTGGAGAAGGTTTTATAAATAAGTTTTTCAGAATGAACATGAATTTATCTTCAACGAGGGGTTTTGTGAAGATATCAACCCACTGGTGGTTTGTATCCACAAATTTAAATGGAAGACACCCTTCTAAACATAGTCACGTAAAAAGTAATATTTTATTTCAATATGCTTATCCCTAGAATGCAAAATATGATTATTGGGTAAACAAATATCAGAAGTATTATCATAAAGGATATGATTTTGTGTAAGTTCAAAACATATTGGCTCGATGCCAGCAGACCCAAAAAGTTTGTAGAGAGGTTTTGGTTTAGAACAATACTTTCATCATTTTTAGAAGTATATGTACAAACCAAACCTTTCTTTCCATTCTTGCTAACTCCATAGACCATGGAAGCAATTTTGCTTCTATCTATGCTTTTAGTCAGAAAGTGCTGAAAAGATTTGTCATATCTGAAGACCTAGTTATTACCATAAGCATTCAAAACTATTTCTTCCTCTAATTTTGAAATTTGGCTTTTCAAAGCAGAGTTTGTACTTTCTAATGAAAAAATCTTTTCATTTAGAGAAGAGATATTATGTTCATGCTTTTCACAAGTTTCAAAAGCAATTACGTGAGCTTGTTTAAGGTTTTTGTATTTGCTTTGAAGACTTTGGTAATTTTCCAGCATTTTTGAGAGACATGACTCTAAATTAGAACGAGAGAGTTTAGAAAATACCTTTTCAGAATCTGAGCCAAATTCTGATTATGATTCTGGTGAAACTCTGTCTTCTGATTCACTAGAGACTTCAACATCTCCTGTTGTTGCCATCAAAGCAACATTGGCATATTCTTCTTCTAAATCTTCTTCTTTTGAATCAAATCCATCCCATGTAGACATGAGCCCTTTCTAGCCTCTGGTGAAGTTCTTCTAAGGCCTATTGTCTTTCTTGAGCTTATGACACTCATTCTTGTAGTGATCTGGCTCCTTGCACTCATAACAGATGACTTCTTTTCTAGAACTCAACTTATTTTTTCCAAATGTTGAGTCAGGACAACCAACAATATTTAATGTTCCTCTGAACTTTCCTTGATCATTCTATTTATGTTTCTAGATTATACTGACCCTTCTGGAAATTAGTGACAACTCATCGTCTTCTGAGTCTTCATCATAATCTTCTGATTCTTCCTCAGCTTGATAAGCCTTTTCCTTCTCAGGTTTGGACTTAAGGGAAACAAATTTACCTCTCTTATGGGGTTCATCTTCCTCGAGCTCTATCTCGTGGCTTCTTAAAGAACTAACAAGTTCTTCAAGACTGATAATGTTCATGTCTTTAGATATTTTTAAGGCAGTTACCATAGGTATCCATTTCTTCAAAAGGCTTCTGATGATATTTTTAACATGATCACCAATTGAGTATCCTTTGTCCAGAACTTTGAGTCCCGAAAATAGCATTTGAAACCTTGAGAATATAGTCTCAACTATTTCATCATCTTCCATTCTTAATGCCTCATATTTCTGGATTAGGGCAATCACCTTTGTCTCTTTTACTTGAGCATTTCTTTCATGAGTCATTCTTAACGAATAAAAAATGGACTTGATAATGTCTCTATTTGTTATCTTCTCATACTCAGTATAAGAGATAACATTTATCAATATAGTTATTGCTTTGTGATGATTCTCGTAATCTTTCTTTTGTTGATCAGTCATACCAATTATTGCTACATTGTTACCTATAACATCAACTGGGTGATTTTAGCCACAAAAACAAACAATCAATGTCTTCTCAAGGATTCTGACCTAACTGATCCCTTAAGGAATTACAAACAAACAGTTTGAATAAAGAATGTGTTTACAAAATTTCTTATACACAAGCATATATAAACAAATGAAGTATACAATTACTTAAAGAAAATTTTGCACAATATTTCTAGCTTTTTTCACATAGAAAACAATCTTGTAAAAGATTGGCATTTTTCTTCAAGTCTTTATATAGCCAAGTGAAAAGATGCGTTGGAGGTCAAATTCAAATCTTCATGAGTGAATTGGCGACTTGAATAACCATTTATACGTAAGGGACAAAACTCGTACAATATAAATGTCATTACTCAACAAAATCCGCATAGTGGAAGAAATGTTTTGATTTGTATCGTGTACTATTTTTCCCACGTAAAAACCTTAACCTTATCTTCTCATTCTTCAGAGATTTATGATTATAGAGTTAATGGAAGCATGAGTAGAAGAGCTGATAATGTCTGAGTTTATAATCTTCAATCATTAATCAGAAACTTGATCTCATCAACATCTGACTTGAGATCGTCAGAATCTTCAGAACCTTTAGCAAGATACTTTATAAGCTAGACAATCTTCAGAAGTAAATGATCAGAGTCACATTTAGAAGCAGAAACTAAGAGATCATTGTAATAGCAACGTAATGTTTTCCCAGATGCTTCTCAATTGTGAGTTAATGTATAAGCGATTTACATAAAATAATTCAGAATCCTATAACATTTCATGTTACGAAATCAGAATCAAACATGTTTGCTCAAGCTGCATAATAACAAATTGTTAGGGTACTAAAATTATTCTCATACAAATACTAACTTGTTATCATCAAAATTTATTGGTATAAATGCATAACCAAATATTGTTCTAACATATTCGAGTCCCAAAAATAAACCAACATGTGTGAGCATTTCTTTAAGCCAAGTTATTTATAAGATTGCATGTCATAATTTTTCGGTTATTATTAGGATAACCATAGATTTCAGTTCCACGCTAGGGAATATCATGCATATTATTATTATGAGACAAAATGTAAAAGTCAATCATATTTTTATTAGAATCCAAAATGAGTAAATTTACATCCTTACTCCACATCAAAATTAACCCCAACCTCGCCATTACCATTAATCCTACAACCAATAATATGAATGTTGGTTAAGATGCCAACATTAACTAGACTAAAATACATCTTATCAATTATCATATATTTTTTTTAGTTTCAGACATAAACAAAATATTAGGAAAATGAGATCTTATCACATGTTTTGGAGCTCTGATGGTTCAAGGGTTTCCCAACCCCCTACAATTTTAGAAAATCAACTTCATCCTTCAGTGAGTTCCATATATCCATAAGGCTAGCCATGGTCATGGCTAGAGAGTCTTATTGATCATTATTCATGTATTTCAGGTCCAATTTTTTTGCTTTACAATAGAGGAGAAATGTTTATGTATGTTGCACTTCCTTTAACTTCATTAATTGATAATAACGCCATTTTTCCATCATGACCTCAGGAATAGGGCTACACAAGCTCACACTAGGCTTGTTAGCTAGTTTGCTGCCGAATTTCCTATCCGCCTGAGGGATTTGGCGCCTTCCAGTTTGATCTGCTTTCAACTAAGGAACCAAAGGATTAATTTATGTTATTCCATGACTCAGAGCTTTTTTTTTTGCAATAATCCTCGCTATGACCCATATACCCACAATAAAAACAGAATATAGATAATTTCTCGTAGCGGAAATCGACCAAATTAACCCCATTATTCTTACTTCTCATATACATGTCGGGCCTTATAGGATTCTTAGTGCTCATATTAATTCTAACTTTGACAACAGTTGTTCTATCTGCCATATAAAAAATGCCAACCTCCATCAATTCCCCAAGTTGAACGCCAAGCTTTTGGCCCATTCGGGTCGTTTTTCCATTAATGGAAAGACCCCAAATCTGGACCTAGACAAGGGCTTTTGAGAATTTTAGTGTGCTTATTGTTGCTATTCCATTCCATTCTTGAATAATTAACCAAGAGTTCCAGAAAAGCCAAAGGCTTACCTTTAAAACTCGACAATGATCTTCAATTCTGTCTATAGTTATGTTGACTATAGTTGTTTCCACTTCTTTGATGACTAAGTGTTTATGATTGCACAATATATTAACTAAGGCTATTTGCGTTAACCCTCGTTGGATGAGATTTTAAGTCACCAATTTCCCCAAAATGTTGATTCTTAGGGTTTCATCGAGTTCCGTGATTCACCATCTTAATACAAGAAGAATAACTCAAACTCTTTAGAAGGTTCAATTTTAGAGCCCTCAGTAGTAGGATTTGTAGGCATGTCATCAGTCTTCAATGAAGTAACTAAGATTGACAAATTGTTCTTCAACACAAAGGGATATTGATGTGTTGATGCGAGAAACCCTAATTTTGGATAATGTGTTGTTGTATTTGATTGTTGATGCTTTGTTCTATGCGAAGGCAAACAAGAAACAAAAAGATTTGTACGAGACAACTACCTCAAGAGGAAAGATGAGAGGGGAAAAAGATGATGCCAGACAAACCAATGAGAAAACGATAAACAAAAACCAACAGAGTCATATAAAAAAGAAGAGAGAAACACCTATAGAAGGGAGCACACAACAAATGGAGATATGCAAAGAGAAAGAAGACCAAAGAACAACACACAAATATCTCAAAGAAGAAAGGAAAAATGATTATAAACTAAAGAAAACTTACAAGACAAAAAAGTTGTCTCAATCACAACGAAGAGCCGTAATCTCAATCACTACGGAGAAAAACATCAAAGATTAAACAAATCAATCTTGTTCTTGGAGAGTTTTCTTGAAGCATTGATATAAAAATGGATAGTTGGTATTTCTATAATTTTTCTCCCTTATTTTCATGTACTATGGCATTATGATAAAAGTGCCACTGATGTGAGGGTGACATATTATGATCAAAATACTATTGATGTGAGGGGTGACAAGTACAATAAAAAGTAGGGGTGAAAAAACGAATCCGATCCATTAAACACGTCCATTTTGTCTGGATTTTTCCCCCTAAGATGAGTCAAGATTTTAGACTCGTACCCTCCAATATGCCTGTCCATCCTATTTATCCTCATATTTTTACAAGATGAGTCCAAATTTTAACTCTGCATTTTAGTCAATACCCGTTCCATTCCATACAATTTTTTTTAGGTTTTTGCGCGATAAACCTAAAGAAAGGACCTATTTATCACCCTCAAATCAAAAAAGTACAAGGTAAAATTCTTAGTCTCTTTATGAGCCAAAAATATAGGTTAGGATGCAAGTTGCAAAAATAAAATAAAAATAAAAGTTGAGTTAAAAGAAATGCAATAAAAAATGGATTGAAAAAAAAGAAAATAACTCGTGTTGAGAAAACCCCGCTCTAGAAGCAACAAGTTAAGTAACTATTCCACACTACTCATCACAATATATATTCTCATCTCTCTTCCCAAGTACCCTATTTCGTGTTCAAAGTAAACAATTTTCTCACTCTCTCTCTCTTCCCTATTTCCCTTGGGGCTTCCGTTTCGCTTCGCTCTTTCCCTCTCACTTTCTCCTCCATTTTCATTCCCACTTCGGATGTGTATCAACCTAACCCCTTTCTCTCTCATCTCTCAGGTTTCTCTTTACCTAAATATAACTATTATTCTTCGTTGTTCTTGTTGCGAAATTGATCTACTCAATTGCTGATTTCGTTTTCTTCTTTATCATCTCTTCGTGTTTTTCGATTCCGTTTACTCTAATCACCGCTTGAAATTTTGTATTTGTTCTTATGTTGTTAATCTGATTATTATTAGTGTAATTATAATTATTATTACAAAAATGAAACTGTTATTTTTTTTAATTTTTTAATATATTTTTTTTTTGGTTTTTTGTTCAGGCAGTGTTTTGAGAGTTTTGGAGTAGAGAAGTTTTGGTGAAATGACAACGCTAAGATCGAATTGGCCTTCAAGGTTAAGACAACTTCTGTCCAGTGAAGGTGCCACTGGTCCTTCAATCAAGCTGGATTCTGAGCCTGTGAGTGTGTTTTCTCTCACTAGTTTTTTTGTGATGTTTGTGAATATGGGTTTAATGGGATTAATGTTTAACTGATTGATCAGTGTTGAATTGTTCAACATTTTTTTTGAATGCTTTTGTTGCATGAGGGAAGTTAAGGCAATAGGCAGTATCATTGGTAGTTTTGAATATTGATGCATTTAACCATTTATTAGTTGATATAGATAGGAAAACAAATTGTGCTTTTGGTTAATATTGTTTACTAGAAGGCTCAGAAGCTATAAAAAGCACACATAAACAAAATCACAAGTTTCGGTTTCGGGTAAGGACACTGACACAAACACACCTTTTATTAGAGGTGTCGGTGCTATAGAGCTAATATTGATGGTTTTAAATAGAAAACTATGTTTGGGCAAGTTATATATATGCTTACCTTTACAAAAAATGTTGACTTTATTGTATGCTTTTGCTTTAAAGGGGTAGTGTTACAGCTTGATGGAAAGAAATCAATGATATCTGTGAAAGTATGAAAATGAATGAGAAACTGTTGAGAGAAGACTGGTGCCGAGTGTTACGGGAAATGTTAGATGAAGCTAAGCACATTATTCATGTGTCTGGTTTTGATATATAATTTGGTTTATTGCCTGATTTTTGTAATTTGTTTTATGCAAAGTTTTTTCCTACAAATTTGCAGTTCTCTTTGAGACAAACTGTAATCAAAGAATTATGATACTGGGTTTTGCTCGAGATGTGATACGTAGCTAGGGAAACTAATATTTGCATGTAAACAAATCAATAATCTTTGGTGCAGAATTGACTGATAGTTGGATTACTGGATTTGTATTGTTTTTTATAATGGTGGATTATTGGGTTTGAATGAAAAAATGAGTTATTTAAGTTTGGTCTTAGATTGACTGAATAGAGATGTTTCTATAAACCATTTACTGATATAACTATGAAAGTTATAAAGCAAGATTGAACACTATAAGCAACTCACTTCATTTTTCTTCTGATTTTTGTTTTAGGGTTTATATATTTTATGTTTTGAAAGTGTTGCTTTCTGCCATTATAACATATATATGTCCATGATATATTTATTTACTAAAATAACCCAGAACTAAGACTTAGTTACTCTGATTTCTTATTTATTTAAAAAGCTATTGTCTTACTGGACAAATAATATGGTTGAGATAACATTACCTATATATTTGATTAGGACACATTCTATCACTGGCATATTCTAATCGCTGGCATATTCTATCACTGGCATATTCTAATCGCTAATTTCATTACTTAATAGTTATTTGCTAGTGCTTGTTTGATCAATGTTTGAATGCCCAACACGTGTTTCACATAAAGCGGAGTGATATACCTAAATATAATTAATTAATAATACTTCCTCTCAAGCCTCATGGATGCATTATTGTGGTGTTCCAAATTGCTAGTTATATATATATGTCTTTAGGATTTGGTACTTCTTCTACACAAGTTCCTTAGGATGTTCAGTTAATTTCTTTTACTCCTGTTAGAATTATTGTTTGATGATGATGAATTTTCTTTTTTCTATAAGTTTGATTAAGTAATATGATTATTCCTCAGCCATAATTGATTATCACAGGCAATTCATGAAATCAATTATGTATTTTCTTCATCCGCATTCTTGTACTTTAAGATTTATTTGTATGTACTTTCATCTTTGTATATACATATGTAATCATATCCTATACATGTATTCCCATATGTTTTCCCTCTTCTCATCCATATATATTCATCTAAATTTGACGATTATTTGGTTCCAGCCTCCTAAAGTCAAAGCCTTTATTGAGAAGGTCATCCAGTGTCCATTACAAGATATTGCTATACCACTATCTGGCTTTCGGTGGGAGTATGACAAGGTAATATTACTGTAATACTTTTGCCGTATCAAGTAATTTTTATTCTATTTTCAAGGTGCCTTATACATTGTTTTTCACATCAGGGGAATTTTCATCACTGGAGACCATTGCTACTTCATTTTAATACATACTTCAAGACTTATTTGTCGTGTAGAAATGACCTGACTTTGTTAGATAATCTAGAAGATGACAGCCCATTACCTAAACATGCAGTTCTGCAAATATTACGAGTGATGCAAATAATTTTGGAGAACTGTCCAAACAAGAGCACCTTTGATGGTATAGAGGTTAGTTGGACATAATTTGTTTCTTGATAAGTCTGGTCTTAATTATCTGATACCATATTTTAATACCTTCTCCCTGTTTCCTCAGCATTTCAAACTTTTGCTAGCATCTACCGATCCTGAGATTCTTATTGCGGCATTAGAAACTCTTTCTGCACTTGTAAAGATTAATCCCTCTAAGCTTCATGGAAATGTAAAGATGGTTGGCTGTGGTTCAGTGAACAGCTCTCTCTTATCCCTAGCACAGGGATGGGGAAGCAAGGAGGAGGGTCTGGGATTGTACTCTTGTGTAATGGCAAATGAGAAAGCTCAAAATGATGCACTGAGCTTGTTTCCTTCTGATGTAGAGATTGGCTGTGATCAATCTAATTATCGCATAGGTACTACTCTTTATTTTGAATTGCATGGACCCAGTGCTCAAAGTGAAGAAATCAGTGCAGATCCGAGTTCCCGTGGCTTGAGAGTCATACATATGCCAGATTTGCATCTCCGCAAAGAAGATGATTTGTCATTGTTAAAACAATGCATTGAACAATATAACATTCCTTCTGAGCTCAGATTTTCGTTGCTCTCTAGAATTAGATATGCTCACGCATTTCGGTCTCCTAGAATATGCAGGCTTTACAGCAGGATATGCCTACTTTCTTTCATTGTTCTGGTCCAATCTGGCGATGCTCATGACGAACTTGTGTCCTTTTTTGCTAATGAACCGGAATATACAAATGAATTAATTAGAGTTGTGCGATCTGAAGAAACCATATCTGGATCTATTAGAACACTTGCAATGCTTGCATTAGGAGCCCAGTTGGCAGCATATACTTCATCGCATGAACGGGCACGGATTCTTATTGGATCTAGTTTAAGTTTTGCTGGTGGGAACCGTATGATACTCCTGAATGTACTCCAGAGGGCTATTTTGTCATTAAAAAATTCTAGCGATCCATCTACTCTTGCCTTTGTCGAGGCACTTCTTCAGTTCTATCTGCTTCATGTGGTTTCAACGTCAACTTCTGGGAGTAGTATCAGAGGTTCTGGCATGGTACCTACATTCTTGCCGCTTCTTGAAGATTCTGATCCTGCACATGTTCATTTAGTCTGTTTTGCTGTAAAAACCCTTCAGAAGCTGATGGATTATAGTAGCTCAGCTGTATCTTTGTTTAAAGAGTTGGGGGGCATTGAACTTTTGGCTCAGAGATTATGGAAAGAAGTCCGAAGGGTCATTGAGTTAGTTGGAGAAAATGATAATATGTTTCTCACTGGCGAAAGCTCAAGGCATAGTACTGATCAGTTGTACTCCCAGAAGAGGCTCATAAAGGTCTCCCTCAAGGCACTTGGTTCTGCAACATATGCGCCTGCAAACACTGCAAGATCTCAATATTCTAATGACAATTCATTGCCTGCTACTCTAAGCTTAATATTCCAGAATGTAGATAAGTTTGGAGGCGATGTTTATTACTCAGCTGTTACTGTTATGAGTGAAATAATCCATAAAGATCCCACATGTTTTTCTATTCTGCACGATATGGGTCTTCCTGATGCTTTTTTGTCGTCAGTTGGATCTGAACTACTTCCTTCATCAAAGGCTTTGACATGCATTCCAAATGGTCTTGGGGCCATTTGTCTCAATGCCAAAGGTTTAGAGGCTGTTAAAGAATCTTCATCACTGCGGTTCCTTGTTGATATTTTCACTAGCAAAAAGTATGTCTTAGCCATGAATGAGGCCATTGTTCCTTTGGCAAATGCTGTGGAGGAACTTCTACGTCACGTGTCTTCATTGAGAAGTACTGGTGTTGATATTATCATTGAAATCATCCATAAGATTGCATCCTTTGGTGATGAAAATAGTACAGGAATTTCTGGAAAACCTAATGAGGGTACTGCAATGGAAACAGATTCTGAAGTCAAAGAGAGTGAAGGCCATGGTTGCCTTGTAGGCACATCATGTTCAGCTGCAGAAGGCATAAGTGATGAACAGTTTATTCAGTTATGTGTCTTTCATTTGATGGTATTGATTCATAGGACTATGGAAAATTCTGAAACATGTCGGCTATTTGTGGAAAAATCAGGAATTGAAGCTCTGTTAAAGTTGTTGTTACGACCCACTATTGCTCAGTCATCGGATGGCATGTCCATTGCTTTACACAGCACCATGGTGTTTAAGGGGTTTGCTCAACATCACTCCACTCCTCTGGCACATGCCTTCTGTTCCTCTCTTAGAGAACACTTGAAGAAAACGTTAACTGGGTTCAGTGAAGCTTCAGAACCTTTGTTGCTGGATCCTAGGATGACAAATGATGGTGGAATATTTTCTTCACTTTTCCTTGTTGAGTTCCTACTCTTTCTCGCTGCAGCGAAAGACAACCGTTGGGTGAGTGCGTTGCTTACCGAATTCGGGAATGGAAGTAAGGATGTTCTTGAAGACATTGGGCGTGTCCACCGTGAAGTTCTATGGCAAATTGCTCTACTTGAAAATAAGAAGCAAGGGATTGAGGAAGATGGTTCTGGTTCGGCTAATTCCCAACAGGCTGAACGGGATGCAGGTGAGTCTGAGGAGCAAAGGATCAATTCTTTCAGGCAGTTACTTGATCCATTATTGAGAAGGAGGACATCGGGATGGAGCATCGAATCTCAGTTTTTTGACCTTATAAACCTATATCGAGATTTGGGCCGTTCCACTGGTTCTCAACATCGATCTATTTCTGCCGGGCCAAATATGCGGTCAAGTTCCAGTAATCAGTTGCATCATTCTGGGTCGGATGATAATGCTGAGATTGTTAATAAGAAGGAATCTGACAAGCATAGGTCGTATTATACGTCTTGTTGTGACATGGTCCGATCACTTTCATTTCATATTACCCATTTGTTCCAAGAGTTAGGAAAAGTAATGTTGCTACCATCCCGTCGACGTGATGATATTGTGAATGTAAGTCCTGCTTCAAAATCAGTGGCTTCTACTTTGGCATCAATTGCTCTAGATCACATGAATTATGGGGGCCATGTAAATCTTTCGGGAACAGAAGAATCAATATCAACAAAGTGTCGGTATTTTGGGAAAGTGATTGATTTCACAGATAGTATGCTAATGGAGAGGCCAGATTCATGCAATCCAGTTCTGTTGAATTGCTTGTATGGACGAGGAGTTATTCAATCTGTATTAACCACCTTTGAAGCTACTAGTCAGCTGCTCTTTGCAGTTAATCGGGTTCCTGCCTCGCCTATGGATACCGATGATGCAAATGCAAAGCAAGAAGACAAGGAGGATACTAATAACTCATGGATTTATGGCTCTTTGGCTAGTTATGGAAAATTGATGGACCATCTTGTAACATCATCTTTTATATTATCATCATTCACTAAGCATTTACTTGCACAGCCCCTTACAGATGTTGACACACCTTTCCCAAGGGACCCTGAGACTTTTATGAAAGTCCTCCAATCTATAGTGTTGAAGACCGTGCTTCCTGTTTGGACTCATCCCCAGTTTGGTGACTGCAGTTACGAATTTATTTCTGCAGTTATCTCTATCATTAGGCATGTTTATTCAGGGGTTGAAGTAAAGAATGTAAATGGCAGTGGTGGTTCTCGTATTACTGGACCACCTCCTAATGAAACAACTATTTCTACCATTGTAGAGATGGGTTTTTCGCGGTCTAGAGCAGAGGAAGCTTTGAGACATGTTGGGTCAAATAGTGTAGAGTTGGCAATGGAGTGGTTGTTTTCACATCCAGAGGAAGTACCAGAAGATGATGAACTGGCCCGTGCACTTGCAATGTCCCTTGGAAGCTCTGAATCTGACACCAAGGATGCAGCTCCAAATTCAGATGCAAATACAACTGCTCAGCAGCTTGAAGAAGAGATAGTCCAATTTCCTTCTGTTGATGAATTGTTGTCTACTTGCACAAAACTTCTGATGAAAGAACCTCTTGCTTTTCCTGTCCGCGACTTGCTTGTGATGATATGCTCCCAGGATGATGGTAAACATAGATCTAGTGTTGTCACATTTATTGTCGACCGGATCAAAGAATGTGGTATAGTCTCTAGCAATGAAAATTACATCATGCTAGCTACTCTTTTTCATGTTCTTGCTTTAATTCTTAATGAGGATCCCGTGGCACGAGAAGCTGCTTCCAAGAGTGGATTGATCAGAATTGCCTCGGATCTACTCAACCAGTGGGATTCTAGTCTTGATAGCAAGGAGAAACAGCAGGTGCCAAAATGGGTCACAGCTGCTTTTCTTGCCTTAGACAGGTTGTTGCAGGTGGATCAAAAATTAAATTCTGAAATCACAGAGCAGCTGAAGAAGGAAGTTGTGAATAGCCAGAAGGCATCAATTACTATCGATGAAGATAGGCAAAGCAAGTTACAGTCTGCATTGGGACTCTCTATGAAGTATGCAGATATACATGAGCAGAAGAGACTTGTTGAGATTGCATGTAGTTGTATGAAGAATCAACTGCCCTCCGACACAATGCACGCTGTTCTGCTGCTATGTTCCAATCTTACAAGGAATCATTCTGTTGCCCTTGCTTTTTTGGATGCTGGTGGTTTAAGTCTACTTCTTTCTTTGCCAACAAGTAGCCTTTTCTCTGGGTTTGACAATGTTGCTGCTAGTATTGTTCGTCATATTCTTGAAGATCCGCAAACACTTCGGCAAGCAATGGAATCCGAAATAAAACAGAATCTTTTAGCTGTGCCCAACCGACATCCAAATGGAAGGGTCAATCCTCGCAATTTTCTTTTAAATTTAGCCTCTGTGATTTCTCGGGATCCAGCAGTTTTTATGCAAGCTGCACAATCTGTGTGCCAAGTTGAAATGGTAGGCGAGAGACCTTACATTGTTTTGCTTAAAGACAAAGACAAAGTGAAAGAGAAAGAAAAGGAGAAGTGTAAATCATTGGAGAAAGAAAAAGTACAGAATAGTGATGGTAAGGTTGTTGTTGGGCCTACAAACACAGAAGCTCCTGGCACTGGCCATGGCAAAACTCACGATTCAAATGCCAAGAGTATCAAAGGTCATAGAAAACCTAGTCAAAGTTTTATTGATGTGATAGAACTGCTGCTTGAATCTATATGCACTTTTATTCCTCCCTTGAAGGATGACAATGCCTCAAATGTACTTCCTGGCACCACAACATCAAGTGACATGGACATTGATGTTTCTATGAATAAAGGAAAAGGTAAAGCAGTTGCAACCACGTCTGACAGTAACGAAACCAATAGTCAAGAGGCTTCTGCATCACTTGCAAAGACTGTCTTTATTTTGAAGCTTTTGACGGAGATATTATTGATGTATTCATCATCAGTTCACGTTCTACTTCGACGAGATGCTGAATTGAGCAGCAGTAGGGTCACTTATCAGAAGAGTCCTGTTGGTTTAAGCATGGGTGGAATATTCTACCATATTCTTCATAATTTTCTTCCACATTCTCGAAACTCCAAAAGGGACAAGAAAGTTGATGGCGATTGGAGGCAGAAACTAGCAACCAGGGCTAACCAGTTTATGGTGGCTGCTTGTGTCCGTTCCACAGAGGCAAGGAAAAGGATTTTTAGTGAGATTAGTTCTATCATCAATGAATATGTTGATTCAAGTCATGGTGTTAAGCCTCCAGGCAATGAAATTCTGGTTTTTATTGATCTGATTAATGATGTTTTGGCTGCTCGCACACCTGCTGGTGCATGCATCTCAGCTGAGGCCTCTGCCACATTTGTTGATGCTGGGTTGGTTAAATCATTTACTCGTACTCTCCAAATTTTGGACCTAGATCATACTGATTCATCTAAAGTTGCAACTGGTATTGTTAAAGCTCTTGAGTTGGTTAGCAAGGAGCATGTCCATTCAGCTGATTCCAATGGAGGGAAAGCTAAACCTTCTGATCTACAACAACCCGGAAGAATAGATAATATTAGTGATATGTCTCAGTCCATGGATATGTCTTCTCAAGCCAATCACGGTTCTCGTCAAGCTGACCAAGTGGGGCCTTACACAGGTCAGACCTATGGTGGCTCTGAAGCTGTTACAGATGACATGGAACATGATCAGGATCTTAATGGAAACTTTCCTCCCGCCAATGAGGATGATTACATGCATGAAAATTCTGAGGATGCAAGAGATGTTGAAAATGTAATGGAAAGTGTGGGTCTACAATTGGAAATTCCGCCTCATGGCCAAGAAAATCTTGATGAAGATGACGATGAGGATGATGATATGTCTGGAGATGAAGGCGAAGATGTAGATGAAGACGAGGAGGATGATGAGGAACATAATGACTTGGAGCATGAAGTCCATCACTTGCCACATCCCGACACAGATCAAGATGACCATGAGATTGATGATGATGATTTTGATGATGAAGTGATGGAAGAAGATGACGAGGAAGATGAGGAAGATGAGGATGGTGTTATACTCCGACTTGAGGAGGGCATTAATGGAATTAATGTTCTTGACCACATTGAGGTTCTTGGCAGAGATAATACTTTTCCAAATGAAGCTTTTCATGTAATGCCGGTTGAAGTTTTTGGATCCAGACGTCCAGGGCGGACAACATCTATTTATAGTCTTTTGGGAAGAACTGGTGATACTGCTATACCTTCCCGTCATCCACTCTTGGTTGATCCTTCTTCCTTATTCCCCCCCTCTATGGGACAATCAGGCTAGTTCCTTCATGAATTTATTGCAACTGATATATTATTCCAATAATGAGTTTTTTCCCTGAATCTACTCATTGTTATTTGTTGCATGTGTAGTTTTAATGACTTGTTTTTGGTATCTTAATAAAAATTTCCAGATAGTTTTCTCGAGAACAATCCATCAGGTTTGGATAATATATTTCGATCGCTGAGAAGTGGACGCCATGGAAATCGTTTGAACTTGTGGACTGATAATAACCAGCAGAGTGGTGGGTCAAACACTAGTGTTGTACCACAAGGACTTGAGGAGTTGCTTGTCTCTCAATTAAGGCAACAAACCCCTGAAAATTCGCCTAATCAAGATGTAGCAGAAGCGGGTTCTCATGGTAATGTTGAAAACAGTCAGGCACAAGATTCAGGTAGTGCAAGGCCAGACATCCCTGTTGAAAGTAATGCTATTCAAGGAGTTAGTACAACGACTCCTTCAATAATTGATAACAGTAATGGGGCTGATATCAGATCTGCAGGGACAAGAGAGCAAACAAATGTATCAAACACTCACTCACTGGCTGTTGAGATACAATTCGAGCATAATGATGGTGCTGGGAGGGATGTTGAAGCTGTGAGCCAAGAGAGTAGTGGTAGTGGAGCAACTTTTGGGGAAAGCCTCCGGAGCCTAGATGTTGAGATTGGAAGTGCTGATGGCCATGATGATGGCGGGGAAAGGCCGGTTTCTGCAGACAGAATAGCTGGTGGTGATTCACAGGCTGCACGCACAAGAAGAGCAAATATGCCTCTGGGTCATTTCCCTCCTGTGGTTGGGAGAGATACACCTCTTCACAGTGTTGCCGAAGTATCTGAGAATTCAAGCCGTGATGCAGATCAAGCAAGTCCAGCAGCAGAGCAGCAAGTGAATAGTGATGCTGGATCAGGAGCAATTGATCCTGCTTTTCTAGATGCTCTTCCTGAGGAACTGCGTGCTGAAGTCCTCTCTGCTCAGCAAGGTCAAGTGGCTCAGCCACCAAATGTCGAGTCTCAGAATTCTGGGGATATTGACCCAGAGTTCCTTGCTGCCCTCCCTGCAGATATTCGAGCAGAAGTTCTAGCTCAACAGCAAGCACAGAGGTCAAATCAGTCTCAGGAGTTGGAAGGTCAACCCGTAGAAATGGATACAGTCTCAATAATTGCAACATTTCCTTCCGATTTACGAGAAGAGGTGAGTTAAACAACTGATTGCTATTTTTCTAAAAGTGTGATTGTATCTGATATTTTGTCTTTTCTTATTTCTTCAGGTTCTGTTAACTTCATCTGATAATATCCTTGCCAATCTTACACCTGCCCTTGTTGCTGAGGCAAATATGTTGCGTGAGAGGTATGCACACCGTTACAGTCGTACCCTCTTTGGTATGTATCCAAGAAGTCGTAGAGGTGAGACTTCAAGACGCGGTGATGGCACTGGTTCTGGCTTAGATGCAGTAGGGGGACCAAATTCTTCACGCCGGTCCAGTGGAGCTAAGGTTGTTGAAGCTGATGGAGCTCCACTAGTTGACACGGAAGCCTTGCATGGCATGGTTCGGTTATTTCGCATGGTGCAGGTAGTAATTTATAAAACGAAAAAGCCCTTCTAAATGATTCCTATATATCTATAATGCATCTTACATTTTTGCAGCCACTCTATAAAGGCCAACTGCAGAGGCTTCTTTTAAATCTGTGTGCTCATAGTGAAACAAGAGTATCTTTGGTGAAAATTCTGATGGACTTGCTAATGCTTGATGTGAGAAAGCCTGTCAGTTCTTTTGGTACTGTTGAGCCACTGTATAGATTATATGGCTGTCAGAGCAATGTAATGTATTCACGTCCTCAGTCTTTTGATGGTAAGAATACTTGATTATATAAATGTAATTTCTTAGTTGGTGCTTGCAGTCTTGATTTTTCTCAATAATCAATCTCCAAAGCAGCTTTCTGTATGCTGGTGTTATTTTATGTCTAAATTGACTAGTCTTATTGTCTGGAGTGCTTCGTTTCCTAATTAAATGATAATTTAGTTAATGAGTTTCTTTTATCTTGCTTGGTTACACAGGGGTACCCCCACTGCTGTCTCGGCGAGTACTGGAAACCCTCACTTATCTTGCTCGTAATCATTTATATGTGGCAAATAATTTGCTTCAGTCTAGGCTTCCGCATCCTGAGATAACAGAACAAAGTAATACTAGTGATGCACGTGGCAAAGCTGTGATGGTTGTTGAAGACGAAGTCAATAGAGGAGAAAGTAATGATGGGTACATTTCCATTGCAGTGCTTTTGGGTCTCTTAAACCAACCACTTTATTTGAGGAGCATAGCCCATCTTGAGCAGGTGATGATTTGGTTGGTTTTATTGTCGCCTATATGCTATTCAATTTTATGTGCTTATAGAATGCTGACATGATATACCTTGTACATGTGCTTGTTTTTTCAGCTGCTAAATTTACTGGATGTAATAATTGATAGTGCTGGAAGCAAGTCCACTCCATCTGATAAACCATTGATTTCGACTTCACAGTCACCGCCGGGTCCTCAAATTCCGGCTGTCGAGGCAGAAACAAATACAGGTTCTGATATTTTGACTTCTAAGGCTGATGCATCTACTACAGTTAATGATTCATCCAAACCCACACCGGTGGAATCCGAGTCTCAGAGAGTATTGAGTAATTTGCCACAATCTGAGCTCCGGCTCCTGTGTTCGCTGCTTGCACATGAAGGGTATGCTTACAGGCCTTTGTTTTGTAAATTTGTGCTGATCCATTTGTCTCTGTTTTTGCCATTATGCCCAGTTTTCGTTTATTTATTTACCCTGAATAGGAGTTCCTGGTTCTGGGCGAGGGTAGGGATGCTAAAAAATAATCATTTAGGAGCTCCTAAATAATTTACAATCTGTTATACTGGTTTTGTTATCGATCCACATTTACTTGATTTTGTTTCTAACTCCACAAATGGTATCATTCATCACCTGACCAGATTGTTCTGGCCATTATTGTTGTAGCGAGTAGTGACATATTGACTATGTTAAATATTTTAGTGATGCTGGAGTTGACCTGATTTTTTTGTGTATTCCTCCCAGTTTGTCAGATAATGCATATACTCTTGTTGCGGAGGTAGTGAAGAAATTGGTGGCCATTGCTCCAACTCATACTCAGCTTTTCGTCACCGAGCTGGCTGAAGCAGTTAAAAATTTGACATCTTCTGCAATGGCCGAGTTACATGTCTTCAGTGACGCTATGAAAGCTCTTCTTAGTACCACATCTACTGATGGAGCTGCAATTTTGAGAGTTTTGCAAGCCTTGAGTTCCCTTGTCGCATCACTAACCGAGGATCACGGTGATAGAGTTACTCCTGCTGCTCTTTCAGAGGTTTGGCAAATCAATTCAGCCTTAGAACCATTGTGGCATGAGCTGAGCTGTTGCATAAGCAAGATAGAGTCCTACTCCGAATCTACATCTGAGCTCTTCACCCCATCTACATCATCTGCTTCTCAACCGACTGATGCCATGCCTCCACTTCCAGCTGGCTCTCAAAATATATTGCCATACATAGAATCTTTCTTTGTGGTTTGTGAGAAATTGCACCCCACACAGCCAGGTGTTAGTCATGACTCAAGTATTCCTGTTATTTCTGATGTTGAGAATGCCAGTACATCCACATCTCAGCAGAAAGTGTCCGGACTTGGTGTGAAAGTAGATGAGAAAAATATGGCTTTTGTTAGGTTCTCAGAGAAGCATAGAAAGCTTCTAAATGCTTTTATAAGGCAAAATCCTGGTTTGCTTGAGAAATCTTTCTCCCTCATGCTGAAAGTTCCAAGATTTATTGATTTTGATAACAAACGGGCCCACTTCCGATCAAAAATTAAGCATCAGCATGACCATCACCATAGCCCCTTAAGAATATCCGTAAGAAGGGCATATGTTCTAGAAGATTCTTATAATCAGCTTCGCATGAGACCAACTCAAGAGTTGAAGGGAAGGTTGACTGTTCACTTTCAAGGGGAGGAAGGTATTGATGCAGGAGGACTTACAAGGGAGTGGTATCAATTGTTATCCAGAGTTATTTTTGACAAGGGAGCACTGCTTTTTACTACAGTCGGCAATGAGTCAACATTTCAACCAAATCCCAACTCTGTTATTCAAACAGAACATTTATCTTATTTCAAGTTTGTTGGTAGAGTGGTGAGTCTGTTTTCAACTGCTCTTAATGCTTGCTGTTGGTCAAATATGATTTTTTTGTCACCCTTTTCTACGTTATCCAGGTTAGTAAAGCACTATTTGACGGTCAACTTTTGGATGTCCATTTTACTCGCTCGTTCTACAAGCACATACTTGGGGTCAAAGTTACATACCATGATATTGAAGCCATTGATCCTGACTATTTCAAAAATTTGAAATGGATGCTTGAGGTAAGTGCATTTCTATAGCCCACCCTCATTTTAGTATTGTCCCCACATTTTGTTAACTGTTAATGCGATGATAATATCTTGTTTCTGGTACAATTGCAGAATGATATTAGCGATATTCTGGATCTTACTTTTAGCATTGATGCAGACGAGGAAAAATTAATCTTATATGAACGGACAGAAGTATTGACTGTGCCCTTAAAGCTTATTTGATATTGTTTATTGGACAGTGCATTTTTAGTCTAATCTTGAAAAAACATTGTTAGGTGACTGATTATGAGTTGATTCCTGGTGGACGGAATATAAAAGTTACTGAAGAGAACAAGCATCAGTATGTTGATTTGGTTGCTGAGCATCGGTTGACAACTGCCATTCGACCTCAAATAAATGCTTTCTTGGAAGGGTTCGGTGAATTAATTCCCAGAGAGTTGATATCCATATTCAATGACAAAGAGTTGGAGTTATTGATCAGTGGGCTTCCTGATATTGATTGTAAGACTTTTGTAGCCGTCCATTCCTTTTTTTATGTCATTTATGTTTATTTGCTCTCCTTCCTGCTGTGTTTGAATATTTAAATCCCATGAAACAGAAGGTTTAACAGTTGTGCATTTTATTTCAGTGGATGATTTGAGAGCAAATACAGAATATTCTGGATATAGTGCTGCATCTCCAGTTATTCAATGGTTTTGGGAGGTTGTCCAAGATTTAAGCAAAGAAGACAAAGCTCGGCTATTGCAATTTGTGACCGGTACATCCAAGGTATACTGCTAAAAACACAGGATTGATTCCCTTATGCGCTAGCTACTTTCAACTAGCCCATTTTTTGAGCTATTAATTTATTTGCTAGGCATTTTAGTCTAGAGAAAATTGTCCAAACTAAACAGAACCTAGTGTTCTATATGCTAATTGATTTAAAATGAATGTCATTGACACTTATTAGAGCCGTGAAAACATTTTTTAGTGCTATTTGGGGTTCTGATTTTTAACATTGATGTTTCAGGTGCCTTTGGAAGGTTTTAGTGCTCTTCAAGGAATTTCAGGCTCCCAGAAGTTTCAGATACATAAAGCATATGGAAGTCCTGATCACTTGCCTTCTGCTCATACTTGGTATATCTTTTTGTCCTTTTCAATTCAATCCCTGTATACACATATTTGCTTTCTATTTGGATGATTATAGCTGATATACTATGTTATCACTTGATCATTATTATTTGATTTGTGAAAGTAATTAAACACGGAATTTTGTTGGTGCAGTTTCAATCAATTGGATTTGCCAGAGTATCCATCTAAACAACATTTGGAAGAGAGGTTACTGCTAGCGATTCACGAAGCAAGTGAGGGATTTGGATTTGGTTAAAATGTTGTAATACGGTTTAGATTAGGAGTTATTTCAGAATATAATTGAGTGGTACAGGGGTTTGAATATTTTTTAAATTATCCTGTTTATATGTTGTACAGTACTGTAGTATATTTGCAATAGAAAGAAAATGCCCTGTGGCAGTTTTTCAGTTAACGGCTTTGCCTCGTTATGGTTTATCATTAATTTTTGTAACTTTATTTCGTGGTTTATTACAAAATCATGCTGGCAGCTTCCATGAAAAGGTTGAACAAGTTGCTTATGAAAACTCTTAATATTGTCGGGATATAATTTTTGCTAATCATAACATGCTTTTAGGGCATTGTTTAAACATCTAAAAAAGAGTTGTCTGAAAATAAGTCAAATGGCAGTCATAGTAATTTTTGTTTATCAATTGCTTATTTTTTAAACCATGTTTTTTATTCATTTATAAAAATAGAGAGCATAAGCCCAAGAGTATGAGAAATAAATTACAAAGAAATCAATCTGGGAGTAACAATCCATTAGCATCCACATCAACCAAATACCTTATGTCTTTTCCGAGAGCATTTAATTCGCCATTCCCTCTCTTGTACCCGACACTTTCCAAGCATTTAACTTGTCATTCCACTTGTATCAGACACTTTCTATTTAGAATGCTTTTGCCATTATACTTTTTTTTGAAAAAAATGAATTTTTATTTTTGGAATTTTACTTGAAATTTGCAATATGTATCCGAATTTTTTGAATTTTCTATTTTTTTTATTGGAAGTTTCGACCGGTAAAAAATGAAAAATTTCCTTAAAAAATGAAATTTCCTAATGCAAAAATTCATGTTTCAAACTTTTTTCAAGGACAGTTTCGGATTTATAAAACTATAGGGGAGTCATAGGGGGTGCCAGGTTTAAATTGAGTATTCCTTTTCCGAATTGGAGGATACTCAAAGAATACACTATCAAGCTCTAAGTAATAACTTGTGTTTGGTAAAAAAAGAAGTAATATTCCAGTTATCTTATTCAGATGGAGAATTTGACTTCTTATATGGCACCTCTTTCGTTTCAGGATCATATTCTTTTCCTTATTTGGAGGAGTCGGACTTCGTCTAAGATCTTGGTTTTTTTTCTGATAGTTATTGCATGACCGATTCCATTATATTGATTGATGATGCTCCAACAAAATGATTAGCCTCCCCATGACTTAATGCTCAAATCGATTGTGATGCAACCGCAAGTGCATGATTGTGCAAAGTAATAAAAGACATCGAACCACATAGATCAATGATTTAAGTATCGAGTTCTGTCCTATCAGTGTATATCTAGAGAAATCGAAAATATGGATTTTGGTAAAACAACTTAACAGAAAAAACACTTAAATGTAAACAACTTATTTGAATAATCACTTAAATCTCAACTGGGTCAAGCATGATCTGGGGTTATGGTTCTTACTCTAACACAATCGTATTGTCCATGTCATTTATATTACGAGATTTCCGCATAAATTATAGAAAATAGATAAATATGGGTAGTACCTGCTTTCTCCAGTACATTGGCTTATCGACTACGAATAATCCGTATGCTTTCGTATGACCAAATTATTCTTCAACAGTTCATTACTTTTTCTCAGCTATATAGTTTTTCTCAAATTCGTCCAAATGTTTTTGCTGTTTTGGACTCTGTTGTTTAAAATCTGCGCTCTGCTATCGACACACATCCTTTCAGACTACGATTGATACTTGAGAATCACTAACTTTCGTAATGAAGTTGGAATGCATGAACTCAAATTATGAAATAAATTTAAACTAAAATTTTCGTAATCGATAGCGACAAATACAAGATGTCATAAGATAATCCCTATAACCCTTAGTCCATAATGAACCACTCACTCAAGGTGAGGGCAAACAAAATCAAATCGGTATTTATTATCAATTTCATATAAAAAATTATGACATATGAACAATTTAAGAAGAATGAATAGTAAAACCTGAATTATGATTAAGTTTTGATCCATAATTTCTCCATTGGAGACTTGAGTTACAGAGAAAAAGAAGAAAAATAATACGTCGAAACTTTCTGGAATAAATTTTGGATCTCAAAACTCATAACAGACTATGAGCTTTACAGAAAAAATTAAAATTACATAAAATCCATGGTCTAATCACTATTCAATCAGATTTGCATCAGATCAAATATTGCCTAAGAGCCACTATAAAAGAGAATCGTTCCAAATAAGGAAACAAAATAAATCTTTCTCGCTCTCCTGCTACGGTGGCTGTAGCAGATCTTTGAATTTTGTATTGGGAAATGGAACAAGGGGGAACCTAGGGTGCATTGCTGCTACAACCCGTAGAAACTGCTATGGATGACCGTAGCAACTCCCTAGTTTTATTATGGGGAAAACTTGTCTTTTTCCGTTTTACCTTGTTTTTCTTGATTTTGATCATTCTTGGTATTTGATGCTCATTAGGCTTTGAAAATAGCAAGAATACACAAACCAAAGCATAAAATATGGTAATTGAAAGTAAACAAACAAAATGCGATGAAATACTAAGAGAAAATGACTAAAAGTAAAGATTTGAAGACCACTTATCAAACTTCCCCAAACTTAGACCATTTTTTTTGTCCTTAAGCAACAAAGCTTGCATTTATAAGTTTTTGGATCAAGAGGTTAACATCATGAGAAAGCATACAAAAACGAATTCAACGGTACTCATACGTGAGTCTATGTTCCAATCGACTATGCCTAGTTCTCCCGGTAATCACTTGATAACAAAGGTATTCACAAAAACACTAACCGCGATAGAGCCACGATCTTAAGTCCATTTTTCCAATTTTCCCTTCCACTTTCATCTAGACACTCAATAATAAGGAAATTTATTTGTTTTTGTTGCCACATACACAAGACCGATCAAGAATATTTGCTTAGGCATTTTTTTATTCTTTATTTTTCTTTTGCAATGAATTTACGCACTTTTGTGTGTGTATTGGTCTACTTTGGGA
This sequence comes from Lathyrus aphaca, assembly GCA_963966055.1. Classification (NCBI taxonomy): domain Eukaryota; kingdom Viridiplantae; phylum Streptophyta; class Magnoliopsida; order Fabales; family Fabaceae; genus Lathyrus; species Lathyrus aphaca. The sequence goes on from OZ014523.1 coordinate 112,098,830, forward strand.
TGACACTTTGAGGTTCAACCACCATTAGACTAAATAATCGGTTGAGGGTTATCCAACTTAAAAGGTAGTTGTCTTTTTATTATCTTTTCATCATTTTGGTGCCCAAAATTATTGTTTCTCAACCAATCATACATGCACGCGAGTCTAAATTATGTCGGACCGTCACTTAGAACTTATTCGGGGGTACTTTTCAAGAGCCAAGTACTATGGCACAAATCTACATGTTGGACTTGCATCCTACTATGGGGGACCTAGGGTTTTCGGGTAATACCTAAGTTTTCAAACTTTCCCAATCTCCCTAGTTCTAGCCTTTCATCCTTCAAACTCTATATACTTTCCCGTTTTCCCCACAACCGAAACTTATCATGATTTTTTTTGTATGGTTCTAGTTTGGGAAAAGCTACGAAAAAGTGGTCTTATTAAAACAAACAAACTAGAAATAGTAAAAAAAAAACAAGAAAGAAACATAAACATAAAAATGCAAGAAAATAAATTTGCAAGAAAAATAAAGAAGTACCATCCCTGTAATACCCCGTATTTTAATAAAATATTCGGAATAATATTAATTAAATTTAATAGGGTTCCGGTGTGCTCTGAGAGTTTTCATTTAAAATAATTAGAGCAACTGACGAACTTAAATTAATTGATTAAGTATTATCTGACTCAGAGGTTTTACTAAAATATTCGACTCAGAGACATTTTCGGATGCATTCATTTTGGACCCATCAGGCTACTAACTTTGGTATATCGGTATTATATTGTGTTGTTATAAAAGAAAGAAAAATAAGAATTTGTAAAAGAGTTAGTAAGAGAAAGGAAAAAGAAAGAAGAGAAAGAAAGGGAAGAAAAAGGAAGAGAAGAGGAAAATGGAAAAGAGGAAACTCATGGAAGCTCAAGAGCTAGAATCATCATTCTTCTTCATCATCTTTATTAAACTCCTTGTCGTTGTAGAGGTGGGTTCATAGTTAGATACTTTTGTTTTAGATTTTGGTTGAGTTTTAGGGTTTATGAGTTTTAGGGATTTTGGTAGAAAAGCTTGAAAATCGAAGGATTAAACGGTTAAAACTTGTTAAAAATGAAGCATATTGGTTATTATATACATATAATCATGTTTTGTTAATGATTTAACTGGTTGGTGATGTTTAAATGAGATTTTGAAGTTTAGAAGTGATTTTTCAGGTTTTATAGCTGGTACAATCGATTGCAGCAGAGTGCAAATCGATTGCACCATAGTCCATAAATGTTTTTTTGAAAATCTGGGACTGTGCAATCGATTGCAGTAGTTGTGCAATTGATTGCACCCTGTAGTTTTTCAAAAATGAAATTTAAACGGGCATATCTTTTGAACTGTAACTTTGATTTGACCCCCGTTCGAAGCATTGGAAAGATATTTCAATGATCTATTTGATGGAAGGAATAAATATTGTTTTATATGTGAAATTAATTAATTTGTGAGATTAATAAATTTGTGATAATTATTAATTTGTGAGATTAATGGAAAGAATGTCAATCTCATATCTTTTGCCTCGGGTGTCCGTTTTAGCCGTTCTATATATCGAATTGAAGCTAATAATATGTTCTATCTGATGAGACCGAGAAATATTATTTTAAGCCTAATTTTACCCGAATTTTCCAATTAACCGCGATTATGTAAAGTTAAGGAATTATGGTATTAATCTAGTTGTGGATTATGTGTTAACCATGAGAATTGGATGGGATTAGAGACAATGAGATTATGGTGATAATTGAACTAAAATGTTAGAATTATATGTTTAAGAACTATATAATTAAAAGCATCAATAATGGAGAAAGAGTGAGGAAACCCTACTTTAAACCAATAGGGTGTGTGACTAGGGTGTGTGAGATGTATAACTTGAGAGGTAAGTAGGATTACCCTAGGTTGATACAAAACTATACTAGAGACGTAACAATGCTTAGACGCCGATACTCGAATAGTATCCCCATGCTAAGTAGTTGTGTTAGGATGGAGGTTTTGTTTCCATCGCGTTATAATCCTAATTTAATTATGCTTTGCTCGTGTCAGGATCTCATGAGGTGAGACGGCCGGGAAATATAATTAATCCGTGGATTCGAATCCCTTAATGGATGACCATGACCCGTGCTCGTCGTGGTGTAGCTGGGCGGGGAAAGTATCCATTATGATAAGTAATGAGTGACCTGTGCTCATCCTTGTGTGGCTGAGCGGGGAAAGTTACTTTGTGGCGAGGTACCGTGACCCGTGCTCGTCCTTGTGTGGCTGGGCGGGGAAAATTATCTATAGGTAGATAATGAGTGACCCGTGCTCGTCCTTGTGTGGTTGGGAGGGAAAAGTTATCTACGCATTGAGGATCGAGTGACCCGTGATCATCTGCTACGGCTATGGTTGGGCGAGGAAAGATGCCTCTAAGCACCTTGTGTGTGCTCCGTTTTGTTACTTGATGTCTCTAGTTTTATGTGAACTCGAAGTCTAGGTTTTCCCTGACATGAGTATTGTTTATAATTGAACCCTTAGAACCGAGATAACTCTAAGATAGGGAACACACTGAGATGTTGTTATCTCACCCCATTATTGTTGTTGCTTTTCAGGTTTCTTTTGCAGGTGTGATTTACAAGTGGAGCTATGCTCGGGATGTTTCAAGTGAAGCATAGTTTTAGTATTCCTTTGTGTATTTCTACATCTTTGTACAATAATGGATATTATATTGATCTTAGTGTTTTTTTTTTAAGTATGATTTCCATGTCTTGTACCATTGTTGTATAGGATTTTAGAATCGGTCAAGAATGTGAATTATACTAGTAGGCATTTATGATGGTGTCAGTATCAAAATAACACTTGTATGCTATTATTCTAGATATATATATTATAAGGGCGTTACAATTGGTATAAGAGCAGGTCGTATCCTCGACCTAGCCTTGAAACATCATAAGTAAATCTTTTCTGCCTCTTAAGTGTATCTTGCCGGCGTGGTTCTTAATATTATATTATGTAGTATTGGACCTGATTAACCTAATGCTATGTATATGATAGGTAGAATCATGGTTGCGCGACCATGAGGATTTCGAAATGTTATCGTAACTTGTGCTGTGAGAGTGAGCTCAAGCAAAAAGTTAGCAGAAAGAGCTTTGGTCAGCTCAGTTGGAGTCTTCTTAAGAGGTTTACTTCCTGTAACATGGAGTTGCAGAGTAGTATGTTGTTAGAGAAATCCTTTGGAATGGATAGAATCTGAAGGGTACAAATGTCTGTAGTAGGAATGGTCAGTGTATCAAAGAATATTTAAAGTCACTGGTGGATCAGTATTGGTCACTGGTATGGACAAGAGTTTTGAGAAATCTCATTCCATGAAAAGAGAGGATGCTTTATGGAACGTGTGACGTTGGTTCGAGAGTGAGATAATTGTTAGTATTTAGGTTCTAAGGTCGTGGTGGCATCATAGATGAACGAGAGTACTTCAAGGAATGTATTCGGATAATACCTTACGGATGGATAGAAGTTACATGTAAAGAATGTTTGTTTACTTGTGGGAACCTAAAGTTGTGGTGAAACGTGAATAGAAACACAAGGATGTGATTACACGTTTCAAATTAAACAAGTATACCCCGAACAAAGAGTAGAAGTTTGGAGTTGTATACTCGGTTATGACTAAGGAAACAAAGATTAAAGTGATGCATCAGGGTGTTATTTTTTAGTAAGGGATCAATTCGGTAAGTGTTGAAATTACCCAAGGAATAGTATAAGGTGTAGTGTCAAAGAAAGATGGATTATGTTGGGGTATGGGAGTATTGTTGCAGAGCGTGGAGTGAACACGATATGGGAACAATAGTGACAATGTATTATGAGGAAGTGATATCGGAAAAATATTCTTGGACGAATATACTATCGAGTTATTAAGTTGTTATTGGAACTAAAGCTAAGGAAGTGTAACCAATGGTGATTCTCCCATTAAGACTCTCGTAGTATGATTACTATGTGTGTGGAATCGTCTGTTAGTATGGTTGTAACTTTTGGGATGTGATTGGAATAAGTTTGGGAGATTTAGGTAGCAATGAAAACCAGAATTGTGTTTTTGTGTTTGAAGTGATCGGATTACCCTCTGGGTAGTACCCGGTTACATAATTGTGTTACTAAGACCTCTTTCGGCTACTGGAATTTAAGTCTTGCACGAAGTAATCGGTTACCCTCCTGGTAGCGGCCGATTATCATTGTTAAGTTTTGGAAACTTGCCTTCTAAGATCCTTACATTTTGACTGGAGTTCCCGATTGAAGCGTTCTTGGTACTGATAGGAAACTATGGAAATTTCCTATGCAATGATTGGTAGAGGGTAAGGAATCCAAGTTAATGTGTAAGTAGAGATATCAAAGGTCTTTCAGAGGAATGCATTACCTTAGTTTTCAGGTGTAAGGAAAACCCCTGTATTTGTGAACAATCTGAATATTTGGAATATACCTCTAGTGGGATTAAGAATGTTGTTGTTTTAATTCTTTCCAGGGAATTCAAGAGAGAGGACAATGTTGTGTACTAAAGAAGTGAGATGTCCATTGTTTTGTTTACCCGATAGGGATTGTGTGTTGGATTTGTTTATGGACAAACCAAATGTTAGCTTGCGACTGAAATCCTTTTTCTTACCTTACCATTTTCGGTATATTCTCCTCATTCAGTCATTTCATCATCCCCATAGACTTTGTGCATAAAATCCCCAGCAATTGCAACCATACATGCATTTCATGTTTCACCATCGCATTGCATTTTTTCATTGGACAAATTTTGGGTCTTCTTATATCTAATTGACTTTTACCCTAGAATTGAATGTCTTGCGGCAATCCAATTCTTCTGGTTCAAGGCAATTAGATAGGGGCATCTGTCATACACTAAATTTGTCCTACCCGCATATTTATTTTTACTACTCATAAAAATCCAAAAAAAGAATATATTTGTTTCAGTTCGTGCAAATGGAATCAGGGTTTCGTGTGTCGCGTAGTTCTTGTTTTTCGTGCAAACTATTTTCAATATCCATTTTTGTTCTTAATCATATACGCCCATTCATTTCTGATTTTTATCCATTTTAAATCCATTTCATTCCGTTTTCATTATATATTTTTAAAATATTTATTATTTATCATTATATTATTATTACCTCTATTATTATTATTTCTTTTATCATTATTATTATTGTTAGTATTTTTTTGATTTATTTTTGTTTTTGTTTTTGTCCACTTTTTCTACTATCTTTATTTATTATTGTTACTATTATTATTCTTATTATCGTCATTTATTATTATTAATGTTATTATATCTTTATTTTTATTTTTACTATTATTAGTTTAACTTTCACTTTTTATTTCATTAACAAACTTTAGAAATAATAGAATGAGAAGCAAGCGTAGGCCAGCCGTATAGATATTTCTCTATCTGCAATTTCACAGTCACACACAAAACCAATTTCTTCATATGCGCACAACAAAATTCCTTTCACACCACAATTTCACATGGGACCCCACCAGCTTGTACGACCCCTGCTACTCCCACTCATGTACACACCCTACAACAATATTTCCATCCGCAAAAACCGTATTTTTGAACGCGCATATTCCACTCGCAATTTGTTCCATAATTCAAAACGCAGCAACTGCATTGATCTTTATCCAAAAATCAGCAGCCTGCTTGCCCATTATGCCCTCCATGAATCATCTGTATTTAACTGAACTTTCATTTCACTCTGAAGGACAAGAGAAAAGCTTAAACCTTTGCATTTTTTCCTCTCGTTCAACAACATCAACAAATCGCCTCCATCATCACCAATAATAACCTTCATTACTCTCCATAAAACTAGACATCACCATTCTTTGTTAATTTCACTCATGAACACACCATAAAGAAATCAAATCCCAACTCGAGAAAACCCTCAACGCCGTGAAATCTGTATCCATGAACAAACCAATAAAACCGAAAACCCAGCGAAACCAATCGAACCCTTTAAAACCTATGAATCATTAACAAGCCTAAAGCCACAAACACACAGAGCCTTGAAACCAAATCCTCACAAAACGAGATACCGAGCCAAACCATGAACCAAAACCGTGCGATCTAAACCAAACCTTCAATCGGACCCAGAATCGCACAAAGCCGTGAGTGCACCAATCAATAAAAGCTGCACCGTGAATCCGAGACAGAACCGCGTGAGAACACCGTTGAAACCGAAAATTATCGCGAGATAGAGGAGTTTTGAAACGTGAAAAGCTATCACCGCCATTACTGTTTATGAGGTGGGTTTTGTTTCATTGTTTTTTTGCAATCGCGTTTTCGTTTATTTCCGCCGGTTCTGTTTTCGTTTTATGAAGTTATAGAATCCTATTTTGCTGAGTTTTTGTTTATTTATTCATTGTGCCATGCTTCCGGGCTTAGCCCAAATTACTTTCTGTTTGCACCATCTTTATGCAAACAACACCTTCTTCATTGTGTTTTTTATTGGTTATTGAGCGTCAATAAGCCCATGCGAATCCCTATTTGAATCACTGGAATTGTGCAGACACCCCTCCCTTTTACTTTTTGATTTGTTGTTTTAGAAATTCTAATTTTTTATTATTTCAAGTTTATTATATTTTTAGGGCCAAAGATATAATACGTGGTTTATCGATATTCTATTTTTTAATCGATGTTATCTAAACCTATATGAAGCCAACTTTTTCATTTCCTTATTATTTATCGATTTCTCGATTTATTCACTTATTTGTGGCCTATGATATTATTATCCGATTTTTAACATTTGATTTCATAAATAAGTCGACGTTGTCTAAAATCGATATGAGACCCTTTTCTATTTTTTATTGTTTCTAATGAATTTTAGACCAATTATTATTTATCGATTTTATTATTATTTTTGGCCAATGATAAATGGTGATATTCAATTTCTAATAAATCGACGTTATCCCCTAATTTGAGGCCACTCCTTTATTTTCCTTATTATTTCTCATTATCCTGATTTATTTTTATTTGGCCGATGAATAAATGTTTAGATATTCGATTTCGAATAAATCGACGTTATCTAAACTAAATATGAGGCCATTCTCTTATTTTATTTATTATTTCTCGATTTACTTTATTTTTATGGTCGATGATATAACAAACGATCTAAATGTTCAATTTCGACAAATCAACGTCATTTAGATCAATATGAGACCAATTTTTTTAATCATATTTCTTTCTCTGAATTAAATGATTATTTGATTATAAAGTGATGCTCGACTTCTCATAGAATGATTCTAACATTGAATCGATTCTAAGATAGTTAAAGAGCTACATTTTGACGCCTTCGGTTTATTTTTGAGCTCCAACGACTCCGCATAGTTTAAGACACTTCACACCAGTGTTTTAAAAACCGGACCGGTCATCAAACCGGTGAGGGTACTGGGTCACTGGTTTATTGGTTGAACCACTGGGTCACTGGTCGAACCGCATGACCAAACCGGATTAAACCGGATAACTCGGTTAAATAGACCGGTCTTTATAAGAAAACTATATAGGTATAAAACCGATCGAATAAGATAATTCAGCCTCTACAAAATATAAATAACACTTAATTTTTTTTAAATATCATATATAAATTCACAAATTCATAATCTAAATTCAAAATTTTAAATAAAGGTATCACACATAATAAAATAATATAAAATTACAAAGTCGAATTGCAATAACAAAGTCTAATTGCAATATAATTTAATTAAATAATTTATAACAAAATAACTCAAATGTGTATCAAATTAAGTTTAAAGGAGGGAAAATTGTTTCAATATTGAGATCTTCTTCTTTAATATTAAAATGATTTGTAGTAAAATTAATCGCATCCACAATAATTTCCTCGTCAATGATAAAATTACTATGTTTTTAATTTTTTTTAAAATTTTTTTTTAATTTTTTTTTAATTTATTTATTTTAATTTTTTAATTAAAATAATTAAAATAATTATTTTTTAAAAGAAATTGCAATTAAACCGCTGGTTTATGAAAACCGCCGGTTTTTCCGGTTTTCCCGGTTTACACCGGTTTTTACCGGTTCGCACCGGTTCAATGACATAAACGATCCAACAATTGAACCAGACCGGTTACCTGGCCGGTTCCCGGTTCGACCGACCGGTCCGGTCCGGTTTTTAAAACACTGCTTCACACACGCTTCCTCTTGGACAAATACAATCAACCCTTTTATTTCGTGCAATCCCGTGTAACTTACCTGTATCCCTCTCCCGATTCTGATGTATGTCATTTATTTATTTCGCTTATTTCGCAAACCCTTGGTCCAACACCAAGTGGTTTCACTCGCACACTCGCAGTTTCCTTATATTTTGGTATCGTTTACTAGGCGCCTTCCTTAGGACTAGGACCCGATCCCACGTAACTGAATTAACTCTTACACTCCATTTGCATCGACCTTCCCATTTACCAAAATTTTACTTAGGTCCAAACCCTTGATCCAACATCAAGTGGTCTTAGGTAATTAAAATACTTAATAACTATCGAAGCAAAGGTGAAAAAAGACAAGTGTTGGATCTCCGATGCTTTTCTTCAATTGTTTAGACACAAGACATCTGTCTTGGGTGTGAACAATTTACACCTAATAAAATCAATCGACCAACCGTAGAACCACGAACTATGAGGCTCTGACTTTCCCATTGCACGAGGGAATACGTAGGCACACAGATCTTACTCCTTGCCGAGCACCCTAGGAACAAAACTACCCATTTTCCGTATCGCTTACCCTTAAGAAGACAATAGCATAATTTATCACTCATTCACAAACTAGACTAAGAGGTCCCCGTTGAGTACAACGGACGTGAGGGGTGCTAATACCTTCCCCTTGCGTAACTGACTCCCGAACTTAGATTTGGTTATGTAGACCATATCCTTTCCTTATTAGGTTGTAGCTATATCTTCTTGTTCTCTAGTTAGAATGAATCGAATTATATGACGATTCTGTTGTTTCGTTTGTTCCACGGTCAATGCGAGGATCGTAGCCATTTCCAAGGTACGAAACTATCACCTCGTGCTAAGAAGCTCAAAGGCGATGCCCTCAAAGGTAGGCACTTCCCTTTGCATGAAATCAAGTAAATCAATTGAGTGGAACATCCTATCTATTTTGTCTTTAAGGCCAAGAGTAGTAAGAGTTCTTTCGCACATGTACCTTGACGAAGTGATCTTCTGCTTGACGAGTGTGGAGTGCCACTTAGATTGCGAATCTTCTTCAAAGACGATGTTGTAAGGGTTGAATGAATGAGCGCTTTCTCCCTTTCAAGGCCTTGATGACTCCGCCACTTGTTTTCCCTTATCGGTCCCCTTAGTTCCCATTATTGAATGAAGATTGAGAAATTTTTAAAGTGAAGGTTTTGGGAAATTTGTGCCCGGAACTAGAATTGGGGTGATGGATAATGAAGTTTTTGTGAAGGTGATTTGGTGGTTGGGGGTAGTATGAGGTTAAAGGCGAGGCTTTGTGTTTGGAAACGATGGAGTTTTCGTGAAGGTTTGAAAGTGGTTTAGAGAATTTGAGGAAGATGAGAGATTTGGAAAGAGAGTGAAAGATGTTAATGAGGTTTAAAAAAAAAAATCAGATTTTGGTGTTTTAAAGTAAGTTAATAGGAGGTGATTGGCTCAAATGGAGGTGTGTGGGGCCCAAGAAGGATTTGAATTTGGAAAGATTTTAAAAACAATTATTCTCCCTCTGCATGCCCTATTATGAATGCCTGTAGTAAGGCCCTGTTTCCCATATGATGATGAATGTTTTTTAGGGTTTTGTGGGTTGGGCCTGCTACGATCCATAACAAGTGCTACAAGTGCCCGCAACAAAGCCTCTGATATTTCCATGGGGATATTTGTTTTCTTGGGTTTTTTGGGGTTTCCTTCCAGGAACGACTCTACGAATGAATTTTCTCAACTTTTTTTCCAACCATTGACACTTTTCTTGCTTCGTTCATGTGATATTTTTATTAATTTAAAAATAAATAAAACAAAAATAAAAAATTAGTACGAAAAAACGTGGGTCGCCTCCACAAAGCGCTTTGTTTAATGTCGTTCAGTTCAACCACCTACACCTTAAACTCAATAGGGCATTTCTTTCAAATTAGATTCCATAGCATGTCCCTTAGCCATTGTCAGAACCCAATTAACTCTAGACATCTATGCCATGCATCATTATTCTTTTTCTTTCTTCGATGCGAAGGCTCATACTTTTGGTCCGTTTTTTCACGGACTTTCTCTTTCACTTTCTTATTTTCTTTGGATTATTCTTATTTAATCCTAGGCGGACTCTATGATTCTTGGGTTCATTACCTTTCATAACAGATACATTGATGCCTTGGTTAGTGGATATATGATTTGTAACACCCTAAACCCCCAATACATAAAACTAAAGGATTACTCGATAATTTAAGGTGTCACCAACAACAACCCTCCAATAACATATATACGTTCATAAAATACGCAACAAAAAAGAAAACAACAATACAACATCTGTCATCGTATGCTCATCTTCACTTAGGATATCATTGCAGCGAAATCATTAAAATCATGGTAATAAAACATGTTAACTTCAAAATATCTCTATAATAATGATTAAGTCTCAACAAAACTTGTAATTCAACATTCAACATAATAAAAGAAAACATCATTCGCCCCCAATGTTACGGAATCAGAGCATGACGATTGAAAATAAAAGCGATAACTAAAAAGCTATTTCCCACTCACAACAATAACTTTACTCATGAGTATCTGCAAGATGTTCATGGTTTAAAACATCAAAGCCAAGGAGGTGAGAATTCACATCAATAACATAAACGTCATAAACTACAATGTAGAGTTACAAACATTTACAAATTCAATAAAAAACACACCATATCACTTTACCAAAATATTCTCACATCCAAAACAACATTATACACAATCATAATCACGCATACACCTCATTTTTGCAATGCGACTCAACTATGCAACTCAGTGCATATGCATGTGGTAGCATTCATGAACGCTCAGGCTCACCTCTCTCCCTATCCCCACCATAGGAACAAAGAAAATCAAATTGTTACCATTACCATAGGTAACGGTTCGCCAACTCCCACCTGGAACCGACTACTACCTCCTGATCCCCACCATAGGACCAGAGCACACCAAAATTAGTTACCATCACCATAGGTAGCACTTCACAATTTCTTCATGTGAATTAGATACTCGCTCCCGATCCATACCACTACACCAGAGCACACCGAAACTGAATCGAAGTTCGTACACCATGAATGCATGAAACAATGACATGCACTTAAATACATGCACACACAACCCCTCTTTTGATCGTGCATAACACCAATAATACTAACAACATACATCATGGTAGGAAATATATCAGCATACAACAACATTTCATCACAACAAATATTGCCATAACATTAAGCGAGTCCATCCACTAGGCCCCCCCTCAAGCAAAAGCTCTTTCATCCACATGTTTGTACCACCGTTGATATATACCCTTACTCGTCATAAGCACTACAACGGAACATGATGCCTAACCATCTTGCCAGGAAGACTTTCAATATGAGGAGTCAATACCATACTCTGATACCACTTATGGGTCATCATGGGGGGAAACATTCACATTGAGTCAAACACTCACCTAAAGGTCAAATACTCATTCAAACAAGTGACAAAGACACCACATATTCACCAAAAACTTTAAGGTGATAGGTGTATGGATCCTCTTACTTATAAAGTACTTAACCTCAACTTTTCTAAGCAATGTGTGACTTAGAAATCACACTTGTTTCTCAACACTTCCCCCCTCCCATCTACTAATTAAACTCCCCCACAAAATTAGTATACTGGTCAAAAATCAAGAAAAGTCTAAGGATTCTCAGAAGAAGAGATCCAAATATCCTCCCAGAAGGAAGTAAGGAGATCATAACTGACTTTCAACAATAGTCCTAATTCTTATAAATGCTCTCATCCCTAAACTAGTCAGAAGTGTCACCAACTCTAATACTTATAAATATTATGATAAGTTAGTGACAATTGTGAGATTTTAGATTAAAACATGTTAGTGTACTTCGAAACAGAATCACAATTTTGTTTTTATATTAGATTTATAAGGTAAGATATCCTAAAACCTTCAAGAAACACGTCAAAATTTTAACTTAAAAAAAAAAAAATTGATCTCATATTTGACTTATTTTAATTTAGAAAGAGGTGTTCACCATCCTATCAATATATTTTCATGTTCTAAAGCAAAATAATAATCACATCACTTTACTGAGACATTCTGTTATGCTCTTTTAAAGTAAATTAAGAATGCTATCTAGAAATTAAAAGATATTTTCCATTCGTTTCATTCCAATCATGAAACTATACAATGTTTGTATGAGCTTATGAATACATACAATGAGATTCTCTAAACCTTCCTTCAACATTAGTATATTTCTATCTCTCTCTTAATCACTAAGCCATCTTAATACTCAACGTAGCCACCAATCATCACGATCTCGATCCTTACGAACAGTCCAAAAATCAAATGCAAGAACTTCAGCTCCAAGCTCAGTGATGACCCTTTTTGGTCTCAATGATTCTCTACAAAGAGGACAAGTATGGTTTTTGAATCCAACCCATTTATCCAAACAATCTTTATGATACATATGACCACACCTTAACATTTCAATCTCATCTTCTTCTTGTATTTTGCATAGACACACAGCACATTCTACATCTTCATCTGGTTCATAATTGTATGTATTGTGTATTTCTCCAACGGTTGGATCAAAAGGAGAATCATGGAGGTTATAAAATGGATAATATATAAGGAAACTTAATATCGATTTTAGATGAGTGTATACTAGAGTTAAGTAGTTCATGATCATGCTTGAAGGTTTGTGGTAGAGAAATAGGTAGGTTTATTTCTTGGCTTGAAAGAAGTAGAACTTTTGGCTGATATTTATAAACTCAACTCATGGGTATACAGTAAGGTCAAGTAGTGACAGCTTCATGCTTATTTTGAATATAAAATTACGTGCTTAATTTTGGACTTTACTATAAAACGTGTTATTTCCAGAAAATAATCACGTCATCTTCAAGTGACAAGACCAATAAGCATACTGAAAACGGAAGAACAATCGTTCAACAAACAGCAACCACACTTTTATTTTGTTGACAAATCATGAAATGAAAAAAAAATGTAGTGATCATGTTTTTTTTATGTAGTAGGTAGGATCTCACCCAATAAATTCGGAGGTCCTGTTTTATTTTAAAAAAATAGATCTATTTTTTTTTTAAAATGTAATTAAATAATTAAAATTGACAGAAAAATATAATTATAAAAATAATTTTAATTTTAATTATGTTAAGATTTGATCATCTTATTTTTTATGTATTACGTGTCATAATATTTTTCATTTTATTAAATTTTTATTATAATATTGTTTTATATTATTAATATTAATAAAAAAATTACATCTTTTAAAAAGTTTGAACCCTCTAATATTTGAGAACCTGTACGATAGAGTTTGCTGCTCTTACACGGGGCCGACCCGGGGTGGCCCTGGAAGGAGTCCTATTTGTTAGAACAAAGAAACTCGAGCAAAGCATAAACTCACGCATTCAAGTTTACTCAAGTTTTGTTTTATTTCTCACACATAATTGGCACAAATTAGAGAGAAAATAAAAATTGAAAAAGGAAAGAGAATAATAACACTAACTCAAAATTATTACAATGTTGGAATTTTTGTACATTGGTTAATTGCACATTAAGTAACTTAACTAACTCTAACTAATTTTAAGATTAGTAAAAAAAATTATACAAGGGAGGACTTAAAAGTAAAAAAAGAGAACAAAACACGAAAAACTAACAATAGTATAACTGACACGAAAAACTCAGGAGATAACACACACATGCATACACGCATATACACACACATATCTTTTTTTAAAGATGAAACCAAAGAATATACAATGCAATCTTCATCATCTTCAACCTTTTTCTATGCATTATGTCGCAATGCAAAAAAAAAGTCGCCACCGAACGTTATTTATCCCAACAGGAAAAGGAAACGATCTAAGAAAACCTGAAGAAAAGGAAAGGCAATGTCGTCGTAACAAAGTTCAGGCTCGGGAGTCGGTTACACGAAGAGAAGGTATTAACACCCCTTTGTGTCCATCGTACTCGATGACATCCACGCTTGTTGATATGCTAAAAGGATGTAGATATCTGAAGCTCCATCTACTGATATGAAAGGAAAAAAGAACGAGAAACTAAGAGGAAAGAAGATGAAAAAGAAATAAGGTGACTCTATAGGATATCACATCCTAGGCCTACTTATCTCGTCGGAAATGAGAATCATAATCGATGCAATTCTAAAAATAATGACGAAGTTTGCTCGCCAAGACATCACGTCTTATGCCTACGTATCTCATTTGTAATGAGAATCACAGCGTCATAGTTCGGCTCACTACGAGTTACCAACTATTTTTGGTGTTTTTTAAGTGGACAGTGCCAGAGTGTGCATTCTAGCAGTTATGTGTTGTAGCTCGTTGGATTGAGACTTATGCGTGACCTGTTTGCGGTAGAACGAATTTGACATGCCCTTTACGTCAAGTACAAAGATGAGATGAGAAGAGAAAAACGATTGATTTGTTAATGTCTTTTTATAAAAAAATGTTTTAATTTGTTTTGTTTGTTGTATGCATAGCACTAAGACTATGACATAGGAACAAATGCTTTACACATCGCCCCGAGACGGAACGAGTGTAAAGCACTCTATATAAGTTTAGGAAATATTCCCTCTTATCATTCCCCATGTGCTTAAGACTCGTGGCACACTTGTTTACCCCCAAAATTGGTAAATAACCGCTGGTCCTCTGAAGATACCAAAAATACCCTCAGTTACTCGCAGGATCGACCAGATTGATCCTAGGCCATGTGCTAAGTAAAAAGGGATTGTGATTTTGATATATCACGTTTTTGGGAAAAAGTCTTGAATTTTTCAACAAGATTCAAAATTTAGTTTTAAAGCAAAGATAGAGTAAAGGGCAAAGACTTTTAAAATAAATCAAAGTAAAGACAAGGCTTGGAATTTTAAAGGAAAATAAAGGCAAGACTTGAAGTTTAAATGAAATTTAAAGGCAAGACGAGGAATGTTAAATTGCTGGAAATGTAAAGAGGCTAGAACTGTAAAAGAAAATGCAGTAAATTGATGGAAGGATGACTTTGAAATTTAAATTGCTTTAAAAATAAAGGCTTGTAAACATAAATGGCTTCAAAAGTAAATAACTTGAAGATAAATTTGTCAATAAAAATAAATTGGTGGTGTTTCAATCACGTGCATTCTCACTGCACTTGTTTCTTTACACGCGGATACTTTGAGTATACGAAGTTACTAGTACATATGATTTTCACACACTTATTCTAACACTAGACTAAGCTATTTATATACATTACAAAGTAACCTCTCTCGACGGTTTCACTTATAACAATCCTAAGATGGTGACACTTGTCCCACTATATGCTGAAGAAGCTTCATCTTGCGCCACTTGTCCCTGTCTTTGAATTGAAAACTCCACATTTTCCCTCCAAGATTGAACGTGCTAGACCCTTGGTAACTGTCACCTTCGTCGAACATACACTTGGTCGAATCCCCTCAACACTTAGAAAATATTTCAAACTTAGAATTTCACTAAGTATGAAACTTGTAGGCAGGTCTCTTCGATTCTCATCCTTTAATTGTTTAGGTCGAAACCTTACTTTTGGATTATCACAAGAAAAATATTTTACTAAGCCAAGATAACCTCATTAATTGCTAGCGTCGAAATTTAGGGATAACAACACTATACACACATTATTTGTTAGATGTCTTGATTGTGTTTGTGAGGGAGAAGAAAAACTAAAATGGTTGAAAGTAAAATCTAAGGGATCTCCATCCTAATGTTATCATGCAATGATTAGTCCTATAGTTGAGGTTTGAAAGGGAATATCTACCTATGTTAGCATGCATGGATATTATCCTAAAGTATATCCTACTTCAAGATTAATCAAAATTAAATTGGACTAGGTGGCTCTAATGTCTATCCTACTCCAAGCTTAATAAAAATTAAGTTGGACTAGAAGGCTCTAAGGGTACATACAAAAGACAAACAAAAACCAATGAATAAACTAAAACAACTGCTTATAACAACGCTCAAGCACCTGCATAGCTATAAGATCCAACAACAAGCAAGACAGCTTTTAACAACATCTGTTTTCAGAACTAGACAATATAAAAAATATGGACAAAATAACAACATTTAACAACTTACCTTGTGTACAACAACAATGTATGTAGCAACAATTACTAATCACTACCAAAGATAACTCAAAAGTTAGTCTAGACAATAATGCATAAAAAATCTTATGAAAATTAATTAAGATATTTGGTAAAAAGGAACCAAGAATCCCATTAATGTTCAACTAATTCTAATTAACAATTCAACTAAAACTAGTCACAATTGAAATCCAAAAATAATCACAAACTAAAATTAAGGAACAAATCACATGTTAGGAATCAATCACCCAGAAGCATTAAGAACAAGCTTTACAAATCAATCCAAATACTAACTAAAAAAACAAAATTTCTAATCAACTAAGAAGCCAATCAAAGTTAATAAACTTAAATCAAAAGTTAGTTAAGAATTGACAATATTAAATCAAAACCAACATCAAAATTTAATCAAAGTCAAATCAACCTAATATCAAAACTATGATCAAAACTAATATCTAATACTAACTAAAAAAACAATCAAGTCTAATCAACTAAGAAGCCAATCAAAGTTAATAAACTTAAATCAAAAGTTAGTTAAGAATTGACAATATTAAATCAAAACCAACATCAAAATTTAATCAAAGTCCAAATCAACCTAATATCAAAACTATGATCAAAACTAATATCTAATACTAACTAAAAAAACAATCAAGTCTAATCAACTAAGAAGCCAATCAAAGTTAATAAACTTAAATCAAAAGTTAGTTAAGAATTGACAATATTAAATCAAAACCAACATCAAAATTTAATCAAAGTCCAAATCAACCTAATATCAAAACTATGATCAAAACTAATATCTAATACTAACTAAAAAAACAATCAAGTCTTATCAACTAAGAAGCCAATCAAAGTTAATAAACTTAAATCAAAAGTTAGTTAAGAATTGACAATATTAAATCAAAGCCAACATCAAAATTTAATCAAAGTCAAATCAACCTAATATCAAAACTATGATCAAAACTAATATCTAATTCTAACTCAAGATTTATACAAAGTCTTCAAATCACCATCAAAATTAATATTCATCCATACTCAAAATTCTAAAATCAACATCAACAATTAAAATCAAGATAATAGTCAATATTAATGTCAATACTTGATATCTAATTCTAATTAAGGTCAACAATGTTAATAATCACTAACCAAACAAAAATTAACAAGAAATTTCTATTAACACAATGGAGAAAAAATTACAAAGTCTAATTACCAAGAATTAATCATATATCTAAGAATTCAAATACAAATTCTAAAATCAAGAAACTAATCGAAATTTCAATTAAAATTCATCCAATTTTAGCACAAAGATTAATCAAGAATTAACACTCACAATGCCAACTAAAGACTCAATCAACAATTAACTAAAATTTATATTCAACAATCACAATTAACAATCACAATTAAGATCTAATAAAACTAATCAAAACTTAAACTACATATCTAATCAACCTAATCCAAGAACTAATCACAAATTTATCAAAAACTAATCCACACATGATATCAAGCATTAATCAACACTTGTGTCAAGAATTTAAACAAAAATCCCTATCAACAATTAATCATACTTTCCACAAGATTTATGTACCAAAATTCTAACAAAATTATTGTCCAAGTTCTAATCAAAATCTATTTTAAATACGAATATTAATCGATAATATAACAAGAAAAGAAAAAAAAATTTAATCAAGAAATTCGTCTAAAACTTCATTCAAGGATCTGTAAAAGACTCAATTAGAAATCAAGTGAAAATCAACTAAAAAACTATATTCTATAAAAGATTCAAATAAAATCCCTAATTAAAAGTTAACATAAATTAATTGAGATTAACAAGACTTTGGCTGCAAAATTAATCAACAATTCCAAAATTAATCAATGGAAAAAAAAGAAAGAACACCAACGAATCATCACAAGCAGGAAGTGCATCAAGTAATAGAAGGAGCAACAATTATTCACAGGCTTACAAGCCCAAACCAGTCCAACAATGTACGAACAAACAAAATAAAAAATAATAATAAGGTCTGATCCAAAATCCATAAGTTCCGATCCAAATTCATCCTCGTGATATTCTTAACCTAAAAACTTTATCAAATGATGAACAACAAACACAACAACACGACACCCTCACTCTCCTCCCTCAACACCATGTTTGATCTCTTCACCCTCTCCTTCCGTCTCACAATCGTGCCCTTCATCGCTGCGTTGTGCTTCTTACCAGCGGCGACCAAACAATGGCCTCACATCAATCCACATTGTTTTCGTCTCATCCCCTCCGACTCCTTTCAAATTCGCCGCCGATACCAAACTCACGGTAAAACCTCATCAAGTCGAAAAAGCTTAGCACGATTTCTACTCGAAAATGATAGGAGGGGCAATTAGATATTTTAATACAATTATGTTAGTTGTTATTTTATTTTGAATGTTTTGTTTAATTAGACTCTTAGTAGTATTTGGGATTTTAAGTTTATTAGCCATTAAAAGTATTATATAATGTCGTCTCATAGAGACATTGAAAATCAATCAATGAAAAAATAAAAGTTATATTTAATTCTATTTTCTTAGTTTTGCTCTTAGATTTGTAGTTGTTTCTTACCTTGTTAGGGTTAGTATTTATTTCTTTCTAACAATTGGTGCACTCATTTTTCGATCTCATTTCTGTTATAATGAAAATATCTAATTTTGATGGCAAAGAAGATGCCTATTGGTGGATCCATTGTTCAGAAAAATCCTTCAATATTAGAGGAATATCAGAAGCGGAAAAGATGATTGAAACTGCTTATTCAATGAGAGGTGATTCTCTCAAATGGTGGCAATAGTGGTCATACCTTCACCCAAATTCGTATTGAGATACATTTACAACAACTTTATTATGGCGTTTCAAACCTGAGTGGAGACCCATTTTACCAACTCAAGATGATGAAGCGAAAGGTGTTACTGAAACGAATTTCAATTTTGCAATTAGGGGTAAATCATTAGATGGAGACCAGGTTTCTTCTAACTTTAGCAACCTCACAAATGACTTCATATCGCCGACAATGATGCAAGGGTTTTCCATGCACTTGATAACTCAAATTTGTATCGATTATTTAGTATAGTTTCCGATCATTTACCTTGTTAATGTATTTGTTTCGAACAATTTTACGTAAGTTTTGTGTTTGTTTTGCAGATATTCAGTTAAACTTGACTTTTGGAAGCAAATAATGAAAATGAGACTTGTAGGACAAGAAATGAAGCAAAACAGAAGAAAACAGAAGGCAAAAATGAAGTTTATGCATTTTTACTGTGGGACGACCGTCATCAATGTGAGACGACTGTTACACAATCAAGATGACCGTCCCAACCTCAAGTTGATCGTCACAACTCCAGAAACCTATTTACATATCAACAGTCAAAATAGAAAGAGCCATTGTGCGTGTTCTTCTCATTCAACTGAGAAAATTCCTCTACCGTATTCAACCACAATCCATCTTTATTAGTCAAGGATCAAGCTAAATCCGTTCTGTCAAATTCTCAACAAACCAAAGCTTAGAAGCTATAAATAGAAGTTCTGCCAAAGTGCAAAAGAGAGCTTCGTTTTGATACCAAATTGCTGTCAAATTTTAGTTCGAAGTTCAAATTTTATTTCCAGCATTGTTTCTACTTTTCCATTACCAAACCAAAGTGATAGTCTCCATCATTAGGAAACTATCCCTCTTTAATTCTTTCTAGCCCTAACATATTAGTTTTAGTTTTAGTTTTTCTCAAGTTTGGTTGATCAAGAACATTGCAACCAGGTTTCTATTTTTAATGTTTTATTGTTTAATTACTATGCCATTTATTATTATGCAATTCTTCTTCTTCTACCTTTCTTCGTTTTTATTTAATATGTCAGACTAAACCGTTAATCGATATTTAATTGTCTAACCGGGACGAATTCAATAGAACTAGGCTAATATCTTAAATTAAGTTACTTTTCGGTTTCGATTTCTTAATATAAACAACTTTCGTTACGAGAGTAAGAAAGTATAAAATATTAGGATTAAGACCACGGGAGTGTGAGATCATAATCGGATAGCTGAAATCGGGAATTGTTTTAAATACAACGAAAGCGCTTTAAAACCAATTAGAACCTTTAGGTTTCCAAAAAGTATTTCTAACTTGAATTGACACATCGAGAGCGCTCAATTGAACTTAGGAGTATAGTAATAGGCAAGACCACGAGAGTGTGAGTCAAAGAATTTTAAACCGACAGTTTCTACGGAGATATAACTTAACAAACCTTAATAAGCCGTCCCTTTATTGAATTCGCGAAGGCAAACCAATTACGTACCGATATCCTTATTATTAATTTAACTTAATTACTTTCTCGCATTTTAAAACTAAAAATATCACTCGCCTTAACTAAAAATAGTAACACCCGATAGCGCTAGGTTGATTATCGAGTCTCTGTGGGATCGATATCTTTTATTACTACGCGATTAGGATGTATACTTGCAGTTAGAATCTTTAGACTCAGAAAGTCGCCATCAAGTTTTTGGCGCCGTTGTCGAGGACTTAGATTTAGTCAATAGTGAAATTCGTTGTTGTGTCATCTAGACTAAGGCAACAAATTTACCTTTCCTTTGTTGATTGTATGCCTAGTACTCGCTCCCGAGGTGAAGACTTAGAAACCCCGATCGACGAAGTAGAACGTTTCATAAGTTCGAGACGCCGAACCGAAACCAATGAAACCCTTTTTCCTGAAGATATCATACCAGAACCAGTTGAAGAATCAATCATGGCCGAAAACGGAGTTGTACCATGATTACTCAAGTCCTATATGACTCCAAATAAACAAGAACCACATAACAGTATTGTCGCACCAGCCATAACCCGAAACGATTTTGAACTGAAACCTTCACTACTGCAAGATGTACAACAAAACCAGTTTTCCGAGAATCCTACGGAAAACCCTAACGAACATCTAACAAAGTTTGTGTAATACACAGATACCGTGAAAGAAAACGGTATAACCCAAGACGTAATAAGACTGAGACTCTTTCCGTTTTCTTTAAGAGATAGAGCTTGTGCATGGTTACAATCGCTACCAGCCAACTCTGTCACAACATGGGCATAACTGAAGAAAGTTTTCTTATCTCGTTATTTCCCTCCAAGCAAGACAACTATGCTGAGAGCCCAAATTAATGGGTTTCGACAAAAAGATGTTGAATCACTTTATGAAGCGTGGGAAAGATACAAGGATCTGTTAAGATTATGTCCACACCATGGGTTTGAAAATTGGATAACCATTATTACCTTCTATAATGAACTTATATATAACACTAGGATGACGATAGACACTGCCGTGTGTGGCGCTCTTATGGATAAACCATATGAAGAAGCCTATAAACTTATTGAGAAGATGGCTCAAAATCATTGCCAATGGGGAGGAGAAAGAACATTTGTAGAGAAGAAACAAACCAAGGGAGGAATGTACAAAGTGAATAGTTTCGATCACGTAAATGCCAAGATGGATTCCATAGCTCAGAAAATCGATAACTTGACCATAACACCACCAGCCACCATGGCTGCAGTAACTCCAAATTGCGAAATTTGTGGAATCCCATGACACACATCACCTGAATATCAACTTCTTGCCGAATTAACCACAGATCAGGTGAACTATGCTCAAGGAAATCCTTATTCTAATACCTACAACCCAGGATAGAATAATCGTCTAAATTTTTCTTACAAGAACAACAATGCCTTGTATGCGCCTAACCAAGCACCAGTTGTACCACCGGGATACCAAAAAGCTGCCGCACCCAATCTAAATGCTCCTAGAAAATCAAACCTTGAACTGATGATGGAAAAATTCATCTCCATGCAAACACAGACAAACAAGGATTTCTTGAACCAAAACATCCATACTAGTGAGCAAATCAAAAATTGGTAACCAAAGTAGATGCATTAGCTACTCATAACAAGATGTTAGAAACCCAAATCTCTCAAGTAGCCCAACAACAAGCATCCACTGCTGCCCCAACTAAAACGTTTCCTGTACAACCATAACCAAATCCTAAAGGTCATGCAAATGCAGTTATACTAAGAAGCGGAAAAGAATTGGACGAACCTGCCGATCCTAGAACCGAAAACCCATCCATGTACCAACAACCTGAGAAATCGACTGTGAAACACGACAAACCACAGGAAAAGGAATCCAAGGAACAAAAGGCCGAGGAAAAGGAAAAACCTTATGTACCTCAGCCATCGTATAAACCACCAATTTCGTACCCCCAACGGTTAACAAATTCTAAAACTATGGGACAATTCAAGAAATTTGTAGAGCTTCTGAAATAGTTAAACATCACCATACCCTTTACAGAAGCTATTACTCAGATGCCCTCATATGCTAAATTTCTAAAAGAGATCTTATCTAACAAAAATAAAATCGAGGAGAATGAAACAGTTACACTTACTGCTGAGTGTAATGCAATTATCCAAAATAACATGCCTCCTAAATTGAAGGATCCAGGAAGTTTCTCTATTCCTTGTGTAATAGGAAAGTTCGTCATAGAAAAAGATCTATGTGATTTAGGAGAAAGTATAAATGTTATACCATTATCAATTTGTAAGAAGCTCGATATGGGACAACTAAGACCAACCAAATTGTCAGTTCAACTAGCCGATCGCTCAGTAAAATTCCCGATTGGTATTCTAGAGAACATTCTTGTACGAATAGGCCAGTTCTACATCCCAATTAATTTCATAATTATGGATATCAAATAAGATGATACAACTCCTATCATACTTGGAAGACCATTCTTAGCCATAACCGGAGCTATCATCAATGTGAAGAAAGGCAGGCTGACATTCGAAGTAGGAGAA